>OY726522.1:83436745-84158961 GCA_963383655.1 Bathymodiolus septemdierum
CACAAGACATATGTACATGTAACCTTTAAACATATGCATATATGCATATACACAAGTCCTGAGGAGACTTTGTTAAATGGTACCTTGAACACTTTATATACATGTAAATAAAAGAATGTGATGGAAGAAAAAGATACATATACAATATTGGTCTGTTGACGGTAAATACAGAATTTATTTGACGAGGCTGAGAAACGGGGTGAAAGACGAGCTTTTAGTCAAATAAATTCTATATTTACCGTCAACAGACCAATATTGTATTTATCCTGCAATCCACGATGTCTTAAAAAATCATTTTAACTCGTAAAAATGCATTTTTTATAATGCATTATATCCCAACGGAATCCTCACTATTTGGCATAGTAAAATACCAGATTTGTTTTTACTGACAAAAATTCGCAAACAAATAATTCTCAAAAGGAAGTGAAATAACTTTATTTAAGTGAAGATTTATTGATTAAGATGAAAATCTATATAGAAAATTGATAGTTTAGAACCTGAAATATATATATTTAATATGCTTTTCATAGACATGAAAACACATTAATTTATATCGCATATGTCACATGTGTGTGTACGACGCTCATAAATGTGCACAGATTGTAAACATTACACATCGACGGTTTGAGCAAGTTTTATGTAACCTAAGCAGAGTAGAGAAAACAGAAAGATTAATCATTTATTTCAACAAACTGAACTGATTCACAGAAATGTATTTACCAACGCTGTCAAACAATACAAGGCTCAGTTATGAGGATTTGTGGACAAATTCACATTCGGTGTGTTGACATGATGGAGGACTGCCCGTAAAACATAGAACTAATTTCGCTTGACATATTTGTATTGGCACAATAGGAAGAAACATTTGGATTACTTCGACACGAAACATCAGAAGTGCTACTGGCTGTAGAATTTGTGGAGGTTTTACGAGGTAAGTTTGCTGAAAACTGCACTGGTACCAAAGCATTTCTATTAGTTATTTAGTTTCAGTGTTGCTGAGGATGTTTGATATTTTCTTGTGTCTTTCCTCACTCAATGTTGAGTAATTATTAATAAATGCCACATTTTTATGCCCTGATATTTGCATAATATCTATCCCTTCCACATTGTTTTCTCTTAACTTCTGGACGGGATAAGATATTTTCTGGCACTGATTGATTAATGTCTAATTTGCAACTTTCCTTCATTTTTTTTATGAGACTGGAAAGTTTTCTTTCATGCACTTTTCTACCTGTTTCTAAAGCTCGTACAAATAGATTATGTATTTTGCGACAATGCAAGTATATAAAGGAGGAGAAGCTAATACCAATCCTCTGGACTTTACATAAAAACAACAGAGGTTTCAATGGAAAATTGGAATTTATTTTTATAAGAATAAAATAAAACTTTCATATATAAATTGAAGAAAATCAAAATAGAGATCTGATTTAGTGTCAACAAGCACCAGATATGATTTTAATTACTATATTTAACCTCTGTTTGTATATCATAATCAAATGAATTAATATGCATTGAAGTCTATGTAGAATCCCCATCAACTATTTTCTTCATATAAATTTGCTATTATTAAACCATAATCCATTGATTGGTAAATTACTTAATGCGATATCACTAAGGAACCAAGAATATTATGGACATAGAGGTTTATTGCATAAGTGTTGTGACCAGAAAAATATTAGAGTGAAGGATATATTTTTCTGGAACGAACAATATTTACATGATAATGTTGGCTGTTGCGAGTAATGACTAATGTGTGAATATATTTTCTGAGTCAGGTCATACAAAAAGGCATTATGAAAGCTTGAAGCTTCAAACATTCAAACATTGCTAAGTTAGTCTGCATTTTGTTCCTTTTTTCTTGTTATTTTATTAGTAAATATATAATAACATGTATTTTAATTATAATCAATGCTATATTAATGTCTTTCAGATGAATGGCTGAGTTAATGGTCTAACAGTGTACAATGTACATGTGATGTTTGAAATAAGTGCAAAGACTATATATATGAAAGAAATAATTGTATAAAAACCTATGAATGTTTTATAAAGATCTGATTAAACAAAGGACATTTTTCAAGAACTATCACTCAGTTGTTGCATACAGGCCAGGGGTATGTGAATCAGTTTCAAATGGAATTGCACAAAATAAAAAATGTACTGTGAGTAGAATTCCAGCAGATAAAACACTAGTTTCAACTGACAAATCATACAACTTTGTTGGAATTTTGCAAAAGAAAAAAATGTTTTAAAAAAAGATGCAAAATGATTGGAGGAAGTGACTGAATACAATTATTCCAAATGGTTAAAACAAATTATATAGATATTTTGTGGTGTCATATTAGACTCATAAAGAATTCAGAATATAGATGGTCTAAATAATTATCTATAATTTTAAAGTGACTTGATGCAATAGCAGGAATATGTGATCTTTTCACCTTGAAGTAGTCTACTATCTGATATGTTGAAGTAATTGATATGAATTAATTGAACATTTAATATGAAGAAATTTTATAATAAAATATATGTAGTAATCTTAGAGTTTGATGTTCAAACTGTACTGAGTTATTTAACCATATAACTCATAAGTGTGTTTAGTAAAGATTGTGGTGTGTGACTGCCCAGAACGTTTCTGTTATAAAGGATGTTAATTTCCTCATCTGTTGGAAGGCATGCCCTCTTTGATTTATTCCCTTTGTCCTGTAGTTTTAGCTGCTTTTGTTTTGTTTTCAAAGCTTCCCAGTCAAGACTCAAGTTATAAATGATTCGGATTTTTGTTTTCTTTTTTATTGACTTCTAGGATTTTTTTTATCGTAAAATATGTATAAAAAATATGAAATTTTAAAATTATTAGTTTCATTTTGTCGGTTTGTATTTACAAATAGTGAGAACGAAAACATTTATTAGAAAAAGACGACGGTCGATTATTGACATTGGTTACGGTTCATATTTAACTCCTTCACAGGAGAGCAAAAACACAAAAAAAGTAGTTCCGGAATATATATAGGCGGGGCTTAAAAGGTTATTCGTAGGCCGACAAGTTTATTCGTCTAGTACGAATAAAGCAAACATTTATTCGTATAGCATATTTGTACAGCAAATGTACTGATTGCAGGATAAAAAGATTTATTAACAATGTAAGTAGAATATGAAAAGTCATGTGACATGTTAATATATGGCATGGACCCTTGATGATACAATCCACCAAATAATGTGGACCCTTGATGATACAATCCACCAAATGTGGATCTTTGATGATACCTTCCATCAAATAATGTGGATCTTTGATGATACAATCCACCAAATAATGTGGACCTTTGATGATACAATCCACCAAATAATGTAGACACTTGAAGATACAATCCACCAAATAATGTGGACCTTTGATGCACAGTAGGTTTTATAATACTGTTTTTGTCCAATTTTTTTGTACATTTTGTCCAATAAATAAAAGTAAAAACAAATTAACTACTAGCAATATAAACCTCCCTGTTTCTTCTTGCTTATATTTAACATCCTGTTTCTCCTTGCCTATATTAAACCTCCTGTTTCTCCTTGCCTATATTAAATCTCCTGTTTCTCCTTGCCTATATTAAATCTCCTGTTTCTCCCTGCCTGTATTAAATCTCCTGTTTCTCCTTGCCTATATTTAACGTCCTGTTTCTCCTTGCCTATATTAAACCTCCTGTTTCTTCTTGCTTATATTAAACCTCCCGTTTCTCCTTGCCTATATTAAATATCCTGTTTCTCCCTGTCTATATTAAACCTCCTGTTTCTCCTTGCCTATATTTAATGTCCTGTTTCTCCTTGCCAATATTTAACATCCTGTTTCTCCTTGCCTATATTAAACCTCCTGTTTCTCTTTGGCTATATTAAACCTCCTGTTTCTCCTTGCCTATATTTAATGTCCTGTTTCTCCTTGCCTATATTAAACCTCCTGGCTGTTTCTCCTTGCCTATATTAAACCTTCTGTTTCTCCTTGCCTATATTTAACATCCTGTTTCTCCTTGCCTATATTAAACCTCCTGTTTCTCCTTGCCTATATTAAATCTCCTGTTTCTCCTTGCCTATATTAAATCTCCTGTTTCTCCCTGCCTGTATTAAATCTCCTGTTTCTCCTTGCCTATATTTAACGTCCTGTTTCTCCTTGCCTATATTTAACGTCCTGTTTCTCCTTGCCTATATTAAACCTCCTGTTTCTTCTTGCCTATATTAAACCTCCCGTTTCTCCTTGCCTATATTAAATATCCTGTTTCTCCTTGCCTATATTAAACCTCCTGTTTCTTCTTGCCTATATTTAACGTCCTGTTTCTCCTTGCCTATATTTAACATCCTGTTTCTCCTTGCCTATATTAAACCTCCTGTTTCTCTTTGCCTATATTAAACCTCCTGTTTCTCCTTGCCTATTTTTAATGTCCTGTTTCTTCTTGCCTATATTAAACCTCCTGGCTGTTTCTCCTTGCCTATATTAAACCTTCTGTTTCTCCTTGCCTATATTTAACGTCCTGTTTCTCCTTGCCTATATTTAACGTCCTGCTTCTCCTTGCCTATATTTAACGTCCTATTTCTCCTTGCCTATATTTAACATCCTGTTTCTACTTGCCTATATTTAACATCCTGTTTCTCCTTGCCTATATTTAACATCCTGTTTCTCCCTGCCTATATTTAACATCCTGTTTCTCCTTGCCTATATTTAATGTTCTGTTTCTCCTTGCCTATATTAAACCTCCTGTTTCTCCTTGCCTATATTAAATCTCCTGTTTCTCCCTGCCTATATTAAATCTCCTGTTTCTCCTTGCCTATATTAAATCTCCTGTTTCTCCCTGCCTATATTAAACCTCCTGTTTCTCCTTGCCTATATTAAACCTCCTGTTTCTCCTTGCGGAAACAAAAATTCTACGTATTGTTAACATTTTCTTTTATGAAATGGCTCTGAAAATACATCAACTTAATCTAGATAAAATATAGCTTAATTCTTAATGATCAAATATTTACTTTGCTGAAGTCATCCTTGCCCTCAGCACAGCTCTATCTCTATCTGGTACAGAAGCATTCAGTGTTAACATCCCTGCTATGTACTCCTTGTTATCTGTTCTGGGAGACTGTTGTGGGGTCTGAATTAACTGATTTCTAGCTCCCTCGGGCTGGAAGGAAATATACAGCTCTTAGATATGTCATTTATTTCAATAATCAAAATATTTTCTTTGAAAAAAATGATATTCTCATAAATAATCCTACAAAAATCTCTTCATTATTTATCATATTTTACTTAAATGTACAGTCAAACCTGTCTAAGGGCCCAGGTGGCTCAATGAGTTAGGTAGTTGGATTACCTAACAACTCATACAAGCCTATCACCAATACGGTGTGGGTTTGCACCCGGCTTTGTAAATTACAAAAAAGGGTGCACTCGACTCGCAGCCGCAAGTGATAAAGTTTACCAGTTGCTTGCCCATGGTTGGTGGTTCTCTCCGGGTACTCCGGCTTCTTCCATCACTAAAACTGGTCGCCATGATATAGCTAAAATATTGCTGAAAGTGGCGTTAAACACCAAAAATCAAATCAAATCAAACCTGTCTATAGCGACCATTTAAGAGAATTCTGAAAAAAAGTCATATAAGACAGGGAGTCTTTATATAGAGGTCATGTCCATCAGCATTCACGAACTTATAGTGTATTTAGTCGACAGTTTGTACAACTGTATATGGAATGATGTCTGTTTTCATATATCTATTTTAATAACAAATTTATTTCAATGAAATATGCTTTTGCAATTTTCCAAATCCGAATTTACATCTAATAAATAGTTCGACAGGGTTTCGGATTATGCGTCAATTTCAACTTCAGGTTTTCGCTATTATTTATTTTTAGTTGATAACATAAATCTGTTGCCATCTTCAATATATAAGCATCTCGAAACAAATTTAATGAAACATAATGCATTCTTGATATTTCAGGAATCTGGAATATATCTTATTTCTGTGTTCAGTAATATATTTTCGAATTCACTGACTTTGACCTTGGCACCACTAACATATTACATACTTTAAATTAAAAAAATTAAGGAGTTTTCAATTTCCAATCATGATGCTTTATCATTAAAATTTGGCCGTCTTAAATAGTTTTTCCAAACAAGCTTGACTGTAGTTTCATCTTAAAATTTAAATCTACTTTTAGGATTTAGTGAATGAATTTTGTTATGTTATTACAAGTTGTCTCCCTTTTACCAAATTTCTAAAAATGTCACACAAACTTGTAATAGTATATTGATAATGCTTTCATTTTTAGAATTTATTGTCAGTGCTTGAAATAATTCTAAATTAAAGAGTCACAAAATGACATCATGTTAATGTTATAGATCATTTGATAAATCTATCTCCAGTCATATCAAAAAAAGCTGTACTACCACTTACTCTAACTCCAGTCATAGTAAAAAAGCTGTACTACTACTTACTCTAACTCCAGTCATATTAAAAAAGCTGTACTACCACTTACTCTAACTCCAGTCATATTAAAAAAGCTGTCCTACCACTTACTCTAACTCCAGTCATAATAAAAAAGCTGTACTACCACTTACTCTATCTCCAGTCATATTAAAAAAGCTGTCCTACTACTTACTCTAACTCCAGTCATATTAAAAAAGCTGTCCTACTACTTACTCTAACTCCAGTCATAGTAAAAAAGCTGTCCTACTACTTACTCTAACTCCAGTCATATTAAAAAAGCTGTCCTACTACTTACTCTATCTCCAGTCATATTAAAAAAGCTGTCCTACTACTTACTCTAACTCCAGTCATATTAAAAAAGCTGTACTACCACTTACTCTAACTCCAGTCATAGTAAAAAAGCTGTCCTACCACTTACTCTAACTCCAGTCATATTAAAAAAGCTGTACTACCACTTACTCTAACTCCAGTCATATTAAAAAAGCTGTCCTACCACTTACTCTAACTCCAGTTATATTAAAAAAGCTGTCCTACCACTTACTCTAACTCCAGTCATATTAAAAAAGCTGTACTACCACTTACTCTAACTCCAGTCATATTAAAAAAGCTGTCCTACCACTTACTCTAACTCCAGTTATATTAAAAAAGCTGTACTACCACTTACTCTAACTCCAGTCATATTAAAAAAGCTGTACTACTACTTACTCTAACTCCATTCATAATAAAAAAGCTGTCCTACCACTTACTCTAACTCCAGTCATAGTAAAAAAGCTGTACTACCACTTACTCTAACTCCAGTCATAGTAAAAAAGCTGTCCTACCACTTACTCTAACTCCAGTCATATTAAAAAAGCTGTACTACCACTTACTCTAACTCCAGTCATATTAAAAAAGCTGTCCTACCACTTACTCTAACTCCAGTTATATTAAAAAAGCTGTACTACCACTTACTCTAACTCCAGTCATAGTAAAAAAGCTGTACTACCACTTACTCTAACTCCAGTCATAGTAAAAAAGCTGTCCTACCACTTACTCTAACTCCAGTCATATTAAAAAAGCTGTACTACCACTTACTCTAACTCCAGTCATAGTAAAAAAGCTGTCCTACCACTTACTCTAACTCCAGTCATAGTAAAAAAGCTGTCCTACCACTTACTCTAACTCCAGTCATATTAAAAAAGCTGTACTACCACTTACTCTAACTCCAGTCATAGTAAAAAAGCTGTCCTACCACTTACTCTAACTCCAGTCATATTAAAAAAGCTGTACTACCACTTACTCTAACTCCAGTCATAGTAAAAAAGCTGTCCTACCACTTACTCTAACTCCAGTCATATTAAAAAAGCTGTACTACCACTTACTCTAACTCCAGTTATATTAAAAAAGCTGTACTACCACTTACTCTAACTCCAGTCATATTAAAAAAGCTGTCCTACCACTTACTCTAACTCCAGTCATATTAAAAAAGCTGTACTACCACTTACTCTAACTCCAGTCATATTAAAAAAGCTGTCCTACCACTTACTCTAACTCCAGTTATATTAAAAAAGCTGTACTACCACTTACTCTAACTCCAGTCATATTAAAAAAGCTGTACTACCACTTACTCTAACTCCAGTCATATTAAAAAAGCTGTACTACCACTTACTCTAACTCCAGTCATATTAAAAAAGCTGTCCTACCACTTACTCTATCTCCAGTCATATTAAAAAAGCTGTCCTACCACGTACTCTAACTCCAGTCATATTAAAAAAGCTGTACTACCACTTACTCTAACTCCAGTCATATTAAAAAAGCTGTACTACCACTTACTCTAACTCCAGTTATATTAAAAAAGCTGTACTACCACTTACTCTAACTCCAGTCATATTAAAAAAGCTGTACTACCACTTACTCTAACTCCAGTCATATTAAAAAAGCTGTACTACCACTTACTCTAACTCCAGTCATATTAAAAAAGCTGTCCTACCACTTACTCTAACTCCAGTCATATTAAAAAAGCTGTCCTACCACTTACTCTAACTCCAGTCATATTAAAAAAGCTGTACTACTACTTACTCTAACTCCAGTCATATTAAAAAAGCTGTACTACCACTTACTCTAACTCCAGTCATAGTAAAAAAGCTGTACTACCACTTACTCTAACTCCAGTTATATTAAAAAAGCTGTCCTACCACTTACTCTAACTCCAGTTATATTAAAAAAGCTGTCCTACCACTTACTCTAACTCCAGTTATATTAAAAAAGCTGTCCTACCACTTACTCTAACTCCAGTTATATTAAAAAAGCTGTACTACCACTTACTCTAACTCCAGTCATATTAAAAAAGCTGTACTACCACTTACTCTAACTCCAGTCATATTAAAAAAGCTGTCCTACCACTTACTCTAACTCCAGTTATATTAAAAAAGCTGTCCTACCACTTACTCTAACTCCAGTTATATTAAAAAAGCTGTACTACCACTTACTCTAACTCCAGTCATATTAAAAAAGCTGTACTACCACTTACTCTAACTCCAGTTATATTAAAAAAGCTGTACTACCACTTACTCTAACTCCAGTCATAGTAAAAAAGCTGTACTACCACTTACTCTAACTCCAGTCATATTAAAAAAGCTGTACTACCACTTACTCTAACTCCAGTCATATTAAAAAAGCTGTACTACCACTTACTCTATCTCCAGTCATATTAAAAAAGCTGTCCTACCACTTACTCTAACTCCAGTCATATTAAAAAAGCTGTACTACCACTTACTCTAACTCCAGTCATATTAAAAAAGCTGTACTACCACTTACTCTAACTCCAGTCATATTAAAAAAGCTGTACTGCCACTTACTCTAACTCCAGTCATATTAAAAAAGCTGTCCTACCACTTACTCTAACTCCAGTCATAATAAAAAAGCTGTACTACCACTTACTCTAACTCCAGTCATAGTAAAAAAGCTGTACTACCACTTACTCTAACTCCAGTCATAGTAAAAAAGCTGTCCTACCACTTACTCTAACTCCAGTCATAGTAAAAAAGCTGTCCTACCACTTACTCTAACTCCAGTCATAGTAAAAAAGCTGTACTACCACTTACTCTAACTCCAGTCATATTAAAAAAGCTGTACTACCACTTACTCTAACTCCAGTCATATTAAAAAAGCTGTACTACCACTTACTCTAACTCCAGTCATATTAAAAAAGCTGTACTACCACTTACTCTAACTCCAGTCATATTAAAAAAGCTGTACTACCACTTACTCTAACTCCAGTCATAGTAAAAAAGCTGTACTACCACTTACTCTAACTCCAGTCATAGTAAAAAAGCTGTACTACCACTTACTCTAACTCCAGTCATATTAAAAAAGCTGTACTACCACTTACTCTAACTCCAGTCATATTAAAAAAGCTGTACTACCACTTACTCTAACTCCAGTCATATTAAAAAAGCTGTCCTACCACTTACTCTAACTCCAGTCATATTAAAAAAGCTGTACTACCACTTACTCTAACTCCAGTCATATTAAAAAAGCTGTACTACCACTTACTCTAACTCCAGTCATATTAAAAAAGCTGTACTACCACTTACTCTAACTCCAGTCATAGTAAAAAAGCTGTCCTACCACTTACTCTAACTCCAGTCATAGTAAAAAAGCTGTACTACCACTTACTCTTAACTCCAGTCATAGTAAAAAAGCTGTCCTACCACTTACTCTAACTCCAGTCATATTAAAAAAGCTGTACTACCACTTACTCTAACTCCAGTCATAGTAAAAAAGTTGTACTACCACTTACTCTATCTCCAGTCATATTAAAAAAGCTGTACTACCACTTACTCTAACTCCAGTCATATTAAAAAAGCTGTACTACCACTTACTCTTAACTCCAGTCATAGTAAAAAAGCTGTCCTACCACTTACTCTAACTCCAGTCATATTAAAAAAGCTGTACTACCACTTACTCTAACTCCAGTCATATTAAAAAAGCTGTACTACCACTTACTCTAACTCCAGTTATATTAAAAAAGCTGTACTACCACTTACTCTAACTCCAGTCATATTAAAAAAGCTGTACTACCACTTACTCTAACTCCAGTCATAGTAAAAAAGTTGTCCTACCACTTACTCTAACTCCAGTCATATTAAAAAAGCTGTACTACCACTTACTCTAACTCCAGTCATATTAAAAAAGCTGTCCTACCACTTACTCTAACTCCAGTCATAGTAAAAAAGCTGTACTACCACTTACTCTAACTCCAGTCATAGTAAAAAAGCTGTACTACCACTTACTCTAACTCCAGTCATATTAAAAAAGCTGTCCTACCACTTACTCTAACTCCAGTTATATTAAAAAAGCTGTCCTACCACTTACTCTAACTCCAGTTATATTAAAAAAGCTGTCCTACCACTTACTCTAACTCCAGTTATATTAAAAAAGCTGTACTACCACTTACTCTAACTCCAGTCATATTAAAAAAGCTGTACTACCACTTACTCTAACTCCAGTCATATTAAAAAAGCTGTACTACCACTTACTCTAACTCCAGTTATATTAAAAAAGCTGTCCTACCACTTACTCTAACTCCAGTTATATTAAAAAAGCTGTACTACCACTTACTCTAACTCCAGTCATATTAAAAAAGCTGTACTACCACTTACTCTAACTCCAGTTATATTAAAAAAGCTGTCCTACCACTTACTCTAACTCCAGTTATATTAAAAAAGCTGTACTACCACTTACTCTAACTCCAGTCATATTAAAAAAGCTGTCCTACCACTTACTCTAACTCCAGTTATATTAAAAAAGCTGTCCTACCACTTACTCTAACTCCAGTTATATTAAAAAAGCTGTACTACCACTTACTCTAACTCCAGTCATATTAAAAAAGCTGTACTACCACTTACTCTAACTCCAGTCATATTAAAAAAGCTGTCCTACCACTTACTCTAACTCCAGTCATATTAAAAAAGCTGTACTACCACTTACTCTAACTCCAGTCATATTAAAAAAGCTGTACTACCACTTACTCTAACTCCAGTCATATTAAAAAAGCTGTACTACCACTTACTCTAACTCCAGTCATATTAAAAAAGCTGTACTACCACTTACTCTAACTCCAGTCATAGTAAAAAAGCTGTCCTACCACTTACTCTAACTCCAGTCATATTAAAAAAGCTGTACTACCACTTACTCTAACTCCAGTCATATTAAAAAAGCTGTACTACCACTTACTCTAACTCCAGTCATAGTAAAAAAGCTGTCCTACCACTTACTCTAACTCCAGTCATATTAAAAAAGCTGTACTACCACTTACTCTAACTCCAGTCATATTAAAAAAGCTGTACTACCACTTACTCTAACTCCAGTCATATTAAAAAAGCTGTACTACCACTTACTCTAACTCCAGTCATATTAAAAAAGCTATACTACCACTTACTCTAACTCCAGTCATATTAAAAAAGCTGTCCTACCACTTACTCTAACTCCAGTCATATTAAAAAAGCTGTACTACCACTTACTCTAACTCCAGTCATATTAAAAAAGCTATACTACTACTTACTCTAACTCCAGTTATATTAAAAAAGCTGTACTACCACTTACTCTAACTCCAGTCATAGTAAAAAAGCTGTACTACTACTTACTCTAACTCCAGTCATATTAAAAAAGCTGTACTACCACTTACTCTAACTCCAGTCATATTAAAAAAGCTGTCCTACCACTTACTCTATCTCCAGTCATAGTAAAAAAGCTGTACTACCACTTACTCTAACTCCAGTCATATTAAAAAAGCTGTCCTACTACTTACTCTAACTCCAGTCATATTAAAAAAGCTGTCCTACCACTTACTCTATCTCCAGTCATAGTAAAAAAGCTGTACTACCACTTACTCTAACTCCAGTCATATTAAAAAAGCTGTACTACCACTTACTCTAACTCCAGTCATATTAAAAAAGCTGTACTACCACTTACTCTAACTCCAGTCATATTAAAAAAGCTGTCCTACCACTTACTCTAACTCCAGTTATATTAAAAAAGCTGTACTACCACTTACTCTAACTCCAGTCATAGTAAAAAAGCTGTACTACCACTTACTCTAACTCCAGTTATATTAAAAAAGCTGTCCTACCACTTACTCTAACTCCAGTCATATTAAAAAAGCTGTACTACCACTTACTCTAACTCCAGTCATATTAAAAAAGCTGTACTACCACTTACTCTAACTCCAGTCATATTAAAAAAGCTGTACTACCACTTACTCTAACTCCAGTCATAGTAAAAAAGCTGTACTACCACTTACTCTAACTCCAGTTATAGTAAAAAAGCTGTCCTACCACTTACTCTAACTCCAGTCATATTAAAAAAGCTGTACTACCACTTACTCTAACTCCAGTCATATTAAAAAAGCTGTACTACCACTTACTCTAACTCCAGTCATATTAAAAAAGCTGTCCTACCACTTACTCTAACTCCAGTCATATTAAAAAAGCTGTACTACCACTTACTCTAACTCCAGTCATATTAAAAAAGCTGTACTACTACTTACTCTAACTCCAGTCATAGTAAAAAAGCTGTACTACCACTTACTCTAACTCCAGTCATATTAAAAAAGCTGTACTACCACTTACTCTAACTCCAGTCATATTAAAAAAGCTGTACTACCACTTACTCTAACTCCAGTCATATTAAAAAAGCTGTACTACCACTTACTCTAACTCCAGTCATATTAAAAAAGCTGTACTACCACTTACTCTAACTCCAGTCATATTAAAAAAGCTGTACTACTACTTACTCTAACTCCAGTCATATTAAAAAAGCTGTACTACCACTTACTCTAACTCCAGTCATATTAAAAAAGCTGTACTACTACTTACTCTAACTCCAGTTATATTAAAAAAGCTGTACTACCACTTACTCTAACTCCAGTCATATTAAAAAAGCTGTACTACCACTTACTCTAACTCCAGTCATATTAAAAAAGCTGTACTACCACTTACTCTAACTCCAGTCATATTAAAAAAGCTGTACTGCCACTTACTCTAACTCCAGTCATATTAAAAAAGCTGTCCTACCACTTACTCTAACTCCAGTCATATTAAAAAAGCTGTACTACCACTTACTCTAACTCCAGTCATATTAAAAAAGCTGTACTACCACTTACTCTAACTCCAGTCATATTAAAAAAGCTGTACTACCACTTACTCTAACTCCAGTCATATTAAAAAAGCTGTACTACCACTTACTCTAACTCCAGTCATATTAAAAAAGCTGTACTGCCACTTACTCTAACTCCAGTCATATTAAAAAAGCTGTCCTACCACTTACTCTAACTCCAGTCATATTAAAAAAGCTGTACTACCACTTACTCTAACTCCAGTCATATTAAAAAAGCTGTACTACCACTTACTCTAACTCCAGTCATAGTAAAAAAGCTGTCCTACCACTTACTCTAACTCCAGTCATATTAAAAAAGCTGTACTACCACTTACTCTAACTCCAGTCATATTAAAAAAGCTGTACTACCACTTACTCTAACTCCAGTCATAGTAAAAAAGCTGTACTACCACTTACTCTAACTCCAGTCATATTAAAAAAGCTGTACTACCACTTACTCTAACTCCAGTCATATTAAAAAAGCTGTACTACCACTTACTCTAACTCCAGTCATATTAAAAAAGCTGTACTACCACTTACTCTAACTCCAGTCATAGTAAAAAAGCTGTACTACCACTTACTCTAACTCCAGTCATATTAAAAAAGCTGTACTACCACTTACTCTAACTCCAGTCATATTAAAAAAGCTGTACTACCACTTACTCTAACTCCAGTCATAGTAAAAAAGCTGTACTACCACTTACTCTAACTCCAGTCATATTAAAAAAGCTGTACTACCACTTACTCTAACTCCAGTCATATTAAAAAAGCTGTACTACCACTTACTCTAACTCCAGTCATATTAAAAAAGCTGTACTACTACTTACTCTAACTCCAGTCATAGTAAAAAAGCTGTACTACCACTTACTCTAACTCCAGTCATATTAAAAAAGCTGTACTACTACTTACTCTAACTCCAGTCATATTAAAAAAGCTGTACTACCACTTACTCTAACTCCAGTCATAGTAAAAAAGCTGTACTACCACTTACTCTAACTCCAGTCATATTAAAAAAGCTGTACTACCACTTACTCTAACTCCAGTCATATTAAAAAAGCTGTACTACCACTTACTCTAACTCCAGTCATATTAAAAAAGCTGTACTACCACTTACTCTAACTCCAGTCATAGTAAAAAAGCTGTACTACCACTTACTCTAACTCCAGTCATATTAAAAAAGCTGTACTACTACTTACTCTAACTCCAGTCATATTAAAAAAGCTGTACTACCACTTACTCTAACTCCAGTCATATTAAAAAAGCTGTACTACTACTTACTCTAACTCCAGTTATATTAAAAAAGCTGTACTACCACTTACTCTAACTCCAGTCATATTAAAAAAGCTGTACTACCACTTACTCTAACTCCAGTCATATTAAAAAAGCTGTACTACCACTTACTCTAACTCCAGTCATATTAAAAAAGCTGTACTGCCACTTACTCTAACTCCAGTCATATTAAAAAAGCTGTCCTACCACTTACTCTAACTCCAGTCATATTAAAAAAGCTGTACTACCACTTACTCTAACTCCAGTCATATTAAAAAAGCTGTACTACCACTTACTCTAACTCCAGTCATATTAAAAAAGCTGTACTACCACTTACTCTAACTCCAGTCATATTAAAAAAGCTGTACTACCACTTACTCTAACTCCAGTCATATTAAAAAAGCTGTACTGCCACTTACTCTAACTCCAGTCATATTAAAAAAGCTGTCCTACCACTTACTCTAACTCCAGTCATATTAAAAAAGCTGTACTACCACTTACTCTAACTCCAGTCATATTAAAAAAGCTGTACTACCACTTACTCTAACTCCAGTCATAGTAAAAAAGCTGTCCTACCACTTACTCTAACTCCAGTCATATTAAAAAAGCTGTACTACCACTTACTCTAACTCCAGTCATATTAAAAAAGCTGTACTACCACTTACTCTAACTCCAGTCATAGTAAAAAAGCTGTACTACCACTTACTCTAACTCCAGTCATATTAAAAAAGCTGTACTACCACTTACTCTAACTCCAGTCATATTAAAAAAGCTGTACTACCACTTACTCTAACTCCAGTCATATTAAAAAAGCTGTACTACCACTTACTCTAACTCCAGTCATAGTAAAAAAGCTGTACTACCACTTACTCTAACTCCAGTCATATTAAAAAAGCTGTACTACCACTTACTCTAACTCCAGTCATATTAAAAAAGCTGTACTACCACTTACTCTAACTCCAGTCATAGTAAAAAAGCTGTACTACCACTTACTCTAACTCCAGTCATATTAAAAAAGCTGTACTACCACTTACTCTAACTCCAGTCATATTAAAAAAGCTGTACTACCACTTACTCTAACTCCAGTCATAGTAAAAAAGCTGTACTACCACTTACTCTAACTCCAGTCATATTA
Organism: Bathymodiolus septemdierum; assembly: GCA_963383655.1. Classification (NCBI taxonomy): domain Eukaryota; kingdom Metazoa; phylum Mollusca; class Bivalvia; order Mytilida; family Modiolidae; genus Bathymodiolus; species Bathymodiolus septemdierum. The sequence continues at coordinate 83,452,730 of OY726522.1, forward strand.
AAAAAGCTGTACTACCACTTACTCTAACTCCAGTCATATTAAAAAAGCTGTACTACCACTTACTCTAACTCCAGTCATATTAAAAAAGCTGTACTACCACTTACTCTAACTCCAGTCATAGTAAAAAAGCTGTACTACCACTTACTCTAATTCCAGTCATATTAAAAAAGCTGTACTACCACTTACTCTAACTCCAGTCATAGTAAAAAAGCTGTACTACCACTTACTCTAACTCCAGTCATATTAAAAAAGCTGTACTGCCACTTACTCTAACTCCAGTCATATTAAAAAAGCTGTACTACCACTTACTCTAACTCCAGTCATATTAAAAAAGCTGTACTACCACTTACTCTAACTCCAGTCATATTAAAAAAGCTGTACTACCACTTACTCTAACTCCAGTCATATTAAAAAAGCTGTACTACCACTTACTCTAACTCCAGTCATATTAAAAAAGCTGTACTGCCACTTACTCTAACTCCAGTCATATTAAAAAAGCTGTCCTACCACTTACTCTAACTCCAGTCATATTAAAAAAGCTGTACTACCACTTACTCTAACTCCAGTCATATTAAAAAAGCTGTACTGCCACTTACTCTAACTCCAGTCATATTAAAAAAGCTGTCCTACCACTTACTCTAACTCCAGTCATATTAAAAAAGCTGTACTACCACTTACTCTAACTCCAGTCATATTAAAAAAGCTGTACTACCACTTACTCTAACTCCAGTCATATTAAAAAAGCTGTACTACCACTTACTCTAACTCCAGTCATAGTAAAAAAGCTGTACTACCACTTACTCTAACTCCAGTCATATTAAAAAAGCTGTACTGCCACTTACTCTAACTCCAGTCATATTAAAAAAGCTGTACTACCACTTACTCTAACTCCAGTCATATTAAAAAAGCTGTACTACCACTTACTCTAACTCCAGTCATATTAAAAAAGCTGTACTACCACTTACTCTAACTCCAGTCATATTAAAAAAGCTGTACTGCCACTTACTCTAACTCCAGTCATATTAAAAAAGCTGTCCTACCACTTACTCTAACTCCAGTCATATTAAAAAAGCTGTACTACCACTTACTCTAACTCCAGTCATATTAAAAAAGCTGTACTACCACTTACTCTAACTCCAGTCATATTAAAAAAGCTGTACTACCACTTACTCTAACTCCAGTCATATTAAAAAAGCTGTACTACCACTTACTCTAACTCCAGTCATATTAAAAAAGCTGTACTGCCACTTACTCTAACTCCAGTCATATTAAAAAAGCTGTCCTACCACTTACTCTAACTCCAGTCATATTAAAAAAGCTGTACTACCACTTACTCTAACTCCAGTCATATTAAAAAAGCTGTCCTACCACTTACTCTAACTCCAGTCATATTAAAAAAGCTGTACTACCACTTACTCTAACTCCAGTCATATTAAAAAAGCTGTCCTACCACTTACTCTAACTCCAGTTATATTAAAAAAGCTGTACTACCACTTACTCTAACTCCAGTCATATTAAAAAAGCTGTACTACCACTTACTCTAACTCTGTGCTTTGCAGCAAGCATATAGACAGGGTCAAAGGGGATATTAGATGGCTGCATACATTGTGACAACCACACTCCCAGCCATGGCGTAGCCTGTGAAAGTAGATGTTCCAGTGGCGCTTTCTGCAGTAACTGAGACCAGACTTTCTGAACCATGGACAAGACATCTGAGCTCTCTTCCAGTAGGCTTCTTTGGTATATGTGACGAAGAGCATCAGTTAAAATCAGAGGCAGCCAGGCTGAAATTGGATGCTGAAAACAAGATCAAAATGGTTGCCAATATCCTTCTTCTAATCCAGTTCAAATTTCAATAATCTAATTAAAAAAAACCTGTGTTACCGCTGACCATACTGACCCAAATTTTTAGTGCCTACCCATTTGTTTTATTGCGATTTTTTGACTAGCACTGCTAAAAACAGATAATTGTCCTGTATAACCTATGTAAAAAAAAAAAAAAAAGTTTTGCTAGGAGATTTTGAGAAGGGTGGGCTGAAAATGAGATATAGAAAGTTATTTTATATCTTTGAAGGCATCATGGGTAAGTAGATTAGCTGACTCAAAATTTTCGAATTGGAAACTGATACCACTAAAATATTTAAATGCATTTGGGAATTTTTTTTTAATATGAACATAGATGTGAAAAAACATAAACAGTTTCTAAATAATATCCCCGAATTTTACAAAAATGTTTTAACCAGTTGGATAAAAACAGGTGGTGGTCAATTAAGTTCACCATTAACATTTAGTAATGTAAGAAAGCAAATTTTATGGGGAAATAGATTTATTACATTTGAAAATAAATATTTATTCTTTTAAAGAATGGATTAATAGTGGAATATTTTTTGTTGGCTGAGCCTGTGTCGCTCACCTTTCATTCTGCTTTGAGGAAACTTAATACAGAACCTTCCATACATGTAGATGCTTCCTACCAAGTTTCGGTTCATATGGCTAAGTAGTTTCAAAGGAGAAGATTTTTAAGAAATCAACCAATTAGAAACAAGAATTGCATGTGGTAGCCATGTTTGCTAACCGATCGGGACGAAATGAGCAATCTTCATAGAAGACATTCCAAAGATGCTTCCTACTAAGTTTCGGTAGTAGCCATGTTTGTTAACCGATCAGGACGAAATGAGCAATCTTCATAGAGGATATTCCATAGATGATTCCTACCAAGTTTTGGTGGTAGCCATGTTTGTTAACCGATCGGGACAAAATGAGCAATCTTCATAGAGGACATTCCATAGATGCTTCCTACCAAGTTTCGGTTCATTTGGCCAAGCAGTTTCAGAGGAGAAGATATAAAAAAATCGGCCAATCAGAAACAAGAATTGCCTGTGGTGGCCATGTTTGGTAATGGATCATAACAAAATGTGCACTCTTTAGAGAGGACCTTCCATAGATGCTTTCTACCAAGTTTCGGTTCATTTGGCCAAGCAGTTTCAGAGGAGAAGATTTTAAAAAATCGGCCAATCAGAAACAAGAATTTCCTGTGGTGGCCATGTTTGGTAATGAATCATAACAAAATGTGCACTCTTTAGAGAGGACCTTCCATAGATGCTTTCTACCAAGTTTCAGTTCATTTGGCTGAGGGTTTTCAGAGAAGATTAAAATGTGAAAAGTAAACGGATGACAGACGATGGACACCAAGTGATGGAAAAAGCTCATATTGCCTTTGGCAAGGTTTGCTAAAAAGAATATTAAAATGTGAATACCTACTTGTAATGTATAGAATAAACATGTTACACTATATCAGCATTACTTAATTTCCAAGGGAGAAAATGGCAAAAGTTATCTTTCTTTTAACAGTTTAGACAAGAGTTATCTTTCTTTTAACAGAGGAGAAGATTTTTTAGAAATCAACCAATCAGAAACAAGAATTGCCTGTGGTGGCCATGTTTGCTAACCGATCAGGACAAAATGAGCAACATATATAAAGGACCTTCCATAGATACTTCCTACCAAGTTTCAGTTCATTTGGCTAAGGGGTTTCAGAGGAGAAGATTAAAATGTGAAAAATTAACGGACGACGGACGTCAAGTGATGGCAAAAGCTCACATTGCCTTTTGGCAAGGTGATCTAAAAATGGTAAAATTACACAAGAATTTATTCTTCAAAAATTAAAAAATAAATCTAATTGGATATCTAAATTTAGTATTCTTAAAAAAGCTTTTCCAAAGAATTGGATAGAAATTTTAAAAACAGAAAGCTCAGTTAAAAGTATATTGCAAATATCAAAAAAGATTATATCCTACCGTGACATCTGCTCGGTCATGCAATAAAGTCGATCACTTGTTTTGATTTACAATTCTCGTGCAGCACGAGACCAATGACGTCATTCTGTATATTCATAGCGTACATAAACACTGAGGGAATACTTTTCAATGTCAAAATTACAAGATGAGATTAAAACAGAGAAGTTTGAATTGAATAAATTCCATGCAAGTAAAAAAGATCCTTTTTACTAATGTCTTTTTTTCCTGATCATTATGCTTGTTAAATATGTTTCCATCGATGGTATTCCCCAAACATTTGTATTTTTCCGGTTTGACATAATCGTCATCACAGGGGGGGAACTGTCATTATTACAAATAGCATCAACAAAACTGTATTGCTACCACTCTGTGATAGTAAATGTGATTAAAATAAATTGAAATCAGTCATCAATTGTTTTACCAAAATATGTCGGTCTAATATTGTATTGACAAAAGCAAAAACACAAAATTCACTGGATTAAATACTTTTTATGTGGGTAAGCAAGTTTAAATTTTGCATCACATAATTAATTTTTAATACTTCAATTTCAAACTATTAAAAAAAAAACATCTTTTGAAATTTTTCAGACAAATCAATTACACTGAAAAAGCTAAATACACTGAAAAAGCTAAAATACTGTACTTTCTTAATCTGGTTTACTTTTTAAGTTTGGTTGGCCTATGACAAAATCATGTGCTTTATTGAACTTTGACCGGCTTTATGTGACGTCATACGACGCCATTTGGAAAATGGATGGTAAACAAATACAGGTCAGTATGTTATTATTATCGATCTTTTTTCCATGGAACTTTACACATGTGAGCAAGAATAGATGAGGAACATAATTAAAAAGAAAAAAATGTTTACTTTTCAAACATGAAAAAAATAATCAAACATTATCCAATGACTGACCAACTTATTGTCAGACGAGGATATCATCTGGAACGATCAGTTGATTAATTTATCTACATTGTCTAATAAGTTATTATATAATAAACTGGTGAATGTTAAATTTTCCAAACCTATTGGTACACATTATTGGATTAATTATTTAGTGTTGTCTGAAAAACCAAATACAAGTAGTCTATATTTTTTCATTTTCAAATTTCTTGAAGAAAACAAACTTAAAATGTTCAGATGGAAACTTTTTCATTTTATTATTCCAAATAAAGTTTTACTTTTCAAATGGAAAATTGTTGGGAATAGTTTATATAATTTCTGCAAATTAGATGAAGATTATTCTCATTATTTTATTATTTGTGCCTTTCTAAAAGAGTTTTGGACAAAAATTCAGAATTTAATGAAGGGTTTGGATATCGAAACCAAAATTACTTTGAAACATATAGTACTTGGATATAAGATAGATGATAAAACTATCTTGCATTGAATTGTTTGATAACAGTTGTAGGGTTTTCCATCTACAAATCGTATTATATATCTGAACAGAAAACAAAGTATATTAATGTTTATAGAATATTTGTCAATGAATATATTAAAAGAATAAAAGAAAATAAAACACTTCAAAAGTGTAGATTTTTAATGAAAGTAAAAAATTATATACTAAATGGAAAATAAATAAATGTTTCCAAAAGGCATTAAATAGAAATTGTATTTAAGTTGTATATATTTCATGTAATTCTGATAATAGCCCTGGATAATCAGAGAAACACCAAAAGTAACTTGGACTTTTAGCATGTTAATTGTAGCAAGCATTTGAATAAAAGAAATTACGTTGTTAAAAAAAAAGAAAACAAATGTTTTTTCTTGGCAAAGGCCTTTTCAAGAAATGAATTTATGGAGAAAGTTGGAAATCACTTATTAAAAATTAACACTGGTAATGGGTTATTCAATAAACTTTTTGAGGAAAGTTCTTACGATGAAATAAAGTCTTTTAATAAACTCATATATTCTTTGTACATACAGACTGGCATTCAATATGTGTTGTGCAGATATTATTAAATAAGTTTTCATTACCATCTTCCACAATACATAATAATATAAAAATTAAATGTTAAATTTAAAAAATTTAAGTTGTATGTTGCTTCTCTGTGTTGAAAGTGTTTCTTCACTTCATGCCAAGCTGTCAAAATTGACCATCTTAAAATCTGTATACAATTAATTCCAACTATGTTGACAATGGAGAGTAGATAAAGCTATCAAAACAAGATGTTGCACGCTACGTCGTGCTAAGAATACACCCACTCGTTCATTTGTAAGTCGCATGGTAAACAGGAAGTAGATGTGCGGTAAACCTGGAAAGGGGAGACACGGTACAAGTCACCATGCCAAAGCCATATATCAAATATAAAATCATTTCTTCCAGTAGAAGCTGAGATATCTGTTACGAAAGTGTGAACGGTTGGACAAACGGATGGACAAGGTGATTGCAATATAGCCCCCACTGGGGGTATAACTAATCTGAGGCAACAGATCACATCATTTGTGTTGATGGTCTTTCAAATATTACATAAAACTAGTAAATCATCAACATTGATCTTACCTGTGGTGTTTCAAATGTCAGTAGAGTATAAAATGTCTCTAATGCTGACTTCCTGACTGAAGTGATATTGTGACGCAGAAATGGCCACAAACGTGGAACTAGCTCTGTAAGTGGTGTTGTCAACCTGAAATTCAAAGGGAGATAATAAAAGGTTTTTAGATCAAATGCCAATGGCTTCAAATTTCAGCACAATTGTGAGAAATTCCTAAATTTGCTATATTATGTGCTAAAAACAAAAAAATCTTAGTATATTTACAATATGATTTATTTGTTTTCATACAACAAAACTGAATCAAATTCTTCAGTTTGAAAAAAATAGGACTACATTTTGAGCAATTCTTTCTAGTAATTATATAGAAAGCTATGAGTTACAGAATTTTCCAAGTTAAATGAAAACGATCATTTCACATTGACTTTATCGCTTTTATTTTCATACTTGCTATATTTTGCATCATTTCGTTGTCTGAGCTACTTTACTGTATGTTTTACAATTAACTCCCTTTGAACGTTTCGTATACAAAAAAAATAATTTGCCATGTTTTTAGAAACTATACACATAAAATAGTGCAATTAAACTCATTTTGTATTAAATTCTAATCGAAACATCTTTTTATCTATATAATAATACTATAACTAATTGACAAGTTTCATTATAAAATATTTGCCACTCATGACCTAATAACGTTGTAACTCACTCATGGGCTGCACACATTTGTGAGTTACTTTGTTATTTGGTCATTCGTGACATATTTTTGATAATGAAACTCGTCAATTAGTTAGAGTATAATTAATATATATACAGTCAAACCTGTCTATTCAGAACCCAGAATGAAATTGAATACTGTATAAACCAAACTTCAAAAGTTCCAATGTAGGAAATCTTTTTACTTAAGGTGGTACCATACACTTCAGGTAAAATTTGATCTGCTCGTTTAATTTTCTTATTTTTTTGGCAGTGTGTTTGAATATATCCACTGTAATAAATATCAAAATTTTAACAAATTCCAACCAACAGACTCAGAGCTATAAATTCACTAACCACATAGCAGCTTTTCTCTCTGTGGTTTTGATCACAGAGATGCTTGAAATCTGCATACACACATCATATGATCAAAACGTTCAACTGATTTTAAAGAGTTATCTCCCTGTAGTGTATGGTACCCCCTTAACCTATTTGAACAGATGACCTGTATATTCTGAACAGGGCGGTTTGGTTTAGACATGTTTCACTGTAGTTTTACAATTCATATACAAATATATTTTATATTCTAACTACTTAACTGCTGCAATAATAAGTAAATAATAAAGCAGGATTGCCTTACCAGTTAAGAACAGATGCCTGTGGATGAGCTAACATGGTTGACAGTAGTGTCATAATACTATTGGTTGATGATGTGAGGTCATCAAGGTCAAGCAGTGTTTCCCACAGACAAGACACAATAAATGGCACCTGAAATATAAAATAATTCTTTCATTTGTGTATTAATTCTTCAATGTTTCAAAGATCTTATATATTGAAAGAACTTTAAGAACATAAGGAGTGAGTTTTCTCCGGGTATTCAATAAAACTCCACAATAAAACTGACTGCCACGATATAACTGAAATATTGTTGAAAGTGGCATTAAACACAACAAACTCAACCCAAACCCCATAAGGAGTGAGTGGGGGTCTTATTAAATGTCAAGGGAGCAATTTTTCAGTTATATCATGCCTGACGCTTCATTATCTTTTTGATAAGATAATGACATCTGTTTTGTAATGCACCATCATGACTGCATGGGACATCGTGGTAGGAATATCTCCATTCATTTATGTAATATTTACTTTCGATCAGATTGTCACAATGATATGAATGTTATTTGTTGAAAAAGAGCAATCAAATTAGTCTTGTTTTATTGTGTCTTCTAATTAATGATGTCTGGCATCCTTCAAGGAATAGTAACCAAATTTTGAGTGACGTGTGAATTGTGGTCAAAAACATTGCTTAATAAAATTCAAATGATCTGCTTAACAGGAAATTTGAATGGAAAATGAGATATTGGTATTTTCAGGTATCAAGGGGCATAACTCAAGTACAAAAAAACATGTTAAAAGTTCAAAATTGAACTTGTCCTGTCTTTAATGGTCCCTGACCTGGTGCATAAATTACAGATAATTAACATAACAGAGCTCGTTTAACAAAAACCTGGGAAAAAATTCAGCAAATGAAGGGGCATTACTCCCGAGCAGAAGGAGTGTTCAAGTCAAAAATCAAAACCACACCAATTTTTTTGCTTGGCCCAATGTTTATTAAATGCTATTTTTCTGTACCTGCATTGGCATGAGTGTAATTAGACTGTTAGCCACAGGAACTAAAGCTGCTGCTGCCACCGCTCTCACATCATCACTTATATCTTGTATGCCACAAAATAATGATGGCAAAATGGCTGGCAATAATACTTCTGTCATGTCCTACAACAATTAAAAATTATAAACAACCCTTACAAGGAGTAGGAAATCATTTTATGAGATGATGAGGGGTTTTTTTTTCAGTGGAGCAGCTTTAATAATATATACCATTTTTATTAAAATGGCAATGTGAATTTATTATAATTTTGAAATATCATTAGAAATAAAACACGCAAATACTTTACCAGTAAAAATAACAATTGTTGTGCAATCTTACATGCCATATCAGAAACTGTTAACTACTTACTTTCTTACCAAACTTGCACATTGATTAATACCCTCTATTTACAAGGACACAATATCTTATGGGAGAAGAAGAATGTAACTACCTACTTATTTGCATAATTTCATTAAACTGTTTAACAGAATAAAATATTTACAGGATAAAAGTCATGTAATATCAAATTAATTTACAGGGAATACTTATTCCATCAAATACTCAACACTTGTTAAGAACTAAAATATACATACAATTGTTGATTTATTTTGTGAGATAGGATTTCTCAGAGCCATTTTGAATTGAAGGTGAAGACTGAGATGCAACGAGAAGTCCATTTGAACAATAGCATGTTTATCGATGATTTGTTAATATGATGTCAGTATAACGTTACACAGCAGGCCTCTACATTAACATATTTTTTAACTTGTCCCTTCGGACAACTAACAAAAAAAAGTACTTGTCCGACTCAATCTTTTAGTTGTCCAAAACAAATTTAATAAAAATTACAAAAACTAGAGAATAATTATCAGCAATTTGTGTAAAATGTTTTGGTTATTGTCTCACAAACATTATCACATCCTGTCATTATTAATACTAACAGAAATTAACATACACTTAGACATAAGACATAAAGTCATTGGTATCAAACGATGCCATCATGGTATGAGTGTCTAATCATCAATTTCTAAGTTTGGTTCTCGAATAGCAGGCCCATCTAAGTGGTAATCGTATAATGTGGAATGAATCCAGGATGCTTTGAACGTCATTGTTCGCCATCTATTGAATGCAGATTGTGTATCAAAATCAGGTACTGAATGTCCCTCAATGGAAATTAACATCAGACGCTTTAACATTTCTGGTTGAATTGATCTCCGCCGCTTGTTGTAAATCCGTACTTTCTAAGATCAGGGGATATAGATCCATGCTGATGGACATTTTATTTACGTTTCCAGGGAATTATTGTGTAGGGGAAGGAAACACTATAGACAAATCGATTTCTATTTCATTATAATTACTTAATGCCAATTGTCATTTAATCAAATTGCTGAAAAGATACAGATCAAGTATATGTTCGGAATATCTCTTGGTTTACATTTATAATTAGCGATAGTGTACTTCAATGGAAACCAATATTTTTAAGCACATTAAAATGATTATTTACGAAATTTATGTCTGTAAAAATTACAAAGCAACACATTTTTATCATAGAAAATAACCTTCAAATGGTAGGACAGTCATTTTTTCACTTGTCCCGTCGGACAACCGTGATACAAGATCTACTTGTCCGACGTCAGTTTTCACTGGCACCGGTCAATCGGACAAGCGTTAATGTCGAGGCCTGCACAGAAATCAACGATAATATGTTTGTATCACTCTTGTTGCTAGATAATAAATATTATAGATGTGTAAAAATCAAAGGGAGAAAATGAACAAATCATGGATAAAAGTTACATCAGCTGTAATGTGTTACTTTGTAACTTACCTGCCTAACAGCCAATAAATATTTAAACCCCAGCAGCCCACCATGTCTGACTTCCCACTGGCTTTGACTAAGAAGCTGTAACAATACCATGACTACTCCCTCAACCTCAGGAGCATTTAAATACTTGATTAGGACCCCTAAACATTGAGAACATGTCTCTCTTACTGGTGCTACAACCTAGACAAATGAAAAATATTAAATATTAAATAGGCCTTTAATGCTATGATATGTATTTTTTATTCTAATATGGCGTGCTGCTTTCACTTTGTAAACAAACCTATTCTCTAAATAGCACAATTATGTTTAGGACATGCATGAAGTCCTATCGGTGTTTTCCAGTGTTTTTCACTATCTGATCACGTAAACCAGCAATTAAAGTAATAAAAATAGAAATTAATAATGTTTTCTTTGAATCTTAATGGAATATTTGTCTTAACTATGTTTAAAAAGTCATATTTTCCTAAATGGGGCAGTCCTCCACAAACGGCTAGTTACGGCTGTTCAGTTAACTTCGCAACACCCCCTTGAAAAAGCACATGTTGTTGCATCATCGTCTTCTCCGATTACAAACAACATACAGGACCATGGCGCATACAACATAAAATTCTCAAATTGTTTCTTCACATAATTTTTTTCGAAAAAAATACTTAAGACAACCATCTATCGACTTTGACTTTTGTAATTTGTCGTCATCCGGTGACGTAGTTTACAAGGAACGCTGGTGACATTGACACAAGCTGGTTGCCGAGTTATTTTACGATTTTGAGAGCATTTTACCTGTTTAAGTAGCTATATGCAAAATGCCATCAACTTGGAAAATACCAGTAACTTAATTACATCACCATATAGTTATCAATGTAGGAAAACTACTGTAAACATGAAGGTTAGTGGATTTTGTTATTAATGCATTTCCATTTAATACTGACTTTCATTCAAAATATGTTAGATTGTTCGTACTAGAATCAAAATAATTCATGGAAGCCATCATTTTTATAACGTTTAACATAGATAACATTATTTTTAAAACGTTTTAACATAGGTAACATCATTTTTATAACGTTTTAACATAGATAACATCATTTTTATAACGTTTTAACATAGATAACATCATTTTATAACGTTTTAACATAGATAACATCATTTTTATAACGTTTTAACATAGATAACATCATTTTTATAACGTTTTAACATAGATAACATCATTTTTATAACGTTTTAACATAGATAACATCATTTTTATAACGTTTTAACATAGATAACATCATTTTTATAACGTTTTAACATAGATAACATCATTTTTTAACGTTTTAACATAGATAACATCATTTTTATAACGTTTTAACATAGATAACATCATTTTTATAATGTTTTAACATAGATAACATCATTTTTATAACGTTTTAACATAGATAACATCATTTTTATAACGTTTTAACATAGATAACATCATTTTTATAACATTTTAACATAGATAACATCATTTTTATAACGTTTTAACATAGATAACATCATTTTCATAACGTTTTAACATAGGTAACATTATTTTCGTTTAATTTAGTCATTACTGTTTCTGTAATTCATCGTAGAATGCGAAATTTCCATTCGGGGAGGTAATCGGAACAGCCAAATCCTTGGGTATCCATAAGGTCGCATTGATTTACAAAATTACTGTAAATGCCCTATTAGAATCAAAATAATTTTCCCTCGTCATGTTTTATGCTCATTTTAACATGGTTAGGCATTATATTTGTCTAAGATTTTTGCTTCAGTCACGTGACATCTTATTTGATCATGTGACAAATTATCTCCCCTATCGTAGTTTACATGTCAACAGAATAACCTCAGGCTAGAACTTGGCTATCTACGATGATTAAGCTTAAATTAAAGTTGATTCATTTAATTAAGATGTCCAGAACAGGCATAACAGGTAAGTTCACAAAAGGTGAGTAAAATTTAAGGCTTTAAATAAAGAAAAACGATATTGTTTTGTCAGTCATAAAAATGTCACGCAAGGTGTTAACGTTATCCGAAAGAGTTGAAGCCATCAAACTACATGACGGTGGGAAAAGTTTTCGAGATGTAGCACAGATAATGGGCGTTGGAAGAACACAAATCCAACAGATTATTAAAAGGAAAAGTGAAATTCTTGACGATTATGAAAGCAACTTCAGCAACGATCGGAAGAGAAAAAGACAGGGACGAAACAGTTTTAATTCCGGAATATTTGTAATACTTAAAAAATTGTGAACCTTGAATTAAAGGTCACCTTTATTAAGCAGCCAATTTTCGCCAGCCCTTAAGCGGCTGCTTAAATCAAGTTTGACTGTATCATTGTATTCAAATTTCAGTAGGATCTGTCAACCAGAACAAAAGTTATTGCATGCAAACCATTGTCTACTGATGGACGACAACGGCAAACCCATAACTAACTTAATATGACCACCAAATTTTCTGAAGTATAAAAACTGATTCTAAACAATTTAGTTTCTTTGATCAAAGCAATATTATAAGACATAGTTACCTCATCAGAGACATAATCACCAAATCTATCCAGAGCCATTACACATAGAAGTCTGAGAGCTAGATCTGATAGCCATAACTGGTTTATTCCTGAAACCTTTAAAACAATTGATTATTACTTTAATAGCTCTTTATGTAACAAATCAAGTGATGATAAATACAAATATTACCTGTATTTATGGTCATACAGATAAAGATGTTAGGTATTGCTTGCAAATTTCAATTATCAACAAATCCTTTTCTTAAATGTGTGTATCACTGTCATTCAGTGACCTCTTCTGTACTGGCCACGTCATGACAATGAATATAAAAGAAAATGTAAGAAATAAAAAAAAAAAATTATATTTATGTTCAATGTCTCAGTTTCATGTAGCTACAGTTCAATTGTTGCTCATTCCTGTAAGAATGTATGTTCACCCTCTGAAGAAATGTCTAATTTTAGTATAAAGATTGTGCTTGGATGGCAAGTTTGTCAGATTCAATCTACAAGCTATGGACATGATGGACAACTAATCCAAAATTTGTTTAATTTACCAGGAATAAGATTTTTAGTAAGAATATTGGAATTTTCCTAAGCAATTTTCAAGAAGAGTGGTGTCAAATATCATTAATTTGAAATCATAAAATAATTAAAATTCATTCTAGTTAAAGGTGAACCCAGTCAACTATAAAATGTATATGCCATGGTAATTTGAAAAACAAGCTATATTTGGATGACATGGGGATCACACAATGATTATTTCAGACAAACTTTGTGACTTAAATTGGACTTTTGATCTTTGGAGGCAAAACTAAAAAAATAAAAGGCTGAAACCTCAAACTTTGATAATCCTTTTTAATATAATTTTGCTATGGGAAAAACATGACTGAATTCTTACTTCACTAAGACTATCATCACATAATAATAAATACCTGGTCTGATAATGTATCAATTGATATTCCTGCAGTGTTTCCATGGTATTTGATTACCTCCCTTAGCCCAGTAGCTGCACCATGTCTCGTCTCCCATGAACTATGAAATAGGTCGTTCATTAGCATCTCGCTGAATGACTCAAAGGGCCATTCCTCAACCTGCAATATATAGCGAAATTAGTGTAAAATTCAGTTTACCATATCTTACTGGCTATAAGTCATTATAATAGCTTTTTTATGGCAAATTTTTTAGACTTTTGGAAAGTATAGATCAGTATGAGCTCAGTAACACTAGATATCATAATGATTATGATATCTAGTGTTATTGAGCAATGCATGTTCCATATAAGAAATGCTGAAATTTGGTTGGTTTTGTCTGAGTGGCCCTTGAGGAGTTGTGGTTTAGAAACAATTAAATACAATGTACTTTTGAACTTGTATATAAAAAGGCTGTGGGAAAGCTCTGTTCAGAAAACTGGTATTTATCATAAAACTTTTATTTATATTTTCAACATTACCTCTTCCATGTTAAGAGTATTATCGGCACTGTTTTCAATTATCAATTTTTCCTCTTTAATTTCTACACTGAGCTTCCCGTTATCACTTTCAGCAAAAGACCTCGACTTTTTTAATGGAGGTTCAGCATCAAATGAAAGCTGCTCACTGTAAAATATTAAGTCTTTAACATTATTTATTGAATATATAACATAGAAACACCCCTGTATTGCACACCTGATTTCTATAAGTTATGAAAAAAACAAAGGATTCCTCCTACACCAGTTTAACTGAAAGTTATTATTGTCCAGCAAAAGTTATCACTAGGTAGACTCTGTTTGGAAAGTACATGAAGGAAATTCATATGAAATTTTAAGAGAAAAAAAAATTAAAATCTTACTTAAACAAGTGTCTGTGACCTTTACATTTGAGGTGGCCTTAAAAATGATTGAGGTTAAACTATTATATTTTAAACAGGTGGCCTTAAAAATTATTGTAATTAAACTATTATATTTTAAACATCAGGTACCTTTGAACATCTCTAGACCTCTGTTTAGCTAACAATTTTGTCCTACGCTTGGCTCTGTTTCTCTCTCTAGCACTCATACCACTAGTTACATCCATCAGCTGTTGTTTTACAATCTCTGATACACATTTCTGTCCAAGAAAAAAAAACATGATCAACAGACAATTTAATAAACACAATACATATACAATGAAATCTGCTTAATCCGAACCTCTTCAGGACCAATTTGTGCGTTCGGAATAGACAGGTTTTCAGCTTATGAATGTTATTTTTACAAAGATTTCCTACATTGAGACTCTTTAACTACAGTTCAGTTTATACACAGGATTTCGGTTTATTCAGGGTTTGGTTTAGACAGGTTTCACTGCAATTCAAGAGACATTTTAACCTATAATTTTCATATTCTCATATGATTTTAAATTCCATCAGAAATTGAAAATAAAATTTTATAAATTTAAAATTAGCCATCTAAAACTTTGATAACAAGATGTAGACAATACCTTTTCCTGCATACTTGAGTTACCATTTGACCCATTCAAACCACTTTTAAGATCTTCATCAGAGAATAGATCCCCGTCCAGTCCAAGTTTTAAACTACCTGCCATGTCTAAGCCAAGTTTCTTGTTTAACATTTGTCTTTGTCTACTTAGCTTTTCTTTATCATCCAGACCTAAAATGAGATTCCACCAAATTATTAACAGGTTTTAAAATATATTAATACATATAAAATAACGGCAGTTTTTGTTTTTATCGCTAACAACATAATGTATTTGACGTCACACTGAATGATAATTTTCAGTTAGTCGATACTCTGCGAGATCAAAGTAAAATTTCTAAATAACCAATAAATGAAAATACTTTTAAAAAGGTTATATATCTTCTAGTTCTCTCTCAACAATGTACGTATATTGTGTTTATCCTGCAATATCAAAAGGTCCAAAACAACTGCCAAATTGTCTGAAAATAGCTGAAACAAGCGTCGTAATAAACATTTTCAAAATCGCCATCTGTGACGTCAGCACTTATACTGTTACCGTTTCTTTCTGTTGCTAAACAGGAATCAGGTACCAGAAAAGCTATATTTAAGTCAGTGACCGTATATAACAAAAACTTGCTAAAATTTTGATATTCATTACAGTGGATATATTCAAACACACTGCCAAAATAATAAGAAAATTAAACGAGCAGATTATATTTTACCTGAAGTGTATGGTACCACCTTAACTCATGTCTTACAAGAATTATTAATACAATATACCTGAAAATTCTTCCCCAAGTTCAAACTGTTTTTCCTCTGTACTGAGTAGTGATGTTCCATGAGCAAGAACTTTGTTGAGATCAAACTGTGAGAACAAGAGCTTTCCAGTTATGTCTGAACTGCCAGCTTCTGTTGGTTCTAAAAACATGATTTATGACTATGTATTAAAGAAGAACATTAGCAATTTACTCTGCTGAGACTAGTGTTTAAACAGTTTATTAAAGACTTGTATGTTGATAGAATTTCAAATCCATACTGAATACATGTACATAAATTTAACAGTTCAATACTATTTATTTTCAAAATGTGTATTAACAGTACTTATAATATTTTGACCATCATAAGGTTTGTGAGCAACAGTTCTACAGTATATTTATAGCATGTCTATTGTACTTTCTATTCACGACAAATACCAAATGGGAGCTGTATATGAAAATTTTGCCATGTTTTCAGTATGAAATACAATGTAGTAGAAAACTTGTCATGTTTTTGGTCTGCTCTGTTCATAGCATATTATACTGTATAATTACTGTGATATTATGTTTTTGATCAGCTCTGTTCATAGCATATTATACTGTATAATTACTGTGATATTATGTTTTTGGTCTGCTCTGTTCATAGCATATTATACTGTATAATTACTGTGATATTATGTTTTTGGTCTGCTCTGTTCATAGCATATTATACTGTATAATTACTGTGATATTATGTTTTTGGTCAGCTCTGTTCATAGTATATTATACTGTATAATTACTGTGATATTATGTTTTTGATCAGCTCTGTTCATAGACATATCATACTGTATAATTACTGTGATATTATGTTTTTGATCAGCTCTGTTCATAGCATATCATACTGTTTAATTACTGTGATATTATGTTTTTGGTCTGCTCTGTTCATAGCATATTATACTGTATAATTACTGTGATATTATGTTTTTGGTCTGCTCTGTTCATATCATATTATACTATATAATTACTGTGATATTATGTTTTTGATCAGCTCTGTTCATAGCATATTATACTGTATAATTACTGTGATATTATGTTTTTGGTCTGCTCTGTTCATATCATATTATACTGTATAATTACTGTGATATTATGTTTTTGATCAGCTCTGTTCATAGCATATTATACTGTATAATTACTGTGATATTATGTTTTTGGTCTGCTCTGTTCATATCATATTATACTGTATAATTACTGTGATATTATGTTTTTGATCAGCTCTGTTCATAGCATATTATACTGTATAATTACTGTTATATTATGTTTTTGGTCTGCTCTGTTCATAGCATATTATACTGTATAATTACTGTGATATTATATTTTTGGTCTGCTCTATTCATAGCATATCATACTGTATAATTACTGTGATATTATGTTTTTGGTCTGCTCTGTTCATAGCATATTATACTGTATAATTACTGTGATATTATGTTTTTGGTCTGCTCTGTTCATAGCATATTATACTGTATAATTACTGTGATATTATGTTTTTGATCAGCTCTGTTCATAGACATATTATACTGTATAATTACTGTGATATTATGTTTTTGGTCTGCTCTGTTCATAGCATATTATACTGTATAATTACTGTGATATTATGTTTTTGTTCTGCTCTGTTCATAGCATATTATACTGTATAATTACTGTGATATTATGTTTTTGGTCTCCTCTGTTCATAGCATATTATACTGTATAATTACTGTGATATTATGTTTTTGGTCTGCTCTGTTCATAGCATATTATACTGTATAATTACTATGATATTATGTTTTTGATCAGCTCTGTTCATAGCATATCATACTGTATAATTACTGTGATATTATGTTTTTGATCAGCTCTGTTCATAGCATATTATACTGTATAATTACTGTGATATTATGTTTTTGATCAGCTCTGTTCATAGCATATTATACTGTATAATTACTGTGATATTATGTTTTTGATCAGCTCTGTTCATAGCATATCATACTGTTTAATTACTGTGATATTATGTTTTTGGTCTGCTCTGTTCATAGCATATTATACTGTATAATTACTGTGATATTATGTTTTTGGTCTGCTCTGTTCATATCATATTATACTATATAATTACTGTGATATTATGTTTTTGATCAGCTCTGTTCATAGCATATTATACTGTATAATTACTGTGATATTATGTTTTTGGTCTGCTCTGTTCATATCATATTATACTGTATAATTACTGTGATATTATGTTTTTGATCAGCTCTGTTCATAGCATATTATACTGTATAATTACTGTTATATTATGTTTTTGGTCTGCTCTGTTCATAGCATATTATACTGTATAATTACTGTGATATTATATTTTTGGTCTGCTCTATTCATAGCATATCATACTGTATAATTACTGTGATATTATGTTTTTGGTCTGCTCTGTTCATAGCATATTATACTGTATAATTACTGTGATATTATGTTTTTGGTCTGCTCTGTTCATAGCATATTATACTGTATAATTACTGTGATATTATGTTTTTGATCAGCTCTGTTCATAGACATATTATACTGTATAATTACTGTGATATTATGTTTTTGGTCTGCTCTGTTCATAGCATATTATACTGTATAATTACTGTGATATTATGTTTTTGTTCTGCTCTGTTCATAGCATATTATACTGTATAATTACTGTGATATTATGTTTTTGGTCTCCTCTGTTCATAGCATATTATACTGTATAATTACTGTGATATTATGTTTTTGGTCTGCTCTGTTCATAGCATATTATACTGTATAATTACTATGATATTATGTTTTTGATCAGCTCTGTTCATAGCATATCATACTGTATAATTACTGTGATATTATGTTTTTGATCAGCTCTGTTCATAGCATATTATACTGTATAATTACTGTGATATTATGTTTTTGATCAGCTCTGTTCATAGCATATTATACTGTATAATTACTGTGATATTATGTTTTTGGTCTGCTCTGTTCATAGCATATTATACTGTATAATTACTGTGATATTATGTTTTTGATCAGCTCTGTTCATAGCATATTATACTGTATAATTACTGTGATATTATGATTTTGGTCTGCTCTGTTCATAGCATATTATACTGTATAATTACTGTGATTTTATGTTTTTGATCAGCTCTGTTCATAGCATATCATACTGTATAATTACTGTGATATTATGTTTTTGGTCTGCTCTGTTCATAGACATATTATACTGTATAATTACTGTGATATTATGCTTTTGGTCTGCTCTGTTCATAGCATATCATACTGTATAATTACTGTGATATTATGTTTTTGATCAGCTCTGTTCATAGCATATTATACTGTATAATTACTGTGATATTATGTTTTTGGTCTGCTCTGTTCATAGCATATCATACTGTATAATTACTGTGATATTATGTTTTTGATCAGCTCTGTTCATAGCATATTATACTGTATAATTACTGTGATATTATGTTTTTGGTCTGCTCTGTTCATAGACATATTATACTGTATAATTACTGTGATATTATGTTTTTGATCAGCTCTGTTCATAGCATATCATACTGTATAATTACTGTGATATTATGTTTTTGATCAGCTCTGTTCATAGCATATCATACTGTATAATTACTGTGATATTATGCTTTTGGTCTGCTCTGTTCATAGCATATCATACTGTATAATTACTGTGATATTATGTTTTTGAACAGCTCTGTTCATAGTATATTATACTGTATAATTACTGTGATATTATGTTTTTGATCAGCTCTGTTCATAGCATATTATACTGTATAATTACTGTGATATTATGTTTTTGGTCTGCTCTGTTCATAGACATATCATACTGTATAATTACTGTGATATTATGCTTTTGGTCTGCTCTGTTCATAGCATATTATACTGTATAATTACTGTGATATTATGTTTTTGGTCAGCTCTGTTCATAGACATATTATACTGTATAATTACTGTGATATTATGTTTTTGGTCTGCTCTGTTCATAGCATATTATACTGTATAATTACTGTGATATTATGTTTTGGTCAGCTCTGTTCATAGACATATTATACTGTATAATTACTGTGATATTATGTTTTTGATCAGCTCTGTTCATAGCATATCATACTGTATAATTACTGTGATATTATGTTTTTGATCAGCTCTGTTCATAGCATATCATACTGTATAATTACTGTGATATTATGCTTTTGGTCTGCTCTGTTCATAGCATATCATACTGTATAATTACTGTGATATTATGTTTTTGAACAGCTCTGTTCATAGTATATTATACTGTATAATTACTGTGATATTATGTTTTTGATCAGCTCTGTTCATAGCATATTATACTGTATAATTACTGTGATATTATGTTTTTGGTCTGCTCTGTTCATAGACATATCATACTGTATAATTACTGTGATATTATGCTTTTGGTCTGCTCTGTTCATAGCATATTATACTGTATAATTACTGTGATATTATGTTTTTGGTCAGCTCTGTTCATAGACATATTATACTGTATAATTACTGTGATATTATGTTTTTGGTCTGCTCTGTTCATAGCATATTATACTGTATAATTACTGTGATATTATGTTTTGGTCAGCTCTGTTCATAGACATATTATACTGTATAATTACTGTGATATTATGTTTTTGATCAGCTCTGTTCATAGACATATTATACTGTATAATTACTGTGATATTATGTTTTTGATCAGCTCTGTTCATAGACATATTACACTGTATAATTACTGTGATATTATGTTTTTGATCAGCTCTGTTCATAGACATATTCTACTGTATAATTACTGTGATATTATGTTTTTGATCAGCTCTGTTCATAGACATATTCTACTGTATAATTACTGTGATATTATGTTTTTGGTCTGCTCTCTGTTTGTCTAGCATATTTTACAGTATAATTATTTTAGTATTATGGTATATATGTATATTGGTTTTGAGCAAAAACTGACCTTGTTTAACTGGTATCTTGGGTTCAAATTTTGGCACATTTCTACATATGGCTTCCACTGCCTGCCCTGCTGCAATTCTGGTTTCCCAACTCTGGCTACACAAATATCCATGGACCTGCAAACAAATATTTCCCTTAACAGAGTATTTCATATAAATTAAACCTGTATTAAGTGACCACCTGCCTTATGTGACCATATTTCATGGTTCCATTGAAAGATCACATAAGACAGATTTGACTGTAATCAAATATATTTTAATCTTCTACTAATATATATATATATCTTAATAAACATCAGTGTTAGAAATTGTCATGCATTAGGAGGTCTCAGATGCCCAGTATTTGTTATAGGCAACTAAATTTGGACTAAAAAACAAGAGGCTCCCAGGAGCCTGTAATCGCTCACCTGGATCAAAGCTGCTTTCAATAACAACGCAACTGCACTCTGGCAGCCATCTTGGTGGAAGAGCGCGACTGCCGGACACAATTTTGGAAGAAGACCATCCAATGACTATTCCATCAAAGTTTGGTTCTAATTGAGCTACTGGTTCCAGACAAGATGGTTTTTATGTTAATTTCCCATAGGGTCCTATGTTAAACTAAGCACAGCTGTGCAGCCATCTTGGTCAGAGGGCGGGACCACCAGACACAATTTTGGAAGAGGACCATCCAATGACTATTTCATCAAAGTTTGGTGCCAATTGAGCAACTGGTTCCAGACAAGAAGATTTTTATGTGAATTTCCCATAGGGTCCTATGTTAAGCTAAGTTCGGCTGTGGGGGCCATCTTGGTCGAAGGGCCGATCCGCCGGACAAATTTTTGGAAGAGAACCATCCAATGACTATTTCATCAAAATTTTGTTCTTATTGAGCAAATGGTTTCAGACAAGAAGATTTTTATGGGAATTCCCCATAGGGTCCTATGTTAAATTAAGTTCGGCTGTGGCGGCCATCTTGGTCAGAGGTCTGAAATGCCAGACATAATTTTGGAAGGGGACCACCCAAGGATCATTTCAGTAAAGTTTGGTTGAGATTGGCTCAGTAGTTTCAGAGGAGAAGATTTGTTTTTAATTTCATCCCCCCCTTTTTTCTATTTTTAGCTTGGCAGCCATCTTGGTTGGAAGTCGGGATCACCGGACACAATTTTGGAAGGGGGCCATCCAAGGATCATTCCACAAAAGTTAGGTTGCAATTGGCACAGTGGTTTCTGAGGAGAAGATTTTTATGTGAACTTCCCATAGGGTCCTATGCCAAGTTAAGTTCGTCTGTGGGGGCCATCTTGGTCGAAGGGCCGAACCACCAGACACATTTTGGAAGAGAACCATCCAATGACTATTTCATCAAAATTTTGTTCTTATTGAGCAAATGGTTTCAGACAAGAAGATTTTTATGGGAATTTCCCATAGGGTCCTATGTTAAATTAAATTTGGCTGTGGCGGCCATCTTGGTCGGTGTTCTGAAATGTCGGACACAATTTTGGAAGAGGGCCACCCAAGAATCATTTCAGCAAAGTTTGGTTGAGATTGGCTCAGTAGTTTCAGAGGAGAAGATTTTTTTTAAATTTCATCCCCCCTTTTTTCTAATTTGCATAATCGGTCAAAATCTGCAAAAGTTCAAAGTTCATAAAAAATGCCGTAATATATGTTAAAAAGCTCATCATTATGCTTATACAGTTCAAATTTGGGCACATTCTGGCTTAAAATGGAGCAGTTTTGGCCATTTGAAGAAATTTCTATTTTTAGTAGTGGTGGCCAACTTGGATGGAGGGCATGGCTATCGGACATAATTTTGAAAGGGACCGACCCAGGGACCATCCCTGCCAGGCTTGGTTTAATTTGGTGCAGCAGTTTCAGAGGAGAAGATTTAATTGCGTTCTTTTATCAAAATATGTCTAATTTGCATAATCGGTATAAATCGGCTGAAAGAAACATTTCACACAAAAACCACGAACATATGTTAACCTACTCCTTGCCATGTAGCTGCAGTTAAAATTTGAGCTCATTTTGACTTATACTAAAGCAGCAATGGACAATTAAAATTTCATCCCCCTTTTTTTCTATTTTTAGCTTGGCGGCCATCTTGGTTGGAAGTCGGGATCACCGGACACAATTTTGGAAGGGGGCCATTCAAGGATCATTCCACCAAAGTTTGGTTGCAATTGGCCCAGTGGTTTCTGAGGAGAAGATTAAAATGTAAAATGTTGACAGACATTTGATGAAAAAAGGGAAATAACTCCAAAATTGGTAATGGGATTTACTTCAAAATTGCAGGGTGGGTAGATCTTGACATGCTGCACATTTTAAACTTAACCTTTATCTCTTATAGTTTTTGAAATACAAGACGAAAAGTATTAAAATTTTACAAATTTGATGAAAAAAGGGCAATAACTCCAAGATGGGTAATCAGATTTACTTCAAAATTGCAGGGTAGGTAGATCTTGCTGTGCTGATCATTTTTACCCCATGTCAGATTTTTGATATTATTAACGGTTTTTGAGTTATTACAAAAAACCTGCAATTTTACCATGTTCTATTTTTAGTAACAGCGGCCATGTTGGTTGGTGCACGGCATCACCGGACACAATTTTGAAACTAGACACCCTAGTGATGATTCTGACCAAGTTTGGTTTCCATTGGTCTAGTACTTTCAGAGGAGAAGATTTTTGAAAAAGTTTTCGACGGACGACGACGACGGACGCCAAGTGATGGCAATAGCTCACCTGACCCTAAATTTCAAGCACTAAAACATTCGGGGAAAATGTACAACTGAATCTGTACAGTACAGGAAATCCAAGTCTTTTCTTAATGGAGTACATTATACATAAATTCTAGACTTGCTGACTTTTTTTTTAATCTACAAGTGAAGTCGCAAAATTTCCACTATTTTTTATTAAGTTCAATCTTTATATCATTCTTCAGTAAAAAGAATGAGACTTATGTGATCACTTAAATCATATCATGTGATTTTCATGTGGTCACTTAAATCATGTGATGTGATTTTTATGTGGTCACTTAAATCATGTCATGTGATTTTTATGTGGTCACAAAAATCGTGTCATGCACTGGGGAGTGTAGTTGTTTTGACCCTGATGTGGTCACCTACATCATGTCATGTAAATTGGTGTCTTGACCGTTATGTACCGGTAGTTACCTAAATTATGTCATGTATATTGTTTTCTATATATAGCCAATTTTATATAAAAATCTCAAATCATAACGATGTGTACTTGTGAAACATTATAGATAAGACAGATCATAATATACAAAAAATATACCTTCGATAATAAATTATTGAGCTCATATGGATGTAACTTTTGAACCTCTCCAAGTTGTTCAGCAGCAGACCTCCGTATCAGTGGGGTTGAACCAGTATCCAGAAGGAGAAACAACCGATCTAATCTGTGTAGTAAAAATGGGAAAATTAATAACCTTCCAGGCACTTTTTTCACAATCACTCAACTTGTATTATTAGTAGTATTTACATGTAATCACATATTTTGTGTTTTGTGCCTCTTTCAATGATATTTCAATAATATTATGGTAACGACAAGTTTTATTGGAAGATGAAAAGCATCAATATCTGCAAGTACATTTTTGAAATGAAAGTTTAAACAGTGAGTCAACTATTCGGAGTATTTCAACAATATCAACAAAATGAACAACTACCTTGTTTGAAAGTACTTGTTTCGAAAGAATTTGCTTCCAATTCACGATCAATGTTTTTTTGTTTTTTTTTATAAATATTTTAGATCTCTTAATTATTAGTAATACTAATTTTTTAAGATGTTCAAATTCTTATTCTTTAAATGGTTTTAAATAATTTCTATGGAAATTACTAAATGTCTAAATTTCTGTATTTTAGTTGCTTTTAGTCTCATGCTTGGCTTGTTTTGTACTGCGTTTATGTTGAAATGGAATGACTGTATGGTAATCCTGAACAGGGTGACAGCTAGGCACTTGCCAGATGGACCTCTGTTCAGGTTTCTTTTACAGCCCCATTTCTGCTTTTTGCCTGCATGATATGTTTTAATTTTGTATTTGCATGCTGATTGTATTGTTTTAATGTTGATGTATTTGTGTTTTTTTTATATTCGGTAAAAAGTTCTCGAGAGCTTATGTTTTTTGTTTATATTACATGCCAAATTGAAATAAAGTTTTACTTAACTTACTTACTTACTACCTCTTACTGCAAACTATTGAACACAAAATAAGACCATGCCATATTACATTAAGTATGCTAGTCCTGGCCTGGGACACACGAATATCTAGAAAGGTTAAACCAGTTAATGCCTGGTACACACTAATATCTAGAAAGGTTAAACCAGTTTTATGCCTGGGACACACTAATATCTAGAAAGGTTAAACCAGTTACTGGGACACACGAATATCTAGAAAGGTTAAACCAGTTAATGCCTGGGACACACGAATATCTAGAAAGGTTAAACCAGTTAATGTGATCCTAACCCTCCCCCTCTTCACACCCACCTTAATAAAAACATTTCTATCAATACTTGAAATTTTGAGAATTGAAACATATTTTAAACAATTAATTATTGGTAAAATCTAATAATAGTGTATTTAATGTTGATTAACCACCATTTTTATTTTTGACTTCTGCTTTGTTTTTCATGCCCTCCCCCTTTTTGCTGAACAACAGGAACCAAGTCCAAGAGTCAAGACGTATAGTACAAGATTTGCAATTCTATAAATTATTACCTTGTCGTCATTTTGGTGTAGACGAAGTGTGCAGCTAAATTTGATATCGTTGCATTTCACTGCATACAATGAACAAATATGGCGAACATAGGAAGTACAATGTTGAGAAAAAGCTTCAAACTTTTCCAAAATTGTTGAAAGTTTTGAATTGAAATATCTTTTAAAGTAAAGTTTCTGACACTGTCATCAAAAAATGATAACTGGGAGTGCATATACAATTGATTGGGACAATTTCTCTGCAAATGGAATGAAGAAACATTAATTATTTCCGCTTTATTGTCCACTCTGCTCGTCGCCGCGGAATTTGTTTTTATACTGACTGCCATTTTGCACATCATCTCAATAAGACTGAAGATATTTTGTTTTCATTGGTCATTCGCTCGACCTGTAACCTTAAATGAGCCAATCAGCAATTGTGTCAATTAAAAGGTTGAAATATAGGTAACGATAGAAACATTACCCGGATAAAAACATCCGACTAACAAATTGAATTTTATGTCTCTAACAATATTTTGAACTTTAAATGCATTTCCGTGTCTAAGACGATTATAAACAAATCAAGCATAAAAAGGTTGGTGAGTTGCAGCATCCTTAGCTTGCTTTTGATATAAGGACTTCATAGAAGCATTTCTTTAATGTTTGAAATTACTTAAAACAAAAACTTAATTTATTTCTGAAAACAGTCTTAGCACACTGGGTAGAGGGTTACTTCCTACATAGAGGTTTATATAGACATGTATTGAATGGAGTAGCATTTACACCCATAAGGTTAATTCGGATTATTTTCAAATATATGCTTAAGGTATAAACAAAATATGAATAGCTTGATTAATGTGTGTGAAAAGTTGAAGTTTTTTCGAGAAATTCATAAAAGTGGTCTAAGACCCCCATACATGGATCTGTAAATTAAAATCAGATAGATCTTTGCTGAGCAAATTTCGGCTTAGTGCTCATTCTCTAGCCATTGAAAAAGGTCGTTACTCAAATATAGAGAGACAGAATCGTGTCTGCCTGTCATGTAATACAGGAGAAGTTGAGAACGAATATCATTTCTTTTCAACTTGTCCACATTATATATCTTTAAGAAAAACATTCTTACAAAAAGTTAACGTTAAAATAGTTAACTCAAATATTTCATTAAGACACGTGTCTCAGTTTACTTTTTAATAGCAGTTTGCCGGTCACTCTTAAAATTACAGTCAATTTTTTAAATGATTGTTTCTTAATGAGAAAGGCCATTTAGAGACTGTGGCTATTTTAATATAGCACTAAATACCACTGTCATTCCATGAGTCTGTTATTCTATATTGCTTCAGTTTATGCCACAACGGTAAACCATTTATTGTAAATGTGTTCGTGCAAATAAAATATTGTCTATTGTCTATATTTGTTATCAATTATACAAGAAACTACTAGTTTCCCTGTTTTTATGCAGCATTGCATGCTTTCACAACGCATATTGAGGGCATTTTTCGTGTCCGTATCTCAGTTACCCATTGCGGTTTTTTGTCAGTTTTTCCCAGAAAAATTGTTGATTGATTGATTGATTGATTGGTTGATTGGCGTTTAACGCCAACCTTAACAGTATTTCAGCTATATCGTGGTGTTCGAAAAATGAGAAGGATAGTGCTATAAGAGCGGACGTCACAGAGGACACCATAATAATTTAAGCGATTCAGCAGTGGCTTTGGGCTTTTTAACATTGCAGGATACGTGCATTGTCGGAAAATTTAAAATTCACTTGCACTCGCTGCGGAACAGGACAGAAGAGCTCAGTAATGGATTTCCTTTCTACCTGTTTCTAAAGCTCGTACATATAAATTTATTATTTTCGACAATGTACGTATAGTCCGCTATATTTTCAAATAGAATAAGTAGGAAATATATATAACTGACAACAAAACACACTGACGTCAAGTATATTTTACTGTAGTATTCATTAAGAAATTCAACAAGTAGCTATAGTCCATATTTAAGCGAATTTGCCTTCCCAAATACTGACGTCTTCAACAAGTCGAAGATTATATTAGAGGCACAAGTGCTCATGCCATGGAATTACCCCACCACCATTGCCCCATTTTTTAATTTCCTATTTGCATTTTTTTCCCGATGAAATTTCGTTATTATTTCATCTTTTTCCTTTGATTTATAGTGTCCATATATTCATACAATCTTTGACCGCACCGGTGGTACAATGGTTAGTGTGCTTGCATCGAGTGCGGTAGATCGTGAATTCGAGTCTCGATCGGATCATACCAAAGACTATAAAATTGGTATTTGTTGCTTTTCCGCTAAGCACGCAGTATTAGGGAAAAAGAACAAAGACTGGTTGGTTCGGAATTAGGATAATGTGTCCGAATGGAGCGACATGTGTATTCGCGGACTATTGTTTTAGTGGACTACAGAACTGTAAAAATCCAACTAAGCGTGTTGGTCTAGTACAAAACGGACCTCATCATCATCTCATTGAAAATTCACTTGTTCTCGCCATGATATACCTGAAAAATTGCTGAGTTGGCGTTAAACAACAATCGATCCATGAGTATAGTGGAGTATTAAACCAGCGCCTGTGGTCATATGGTGGAACATGACATTTGAAAAAGGTTATAAGACCATTCACAGGTTTCATAAATAAATACGTGATAGAGGAGACAACAGTCTTGAATGTTTCAACTGGTCGACTCAATACTATGGTCTGTGACAGTTACATGTAGTCCCAGTCCGATATCGTACGAGGGGGATACGATAAAGGGAGATGTAATGAAAGACGAGGAATGCATTTAGAGAAGTCGTCGATGGTTAATAATTACGAAACCCTTGATGATGAGTGTAAATGATTTTATGTGTAGCCGCATGTGACAAAATACTACTGACGAATATATGATCTAGTAGTTTGATGTAAATGTAGGTCAGAATAAATTTCAGAAATGTATGTATGTCCTTTTTTATGTAAGGACACAATATGTGTCGTTTTCCCATCGTTTTTGCTAAAAGTATTTAGAACTTTTTTGGAAAAAAGAATATAGTTAAAATATTCGCAATTTCATCAGAAAACGCGTTGAGTAATTTAGGTTTTAGTTAGTGGGTTCATGCTAGCTGCTTTCAAAGTTTTTTTTAATGTATGTGGGATATGCTCATTTACTTGTTGATTCGCATTGTTTTTAAACAAATCACAGAAGATAAACAAGACAATTGAACAACCAAACGTATACATACCCTCATCTACGCTAGTCAAGGGTTACGATCCGCTCTACTCATGATGAGTAGAGCGGATTGTAACCCTTGCTTAGCGAAGATGACATACCCTGCACATGTTAAATCATATGAAATACAATGACGATAGTTATATAGCAAATGTAAATTTCGCAGAAAATATGAGATACATTCATGTTCTGTTATAGAAAACAAGTTTGAAAGGCTTTAAATAAACATTAAAATAAAAACAAACAAAAAACATGATCTGAATATGTAAATTCTTTCCGGATTTAGACTGGTAAATTTTATCCGGTATTTTCAGCTATTACCACCGGTTTTGTATAGAAAGAGACATGCGCTGTCATATACTTCCTTTCCATTTCCAATCTTTCATTGGCATGACTTGCCGGCTATCTTCTTTTTTTCTATCTTCACTTTCCTCATTTGACTCTCTTTATTTCTTTCTGGACTCGCTTTCCTATTTCCTCTCCTTATTCTTCTTTGTATTTCCGAGGAAACCATTTGGTGGTTGATGTGTTTCCAGTATACAGCTTCTGTGAAGAAAAAACGGCGCGGTTGAGCCATGCAGTTGTGGGTTAAGCTTCACTTCGTGAAGTGCAACTGCATACTATGATAACAAATAGTTTTCAAACTGAGAAGCTTCTGGAAATGCGGATTCGCTATTTGGTGACCTCCTCTTTCCTCAATGATGACAATAAGGCGAATGCGATGGTTAAAGACGTTCGTTCTGCTCTATAAAATATGGCTCGTCTCGTTGCAAATTTATTTGTAGCCTCGGTGAGACTGTATTTTGTTGGGTTGAAGGAAATGGTTTTGTACCAAATGATCGCACACCTTGTCTGAGTTAGCCTCTTAAAAATGCGAGGCCTAAAATTTGAAAGTGATCTTGGGAACATGTGTGTATGGCCTCGCGATCAAAATTTTTTAAAAGTTTCTCTTGCCCGACAAGTAAAACTGGATTCGGATTGGTGAAAATTATTAAAGAATTTGCTTGAATAAATATATTTTTTTCCAAATTTGGCTTTTGGTTAAGCAAGTCAAAAAACGCCCCACTGCATGCCCATTAACTTGTGGTTGACCTTTAATATATTGGACAAAAATCCTGGACTTGAGTGAACATGAAACGGCACCTTGTTTTAATTTAGAGCATCGATTTTTCTTATTGTCTTTTTGTTGAAGGAGATTCATGGGTTTGTAGAAATATAGCTTGTTGATCTATCATGGTTTTTATGTATGTTGTGATATGTATCGACTCTAAATAAAACTTTATTTATTTATTATCCATACCTATTGATATTGAAGTGGACACATTGCAGCAACCTGTCTATACATTTATGTTGACGGTGACCCCGCATCGGTGGTGTAATCGTTAGCGTGACCGACTTGAGTGCAGTAAATTGTAGGTTCTAGCCTAGATCGGATCAAACCAAAGACTAAAATTGGTATTTGTTGCTTCTCCACAGCACGCAGCATTAAGGAGAAAGAGCATTTTTTTCAAGTGAGGTCCTATATTTAGTCATGCCATGTCATGTAATATGGTGAACATTTTGGATTCCAAAATACAAAGTATGACTTTGTGGTACATCCAAGGAACATTCATGTTAAGCTTGGTTTCAGTTAACCATTTGTACATCACAAATTTAATTCTAAAACTATACCATACCCTTAAAAGTTTTATTTTCCATATAGGTAGGCAGACCAGTTTTGGTACGGAATGTTCAAGCATTGACCAAGACAATAAATGTTCATATACTTGTCTTGTAATCTGAAAACATTTTGCAGGGTTAGGGTTATGGTGTTTAACACCACTTTCAACAATATTTTAGTAATATCATGGTGGTTAGTTATATTGCTGGAGGAAACCGGAGAAAACCACCAACCTGCCGCAAGTCGCTAACAAACTTTATCATATAATGTATCGAGTACACCTCGCCATGAGCGGGCTTTGAACTCTCAAACATTTTGTAAACGGCAGTTATAATGCAAAAAGAAACTTCACAAGCAGTTCAATATAATTTGGTTTTTTTTAATAGATTACAAGTAAGTTGCTGGCAAATTGAATGTTTTGGCAATTGCTCTTGCATTGAACTGTGAGGAACCTGTTAGACTGCGTGAAAGAGAAATAACTCTTATCAGACAGTAATTCCAGAATAAAACAGGAAATTATCTAATGTTCCAGTGGTCTTGGAAAAGAAGATTGAATTGTGAAAAGTTAAAAATAGAATGATGCACATAGCTCCCATAACTCTTTGGGTCAGGAGAGCTATAAAGAAAAATTCATGAACTATAAATTAACTTTATTTTATTGCAAAGCTCACAGCTGTTAGAGATCCTTTCCTAAAAATATGACGCTACAATTTACAGCACCAATGCCTTTAATATTGCAGTATGAACAAATTATAAGTTAAGTAGTCGCAGGAAAAATGCACAGGTAGTTGTAAGGTACTTAACAAAAATGTCTTATTTAGTACAAACAAAATTGTAAAATCTATGTACCAGTAATAAACAGTATAACTTCGAATGTCAAAAAAATTGCCCCCAATAAACAGTATATGTATAACTACGAATATCAAAAAATTGCTCCTAACTCAACAACGAGCATTCATGAATTACTGCATTGCTCGATTACTCTTGGTAGATCTATATTAGGAATGCATGAGTAGCTATACTTGTACTATAATTATTGTATAGACAATGCTCATCAGTTTTGATGTTGAAGTTATCTTCCCTGAAACTTTTGTGTATCCCTCAAACATTGTCCATATAAACACTATCAGATGTGGAAATTCACTTGAGTTTTGTTTATAAATGTGAAGCATACATTTATTTTAAACAATTTATTTGAATTTTGACTCGTCATTATACTGTTTGTAAATTTCAGGTTAAAACTGCCATTTAAATAAATTCCTAAATTAAGTTGAGATCACCATATTATTACCTATAAGTTGGGCTTCCTCTGACAAAATTTCAAAGGAGGTCAACCAAGGTACATTCATTAACTTTTGTCTAAATTTAGTCCAGTTATTTTTTAGGATGATTTTTTTTTTTGATGGATGACAAAGGTCAAACCAAGAATACTTATAACAATACAAAGTTAAATCTGAGTCAGAAAACCTGAAATAATACTGTAGCTTTTTGTAAAGTTCCAGTCAAAAGGAACGAGTGTCTTGTGTTGTGAAATACAAGTTTCTAACCTACAAAATGGTCGTGGGAATATGATTTGATTATATTTTGACACAGGCTTGTATTAGACATGTCAATATGTTTGCTCAACAAATTTAAAAAAAATGTTCGTCAGTATATATTATTTATAGTAAATGTACATTTAGCTTGCTAACAATTTAAAAAGTACAACAAAACTTATATGTGACACCTCTTTATACAGGGGGGTATGTCATAATTGGAAGCCATTTTGTGCCGCTTGAAGGTAAATTTTTACTTATAAAATTAGTTATTGTAAGGATAACATTAAATGTGAGTGTGTCAAATGTCCCTAAATGTCCACTAAACAACGGTGTGTACATCTAACTAATGTTAAAGTAAACGTTTACCTTCAAGCGGCACAAAATGGCTTCCAATTATGACATACATTCACCCCCCTGTTATATCAAAGATTTTTTACAAGAAAGAGATCAATCTGCATTGATATCGTTTAAAATACAGCAAAATTTATTGTAAAATTCAGTATTCATTTTGATTCTATTCTCTGTTGTTTCCAAAGTACATTGTACCACACAATTAATAAAATAATAATAAATGTAATGAAATTCCTAATTCTAGGAGCAGCATTTTCAACTACAAGTAAATATCATCTAGCCATTATTCTATTGAATTTCATATTCACCTGAGTGTTAGCACCTATAATAATAGTTTTATCTACAACACAATAATTTAAAGTGAAAACAAAAATGATTACGATCAAGTTTTGTTTACTTTTATATGTCGGCAGTGGATGGAATAATTATTATATAGAAGTGGAAGTATATGATTAAAAAGAATATGATATGTTCACTTAAAAAGTAATGAACAAGTGCAAAATGATTTCAATGATTTTCATGGGTTAAAATGAATTACATAAAATCTGAATGATTTATACTGATCTGTTTTTAGTATTATTCAATGTATACTAACTATTTGATAGTAAATATATAACACAAAAATAACATGACAATTAATTAAAATAAAAGCCCTTATCACACTGAATGGAAACTTGCTTTGAGAAGGACTGAAAAAGAGATTTTGTCTGTAGTCTTAAAAATCAGTAAGAAGATACTAATACATGATCATCAACAGGTGGACTTCAAAGTCAAGGTGACAGGATGTAACATGACATACATTCATCAATAATTAGAAAGAACATGTCCAAAACCATGAGCAACACAATAGGGTGATATTAGATGCTCTGAGAGGGGAAGCATAATCCTGTTTCTCAGGCATGTCGCCTATCACATTACTTAGGAAGTGACAAATTCATCTGTCAGAAATCCCTGCTTCTCAAGCTTCTTTGTGAGCAACAACCATCAATAAAATCAAACATGAATAGAGGGCAGCACATGTAACCTACTGTTACTATAAGATCTTATTGATATGGACAAGAACATGGTAAATAATGGAATATCAGTTGAAATAATTAAGTAATATTATTGCATTTGTTGAACATATTCAGCAGCATGACAATAGTGGCTTGTGACGATGTCTGATGTCCAATAAATCAAGAGGCGGAGAAATCATGCAAGTAAACTTACAGCAACTGAGGTCTTTTAACGGTAAAACAATACTTAAAAAATATTTTTTTGAAATCCTGTTAAAAACTGATTGGAATTATTTACATTTTGTTTTGTATTTCATTTATAACATGAAACATAAATTGGTCTAACAATGACAAAACTGGAAAGGATTTCTAACTTATCGGCTCTTATCTTATGTTCTAAGCCACCGAAAGTATCCATTTCTATCCTATATATCTTTTTACTATTTACTGCTGTTTATTTGCAGTTTACCAAGACATTTAATATTTACTTCTTATATTACTTTTAAAATCTAGCATGTACTTGTCAAGGAGCCTTTAAAATGAGAAATGTTAGTAAATTATCTCCCTTAGTCAAGTTAAAATAGGGGAGATAATAAAGTAATCTCATTCCTTTGGATGAAAAATATCACAAACAAAACCATACCTGCAGAAGGTAGCCAAATGTTGAAACTCAATAACTAACTAGCAAAACTATTCATACTCACAAACATTATACTTGGAATATTTATTTAAAACGGTCATAAAAATAAACTTGCTCTAATATAATTATAACTCCTTACATTATCACTGCAAAGAGTTCAGCGTGAAACACAACTATAAACAGAAAACAAAACCATTATATTGTTCTAGTATTAAAATTCTACCATTAAAAAAAAAAGGAACAACCTTTACCAATTAAATATACAAGATATCACATTAAGTTATTTACATCTAAATAAAAATTCTAAAACATTTACAACACAACACAAAAATAAAATCGGCAGATCATTTTGATTAATTTAAATACTGAACTGGTACACAAGAATTAATTAGCAAAATGATAAAACCAGTTTTGACGAGTACTCTTATAATAAAAATGTAGATATTTAATTTAGTGTTGATGATGTGTTTTTGGAATAACATTCATCAGGTACACTCATATTCAAAAGATAGGAAAGTTAAAATAAGAATTAAACTGGGTACACCAAATGAAACTAGTATTACTGTGAGCACAGCTCACTAAGATATACCCCCCGCTCCCCACATCTGTCCAACCTATTTCCATAACCAAAACATTACTGATTGTTCCGACCAAAAATGAAAGGGACCCTCCTCTCTTCACCGGTAAGCTGCTGATAAAATTTCAAAACATTTTGAGAAACACTACTCAAGTTATCATACGACATAGGGTAAAAATCCTATTTTCCGTCATATCAAGTCCAATAACTCTAGAACGGCAAAAGTGAAAATCGTCAAAAATGAAAGGGATCCTCCTCTCTTCACCAATAAACAGCTGATAAAATTTTAAAAGATTCTAAGAAACACAACTCAAGTTATCGTACGACATAGGATTTGTCTACAGATGGACGGACATGGTGAAACCAGTATACCCCCCCTACAACTTCGTTGCGGGGGGTATAATGATACAGAACAGAAAGTAACAAATGACTGATCATCTTTCTATTGCAATTTATAACTTTATCCCTAAATATTAAATATATGCAAATACAAATGTAGTCATACAATTATGATAAATGGTGTCAATCTGAAAATCTGATGAACAACAATCATGTGTTATTAAATAATAACCTAATCAATAGTAAATCATTAATACAAAAACACCACAGAATTACATGACTGCCATTTTATTACCAATAAATTATTTTCTGGTAAAAATAATGCACATGTCATTACGGAATGCAATGGACAATCTGATCAACCAATCTTAAAAACAAGTGGTCAATTGTCATGTGCTTCCATTTTGTTTGGTCCCAAACGTGACTATTTAAAACAAGTTTGACTGGGATGATTTTTTTTTCAGTTATTTAACTGATTTCAGCTATTTTCCTCCGAAAATAGTTTTCAGAAAGCTGCTTGACATGGTCAGTACAGGTAAAAAATTACCATTTTGAAAGGGGGTGTAGATGGTTTCAGCTATTTTTCATTGATTTCAGTTCCCCCATCCCCCCCCCCCCCCCCCCCCCCCCCCCCCCTAACCAGTATCATCCCTGTATATATATATATATATATCTTCCTTCAACAATTTTTAGTTCACATTACATAATTCTGTGATGGTAAACATGTACATTTTTCTTTATAACTTTCATATAGAAATAAAAATGACCTACTTTCTCCATAGTTCAAGGTACCAGTTTTATCATACCTGCTCCATAGTTCAAGGTATCAGTTCAATCATATGATATGTTTAAACAATCACAAACCAATAAAAAAAAGTTTATCAGAATTTACTTACAACAATGTTTAAATATACATGTATAAATTCAATTGTATTGTAATTATACAATTATTGTCTACAGTAAATACTGATAAACCCTTAACATGCTTAACCCTGCCACTGTTTGTGCCTGTCCCTAGCCAGGACCTGAATTTCCAATGCCATATATTGTATTTTTCATTTTCAATGATCTGAGGTGAGAGGTGATTGCTTTGTTGATATATTGGTGGAACTGTTGACAATGATTTTGGAAAATTTTAATAAAAAAAATAAAAAATTATATTAGGGTTGTATCATCAGAAGGCACTTAAAACATTGTTGAGGTAGAGGATTTTAAACCCCCACCCAAGGTGAATGTGGGTAAAAATCTTGACAAGAACATGTTAAAATATGAACCCATTCTACCCCATGTAAAACACAACCAATGTAAACATCAATGACATGTATGGATTTTTTAAATCTAAAAATATACAAAAAAATATCACAGATGCAAGATCTTTACATTACATTATTCTCATATGTGTAATTGACAAATGGTATTAGTAAACACAGTTCAATCTAATACAATGTAACAAGAGTTTTGTGTACAGATAAAATATAATACATTTAAAACACTAAATAATAGTTAAATTTGGACTTGAGATATCAAAAATCAACCCTTCAATTAAAATATGTCGTCTACTAAAATGTAATTCTCTTTGTAAAATGAGTGAATAATAAAAAGTGTACTATCATACAATGGTGGGAATGTACCCTTTTTCAGAATGTGCTTTTATATAATAACATGTGTAGTATACTCACATTTAAAATTTTTAAGTATTTTTATAAAACTGAAAAAAAATTATTTTAAGCACTTAACAGCAATAATTTAAACAAATTTCCAATATTGAGTAAAAACATAAAATGTTCTCACAACTAGTATCACAATAAATTTATAGAATTCCTTGATGAACTGTTTTAATCTATAAAATATATATTGCTATGGTGTGCAAACACTTGTATGATCTAGAATGACCCAGATTTCAAACTTCCACAGGATCTGTAGCTTCGTCTGGGTTGAAGGGTAAAATTTCATCTTCTTCTGCTAAACTGTCAAGGTCGTTATTTGTGTTGTCTTCAGCACTTAAAAAAATAATAAATAAATGAAGTGGACATTAAAAGGGTGTTTGTAGTAATATGTTTAATTAAAATAATTCTGTCAACAGTAAACAGATTGTATTATAGTATTGTAATAAAACTAATGTTTTGATTTATCATTAAAAGCAACTCGTCAAGGTAAGATTTTATAGATATACAATTCTTCATATGATGATAAGCAACCGTGCAAAGTTTTAAGAAAATACCATTTTAAATGTAGGGGCAGTTGCATGTATAAATTTTTGTGATGGAGGGACAGAACAAAAACAGTATGTCTTCCCCAGAAGGGCAAGATAAAATTATTATGAACAATTGTATATTTGAGCACAACAGTTAAAGTGTTTACCTGTGAATAATTGGAAAATTTGACAAAAACTTTGTCAGGAGTGTGCTTGTCTAATTGATCAAATAAAGCAGGATTAATTTGTCAAAATGATCTTGTTCATGATCATGACAATATAAATTTGACAGAGGGTCAAAATTGTGTAGATCATGCCTCTATTGTATAAGTTAGCAAATATACCATTAAAATATCTTAATGCTAATTTTCTTTTCTCATCTTAAATTGCAATACCATGAATACCACTGAAAAACATCAGAACACAGATTTACCAATAATGCCTGTACATGTATCTTCTCTGGTTAGATTCAAATTTTATATTTCCCTAAAAATCTTCCTAAATAAAGCTGTAATACTGCCCACATAATGTTGTATTGAGTATACTGACAGCAATAATCAATCAATCATAAATTTCCCTTATACCAAAAATGTCTTTCACCCATGAGATGTGATTATAAAAACAATTCAAATTGTTGTGCAAAGCAGGACTTCCTGTACATAGTGTTCCTAAATACTGCTGATATATCACATCAATATATGCTAACAGATAAATCAGACACTAATGTGAGAGATCTAACACATTTACATAAACCATATTTAACAGTTTTCTGTGGAAAATGTCTGCATTTGTATGTAAGAATCAACATTTTATCAAAAGAAGAGATATTTCAGATTAAGAAGATTATCAGAACAAACAAACATTAAAGTGTTTTAGCTAAAATTCTTCTTTTTAAGTAAATTGACAAAAGTAGAAATAAAAGTGCTTCAATATCTCTTCTTGTGAATGTAAACTATAAAAATACATACTCCACATATAAAGAGCTGACTGAGGAAGAAATGGATTGTGCATCTTGTGGAAGGTCGGACAGAAAGGTTGACATAACCTTATTTTCTCTGTCACTGTAGGAGCTGGCAGGTGCATATATTTCAGGCCGAGGACTTGGATCATAATAGCGTCCGTTTGAAAAGTAACCCACAGAGTTGTCTTTAGGATATTGAGTAATGTTTGTGGAGCTACGAATAAGCCGTGGATCGTGCTTTAGCTTCTGCTTTTTGGAGGTGAAAGTGGTGAAGGATGAATTAATCTGTGCATGTGGTAGCGTGTTGCTCCTATATTCCACAGGTACAGGCGTACTGCTGTAATACCCAGTATCTGAGTTGTGAGACAAAGAGCTTTGTTGACTATGATGATGATGATGATGAATAGGCTGTGTTTCCTCATTTGTGTTGTTTACTTGTGGAATGGCATACTGATGGGATTTTTGGCGCTCCACAGGAACATCTATATAGGAGATTTTACTGACGGGGGTTTCATCAGAACCTCCCGACATATTTTGATCCTAAAAAAAAAAAACGACAATAGCTACAATTATATTACATCAAATTAAAAAAAAAATAAGTATCAAAAATAACATTGTCATGATTTTCTTAATACAGATTTACTATTAAATGTATTCGTAATGAGAGAGTTATAAAGTTTGACACATATACTGATACAATGGAACACGTCTAATCTGATACCAAGGTTGTGTGTCGGATTGTACAGGATGTCGGAATACTCAGGTTTTATTTTAATTAACAGAAATATTTTGGGACCATAAATTTTTGTCTGAAATCACAGGATGTCGATAAACTCAGGTGTCGGATTGCATAAGTTCCACTGTACATTGCATTCCTTGAAAACCCAGTCTCAGTTGAACATTTTTTTGTATTGTTAAACTTTTATACTTTGTGTAATTATCATTACTAAAGAACTACAATATATATCATGAACAATATTAAAACCTTTGTTAGTAAATATTAATGTAAAAATTTGTTATCAAATTTTCTTGGCAAATATTAAAGTACATGCACACGTCTATCAATAATAAATACTATTAAAATTGATATTTAATGAAATCCGAAATGTTTTAGTCAAATGGTACCAGTAAAGGTCTTGTAGTATTAAACATAAAAATACTTAATTTTAACAGATGTGAATTTCAATTTAAAAAGTCTTGAAAATGATTCTCATAGTCCAAAGTCTTAAATGCCTAAATTGAAAAAAATTAGTTCAGTATATAAATAAAACAGATCTATTTTTTCAATTCAATTGTCATAATCCAAATTTGAAAGGGGCCTATGGGTCGTGATTGCATGGTAGTTGGATTTCTAACTATCTATGAAATCATTGCCTATCACCACTAACGTGAGTTTGAATCCTGCTCAGGCAAGATGTACTCGATACAACATTACATGATAATGTTTGTTAATGACTTGTGGCAGGTCTGTGGTTTTCCCCAGGTACTCCAGTTTCCCCTCATAAAACTGACCGCCGCGATATAACTGAAATATTGCTGAAAGTGGCTTTAACACTATAACCTCCCCCCCCACCTTAATTTGAAAATTAAAACTTACACGTGCATCTAATTGATAATCATCTAACATCTGGTGGGCCCACTGTAGAAGTCCTGGGGCATCAGATGGTATACTAGCCCTAGGGTCTGTCTTGTTTAATAGCACCAATACTCTACACAACTGGTGCATAACACCTCTATCAAAAGTCAAATCAAACTTTTACAATTCCAGTAAATCATCAAAAATATTTATTTCATTACTTTTGGCACATTTCACTTGATCATAAATGTACATGTCAGTCAACATTATTTTTCTTTACTTATTTATGTTCTTCTTGAAATCATTAAATTCTTCATGTTCTTTCAAATATTTGTATGTAGGAACTGTGGAGTCATCCATTTTATGCTCAGTTAAATACATATATGTACCTGTATACATAAATGAACCCTGGGATCATTCATTTTATGTTCTTTTAAAAATTTGTTTTACAAACCCTGAAATCATTCATGTTATGTTCTTTCAAATATTTGTATTGTCAGAACATTTTATGTTCTGTTAAATAATTATATGTACCTGTACCCCGAGATCATTCATTTTATGTTCTTTTAAATATCTGTGTGTACAAACTCTAATAGTGGAGCAGGAACTGCCTACCCTTCCGGAGCACAGGAGTTCACCTCTTTATGTAGTGGGGTTCGTGTTGATCAATCTTCCTTTTTTATGTAATATTTTGTTGACCATTGTTTGTCTTTTTGTCTTTTGGCCATTGTATTGTCTGCCCTTATTCGAATAACAGCTTCTGATTATTCCTTGGGCATCTTCAAACTAATCATCTAATGTTATTTTAAATATCTGTATATACAAACCTTAATTTATTTAATGTTATATTACACACCTGTATGTAGGAACCCTAGGATCATTCATTTCCATAGACCTCAGTCTAGATCTAATATTATTAAGTATTGTTAATAAGGTGGATGCCTGTGGCTGTAGTTCCTGTAATTCTTTGTGGTAGTTATCACTATCTATTGCACTGGATCCAATCACAACATCACTTTCTACAATGAAATCTTAATCATCAGTTTTCCCCGACATGAAAAAAAAAATCCATGCATTTTACCCCTAACACATAACATAAATTTTCTGTCATGTATATTTTATAGAAAATATATACATGTACTTTACGTCTGAATATAAAATTTATTTGCATGAAGTTATGAACAGGTAGAAATGCAAGGCTTGCTGAGAACTAATTAATTTTATATTCAGACAATTTATGTATTTTGTCT
This sequence comes from Bathymodiolus septemdierum, assembly GCA_963383655.1. Lineage (NCBI taxonomy): Eukaryota > Metazoa > Mollusca > Bivalvia > Mytilida > Modiolidae > Bathymodiolus > Bathymodiolus septemdierum. The sequence goes on from OY726522.1 coordinate 83,493,851, forward strand.
TTAACCTGCAATGTCAAACAGATTAACACAAAAAAATATAACAAATGGCATTCAAGCCAATTCAACAAAATTTTATTTGGGTCCTCTTTGTGGTCCGTGTGAAACCAGTCCATATCTAGTGTTATATGCTCTACAAAGAGGCATGGTGACAAGGAGACTTTATACAGTGTCCACTCAATGCAATTAGATTGCTCAAATAGAACGAGTGCGAGACAAATGGTTTATATGTATTATAAGACTGTACTACTGATAAGTTCACAAAACTTTGAACATTCAAAAACAAAACATTTTTTCTTCAAATGGTAATCTAAATTTATTCTAAATTTAAAAGCAGCTTAAAAAAATCCCATTTCAGATTTGTCTCTAGTTTCTCACTACATGCCTTTTACTATCAAGATTCATTTTTTCACTGACATTAGCATCATACGGACCTGAAATTTTTACCAGGTTTTTCAAGATGCCAATGGCGTCAAATTGAAAGAATATTTTACAGTTATCGTTATGTTGAGGAAAACATTACAGTGAATCGCTATACATAATAACCCATTTCAATCCTTACCAAGCACTTAAATAATGTCAGATTTAATTAACACAACCAAAACAATCTTAAAATATTGAGGTTCAAACAGATATAGAATTACATGCCAGGAAAGTAAATCATTATAAAACGGATGCAAGGTTTAGAGGATCACAGACATTTTGTTGATCATGAGACTAAACATTGGATATAGTAGTTAAAAGGGGAGACAATCTCAGTGCAGTATATGTAAACATGACAGTGTAATAAAATAAAATTTAGAAATATTTGGTATGGAGATACAATTATAAATATACATATGTATACTTTTAAGTGCAACATTTGCTCAAGTTATCTATAAATATTGTGCATCCATTAATAAATTGTTCTATTATTAGAAGGAGAGATAACCTTTAACCTGGTTCACACATCATAATGCAAAGACATACAATATACAAATTAATTATTGATGAAGCACATGATTTCTACAAAAGTTGTGTCAAAAGAAGATGGGTTGAAATTTAGAATTAACAGAATTTTCAGTTTCTACCTTTCATGTTCTTACTCTATTCCAGACTGCCCAATTCTTTTGAAACCTTATTATGTCAAAGAAAATCAAAGGCAAATTATCTAGTCATACAGTTACAAAATCTTACAAAGGAAACAGCCAGTATATTGTGCAAGTCTACCAAAAATTAATAAAAATTGTCTATATTTTTATGGAATAACTTTGGCCCAAATATATATATTTTTAAATATGACATACATGTACTATAGTATGTCTGTTAGTTAAAAGAACATAATAGATATTTTGGTTAGCTAAAAAGAATAAATAAATATATCTATTAGTTAATACATGTATATTCAACAGATAATTTGAAAGATATTGCACACTTGAAACCAGGAATATTTCAAAAACACCTTTATAGTACTTAAAATAGATCGCAAAAATAAACTGCCAAGGGAGATATTTCTGATGATATGACGAAAAATCGGGTCTAGGACAAAAGCCCCCTGGACAAAAGCCACCCGACAAAAAGCCCCCCAATAATGAAAAGCATAAGTTAATGATTTTTTGTGTCACATATATATTTTTTTCTGTGTCTTTGTTTAACTGTTCGGATATGTAAAATTTTCTTTGTATTTTATAACATGATTCAAGACTTTTTTTTTACCTCTGTATTTTAATTCCTTGTACATCTGTATTTTTCCTCAAATCATATTAATATTTGTATCTTTGCATACATTTTGGAAGTTATTTTTGGAACATGAAGCTATCATAAACAACTGAAGTATTTGTTTAAGAATTATAATAACCCTCATCAAAGAAAGTAAAAACAAAAATAAAGTTGTTTTATTTAAAAATAAAATATCATAGTACATGTATATCAAACAAGATGAGAAAATAACTCACTCATTACTTTTAATAACTTCAAATGTTAAAAGGGTAATTATTAATTGTTTATCAATGAAAACAATTCCTGCTTAACTTTACCTAATTACTTTCAATTTAAACAATTAAGCAGTGTTGTTTTTTTTTATTTACACTTTATAAATGAACATAACAATGAACAAAATGTGGAAAAATATAATTTTAAAGTATTTTTGTTTTTTTTTATTAATTCTTTAAGATATCTTTTAATATCACCATCAATATAAAACAAATGTAATAAGATTGTATGATTATTTCATTATTGGGGGGCTTTTTGTCAGGGGGCTTTATGTCCGGGGGGCTTTTGTCCTGTTCCCCGAAAAAGCAACTCTCAGAGGCAGAAACCTCTAATTATATGGCAAAAACAAACATCAATGAGATATAACTCTACATACATTGTATACATGAAATGGAAATCTAAATATATGAAAAACTACTAAAGGGTGATTATTCTGATGACATGACAAAACTTAACTCTCAATGGCAGAAAACTCTATACATGTAGAAAATCAACCATCAAGGGAAATAACTATACATACATTGTATACGTGAAATGGAAATCTAAATATATGACATAAACAAACTACTAAAGGGAGATTATTCTGATGACATGACAAAACTCAACTGTCAATGGCAGAAAACCAACCATCAAGGGAAATAACTATACATACATTGCATACATGTGTTGATTGTTAATGAGTGGTTACTTTATTAAGTACATGTATATATTGTAATATCAACTGTCAAAGGTAGACAACTCTAAATATATGGCAAAAGCTACTGTCAAAATGGATTATTCCATTAACTGTCCAAAGGAGGTTTTTGTAAATATATGGGAAATATTTGCAAATTACGTTTTAATATTTAAAACTTCATGAACTACAAAATGCCCAATCTGTCGACAAAATCACATGTCTAAGGGAGATTACTTTCAATGTATTGCAAAATCAACAAAAGTGAGTCTACAAATGTATTCTAGTCATGTATGTTTCAACTTTAACTTTCAAAATTGATTACTTAATACAATTTAAAACATCCCCTAAGAGCTCTCATCTTGATTAAGTGTTATAAAGCATATACAGTCAGCCGCCACAAAGACATTATTGGCAAGGTACTGCTTACATAAATGATCAAGGTAATTTTTTGCACCAAATACAAATTGTGTTGAGCAATACCAGTAACACAAAAATCATGGTCATTGAAGACAGTGCAATCAAGCCACTATGTACACAATAAATAGAAGTAGCTGTTTAACTTATACATGCAAAATAATATACAAAATTTAACTGTCTATACCATTTGTTTGTTTTCTTGATAACCTTCCTGTTAAAATAAACCTATATAATTAAGCATTAGTGACATGAGGTCATTTCTATCAAGCAACAAGAACACTTTCATATCCTTCTCCTTATTTAAGCAATTTGTTTGTTTACATTATAGTGCTATTGTGTTTAAGGCCACTTTCAACAAGTACATGTAGATCATAATTAGCAGTCAATATTCTCATCCATGTATAAGCTGAACCAATTTCTATTTATTATTGATTAAATATTAAATTCATTTGATTTGATTAGTTTTAGATTTTTTCTTTTCAGCTTGAAATTTTACCTTGATGGAATACAGACTTTCTTCATCTACTGTTAATAAAATTAATGTCATTTTATTCATAGACTTAACTGTATTAAAAGAAGTTTTGAATATCTAACATGATATTCTGTACACACAAATCAGAGCTTTTTAATCCATTAAAAAAAATATGGAAGAAATGTTTTTTCTACGTGTGGTTTGAAAATATATGCGATTTCAAAATTGGTTATTTTCGATATTTTCTATCATAAAAATCAATTCTTTCCGTTCTACTTATATAAATGACAATTTCTACCATTTTAATCAACCCCAAACCATCTTTCATACAGATTCTATTGGTTGTTTGTTTTATTCTTGTTTAGATTTGATACTTAAAAGAAGTACTATTTATCTAATAAGATTGAAATATACTTTACAAATTGATATTATGTGAAAAAACATCTTCAAAAAGAATTTAGTTAAATGTAGGGCTTGATGTTCTCAATTAAACAAATACCAATATCAGAGCAACTAAAATAAATGTTTACTGTTAATAAAAAATAAAAATAAAATTCAGATTTTCTAAAGGTAATTTTCTTGAAAACTCATAATTAGCAACAAAATCAAAAAATTTGTAACAATTTGCATGATAAAGAAAATTACATTTTACAGCATAGCCAGGTTTAACTTGGGAAACAATGTGAAATGTTATAATATCAATGATGGTCAATTAAAAATATATGTATACAAGTGCACCTCATTTCTACATTTGTTCACAACACACAAAAAATATTTTTTTCCTTTCAAAGATTATTAGTAATTATCTGAAATTTGGGTCAAGATATTTTCATGTAAGTAACAGAATATAAAAATGTACATTAAAACAACATATAAAAACATCACTGGTAACATTGGAATTTAATAAACTCACCATAGCCTTTATTATCAAATACAGGAATCTGAAAATTAACATTAAATTATTATGTAAACTACTATAAAATGACAGTAATCCAATATCTTGGTTGATATTCAAAACTGACAAAATCACACAAAATTGTACAGAGTACACCCCCAACACTCCATCTCCCCACAGACAAAATTCAAATTCGTAACTTTAGAAAAATTGTTCACTCTGAATTAAACAAAAATCATGCACAACAATTAATTCCAATATATTTCTACCTACATATGCATTCATTGACTCTGATATTGTACTGTGCATGTTTAAGTTGTCATTCATTCTTAAGATTGCATGTGGTCTTTTTGAGTAGAAGCGAAACTGTGCAGGTTTTTTATCATTTGCTTATATGTATTACCATTGGAGATCCAGTTATTATGAGGGGGGGGGTTAGGATCCCATTAACAGGTTTAGCCCCCGTCACATTTTTGTGCCTGTCCCAAGCCAGGACATGGATTTCCAAATTCTCATGTCATGGTCTTTTTGTGTTCAGTGAGTTCATTTAAGATGAGAGGTGAATGCTTGTTTTGTTGATATTAGTGCAATAGATACCATCACTGTTTTAACTTTCTACTCATAAGGACAAGTACATTTATTTCATCATTTCATTTTTCTCTTAGAAAAATTACCATGATACATTGCCATTATTCTGTATGTCAAAAGAACATTTAATAACTGTAACTGATGATCATTCTATGATTTATTTACACATCAAATATTAGAAAATCAACATTTAAGCAATAAAATAATGATATTAAGTAACAGACAAGAAGACTATTATTGTATTATTACTTGTGTTAAATTTCCTAGTTGCATATTCTGTGGTTTATACTTCTTCTGTTGTAGATTAATCTTCTTCCTGGCAAAAGACGAAGGAGAAAACATCAAAAGGTGTTCATTGGTTTATATATACAGTGAAACCTGTCTAAACAGAACATGTTTAAGACTAACTTTTATGTTCGCAATAGACAGGTATGCGATTTATAAAGGACCAAGTCCTTTTAACGGTAGGCTGTCCGATTTTTCCTCCTTTCTATATTGATAGCCAAATATCTGTTCACCGGAAGTTTAAAAAAAATAGATCAATTGATATTTTGAAACGCAAAAGAAATATATTTCAATGAAAAATTCCCAATTCTTTAATTATTTACTCTATGCAAAATCGAAATAAACTTGAAATAAAATTCTAATAAAAAAATATCTTTCTACGAAACTCTTGACGGAAGAGCGGCGTAGGTAAAAATGAACGGAACAGCCATAACAAATCGGCTACAAAATTCATTCAAAATAAAAGATAATAACTTGTACAGATCATCATATTATTGAAATTTTAGGACTTCGTCCTTCAAACAGGTTGCCTGTCTCATATTACAGGTTAAATTAACACAGATTTCTTATATTGGGACTTTTTTTTAAAAGTTCAGGTTATATCTAGGATTTCAGTTTATTCAAGGTTCAGCTTAGACAGCAATGTTTCACTGCATCTATTGTAACAAGCAGCAAACCAATGATCAAAATTTATAAATATAGCATATACATTTTACTTTAAAAATTATCAATATAGTTGTACTACTATTACTAGTGGCTACATTCTTAATGTCATATTCTCAAATACATTGTGGTCCTCTCATTGACAAAAATTAACTTCGTTCAGCTCTAATAACTATAAAATGATTTTAGTTTTTAAGTGCAATTGATATAATAAAAAAGGTTCCATTATTTATTATTTGAAATGCAAAATTGTCTGGTGAACTACCACAAATAACAGAATTTCTTCCTCTACGAATGCCTTTGAAAAACCTTGAGCTAAAATGTTCTGTTTTGGCACAATTTTTCATGATTTTGACATTAATTCAGCAATATTTACATAAACAAAATTGCATGACCATAAATCAAGTAAAAATATAGTCTGCAATACACAATTATGGTCAACAGAGAGGTAAAAATCCAATATTGTCTTCACTACCATTTCTGTAACCCATATTAGGATTCTGTTTCTGTAACCCATATTAGGATTGAGAATTGTGGATATTCACAAATTCTGAGGGCTGTAACTATTTTATTTTACTAAACAAACATTTATCACATTGCATACTGCATCATCTCTAGTAATTTACAATGGATAAAGATTATTTGTGTCTTTCCACAGACTTAGTCTTGTGCATATATTGCAAAACATTACTGAATCAACCAAAGCTTGATCTTAGCAAATTTATGTTAAAATTGACTAGCTATAAAAACACAGAAATTGTCTGAAACTCATTGAAGCAACTCTGCTTTATATAAGTTTCTAACACAAGACAAGTAGGCAGTATCGTATCCATTTTTTCTTACAAACAGACGACGATGATGTAAGATTGTTCATGGGAGGCAACGTGATTGCTGAGGCACAACAAGTGTTATTAACCATTGAATAAATTTCGAGCCTATTCACGATTAGTAGTTATAGATGCAAAATTATACAAATTACAAACATGTATTTCATTTAAGATTTCTATTTATTAAGCAAGAGATTTATTTCTTATTATGTAAGGTATAATTGATGTCTGAATTAGTTTCCTACCTGGTATGTTTGTAATGACAATAAAATATTAATGTTACAACAATACATAGAGCTACACCACCAGCCACTCCACCGGCCACAGCTATAATTAATTCTGTACTGTCAGAAGATTCTGTTTCTGTAACAAATGAACAAATATTTAATAAAACGACAATTTAATTAAAATATTTTTCTTCTGAGATACGCTAAGATCTAACGACATCCCGATAGGGGTCAAAACAGGGTACATTCAACCAAGCAATCATTGATGAGACTACCAGATCTAACAACATCCAGATAAGGGTCATGTCAGGATTCAGACATTCAACCAACCAATCATCTATGAGAATACTAAATCTTGAGGCATTAAAACTGATCACAAGATGAGAGCTGTTGTCTGATTAGTAAATTTACTTAACAGTCTTAACAGATATTGGATGGTCATAGATGAATGAAATAAATAAAGGTTACCTGACGTGACCCTGATGGGGATGTTGTTAGATGTTGTTATTCTTATTGTATACGTATCATCCCCAAAAAAGCCCCCAAAAAAGATACAACAAACATCCAGTGTTAGGTTGACTGATAAAAATCACCACCATGTCTCTAGCTATGCTGCAAGTAATAACTAAATTAACTTTGAGAGAATTCTGTTTCTACATGTATAATAAGAATAACATATTAATTGCTAATCATTTTGTGTCCCTATTACTTAACAGTTTAATCAAACTTGCACAGTTTCCTTGTTCCACCAGAGTAATCCAATATTTTACCCAATCTTACAGCTTAAGATCACTTCATAGGTATTCAAACTGTAGAATTGCTATAGTAAATAAATGATATACTTTTAGATAGAATATTAAAAAAATATACAATGTTTATGTTCACTCGTCACTGTCAAATACTTACGTTTACAAACATTTCCTTGATAAAGGCCATCATTTAGTACTTTTACTTACGTTTACAAACATTTCCTTGATAAAGGCCATCATTCACTACTTTTGTCTCACCAACACATTTATCTAGACATTCCCGTGTCAGCTCATCTATAAATTTTGCACATCTGAATAAAAAAACCACATACATATATTCAATTTTAATATGAGGCGGGTGCAAACTGAAACGCTCCCGAAGAACAGTAATATTTCTTCCTGTTTACAAAATATCAAGCTTAAAAACAACACTACCTAAAACTCTACAGCTGAAAACTTTGGATTTCTTGCAGCAGACGATCACAATGTATTTCTTCTTTTTTCTCGTTGCTTTGGTCACTTTATTTGCTACTCGCGTATTGTTTATATTGGAGATAGCTTAGGTCACGTGATTTGTCTTTTAATTTATTTCCGGTTGTCAGCCATAGCTTAGGTCACGTGATTTGTCTTTTAATTTATTTCCAGTTGGCAGCCATGTTGTTGAACATTTTGAAGTGCATTAGTATGTTCATACTTCTACCATTATTAGCAAGTGTAAATTACTGAAAGTTGACAAAAGACAAGAGTCCAATCGGTCACATAATATAGATTAATCAGAATGTACTACATAAAATATTATGATATACTGTAAAAGTACTAATTTTCGCTTCTTTCGAGGAGGACGTCAGACAGCGAAAAATAATACCCTAGAAAAATTGTAACAAAAGATTACTTATGTCAGTCCTTGAGAGTAGTAACTTCAACCCAACATGTTAACTTTTCGTATTCTTTACATGATCAATGTGGAGTATTTCTATCAAGTGTGTTTTGTGAACTTTTTATTTTGTACAAAACATATACTATATATTTAATTATTGGTATTTTTATGTAAAGTTGAAGTGTTTTCCGGTATTTTGTTTTCATTGTGTATCCGATTGTCTCCTGTGTAACAATACAATTCAATTCTATTGATAGTTTTCAGGCCAACTGATCATGTCAAACTGTTTTATGATCATGACCTCCTATTATAATTAAGACATACACAAATGTACATTTCAAGAACAAAATTTAATTACAAAATTACAAAAAATACTGCCATAATTACAGGTACACTGAGTGTCAATAGTAAAATTAAATGCTAAAATCACAGTGTGCGTCAAAGCGTGAAATCATACTGTAAATGTGAAACAGATAATTAGGGTAATCATAGTCGGCAATTGTCAACACATTCTTTGATACATGTTTTTTCCCACCCCCTAATTAAAGTTTCTTTTGTTACTTGCTGGAATGCAGCTACGATCCAAGATGCATGAATGGGTTTGATCTAGTAGATAGTTTTATATCAATTTTATCTTGTCAGTATAAAACATCGTCTGCTAATAAACTGGTTGATCGAAAAGTACATTTTTGTTTGCTTTTGCGCAATAAGAAATATGCGAAAAAAGGTACCCGTGAATTTGTCCAGTTGGGAGAAATCGCAAAATTTGGATGCAGCAAAAATTAATACTTTTACAGTATAAAATGTACGAAAGTCAAACAAATACAAAAAAATAGATCTGTACACAACAAAGTTATCTTTAAATTGGATATTTTCTTTATAAAATAACGTTGATTATTAATAAAACTATGATAACTTGATATTTACACACAGATTGCATATACTGATAGTACTACATCTTGTAAGTTTTTATTGTGTAGTTTATTTTCTTCACAACAGCGTGAAGGAGTGTGTTATTGTAGTTTAACGCCAATTCTAATATGACCACTTCATTGGCTATACTGGTATAAACAATGCCATGATAAAATTCCTGATATATTTGACTTCACACATGTGTTTTGGCAGACAATTTATAGACATCATTCCTGTGTGATTTCATGTATTTATACCAGTATAGCGGACTGTGGTAATTGTACAATATGTATATGCTGTTGTGACTCTAACAATAACTATTTCTTCAAATTTCATAATTTCACTTTTCTTTATTTTACCCCATATAAAATTACTCATTAAAAATACTGAAAAATAAATACCTAATGCACTTGATCTGTGAGTTACATTCTAAACAACCTTCCTGTAAACAGCCATCTACAAAAACAAAAAGATATAATGTAGCAATTGTCAACATAACATTACCTGCTTTATATGTGATCTTATATAAGGAAGAACTCGGATTGAAATATCAAAATGTTTATTATTTTCAAATAAGTAGGTCTAGCTTTCACATGCTAATAGCCCAATGCCATAACATGTAGATTATAAACAAGTGTAGACAGATCTATGTCTCACTTGCTCCCTGGAATTAAGCTAAAGTGACATATGCATGAATATGGATATGCACCCTCCATTTTCAATGTGTGGATCAAATATGGTAATAAAAAAACTGATCTAATCATAAAAATGTGACGTAAATTTAACAATGTCAGAAGACTGTGAAAAAGAGGTGAAGGTCAGGCGGTATGTACCTGGCTTACATGCACCCTCCATGATTCATGTGTTGACCAAATATGGCGAGTCTATGTTGAATGGTAATAGAGAAACTGACTTAATCACGAAAACTTGACACAAACATTACAGTCAGTAGACCGTGAATATCAGGTCAAGGTCAGGTTATAGAAGCCTGGCTGACATGGATCAATGTATGGACCAAATGGAGTGAGCCTATGTTGTATAGTAATAAAGGAGCTGACCTAATAATGAAAACTTAACATAACTTTAATAAAGTCAGTAGACAATGAAAATGAGGTCAAGGTCATGTTTAGACTCAGAACTAGTATACCAGTTACCACGGCTATGATATATTAAACTTACCTTTAACACAGTCATATTGGTTAGAGTAGAGAGTATAATTAGAAGGACAAAGACATGTATGGTTTAAACATGTGCCTTTCCAGCCACAATCGCCATTTTGACATGTTGAAGAGACTGAAAGATAAAATAAATGACTTAGATTACACATTAAAAATTTCAATTACAAATATAGAAACATTTTAAAATTTAAATCATTAATTCATGTTCCCAGTTAAATTTTACTTTAAAGCAATTTTTGTCAATTAAATTTAAAATATCAGTAACCAAACAAATCGACATTTAATTCATTACTCATTAGATATCATCCTAGGAGTTCTGTTGCATTAACCCCTAATGGTAATTTACTCTTCAATACATGAATTTGTAATATACCGGTAGTTAAAATTTTACATATATTGCCTAAAATATTCTTGCTAAAATTTAGTAGTGATAGACACTGATTGCATAGGAAAATGTAAATCTAACTACCATACAGTCTGTGACGTTAGCCACTAGCCCGATGCCCACGGCTAGTAAAATAATGAGAGGGCTAGTTAAAGCTTTATAATGCTAGCCGGAACAGGCTAGTGAAAATCGATGACCTTTATCTACAAAAAAAGCTATGAGTATTCAGATAACTTCTTGGTACGATTATTTGTATGCGTGAACGTCTCGACGCTGTTTGTTTACCCTTACAAATGCATTTGTCACGTTGTTAACCTCATGGAGTTCACCTGAATCAAGCTCGGAATATGCTTTGTATCGTGGTTAACAAGAGAAAAATCCAGAGAGACTCTGTTTTGATAATACGACTAATTACCGATAAAAATATTCCAACAACGACCCACCTGCCAACTAGGAAGAGTTCCGGACTCCTCGTACAACGGGGTGGTATATAAGACCCTGATTTATATAAGATAACGTTTTTGATCGATGTTCTTAGCTAATAAATGACTATTTCTAAATTTTTATCACATTTACTTCTCCTCATGTCGACGGCACGCTTTTTCCGTTTCCATGTACGTTGCTGTCTGTACAATTTGATCGAATCAGTTGGTAATTAGCTGATGTAAACATACATGTGCAATTAATGAATATCATCAAGTTCAATAAATGATACGTTGGGTTAAAGGTGCCAATCCTGGTAAGGCTTCAGTTAAGCGGAAATGTGAACCAGAGGAGGTACACAATTTATATCTTTAATCGGGCTAATTAAAATCAGGGAGGGCTAGTGAATTGTGGGACCTGACTTGCCCCCTGGGCTAGTTGTTGAAAAAGTTTTTGGCACAGACTGACCATATGATCACGACCATGACACCCTCCATCATTTTATGCAATTAATACTTATTCTTGTACCTTGTTTTACAATAAACACAATAAGAATGAAGATTTGTAGATTTCCCATCTGCAAAAATGTCACATGCTACAGGATGTCATTTTCATGTCTTCATATCTACAAAATAAAAAAAACAACATTTTATTGCCTCCAAGATGGTATTAACTACTTCCTCTATATTTACTTTTTGGAATTGTGTATCTCATTGGTAGTGCATATTTATATAAGTTAATACCAAATATGTAACACTGTTAATTAAATCTTTGTTTTAAGTTGCTGTCAACACAGTACATGTATACAATATATACTTACCCTTTTGATGGAAAAAACAAAGACCTATACATGGTGTTTTACTATGCCAAATTATATTAAGTAGATTCTAATCAAACTGTTTAATTAATGTACATGTTTTTGTGTGGTTTTTTTTGCAAACTGGAAAAAAAATACTGCCTATCTGGTAATATAAATTAATGAGTAATATCTTTTTATAAAAATAATAAAAATATATAAATTAATGAAAATATATAAAAAGTATTTTGTACCAAAAATTGAGGACTTCCTCACCTGTATCATAAAAAAATATATAAAGCTTTTTTTTAAGAGTATTAATAACAAGGAAAGAAAGAAGTGTCCTTAATGATAAACACCATATGTATATATATAGTCTCCCTCCATATGGTGTTCGTCATAGAATAGGAATGAGAAATAATGAATGTCCCACAAAATCTAGGTAAATACACAAGTTACTGCTTGAAAAATGAATTTCACTCATTACAAAGCTTTTTAAATCAAAACCCAAACCATAAACATTCTTCTATCTTAACAATTGAGTATTACCTACTATAAAAATGCTTGGTCATTAATTAAAGAGAGATATACTTCTAACTATAATTCAAAATAATCTTCTTATCTTTTTGAATTTATAAACTTTAATAAATTAAAAATTCAAAAGTAACCTAGTACACATTTTACAGATATTAAATTAAACATACTACTCCCACTCCCTACATTCCCCCCCTTTTTTTTCCTTATCTTTGTTTCCATTCTTCTTTAATTGAAAGTATTGACATAATCAGGTACTGTGGTAGGTAGAGGCCTGCTATACGTCATATGGAGGTGAAAGAGGATTATTTGAAACACCAATCCTAACATCTAAAAATTTCTAATAATACTATCAATGGTTACGGTTATGGTGTTAAACGCCACTTTCAACAATATTTCAGTTATATCATGGCGGTCAGTTTTATTGGTGGAGGAAACCAGAGTACTCGGAGAAAACCACCGACCTGCCGCAATTCACTGACAAACTTTATTTTCTCAAGGAAAACGAGGGTTACCATACAACATTTGAATTGTGGACAAGTTTTGTAAATAAATCTCAAAAGTCAGTCTCTGCCTTTCAATCCTAACAATTTTACTTCTAAAAATTTCAAATTATTCAGGAAAACAAATTTAGGTTATCATATGACAAAGGGATTGTGGACGGACTGACACTTAGCTATTACTATTGGGAGTTCGCTGATATTCGGCAGAACTATAATAATTTGATTGAATTGACATTTAGATAGAACTGCCTGTATTTGGAGAGCTGTCTGTTGACAATAGGTGTATTTACAGAAGTCTATTTAGAAGATAAATTGATTAATAAATAGTATCTTAACCATTTGTCTTGATAAATAATCAATAAATTATTAATTATTTTACACAGGAAATCTAATTTTTCTATCTGTTTAGTTAATAGAAGTAGATGACATGAACATGAAGATGTAAAATTTATAGATTAAAATATATTTGTGTACGAGTCTAGTATGTGGTAAGAGAAATGAATGGAAGACTAATATTCAGTAAGTTGGTTTTACTTCATAAGATTTGTATATATTGTAATCAGCATTTCTTAAACTTGTTCTTAAAGTGTGTTTCTTCAGGGTTGAAGTATAGTCACTTGAATTTCTTATCAATATAAATGAAAAAAAAGTCCAAAATAAAAACTATATATACCTATAATATAATATATATTTTTTGATTTTGGACCTTTTTCTTGGTTTATATTGCTAGAAATTCAAGTGACTGTGGCTTTAAGTCTTACTTGACTGAACATTTAAGAAAACTAAAACACTTGCAGCATGGGAAGCAGACACAAACTTAACCTTTGACAGTCTAAACATAATCATGAGAATCTATCAAATATTGGACAGTACTAGTTAAATAGGAGTTTATTAGACTATCAAATGTATGTTTGAAACATGTGCACAAGTCAAGTATGAAGTGAAATTGAAGGAGAAATTTGACTGTAAATGTACGTAGTAAGTACCCGATCATGACTACACAAATATCTCTACCATCAGTTTTAACAGCCATATCAAAATATAATAAAACTTACTTGATGTATGTAGAAACACTGCAAAATTACTTTTTTATATAAAAAATATAAAATCAAATGGTTAAAAGTTCCCTGGTTTCAGAATTCAATTGCCACAGAAATATACTGAATAACTTCCAATATGACAATGTTATACATATATACATTTATGCCCTTTATCAGAGATATCATTACAAAAATAACGTATTGATCAGACTTGATAAAAGCATCCTGAATTGTTAATATTAAACAAGTGTTAATTAATAGATGACCCAATTGATTAAAAAATATATGATAAAGTGTTATCAAGGTATATGTTATATACTGTAGAACAGTAGTTGTTCATTTATATTGAATTCATGTCTATCAAGGTATGGTATATACTGTAGAACGGTAGTTGTTCATTTATATTGAACTCATGTCTATCAAGGTATGGTATATACTGTAGAACAGTAGTTGTTCATTTATATTGAACTCATGTCTATCAAGGTATGGTATATACTGTAGAACAGTAGTTGTTCATTTATATTGAACTCATGTTTATCAAGGTACAGTATATATGTTATATAATGTAGAACAGTAGTTGTTCATTTATATTGAACTCATGGTTATCATGGTTACCTGTGATACTTGTAGTGGAGTCATACTAAATCTAGATTAAGTCTGAATTTTAAGTTAATATCATCATCTTTCTCTACAAAACCACTGAGCCAACATAATGTTTCAAGCAGACATTTAGCTTGAATTATCCATCAGTTGTCTTTTTCATTTCATACTCTTAAGCTGGGTCCACATTTGTATTTGATGGACAAGTGATATTTAAATTGTAAATCAAGTAAACACATGATTTAATACAGCCCTCTGTGAGACTCTGGGCTATTTCTTAACATTGTTTGGTGTTAAAGAATTTTTTTTTTAAACTGATTGAGGACAGAATTTCTTTATTGGAATTTTTCAACAATCCTCATCAAACACATTGTGTGGCCTTATCAGACCACTCCTCTGTTGAACAATACATTTTGTACCATCACATACTTAAATAACTGGTAGATCTTGAAAACTTTGGCATAAAATCAACACAGGTACATCACTTATTGTTTGTTGCTGGAAAAGTCAAACTTCCCAATTGTATAAGATGTTCGGAAAAGTCAAACTTCTCAATAGTATAAGATGTAAAAAAAAATTACACAACAAACTACCTGTTAAAACTAAGGCATCTAACAATGTAGTAAAGTCTCCTACCAGACAGGATGAAAATTGTGTGAAAAACACAAATAACTCTCCACTAAAACAATGTACCACATAGAACATATCTCTCAGTAATCAAGATATTAGGTACAGTATGAGTATTTTTTGTCTGCATAATTTTTCGATTATTTTAATTTTTGGAGATTTCCTAACTTTATAAATTATCTTATTTTTCGACTACAAGTTAGATACATGCCAGATAACTTTTACAGAAACAGAATTCCTCGTGGATTTATTATTATAACAATTTCACAAGAATGTCAATGGGTTTGTATCTGAATATATGAGAAATCAGGATTTACACTAGAACATAACTTTTATAGACCTGCATTCTAGGTGCTGTTCATAGTAATTAAACTCTAACAAAAGTCTATTAATTACAATTGTACAAATGCAGACACATAACTGTCTGTAATATATGTCTTGTTATATATTTTTAGATACAATGTACTTGTGGTATACAAAACAAATGGTGTATACATGTATGTATATATATATTTATATATGTATATAAATATTGCATATCAGGACTAATTTTCTCATTTTGTTTTTAAATTAGTGCTGTTAGTGTATCAATTTTTATATTTAAGTTAATTTAAATTAACGTTAACAGACACACATTTTTTGTTTCTTTTTAAGAAATATCGAAGAAAATAAGTTAATTATAGTTGCAAGTTGGTAATATCACCAAGCACATCTACATCAAGTATATACCCTTATTTTGTAAACCATATAAGGGCATTCCACAGCAGCCACACAACAGGCAAATTACCCATCTAATTGTATATCAAAAATGAAAATGTCAAAGTGAAAGTAAAATATGGCTTTGTTTTGCATACATATTTTACAGGATTCCCCCCTTCTACTTTAGAATTATCACCTCCTACTTGAAAATGAGTGGAATGCCCTGCTTATGGAATCAAGACAAGGATTTTCATGAATTCAATCAAAGCCTGACATCTAAGGATATTTACATCAAAATTTCAAAAGCTATATACACTTTTTTAATATCATTGATTAATAATTTAAAAATCTTTCTATTTCAATGTCATCTGTCATTGATTTTATCATGTTGATAAAGTTCACTTGTATTTACATTAATTTATTTCTCAATATAAAATGTTATTCCCAACAATTGATTATTCTGATTTACCCAATCATATTAGAATAGATCTGGAGATGTCACTTTCGCATATATTAGATTGAATTTTAAACAAAATTAATTAAGTTTCAGCAAAATTTGATGAACAAGAATTGCTTATTGCCACCATGTTTTTCATCAGAATAAGATTAAACAAAAACTACAGAGACGTGCCAAAAGTATTCGGTCACTGTGATTTTTTACTATATATTTCATATAAAACCACAATTTTTAAAAACATTATTCCAAAGTCGACTCCTGTTCGATTTTGATGATTTTTTTACCAACAAAAACAGGATTAAATGTAGTTTTACACTGTAATTTTAGCATAATTTTATAATCTATAGACTATAATTTTTATGAGTTCACGATTTAAACACAAAACTAAATTTTGAACGTCAAAAATACAATACAATGATAGTACATTTGAAGACAAATAATTTAAGTTTGTGTTTAAATCATGAATATTTAAAATCTGTGCTTCCAAAAAATATTTTAAAATAATCACAGAAAACTACGTATGTTCTCGCTTCTGTTGGTAAAACTTTCATCAAAATCGAACAAGAATTGACTTTGGAATAATGCTTTGAAAAATTGTGGTTTTATATGAAATATATAGTAAAAAATTACAGTGACCGAATACTTTTGGCACGTCTCTGTAGCTTTTAGATAACTAAAACTGGTGTCTCCTCTTCAATTCGTTCAATTGTCTCAATTGCAAGTTGCAACAAATAAACAGTTTGAGAGTCTTCCTGGATATTCACCAAAGTTAAAATCAAATATATTAAAATCAAATTGTTCCATTAAACAGCTGTTGTTCTGATTCCAATGGTGAAAAGCATAGGTGAAAACATAAAAAAGTTCTGGTCCAGAGAAATTTGAGAAGAAGAGTTTAAAAATGGATTGATGGTAAAAAAAAGTATGTCTTTCTTCATTGAATGGGAGACATAATGAAATTTTTTTAATGTTTTGAACAGTCAACAGAAGCAAAATTATCCATTGCAGCCTTGTTTTTGCCAGATCTAGACCAAATGAGGTATTATGCAAGAGGCCTCAAGTACTATCACATAATGTGTAACCTATTGGAAAATTGTGACAAAATAACCAAAAAAAGAAGGTAAATATTGCTGAAGGTAATATACTTGAAAAATTCTGTTTATTAGTATATTTTGTTTTTGTGCTGAAAATGACAGCATTTTGATACAGAAAAGACAAAAACAGCATTACGTTTTTGCTGATTCGAAATACTGAATAACAATTATATTCCCTGAAAGAACGTTTAAAGTAATTATTATTAGGTTTTATTCTAATTTTGCAAGTTAATAAAACATCTTTATCTATAATTTATACAACAAATGTTGTGGAAATTTGAGAACTATATATACAGTGTGTATATGCTTTTTTTTCTTCTTTTTATTTTGGGGACATTAATTAAAAACCTAAATTTTCATAGTAAAAATAAAACATTTTACGTTAAATCCTCATTAATAAAGGGCTAATTCAAAGATTAACCATACACATCTCAAGTACAAGCATGGTATACTCATTTTTAATTTGCTATTCCAATGTAATTCTGTAAAATGAACAAAAAAGTCAGGACAATTCAGAGTGGTGCCATTTGGTATTGTGTTACCTTAAGATTGGCGACTTTACTCAACATTTTTGCAGAAATTGTATTTTCTTATGAATGTCACTTTCTATGGTAATCAATATTTGTGAGGCAGAAAACGATATTAGATAAAACCTTTTTGAAATCATGGAAGAGTTTCAGGTGGACAAATTGAAGGATTAATAATGAACGAAGGAACTTAATGAAAAAGTGATTGACAGCCATGAAGTATATGTCACCATTTTGTGTTGAAGTGATCCACAGGTTTATTGCATAAACTGATTGGACAATAGGAGTAAATACTGTCAGTGATAACTCACTACCTTTTAACAATAACACAACAGTGGATAGAATGCTTTGATTATTGGAAGTAATATACAATCTGCTCATCAATGAAATTTTGTGCATAAAATGAAGAAAAAAAGATTATGTGTGGTGGCTGTCACAAAGTCAAAAGATATATATGTTAGAAAACATACATAATACATAGCACCATTTTTTTTGCTATCAAATAATATGCTGTAAATTGACAAAATTAAAAAAAACAGATTTATTTCAATGCTAACAACTCCAGTCAAACCTGTTTTGAGACAAAGAAAAAGTGGTCTTTTAAGACAGGTGACCTCTTAAAAGAGGTTCAATTCATATGATATTTTCTATGACTGCACAAGAAAATTGTGACCTTTTAATACAGCACATGGGAAGGCTTGACTGTAGTTATCTACATTTTGTGTGATTGTAAACCCCTTTGATCACTTTCCTTGCCAAAATTGTGACCTCATGAGTAAACAAACAATTATTCTCCATTTGACTTGTTGAGATTACAAGTGTGCAGTTTCCATTGTGAGGTCATAGGTCATTGGAGGGAACTGAGAGTCATTATAAAATTGATTATAAATCATAATTTTAAAAAGTATATTCACACTACAGGTAGGAATAAATTACATAATTAATAGGTAGGGAGCATGTGGTGACAATTTAGTATTTTTTTGTCTGTTGTGTTTCCTTATAGATGAAGCAATGAACCATGTCCCAATAAATGTCTACCTCAATAATTTACATGTTAATCTTTTCAGTGTCCATACATTACAAATACATTAAAGATATGCTCTAAATCAAGTCGCCAAGATATATAACAAAATAACATAAGCTTGCAATGAGCTTTTGTTAAGGTTGGGTTATGGTGTTATGGCACTTTAACAATATTTCAGTTATATCTTGGTGGTCAGTTTTATTGGTGCAGGAAACCGGAGTATACAGAGAAAAGCCACCAACCTGTCGCAAGTCACTGACAAACTTTATTACATAATGTTGTATTGAGTACACCTTGTCTGACGTCTGAGCAGGATTTGAACTCACAACATTAGAGGTGATAGGCACTGATTGCATAGGTAGTTATATATCTAACTACAATATGATCATGACCATGACGCCCCCAAATATGAGCTTTTGTCAACAGACAAATATAGGCTCCAGGTTATGGTGCTTATCGCAACATTCAACAATATTTCCGCTTTATCGTGGCAGTCAGTATTATTGGAGGAGGAAACCACAGACCTGCCGCAAATCATTGACAAACTTAATCCCATGTAGCATGTATTCATGATAAGATCACTGACAAACTTAATCACATGTAGCATGTATTCATGATAAGATCACTGACAAACTTAATCACATGTAGCATGTATTCATGATAAGATCACTGACAAACTTAATCACATGTAGCATGTATTCATGATAAGATCACTGACAAACTTAATCACATGTAGCATGTATTCATGATAAGATCACTGACAAACTTAATCACATGTAGCATGTATTCATGATAAGCGTGCAATAAAAATTAAAACAATCAGGGATGTCAATAGATTTTGAAGTAGCAGGAGAAAATTGAAGAGTAGTAGGCAAATTGATGCGGACGGCCAGGGGTCTGGTGGCTGCTCCTATCTGAGGTTTACACGATTGAAATTTAAAAACACTGTGGTTTCACTGAAGCCTTCACAATGACACAGAGCAAAGATTTAGTACAAGAACTAATAGCAAGAAAGTGGTATATAATAGAGCAAACACTAACATCAGAAAAAACTCCTTCAGCATTAAATAAGTAACCATAACTTAAACTTGGCATATACAGATCCCTCCAAGTGTATCAACGATCATACTCTCAGGTCGGACTTGAAGAGAGTGTCACTCTTAAAATCCTCCCAGGTCGGAGTGAGAGTCTCCACTCTCAGATAGTTAAACTGCTAACCAATAAATTTGTGCATAAAGAAACATGCGTATCTTAGTAATTTCTAAAGCTGAAGTAAATGAGTGATACACAGTACGGAAAGCATAGATATGTTAACGGCTGTCATGGGCGATATATACAATAATATCCATGAATAAAATGTATTAACATGTATTAAGTGCATTAGAAGTGAATATTAATATGTCCCTATGTACTCGTGACAATCAATGCCAAGGCCCTTTCACTTGCTGCAGACAGTTGCCGGTTTACGATATCGGATGCGTTTGCTCTTTTATGTGTTTGCCAAATGTAGGGAGAACGAACTCAGGTAAATAATTCTAATTTATACATTTATTTCTTTAAAGGCAAATTTGGATTCAAATTAATTAGTCAAATTTAAGTTTTATTTTGCTTATGGCGAATGGGTCATAAATCCGTATATCCCGGTTTTTTTCCTTGAAAATTGGCAGTCTGCGGAGTCCTGATATAGGTGAAATAATATTTTATTAGTGTATTCTACGTTTTTTTTTACAGTTTACCTGTCAAAACATCACTCATCTCAGCATGTCGTCGCATAGTGCATTCATTACATACAAATACACCTATCACAGGTGTGAAAAAAAACGTTGCTCAAGACTCCTTTTACTAAGACTTATAAACATAGATAACTATTTTGCGTTTTTGATATTTAGGTAAATACTTATTAGACAGATTTTTTTTAAAACCATTTTTGTCTTTTTAATTGATAACTGACCCAAGCTAAATAAATGAAATGTGACTTAATGTGTTAATTATATAAATCCTTGTCTTCTATAAATTTTAATTTCTTATCTAATTCTTATTCTTATTTAACAATATGGTCAGGTTGTTATTTTCATTGAATGGCATCTCAAAATAGATGGCTTCACAGTAGGGGCTCTTCCTGTATATTGGTTACATCCTGTATATTACAACTGACAGCTAATGCATGACAAACAATTTTAATCAGCCATCATTATCATAAAATACATTTTTTTAATCTTTATTTTGATGATGGCACCTAATTCCCATCACCTAATCCAAATTAGTATAGTAGAGGAGTACCGTATTTTTTGGAAGATAAATCTAGATAAAAATGACGATTTTGTTTACAGTACAAAAAATGTATACCTTTATTTTGCTGTAGGTTTATTTCTGAATAAGAAGACTTGTATCAACGATGTTCTTGGTGTTATTTTTTTTAAAATAAAGCAATAAAAGTATACTAACAGGGGGTGCAATTCTGGGGATGAAATATTCAACATCCAAAAAAATAAATATTCAATGATTGAAGTGTTAGCGAAAATCAGTTCAATATTGTATTTTATAATAAAATATATACTATAAAAAATGTATCTTGTTGAAAAAAATCACAGGGTGGATCGATTTACAAAATAAAATTATTATCACAAAATATCTAAATATAACTATAGCTTTAGCATCAAACACGAGCATGCACACGTGATTGTAGTAAAAATGGTGGTTGCAATACATCTCACAGTAAACATGTAGAACAAGCTTTTTATACTAAATATACTGGAAAATAATTTATATCGATTTCGTTACTTAATCGATATTTTATTGCAATAATTTATATGAGGCTATGAGTGTTTAAACGTCACTTTTCAACAATATTTCAGTTATATATTGACCTTTGAGCTACCTTTCCTGGAGCAAATATGGTACAAAGTAGAAATACACTAGGGTATTTACGTACCTGGACATTTTACACACCGGAAAGAAAGTACGCTTACAAATATGCATCGATCACAAAATGTTTGACATGTTGACCTCGAGAAATGTAAAAAAAATCTTTAAATATCCACTCTCACGTCCGACCAAATAGTCGGGGTTAGAGAGTGTTAACTCTCAAATTTGTCAGACATTTCTCTGGAGTGAGTCGGACATTTTGGGAGGAATATATCCGACCTGAGAGTATGAGCGCTGGTATAGGACGAGGTCCTAACTATGGTAGAAATAGCAATATTTTCCATATCACTAATGGCTTAAATTCCTTGCACCGGAAATGACACACCGGAAACCAATACATGGTTAAATCTGCAGAAAATCGGATGCGCAGTAATCTGGAAAGGTACAGGATGTTTCGTAATCTGGTCGTTTCGTACCGGGTTAAAAATGTATAGTGAGACATTTCGTACCTTCTTTTCAACTCATATATTTGTAATAAACTCGTTAATTAAAATATTGTATGTATAGTTGAAACTACTTCCGGTTATGAATGCTAAAAAATGACTCAAAATCGCAGTGTGTTCTAGTCCATTAAAAATATACCATGGGACTGACAATATCATTAAACAGTTTCATTTCTTCCTCCTCTTGTCCGAAATAATATTTTCTATGAAATTGAGACGTTGGGTTTGGGTTCCCCTATTTTCCCCCTCTTTTATCACCCGAATAATCCAGTTGTTATATTAAGCTTTGCTATATTAACGCCTGAACGACTTTCTCGATAAAACGCGTCAATCGGAAGCTTCAAATTAGCAATGCATTCTGGGTATAAACTGCGCGTGGAGACTTTTGGCACTAAAAGAAGGAGGAGCTTAGGAAATGTCTGTAAACATAGGTCAATGGAGTGTTCAGGTGTCAAATGTTTTCATTGTACCCACGTGTTATTACCGATACGATGTTATAAATGCCAATAAAATGATACACAATGAACTTGTACTTTTAGTATGCTTTTTAACAGTTGATAACATGAACCTTCTAATATGAAGCAATCCAATACACTATAAAAAATCCATGCAATTTCATATTTTCATAATTGAATTACATTACTGCCAATGGCAATACTGGTATACCAGTATTGTACAAAATTTTCAAAAAATTCACAATACTGGAGCAAATTTTTATACTAGTGATCGTCAAGTACAGGAGATCCTATAGGGATTATAGTAAGAAAACAAGCTCAAACATCAGTTACCATTAGTCATTACATTGTCCACAATGAACAAGTTGCCTCACCTGTATCCGGAAGTTGTCAAATTAAGGTAAATAGAGAATTTGAGAAACTGATCGGAATGCGGATCACGCAGCTATTTTAGGCGTATTTAAGGAATATTAATTTAGAAACTTTTTTAAAAATAAAAGGAAGAATATTTTAGATATCATGCATGATGTTTTAGATTATTTTGCTCATCATTAACGCTCACAACGCTTTAAACAGTTCAACGCCGTTCTTTTCACCTCCCCCTGGTAACAGGAAGTGAAAAGTCGGTCAACTTCCTGTCAGAAATATTATTCATCGACAGTCATTGTTCAACTGTTTTTGAAGAATTCAGAGTGCCAAGTTAAAGTTCTTTGTTTTAAAAATAGTATCTATACAGAGTTAATTACGTGTACAACATCAAAATTTATAATTTACAGCGCACCTATCAGATACGAATATCATTTCGAAATAGTTTCTTTTCATGTCATTCCTATAATATATTATTCAGGCGCTTGTTTAATCTCAAACTCTTTTACCATGTAAGTGACTATAGTATGTATTATATATTTAAAAGATAACAATGAATGTTATCACACTAATCTGTATTTTACATTTTCTTATTGTGAAAAAGTACTAATCACTATTTGTTTGTATGATAGTTAATTGATACTGGCTTACTGCTTCATGTCAAAGAAGAACTGTCATTCACATCACAGTTTTTAAATATTCAATTTATTAAGTATACAGAATGATGACCTATTTCATAATGTAAATGTGGTGTAATTGTTAGCAATAGCATGCTCAACTCAAGTGTTGTAGATTGTGAGTTTTACCGTGACGTTCGTGTCTCGTCAATTACAACTAAAGTCCATCTGAGACATAACATTTTGTGCAATTTGAATTCCACAAAATCTGCATCTTTAATTTGAATCATTTTGAATGTACATGATTATTCCTGATTCATAGAAGATTTAATATGGACTTTTCTACCAATTGTTTATACCATGAATGTTACTTGGGTACATTTGGTCTGTTGTCCTCAGAATTCTTCTGATTGTCAATGGAAGACAAAAGATTGGTGGATGATTTTAGACAACCTTGTCATATTTAGCTCATAAACAAACCTCAAATATGCCTAAACTCAAACAGAAAGTTGTTAAAGCAAAATTAAAGAATTCAGCTTCCCATTAGAAGCAAGGATGGCAACCATGTAATGTTAAGAAACAATCACTCACTCACTTAAAATTTAGCTATGAATATCCATAACTTATTCAGAAATCATCTGTCACAAGCGTGAGCATATGCACAGCTATCAGATTTTGCCAGTCCAAATGTGTATTGCTTGAAAATTGCATTGACCACTCATAGCCCAACCCTCTCCAGTGTATTATATCAGCTCTAAAATGCCAATGGACATGTGGTCTAGTTGACCAAAAAATTAACTGGACCTCATTTATCAGTAACAAAGTGCAATTTCATACCAGACACAAAAATTTTATAACATTTTGATATTTGACAGAATTTAAATACTGCAATGCATTTTATTTTCATAAA
The DNA here is from genome assembly GCA_963383655.1 of Bathymodiolus septemdierum. Lineage (NCBI taxonomy): Eukaryota > Metazoa > Mollusca > Bivalvia > Mytilida > Modiolidae > Bathymodiolus > Bathymodiolus septemdierum. Next base: position 83,519,007 of record OY726522.1, read on the forward strand.
TAATATGTAATTTGTTTGGCAACATGTTTTTGAAAATTTTCTGTTTAGTTTTTTTAGCTTCATGATTCTTTGTATTCACCTTTCCTCTCTTGATGTGTTTTGGTTGGGTCACTCACACCAAAGCTGTGCCCAAAACATTTTGACGAACTGGCCCGAACAATATTTTAGAAGAATTTTTTCTATTTGATTAAGCACATTTTATGCAAATTTTACTAGCCCGAACCAATTGTTCTAGACAGGGGCATAGGGCTAGTGGTTTTTGGTGCAGACTGAGACTGCACACCCTTGATAAATGGCCATGCATATATGTTTAAAGCTGGCAAAGTTTAGTTACAATAACATTTCATTCAAGTGCAATCACAAATCTTCCACATACAAAAAATGTATCTGTTATTGTCATAAAATGAAACGTTTCAGTGACTTAATTCGTAAATTTCAAATGGAAAAAAAGATATACAGAAAGTAGAGTTATTGTATTTGAGACATATTTATTACAAATGTGTAACTAATCACCATTTTCAATTTCAGAAACGATATACTGATCAAAGACACTCTTCCAACTGAAACATTCTAAAGAAGAAATTTGTATCCTGCAATTGGATATTAAAAAATCAAGGAAAGTAATTGGAAAGTGTTTGGTTTTTTTTACTTATATAATTTTGTGTGACATTTTACGGCTTTCCAATGTCAAATATGCCCCCCATTCGTCGGACTGTGAAGAATGTTATTCACAATTATTCAGAGGCCCAAGTAAAGGTCAGAGAGGCCACATCGAATGACCCATGGGGTCCATCAAGCACTCTGATGTCAGAGATTGCTGATCTAACATACAATGTTGTAGCATTTACAGAAATTATGCAAATGATCTGGAAGAGACTAAATGATCATGGCAAAAATTGGAGGCATGTATACAAATCACTCATGCTTCTGGATTACATTATAAAAACTGGAAGTGAAAAAGTGGCACAACAATGTAAAGAAAATATTTTTGCTATTCAAACATTGAGGGATTTCCAATATCGGGAGGATAACAAAGACCAGGGGATGAATGTAAGGGAAAAAGCAAAGCAACTTGTAGCTCTACTGAAAGATGATGAGAGACTTAGAAATGAGAGAGCTAAAGCATTAAAAGCCAAAGAAAGATTTGCTCAGAATGCCATGGGAATTGGCAGTGATGATAAGGTTTGTTTGACAAAATTATGTGATTTATTCAACTTTATTGTTTTAGTAAATGGAATTTAGTTAAATTTGTTTCCCGGTATCAACTTCAACAACAAAAGGTGTTGGTCTAGTCCAAAGCTTACATTGTTATCATCTCATCGAAATGCAACTTGTTGTTTGTTCTCGACATGTTATTGCTGAAAAATTGTTCGCTTGGCATTAAATGACAACCATTCTCTCATTCACCATCATCATTATACTCATTTTTCTTAAAAATAAGGAACAAAATATCATATATAAATGTACTTGGATCAGTGAGAACATAAAATCTGACTAAAAACATAAACTGTTAATTCTCTGAACTGACTTCAAAAACTGTTCTAAAAATGGTTTAATCCTGGTTTGCCCACATTTATTTACACCAATTATCAATCAGATAAATAAACAAAAAAGACACAAAGGGTTTACTGACCATAAAATTGTATAGTCTGTTCCAAATATATAGGTGTCAAATATGTATGTTTCTGTATATATAGAAGATTTTTTGTAAGATATTTCGTCAAAATTGTGTAAGTTTTGCAAATTTTGTTATTAAAATTAAGCATATTTCTACAGAGTTTGTGAACAATTTATTGTTAAAATGTGCATATTTCACTTAATTCAATAGTAAATTATATAATTCTTTACAAGATTTTACAGTTAAAATACAGGTAAAAATATAACTACATTTCAGAAACAAACTTTAAAACAACATAACCCCCTATGTTTATTTGGTGGCATCCTGGTTTGCCCACAGGTATAAATAAACATAGGGGTTATGTTGTTTTAGCAATTAAAGTTTGTTTCTGAAATGTAGTTATATTAGTTTTACCTGTATTTTAATTGTAAAATCAGGTCCGTAGAAATACAGCAAAGGACCTCCTTAGTGCACTAAGAGCCATAAAGTGCACTATAAGGACATGATAGATGGGTCAAATGACAACAAAGAACCTTGCAAATGAAAGTAAATGTTTATAAATACTTAATTCCAGATTTTTAAATATATATTTGTACCGGTTCAGAAGGTATTTAATAATTTAATGACACGTGCCAGTCATCAGTTTAACTTGTGTAACGTGTGCATTCAAGTAGAACCAATAAACATGAAATGTATATATAGGGTTTCACCAGTGACTGTGTGTCTTCTGTCAGATCATAAACAATAAATTCAGGGTCCCAGATTAACTTTTTGTGCATACTAGCCAACTGGGCTATTGAAATTTTGAGACTGCTAGCCCAGGTGAAAATGATAAGGGCCACTAGGAGGGTTGAGGGGTTATTCCCCCCCCCCCAAGAAAATTTTGCATTTTTTAAGCCAAATCCTGCTTTTTACACACATTTTTGAAAGAAATATAACTAGATGAAAAAGTGGATTTTCCCCAATATATAAACATTTGGTACATTTTTCTTGATTTAACAAAAAAATCAACTACCAGAATAGTAGTATGGTGAATTGCAAATAGAAAATAAATAAATAAATAAATAAAACACAGAAATTTAAACGAGTAATGAACTTTTTTATTGTTTTCAAAGCAGAATATCAAACATTTTCATGATCAGAACTGTCAACACAATAAATACTCAGTCTCTGGAAAAGTCAAAAAGTTTGCCAAACACTATATCTTCTTCCAGATCACTTTCAATTTCACTATCACTAAGATCTTTCTCATTCTCCATTTCATACTTGACCCCCGATAAATAATTCCACATCACTAACTGCTAACTTTAATTTTTGATACTGGTTCCCTGTTTGAAAAGGCATAACTGATGTTCCTTTGAGTTAGAAACATTTCAGTTGAACAGGTAACAGTAAAACGATCACGATACAAATGGACAAACGATAGTTTAGGGATACAGGGCTACTGGAATTTTTAATAGCCAACTGGGCTATCTTTCTACATTTTCAAGTCGCCCAGGTGACATTTTGGTTGCCATGGGCGACCACTAATTTGGACCCCTGAATAATATTTAAATAATATGAGACAGGCAACCTGTTTGAAGGACGAAGTCCTAAAATGTTTAGAGGGAGGCATGAGAAGGAAATGTATTATTTTTTTCAAGTACTTTTTAAAGTTTTTTTTTTTAATTTATTATTTGGCTGGAGTTATCTCTCTTTGATTGTAAACTGAAAACTGTAGGTACATGTATGTTTGTTTGCAAAAAAAAAATCTTATAAAATATATAGATCTTTTAAAAGATCTTATAGAAACATACTTTACTATAATAGAAATAGGTATTTCAATATCATTAGAAATAATTCCAGACATAATTTTTTGTGTTGGATTTTTCTGTTCTACATTTGTATTAGATTTTGTCTATTTAATTTTGTTCCCAGATGTGGATGATTTTTCCTATGGTTGTTTTCTCTTTTCATGTTTTTTTCCTTTTGATATTTTGTTTTTATATATTTTATTCAGTTTTGAAAATGAATCTTCATTGCTTTTCTACTGTATTGCAATTGCAAACTGGAAACAATTTTGTTCATTATAATTTTTTATAAGCAATTTGAAATGATTCAGGTGTAGAAGCAAATCCACATTTCGACTGAGAGAAGAATTTATATATTCTTCCTTAGTGAAACAGATATGGTTATGTCCATCTCTTCCCTGTAACCAAATATTTATATTGCCTTGCAAAATTCTAGTAGCAACTGAAATCTCAGTGCTTGTAGTCCATTGGTTACCATGAACCATTTTATTCCGATATGCATGCCTTGAAATATTGGAATGGTGACTTAAGTTTTAACTGGTCTTCATAAAAATAAAAGTGGTTGTAAATTTCTGAGCAGATCAATGACCTATAAACCAAGCTTTGTGATAAATTGCCAGTGATGGCTAAACTAAGGGCATGAAAGATGCACTGGCCATCTCCTGGAACATCATAGATAAGAAAATCTTCACTTTCTATTTTAATTCTTCCAGAGTTTGGGGCATTTAAATTATTTTGTGGGGGTTTAAGTTGTTCATAGCCCATAGGCATAGGTGAACCCTGTACATGCTGTAAATTTGGTTGTTGTGGGGTTATATTTTGTGAATGGTCATTCTCTATCTTTATTTTCTTAGAGTTATTGGCATTTAAATTACTTGATGGTGGTTGAAATTGTTCATAGCACATAGGCATAGGCATGGCAGGTGTACCTTGAAAATTTGATGGGTATGGGGTTATATTTTGAGAAGGAGAGCTCATCTTAATAATTTCAACATAAATTTCCTTAGGGGTACAGTCAGAGGTTTTAGTCTCAGTGTCTAAATTGCTGGGTAGGACTCTAGCAGGCACAGGTTTTTCATGGGTAGGGTTCTTTTGATTTTTATTTTAAGTTTGTGCCATGGAACCCTTTAAAATATCAGCATAGCCATAGGAATGTTTTATGGTCACCAGTTTACTCATGATCAAAATATGAGATTTAGGTTGACAAAAAACCACTTACAAATTCAAAAAAGTTGTGTGCGAAGAAATACTTCGGCGAGTTAGAAGATATTCGTCTGCTAGCAAAGATATTCCATTCAAGACCCCCCTTTTTATTTACAATGTAACTACGCCATTTTTTGTATTACAACCACACTAAAACAACACAAAAATACAGGAAATAGCAATCAACTGGTCAAATGCAAATCCTTCAATGAAATTTCAATAATACGATGATCCGTACATGTTATTATCTTTTATTTTGAATGAATTTTGTAGCCGATTTGTTATGGCTGTTCTGTTCATTTTACCTACTGTACGCCGCTCTTTCGTCAGGAGTTTTGTAGAAAGAGATTTTTTATTAGAATTTTTATTTCAAGTTTATTTCGATTTTGCTTAGAGTAAATAATTAAAGAATTGGGAATTTTTCATTGAAATATATTTCTTTCGCATTTCTAAATTACCAATTGATCTATTTTTTCAACTTCCGGTGAACAGATATTTGGCTATCAATATAGAAGGAAAAATCGAACAGCCTACCGTTATAAGGATTTCGTCCTTTAATCATAATAATAATAATAATTATTATTATTATTATTATTGTCTAAAAATAATAATAATTTAAAAATAAAAAACAGTTTTCAAATTATATATTTTTATTGTATTGACTTTTGAATCATTGATAACTGTAACAAATAAACTTATTTACATGAATATTAGAAATTAATGTCTAAAATATCGGCTTGGCTTTGGCAGCAACCGTTCTCGGGCGGTGCTTCTGACCAGGTTTTTGCAAGTTTACCCACAGCGAGTATAACTAGTGTGCCGTCGGAAGAAATCACTTTGTGAACGGATAAATGTCTGTCTGCCAGAAGTCTGTTAAAAAGTTGACCTTTTTCGTCTGATGTCTTAGAGCTGTACAAGTAGTACTGCATATAGTGACGCTTGAAATGTTCGTGAAGCTCAAAGTTGCCCATACCATACAGCGCTCTTTGCAAGACTGCGAAGTGAACTTTTGCTATACCATGAATAGTGTTTATTAGCTCTGAAAGATGTTGAGGTTTCCAGTCAGTTGCCAGCTTGAACCGATGATTCATACTTTCACAATTGTTGTTTGTCCATAACCTTAGTCGGGAGTTATTCCTACTTGATCTATTGACGTTTTGTAGAAGTCTATTTTTTAAATGTTTGTTGTAGTAGCTATATATATAGTCATTGAAATATTGCAAAAATCTATGGTTTTGTTTTTAAGAAAAAATACAAAATACCTCTTTTCCCCCTATATATTCATTATAAATATTTGATTTTTCAGCTTCAGTTATTTTAAAAACGAGCACAGTGACCTCACATTTTTATTGCATTTTCTTTTCATGCAAACTGACCAAAGTTGCATTAAGCAAAAAATTAGAAACATCTATGGACTGTAATTTAAAAGCCCTAGCTAATAAATATTTGATTTTTCAGCTTCAGTTATTTTAAAAACGAGTACGGTGACCTCCCATTTTTATTGCATTTTCTTTTCATGCAAACTGACCAACGTTCCATCAAGCAAAACATTAGAAACATCTATGAACTGTAATTTAGATGCCCTAGCTACCTTGATGCTTTTTCATATAAAAGTGTCTCTTTTCTATCCATTTGACTCTCAAAGACTTGATTTTGTTAAAATAATTTTGAGTGATCTAGTGGAAATATAATTTATAACCGACATTTCTACAAAAAAAAGTTATAAAGCCACATACACAGAAAATAATGACTGTTCATCTACAAACAAATAATCGAAGTAAAATATCTCTTGCAATCTTTTTAAACCCATCTTGTAGTCAGTAGATCTGGATGGTAAACCCCAGGGACGCCACATCTTGTTTTAAATTTCTAGTATTTTTTTACTTAGTGAACGTATATTATAAATGTGCAATATCGATATGAATGACAAATAAAACAATTTAGCGTTTAAATAATATCTAAAACTTTTACTCAAAAATCCTTGCAAAAACACATGATCTTTTTAACTTTACCAGCGAAATATTTTTTGTTCACATTTGTTTTTATTATAATTCATCCTAAAAAAACCAATATGTTTTAATTATCAACATCAAAAACATGTGTACAAGCTCATACACAATTGTTTATTATATAATTAGCTCAACTCTAATTGTCAGTTTACCTGTTCGATGTTGATTGACAATCAACATGTGTTAATCACCACATGATTATCTTTGTAGTAGGCGCGTGCCGACAAAAATGCAAATATCTTCGTTAATTTTAAACTTTTTATTATAAAAATTGACCAAATAAGATTTTTTTTAATTGACATTTCATTTGCAACCTTCTTGTGCGCATACAAATGTAGGACGTCTCTATTATGTCCTTAGACTTAGTGCACTTTTATTGTTCTTAGTGCACCAAGGAGGTCCTTTGCGGTATTTCTACACACCGGTAAAATCTTGTAAAGAATTATATAATTTACTATTGAATTAAGTGAAATATGCACATTTTAACAATAAATCTTTCACAAACTCTGTAGAAATAATCAAATATGCTTAATTTTAATAACAAAATTTGCAAAACTTACACAATTTTGACGAAATATCTTACAAAAAATCTTCTATATAAATGTACACAGAAACATACATATATATTTGATACCTATATACAGGTATTTGGAACGACTACAATTTTATGGTCAGTAAACCCTTTGGGTTTTTTTGGGTTTTTTTAATTGATTGAGAATTGGTGTAAATAAATGTGGACAAACCAGGAATAAACCGTTTATTTATACTTTAATTAAAAGTGGACAAACCAGGATGACACCCTAAAAATCGACTGATAAATAAATCAACACTTCATTAGTCCATACTTTATATTTTATTTGCCTGTGGCAATTTAACATTGTTTAATCTGTTGTTTAATGTTATCTGTTATTATAAAACAATAAATTGTCACTCCAGTATTTGTCATAAATTGGTACATATTATACAATGTACAATATACATAATAGATAGTTATTAAATCATAAGTAAATAACATCAGTAATTAAGGAAATCAATAAACAAAATTAAATGTCATTGTTATTTAGAAACTTTGTTATTTGTCAAGTAGACAAAAAAAGAAGGGGAATCAATAATCTATGACCACTGTCATGTATATACTATTACAGACAAGGCAACTATGATATATGCATGACATGTTTATATAGATCATTGGATGTTCATTGAAAACAATTGTTTTGTGATTGCTGTTTAAATGAAAATTATGGTTTAAACATTAGAAAAGAAGAAAAATGTGTAGAAGAACATTTTCCAAAAAGACACTGCTGTTAAAGCAGTGAATTATGAGGTGTTTGTTTATGTAATACTTTATTGTGCAATATTACATACATAACATATAGGGTTAGGATATAGGTTTTACCTGTAAATAAATAACAAATAAAAAGACAATCCACATGAATTAATATGTAACAATTTACCTTGTGTGCTGTGATATTTTTATCTGATGTTAATTATATATTATTGCATAACAAAATATTTGTGTAAAATAGTAAAATAAATAAATTGTTTGACACTTTTTATATGTAAAAGATTTTAATCAAGTATATTTTAATTAAACGTATGTTTTTCGTTATTGGTTTATTATAACCTGTACCTGTACCATTCAATGTTAAATATAAGTTTGCATATTTTACTTCTGTTTTGCATCCAATATTAATTTTATTAACTCACATTTGTTTTTGTTTTCTGCCCACCCTATATATTGGTGTTTAGCAACATTTTCAACTACCTGTACTAGTGTTTCAGTTATATTATTTTGTGGTTGTCATTTTATAATTGAAAGATCTACATGTACATGTATGATGTAGATAGATCTACATGTATGATGTAGATCTTGAATATTGGCAGTTTTCTATTGACTTTTTGAAAGTCATTCAGAAATATCTTAAATTTACAGGGACTGCCGTGGTCGTCATCGTATGGTAGTTGAATTTACATTTGTATAACTACCTATGCGATCAGTGCCTATCGCCACTAACGTTGTGAGTTTGAATCCAGCTCGGGCAAGGTGTACTCGATACAACATTATTTGATAAAGTTGGTCGGTGGTTTTCTTCAGGTACTCCGGTTTCCTTCACCAATAAAACTGACCCACACGATATAGCTGAAATATTGTTGAAAGTGACGTGAAACACCATAACTCTCTCTTTCTTGCTTAAATTTACTTCAAATTGTATTGAAAAAGTTTTATAAACTCTACACATACCTGTACATTTTTTTTTGTATATCAATACATGTACATTTTTTTTTGTACACGTAGGTTTATTAACGGATCCACATTCAACGTGATACCGCTATGGTGATGAAAATGATAGAATTTGTCCATGATCATGGTCCGCGTTGAATCACTGCGACGGTCCGCGAACTGTCGATTTTGTCCTTGATGGTATCACGGATTTTGCGTTTTCCCTCTGGACTGCACTGTATTTATAACATGTTTAATCTGCAAAACATTTTTTCTTTCATCTGTATTCCAGGTACGTTATGCAACTGCTGGAAGAGGTAGTCCAAGTTTGTCCTCTGGAGCTGGAGGTTACAGTGACCCTTATGGAGGAGGTGGGACTGAAAGTCACAGTGAAGCATGTGAGAATTTATTGAGTGTAATATAATTTCACACTGTCAAGACTTCAATTGTTAATAGGCAACAAGTAAAATTGTAATTATGTACCGACATTCTGACTGAAAAAAATCCTGCTTTATATATCAAGACTGTAAAAAAAATATATTTCATGGGTAACATGGGTAAGGAATATCATAAGAAAAAAATGTTATTTACTTGAAATTGAATAGATTCTTGTTTTACTTGACAGTCTGAGATTATTTAAAAATTAGAAACCTGTTTATTTTGAAGAAAAACTGCTAATAATTTAAATAGAATTACTTAAGATATGCAGCCCCATACAGCAATGTCTCCTGTTTAACTAAAGTTTAGTACTAACAATTTATTGTATTGTGCACGACACTAATGATAAATTTATGTTAATATACGGTGTGAAATTATTTGTTCCTGAATTTTCTTTTTCTACCAAAAATTCCTAGAACTTAGTATGAAATTTAATGCAATGAAATGCATGATCAGTGTTTATTTGCAAATTTGTTATTGGGTCTGTAAGCATGTTAAGTGTTCTCTTTACGGTACAGATAAGGGTAGTATTCACTTGAAATCAAATGGTTACAATACACATATTATGACAATCCTGAACAGCAATACTATGCCTTTTGCATTTTATTGTGTAAGTTGGAGAGAAATTTGATAGCATACAAGTGGTGATTCATATGTTTTTTAATAAATTATCGAAAAAAAGAAAAGAAAGTTGTTATTGGCATTTGATGAATATAATATTCTTGTGTCTATTGTGTATAAGTGATACTAAGTCTTGTTGTTCATGTTGAATCAAATTGATTTACAACAATAATTGAAATATTGGTATAAAATTCTGCTTAAAAATAAAAATATATAAAGATAAACAAATACTTGAATTATCAATCAGTGAAAATCTATTGAAAGATTTATGTTAATTGAATGTTCTTTTCTTTCTAGCATCACCTGTTGATGTTCGTCGTAGGTCAACTGAACTGCATGTAGAGTATGCTCGGCCGTCGTCTGCTGGGGAGGAAGAAATCCAGTTACAACTGGCGCTGGCAATGAGTAAAGAAGAACACGAAGAAGAATTGAAGAAGCAGAAATCAGATGATGTTAAACTGGCCCTGGCTTTAGAAGAAAGTAGGAAGCAGGTGGATGAAGTTAGTACTCTGTTTACACAATCTAAATTACATATGGTAGTTGTACCTTATTCAGAGGTACTTGCATTTTATCAAGGCAAGTCCTGGATTGATGACTTTTGTTTTGGAATCACAATTTTTTTACAAAAAATAAAGAATTCACTACTGGGATTCATCAACTTTTTATCCTACAAGGATCTCTTGATTTTTAGTTTTACAAGGTATAGCTCTTTAACCAAGATATCTCTAAACCAACAATATAATTGAAATATTGTTGAAAGTGGCGTTAAACACCATGAAACCAAACCATCTCTAAACCAAAACTAGCAATTAAATGTCAAATCTACTTCCCTTCTGAAATCATATACTTGATGGTATATTGTATCTCATATGGCTAAAAACGCTTTCACATATTTTGTTTTTAACATTTTGTTGTAATACTGAAGATTGTTATTACTTCTATATATATCTGCATGGTACACACACATTTTATTTTATTTCAATTTCACAATATACAACTTGGAGTTTGTCACAGAAGAGTTTTGCATCTGTTTTCATTTTCTCCTTTGACACTGTTGGATGAAGTAAAAGCAATGTCAGTAGATAATTCAATGTCCCATTTTGTATCTCATTATGCTCATTAATACAGAATATTTGAATGATAATTAAGTCTTCCAAACAACGTTTGGAGACTTATTGTTTTTGCTCCGTTTCTTATTATTATTCTTCTTGTTCTTGTTATTCTCCTTTCTTTCGTGCACCATGAACTTGTCCACGGCAGATCTCAAGAACTACAGGACAGAATTTCATGAAACTTGGTGGAGTTATAGATATATGTTTCTAGTTGATCCTAAAGTTTTCAGATTTGTGGTAAAGGGGGTCAAAGCCATATTTTTGGGGGTTCAAAGGGGGTGGGGGTTACTATAGAATCCTATGGGAAACTTGAAATTTCGTACATTAATGTTGATAACTTCTAACTGGATAATGATAGAGACATAAATTTTGACATAGTGATAGATCACCATTAGAGGAGCAATTCTGCATTTTCAAAATTTTCAAGATGTCTGCCATTTTCAAAATGGCTGCCAAAACACGGCATAAAAATGGGGGGTAAAAATTCAACATTGTCCGATATCATCAAAATTTGATATGTGGGTAGATAGTGTCAGTGGCCGGTTTGGGAGACTTCATAATCATTAGATTATAATCATATCTTGTTACAGATGTCATTTATATCTGCAAATATCAATGCTTAAATGCTTTCAAATTCATCTCTGCTAAAAAAGTGATTTGTTAAAAAAAATTATTGAAGAATTTTTAATCCTAATTATTGGATGAATACATTTTTGTCGTATCAATTTAAATAGGTTTTAAAAGTTTATATATTATCATTACATTTCTATAAGAGAACTGGGTGACAATGTGGGCAAGGTCATTGACTTCTAACCACAAGTCTAACATCAATGTGACAATGTGGGCAAGGTCATTGACTTCTAACCACAAGTCTAACATCAATGACACAGGTTCACAACTTTTGATACCCACTTCCAGTGTTAAGGTTTCCAGACACCTAATGAAAGGGGGGGGTTTTCCGCAGGTCAGTTCTGTTCCATCCCAAAATGAGTATGGTTTTCACAATATAACTAAGCAATTTCTGAAAAATATTTGTCTGGAAACCTTTAAACTTATTATGGTCGTTAGGGTTTGAAATAAGTTTCATAAATAACCAGTAATTTATGATAACAGACACTTCCATGGAATTTATCAACCCAGTATTGATATTTATAATACCTATTCACTATGTGGATATTTCTAACAAAATTTTAGTTTTTATTGACATCCATGCACAAAGGGAATCATGTTGGACAAATTGAGATACATTTTGGATTAGGATATACTGGTAGTAATTTTAAAACAAAGGGTTTAGAAAATAATGTTGAGCTTTTGTTGTTGTACCAAATTTGTTTTTTTTTTAATTTGTTTATTTTAATTTTATTTAGGAAAGAAGAATAGCTCAAACAGTAAGAATATACTGTTCTGAAATCTCCCCTTTTTTGATATGTCTTATATGTGTGTTACCTTATACTGTTTTGAAATCTCCCTTTTTTGTGTGTGTTCAACCTTATGCATATACATGTATTTCCTTAATTATCCAAGAAGCTTATATATGTAATACCAGAATGCACCAGCAAGTTATTGTAATTTTAAGACATATTTGTTGCAATGAACTTGTCAGAACGATTAGTGTAGTTATATACATGTTAAAGTAAGCTAGCATGTAAAAATTGTTACTGTTGATGTACATGTACTATGTATTTGCTATATATATCAGTGTATGAGTACAATGTACCTAAGGTTGTTGTACTGAAATATTGTTGAAAGTGGCGTTAAACACCCCAACCCTAACCCTAATCCTTAAGGTTGTTATATACATGTATACTATTGATAGTAACATGGTGGTCACATTTGTGTTCATGTGACTCTACTCCTGTTGGATATTATAGCATTATTGCACGAATATTTGTGAATATTTTTCCCAGCAGAATATTTTTTTGTACACGCTTGTATACATTGTATATATATAGATATTTATAGCAGAACATTTAATATTACGAAAGCACCACTTTTACCTTTTCAAAGAAGGCATGATAGGAAGCGATCAATATTTTTTCACTATTGCAAATATTGGGGGAAATATTGCACGCCAACTTTTGTTTACATTCTAAATGAAATATTATACAGTGTACTACTCTAAGAAGAACGATAATTAAAATTATTGATTTCTTTAATTCTTTGACTGTAAGCATATTCATGCAGTGGCATTAAATACCATAACCCTACTCTAACCATATCCATGCATGACATTTGAAATCAGTTTCAAGTCAAAATGACTTGCATTGATGTTGTATAATGTAATAATTGTGACTGTTGATCTGGTGAAGTAGGTTGTGACACCTACATTATGAAGTGTAAATGGATTTCTTTATAGAAGAACCTTTTCTGTATGTAACAGTAAACAGCTCACTCCACTTGGTAAAAGCAGGGCAACATATGACTCTTCTATGTTGACTTGAGAGAGAAGTGAGGGAAAATTTAGGATACTTCCAAAGAGCTTGTAGATATTTTAATGTTTCTTTCCCTGCCACTGCATGTCCCCCCTAGCTTTTACAAAACAAACAGGCTGCTCAACTATCTTACATAAGATGCAATCAACAAGTTTGGATAAAATAATAAATATCAAACTCTGTATAGGACTAATTTGTTCTATGCAGGGTTTGATATTCAATATTTTATTCTTATGCATGAATATTCAAGAATATGTATGATTTTGATGAAATAAATACAGACTTCCAAAAACTGACAGGGAGACTAAAACTTCGCTATTGCAAATGCATAAACAGGAAACATTGATCGATATCTGTAATTTTATGTTGTAATGACTGCCATTGGGTTATTATTAACTTTATTTGAATTTAAACATACATACAAACAGCTTTTTTTTTTGTCAGAATAAATATAAAAAGATATATGACAATTGTACATATACACAGATAGTTTGTTACAGTTGTTTTATTTGCTTACATTTTAGAAATACTGTATATGTTGTTATGAAAACACTTCATTATATCATATTTAAAGTGATGGCAGTTTATAAACAATCAATTTACCACTACAAACATTGTTTTTAAAAATCTAGTTGAATGAGTGGTCACCCTAGGAAACACCACAAAGAGCAATTTCATGGTTAAGAAAGACAAATAATTGATTGCATACCACATTCTTACCTTTACATGTAAATAACAAAATGTAATATGGAGTAAGACACACAGTATCACAGAATAAATCAATGGGTCTGTAAACACAGGACCAAACAAAATTCCTTTTTTTTTGCGGGGGACAGGGTTGACCTGATACATCTTTACAACAATTGTAATTATTTTAAAACCCACTATATGCATTTAGAGGCAGATATATGTGTTCAAGTAATGCATCTTTCTCTGCTGCCCTGGGAAAGTATCCAATTTGCATATTTCATTCACATGTACACAAAAACATATCAAGGGTAATATATTTGTAATGGAGTTTTTCACAACCAATGGGTCTGTCAATGCTAATAGTCCATTAAACATTTAGATACATGTAGTCTTTTTTTGATTCATTGAAATTGACTATTAGATAGTGTATGATCTATTTTAATTAAGTTATATAATAATGATAATTGTTTATTTACAGACTCCAGCTGGAGGAGTACTAACTTTAGATTCAACTAAAGGACAGACAGATCCCTGGGGTGCTCCAGTTCCAACACAAACACAGCCAACAAATAATGATCCCTGGGGAGCACCTCTCCCACCACCCAACCCTGTACCTCCAAGATCACAGACAACAGATCCATGGCAATCTCCAGCTAGAACAGCTTCACCACCACAACAACCTGCAAGTGACCCTTGGGGAACCCCTATAGCCATGCCACAACAACCTCCCCCTTATAGTACTGTAGCTTCAGGTAAGTTTAATTGTCATAGATAAGAAAATGTGTTGTTTTTTATGCACCTTTCAAAGAAGGGAAGTATTATGGTGTAACATCATCAGTCCGTCCATGCACCCTCTGATTACTGTATTTTACGGACGATAGGTCGAAAAAAAAATTCCTCAACACGCTGGCTTCGACCTATACAAGGATGAAGTTAAAACAATCTGGAATCCCTAAAAAATAATCTCGATAAAAATGACGATTTTGTCTACAGTATACCTTTATTTTGCTGTAGGTTTTTTTTTCTGAATAAGATTGAAATCATCGATGTTCTTGGTGTTGTTTTTTTTTTTAAATAAAGCAATAAAAGTATACTACTAACAGGGGGTGCAATTCTGGGAAAAAATGTTCAACATCCGAAAAAAAATCGATATTCAATGATTGAAGTGTTAATAGCGAAAATCAGTTCAATATTGTATTGTATATTAAAATATATACTATAAAAAATGTATGTTGTTGAAAAAAAAATCACAGGGTGGATCGTTTTACAATATAAAATTATTATCACAAAATATCAAAATATAGCTATAAATAGCTTTTCTATCAAACACGAGCATGTGCACGTGGTTGTAGTAAAAAATGGCAGTTGCATTACATCTCACAATAAACGTGGAGAACAAGCTTTTTTATACTAAATATACTTGAAAATAATTATCCATTTCGTTAAATTAGAATGTTCTACACTTGAATTGGTCAATTAGGAACAAATAAAATAATCACCATGAGATAATCAACACAGGTGAACATCAGTCGGCACTTAATTATCCTGATCAGCTGATTGAAATTTTACTGGACCAAGACAATCACATAATTTGTGTACTATTATTAATTAAACACATTTTAAAGGTATGTCAATAAAACTGCACAAGGTGATACATTGTTTTGACAGCTTGATTATTTTATTGTATGAACATCCGTTTACCATTTATTTTGACACCCACTGATTTGAATGTCATCGATGTCTGGCTTTACAAACCAGACTCCTCATAAAAAACACAACCAAAATTATTTTTTTATTTAATTTAACTTTCATAATTATTTCGTTTATGACACATGAGAATAGTATTCTTGAGCTAATACTTACAGATACTTACCGAAGAACATCGTTATAGGACAAATGCTTACCGATGTACAAAAAAAATAACCCGTTCCATGTGACGATACTTACCCAAGTTATCATCGGCATCCTCGACCTATGGAATGCTTCGATCTATCTTAGTATTCCCCAAAAAATTTAGCGGAAAAGCAGCAATTCGACCTATCATACCAATCGACCTATAGTCCGTGAAATACGGTACGCAAATTTGAACAATTTTTAAGATATTTTTACACAACCTTAGGATTGATGAAAGTACATACAATGCCTTTCAACATTGACGATTTTCCCTTTTAGCGGTTGCAGAGTGGGACTATGTTCATTAAAAATAGGTATTTCGTCTAATGTCTGACGATCACTTAAATTTGCTTTGACAAATTTTAGCAAAATTTTTACACAGCTTTAGGATTGATGAGAAATCTTTAGTTTTTAACAATTTCACATCTCTGACGATAACTCAAGTTTGCTTTGACCAAACTTTATAAAATATTTACAAGACCTTTGGAGTGGTAAAAATATGATGCCTTTATATTTTGAAGATTTCCCTTATGTTGTTCCGGAGTGAAGGGACTTTGTTCATGAACAAAATGGTATTCTTGCACATTTTGTAATATAACTTAAGTTTGTTGACCAAATCTCAAGAAATTTGTATGCAGTGTGAAGATTGATTAAAATAAGCTGTCAGAAATGTCGTTTCAGTGAGCTAAGGCCACCCTTAAAAATATGTTTGTTTCCCGCACCCGACCCTCCATTTCACCTATGGGTCAGTAGGTAGGGAGATTTTTTTTTTTTTTTTCAAAGTTCATTCACAAATCTGGTTCCTTCAAAGTCGAGCAACGGATTTTGTTCATTTAAAAATGTAAACCAGTTCCGAACGTAAATTCTGGAACAATATCAGAACTTCTGGTCACGTTTTCCGGTAACCAAAAAAAAAAAGTCGTCGCAAATCACCCAAATTTTTTTTCGAGCCGCAACGTTTTCTAACGGTCGGTCGGGTGCGGGAATCCAACAAAGTATGTTGATCTATTACAAAGTGGACATCATCATCATCACCATCTCATAGAAATGTAACTTGTTCTCACTGATATAGTTGAGAAAATGTTCACTTGATATTAAACAACAATCACTCACTCACTCACTCATTATCCTAAAACAACCCAAATCATAGCAGATACAATATGTAGGTTACTGAATACTCAAATAACTGTAGTATTAATACTCTAAAGCTATTCCTAACCCACTTTATAGAAATTTAGTGAATTGTTTACAGTTATTTTTTCTTGGATATGTAATTATAACTAGGAGCATTACATGGTTTTTGTATTTATATATTAAAAAGCTTATATTTAAATAAGATCATTTATTGCATTTCTTAGTAACAAGTTACAAACATTATTTTAAATTTGATTATAGATCCATGGACAACACCTGCTTCTGCTGCTTCAGTTCAGTCTCAACCTCCTCGTCAGAAATCACCATGGGATGCTACCCCATCAGTGGACGTCACAACTGGATTTGATTCTGGTTTTGCTATGGGGGCAAGTTCAGCTACAACAAATGGGTCAAAAGAAGATGACGGTTTTGATTTGTTAAGTTCAAGAAGTACCGGAAATTCTCCAGCTAAAACATCTGGTGGTCAGTCAGGATTAGAGGGATTTGATCCTTTAGGAGGTTTGTTGTTTAATTGTCAGAAAAATATTAATAAACAAAAAATATGACACCATCAGAACATTTCCAAAATCTAAGCTAAAAATGGTAGAAACTAGAGACAATATCGATGCCCCTAGCACACTTATACATGATTGCAAACTTTCCTGGCTTGGTACAGGCTTGGTAGCGATACCCCTAACACACTTATACATGACTGCTAACTTTCCTGGCTTGGTACAGGCTTGGTAACGATACCCCTAACACACTTATACATGACTGCTAATTTTCCTGGCTTGGTAGCGATACCCCTAACACACTTATACATGACTGTTAACTTTCCTCACACTTCAATCATAAGTGACAGGGTTAAAGTAGTTTTATGAGGTCAAACTCCCTCTCAATATAGTTGTTGAACCATGACAAGTGATAGCGGTGTAACATCCCTCAACTGGTCAAGAATAAAATATAGGACCATAGTAAGCTTTAGTCCGGCATACCTTAAAGGTAATATTTGTAGATATGGGAACATGAGGTATCACAGTTAAATGATTCTTTAAGTCATATTTATGATTACCAATTGGATTAGATTTAGGATTGTATGGTTAAAGCCACTGTAATCAATATTTTACTTATATCATGACGGTCAGTTTTATTTGATGGAGTTAACCAGAGTATTGGGAGAAAACCACTGACTCCCTTGTAAGTCATTAATATACTTTATCACATAAAGCTATCTGTATAAAAATATCTTCTTATACCTCCATAGAATTTGTTAATGGAACAAAGTATATAAAAATATATGTAGTCATCATTTAATATTATATATATTTGCAGTCAAATTGTTTTCAAACTTTTTCAGGAGAAACAAAAGACCTATGGGCTTTAGGTGACATGCAAAATAATTTACCTATCACACAACAGCAGCAACAGAAACATCGGAAGACGCCACAGGAATTTCTTGGAGACAATGCTAATTTAGTTAATTTAGATCAATTGGTTGCCACTAATAATAAACAAGGTTTGTATTGATTGATTGATTGATTGATTGGTGTTTAACGTTGTAAATTAAGAAAAACAACTACAATACAATACAGTGTCCTTTATCTCAATTAAAGTGGAAAATAAATGGTAACCCCAGGCACAGCATGATACGACCACACCTATTCATCCTGAATCAGTTTTACTGCAATCAATTTTAGCCCAGAAACTGATAGAGGAAATCCACTGCAATATTACCTGAAGCACTTTTCGTAATAGATTTAAAAAAAAAAATACCAATGAAGATTAGATGAAAAATATAAATTGTGTTTATCTTCCAAAAAGAGAAATTTTGGAATTTTGGCCCTTTCTGTCCCTTTTTTTAAAGAAATTGCTCATTTGACTGAGAAGTGGTCATACGTCCATATGATTAGAATATATATCTTTAAAGTTCACATTTTCTTCACCATTTTTAAGATTTATTAAATTACTCACATTGAACAATTTTATTTCATCTATGTGTCACTAACAATAATCATTGGGATAAGTTTGAAAATTAAGATTATTAAGCAAAAAATATCATTATTCACATTCTTAGATCTAGTAATAGTACATGAACACTTTTTTTCTGTGTGATTCTTTAAAAAATTAACAGGAATTGAGGCCTAATCATTACACTTAAAAATCTACCTAAAAATTAGTGAGAAAGGATGTGGATGTAAATGAATGTGAGAAGGAACAGCACTTTTATTGTTAGTCATATGCAAATTATCACATGTACACACACGTAAGTGACATTTACAGTGTATCCTAGACTGTTTTTTTGTTTTTTTGTTTTTTAGAACTCATACAGAAATGTTTTTTTTTTATTTCAGCAACAAACCCATTTGAAACACCAGCTGCTTCAAATCCTTTTGCTGCACAACTAAGTAGTCAACAGCCGGCACGTATCACATTAAATCAAATGCAAAACAATACAACAGGATTTTCACAATCGTCAACTTCTGGACTTCTGCCGGCACCTCTAGCTCCAATGAGTACGACGGGACCTGCACAACCACAACAACAGAGTTGCAATCCATTTTTGTGAAAATTCTAAGTTTAGAATAATATAAATTCATAACGTGATATATATAATCTTAAGAATGACAGGAATTCAATGTTGAAAGAAAACGAAAGTGAAAGTGGAAATTTGAAGATTGTACTTTTTGTCCATCGGTATCATGAACATTCGTTGATTTCAGAAGAAGTATATGGAGAAATGAATAAAAGAAAGATTATGCAAATTCATAAATCAAAGAGGGAGACCTAAGATGTTTAAATGCAGAATTTGTTGTTGTGATGTTTTATTTTCATTATACTTTTTCACTTGGTAATTGTATGTTCCTTCGTGTGTTTCGTGCAGTAGACATATATTACCTTGTATTAGTAGGTCTTTCATTGTCAATAATAGTTATAATAACAGACCACCATTTTAATTGTACAAGACTAGGGTCTGAAGTACAGAAATAATTATATAAACAATGGAAGTTTAAAAGAACAATTTTTTTTCTCAAAAGTATGCTGGTGTCAAATTTTGCAATTTCATATTACATTTTTGGTTGGTTTTTTATTGTGTTTTAAAAAAGCAACTAAGAAACGGTAATTTTTACAATGTATCTGTTCAATGCTCTTAGGTATCTTAGTTATAGTTTTAGTAGATATTTAATAGTAAATCAATGTTTCTAAAGTGAAAGTCTCCAGTGATAGTCAGATTAAATACAGTATTGACAATTTTTGTTATTTTTTAATTGTGTATGACTGGAAAAAACAATTGTTCATGCTACAGATGGATAAAAAATGGTGTCAGATAATATACAGGAAGTTGAAACATGACATATGCACTGATGTTTAATTAACATTTATCTACATCAATAAGTTAGATAATCATACAGTCTTCACCCTAACCCACTTGCCCGAAGCCAGGGACAAGTAAAATTGGATTCGGACAAGTGAAAATTATAAAAGAATTTGTTTAATAAATTTTTCTAAATTTGGCTTTCGGGCAAGTAGGTGAAAAAAATTTAGGCAAAGACTGATCATAGAGAATTTATCATAGTTTTTTTACCGGGTTCTAAAGATACATTAAATCAAGTGAATTGTTGTCTTGAATATTTATTTTCTGTTGTTTTGGTTTTATATATTTTGTAGTGTGACAGAATCACTAAGTATTTGTGCCTTGCAGTAGACATTTGTTATTTTTTGTTTGAACATATTTGTTAATAGATATATACATGCATTATTTCCAAGTTAAACAACATCAGGAAAAAACAATTTGGTTCACCATAGAGAATTTTTCACTTCAATACAATTTTTTTTCTGGGTTCTAAAGATACACAAAATCAAGTGTATTATATGTCTCAAAAATTTATTTTCCGAGTTAGGTTTTATAACTATGGGAAATTTGCAATAAAATAATTCTTTAACTTTTTTTCCTTTTAGGTATTTATGTGTGATATAGTAATACATTATAGTATACAGACAGTTGGTTGTTGTAGAAGGATATAACTAAAGGTTAAAATTAAAGACTACGAACATATCAGATCTAAGCTATAGGTCAATCTTGTTATATGTAATTCTAAGGGTCCAGTTAGTTTTACTTCTATTTACTTCTAATTAATCAAGCTAATAAATTGAACTTTCTTCTAATCTAAGACTGTTATTTTAAGTCAAGACATCCAGGAAACACTATTTGTCATTTGCATACAGATATGGAAGTAGGATTCCTCTTAATTTATTTCCGTATCATTTAAGAAATTGTAATTCCAGTCGTATCTTGACATACAGAACTAATGTTTTTCTGAAGAATTTAAGGTAAAAATATAATCTTATTTAGTAGTATGATTTATTTAATTCATTACCACATGAGACATTGTAAATGTTACAGCATCAATGATACTGCAAGAAACATATATTATTTCCTGTCGGTAAAAACAAATATCCTTTATGACTACTTTAAGCTGTTGTATCAGAATATGTGTTGTACTTGAAAATTTGCTGACTTCAGTCTACGGTTTGACTACTTCAAATATTTGTGTTGCCATTAAACTTAATTTGCACAGTGATGAAAGTTTTCCTCCGATCACTACAACAGATTTGATCTTTTCTGAGCAAATTATTTGGAAATAAAATGTGTCAAACTTGGGCCAAACAACTAGACATTAAAGGAATGGGGGCACTCTATTAGGGGTTTCCTCTATTTTGAGGAATGGGGGCACTCTATTAGGGGTTTCCTCTGTTTTGAGGAATGGGGGCACTCTATTAGGGGTTTCCTCTGTTTTGAGGAATGGGGGCACTCTATTAGGGGTTTCCCCTATTTTGAGGAATGGGGGCACTCTATTAGGGGTTTCCTCTGTTTTGAGGAATGGGGGCACTCTATTAGGGATTTCCTCTGTTTTGAGGAATGGGGGCACTCTATTAGGGGTTTTCTCTGTTTTGATCAATGAGCATATTGAAATACAGTACTGTTTTCTCATAAATTTTACTCAATATTGATGGTTTTATGTGATGAAATAAAACTGTTATAACTGATCACTTGTTGTTCCTTGTGTAATACAAATGTTGCTCTACCAACGAAATTGTTTTAGTCTCACTGCTGTCTTGTATAACATGATTAAACTGGATATATATATTTTTGATGTAATATATGGCTATTTTTCTTTGTGTGTATTTTAAACATAATACTCCACATTGCCCACCTATTCTTTTAGAATTTTAAGCTATTTTTAAAGTACAATCTTATGGAAAGTCATACATGTAGCATATGATAAATATACATATGAGAAACATGTCTAGTTTATTGGAGTGTATAAGGCTACTGTCGTTAAAATATGTTCAATGGGATTACTTTATATTTAATTTATGAATGAGCTAAATTAAATATCCAAAATGGCATTTTAATAGTAAAATGTTTACCTCCATTTTGTATTATTGAAATCTTGTATTTATATAATGTTTTATACTTCAAAGAAAAATAAATAGTTAATATATACGGTAACATTAATATTACTATATAAATAGGAAATAATTTAAGTTAATATTTTTTGCTTCAACTATAAGATATTGTATGCAAATAATAAGTGTTTTAATGTTTAATAATTTGAGCTATGCAAATGCCTCGGTTTTTTTCTGTGTGGCAGTTATAACTAATAGGGATATTAAGTTTGCTTGTTGATAAATTGATAACATAGCAATTCAGTAAGGACTACAATAGAATATATGAATGTTGTCTTGAACTAGGAAGTGCTATTAACATTTTGATACAGTCCCAATATAATATTTATAAGTTTAAATTACTATTAAAAACTACCAATTATCATTCCCAGCCATTTTCTCTTTGTTTTGCAATATTTAATTTGTAGTTTTTGTATTACAATATGTATAAATTTTATGTGACAATTTTCCTCAACTGGTAAGCATGATAGTTCATGCATTACCTAGTAAATATCTTCGTGTAAGTGAACAGAAAAAACACATTTCAAAAATATGATTTAGACCATGCAAGTGTTTATGAGCTTAAGTGCTATTAACATTTTGATACAATCCCAATATAATATTTATAAGTTTAAATTACTATTAAAAACTACCAATTATCATTCCCAGCCATTTTCTCTTTGTTTTGCAATATTTAATTTGTAGTTTTTGTATTACAATATGTATAAATTTTATGTGACAATTTTCCTCAACTGGTAAGCATGATAGTTCATGCATTACCTAGTAAATATCTTCGTGTAAGTGAACAGAAAAAACACATTTCAAAAATATGATTTAGACCATGCAAGTGTTTATGAGCTTAAGTGATTGATGATAAAGTATTATTGTTTTCATTGATGTTGTTTTTGTCATATTCAGCTTCTGATTTTTTCAAACAAAGACAGAACAAATGTATATATGTCATAAAGATGAATTTTTTAATGCATTATTTTTTTTTACTAAAAATGCATTTTAGAGATTTAAATAAAAGGAGATATGACTACTTTAAATGGCATTGTTTTTATGTTCCTTACGTCAATGAGAATAATTGAAATTCATTACATTTGTTTTGCTGTTCATCACTATTCCTAAAGTATAATAAACAATGAGAAAATATGAGACGTAGCCAATTTTAACATAAATGTTAAAGTTAAACATGTAAAGACTGTCAACCGCCTTAGACCACCATACCGCCTTAAAGATTTGCCTCCAGGCCATTTACGGTCATAAAATTTGAGTATGAGTTTATAGTGGTATTCCAAAACTGTCCAATCAGAACACTCTATAGACTTAATAAAGTTTTGTTTTGATTGGTTGTTTTTAGTACAAAAATCACACTAAAAAATTGTATAATACAAAATGCCAAAGTTGGTCAGTGTTAACTTACACTTTACTTGTGCACTGGAAATTGTTATATAGTGTGTTTAATATCACATTATGGTTACATATAAAGTTGCCTCCCTTTGATTGTTAATGGGAAATTTAAAAACTTGGTATAAAATTGTAGGACATCATACATTCACTAATTACACTACTTTCAATGCTTGAAATTTATTAATATGAAATTTACGTTTTAAAATGAAAACTTAAGTTTGAAAGAAATTTAATACTAATTTTTTAAGTTTGAGAAAAATTCATGAATTAATTTGTCATTAAATGCATTTATAGTGAATTTTGTCCATTCCATCAACTTTCTTTAACTTTTTCATCAGTGAGGTGACATCATTTTGTCTCACCTTCAACTTGTGTGGTTCATTAATGGCATCAGAAATTTCTTTGTAATTAGTTCAGTATTTCATCTACTATTTTGTTTGTCATATAATTACACTTTATTTTCAATTAGAAATAAAAATTCATCTGTTATTGCACATACAAGGTGAAAAGGTCAATTATTTGATTCAAAATTGATTGTGTTGAGACATATTTGTATGCTTGTACTTGGTGATAGAAGTCAAAACTATTCAAATCATCAGTGATAAAGATATGTTTAATCTGCAGATTTACCTTGCATTTGTTGTGTAGTGTACAAACAATTAGAGGTACAATGTTACAATGGATAAGACTGGAAACACACATATATGAGAATTACGTTTAGTGGATTCACTAAATTATTAAATCGTGAAATTTTTTACCTCCTGGATAAATGTAGAACAACAGCAGTTTTGAAGGTAGAGACAGACATTAGTTAGTATCGCAGCGAGTCCAATAGGACAAGCATTTATACAAGTGATAATGTATGTCAAGACCTTCAGAACTGACGTCATAATGTGCTTGACATCATACTAGACAGGGGTGAGATCAAATGAATAATGTCCAAATTACCACTAAAATTATTTCACAGGAATAAAAGAAAGTTTTATATTAAAGTATTACGTGGGGAAGTGTAAAGACAAGATTTATTTTTGTAATTTGTTTCATTATTGTAAGTTATATTTTGTTAAATACCTCATTTGTTATAGTTTTGGTATATGACGTGTGTGTTTGTCTTAACTTTTTTATTTCAACTTGTATATAAATTCAATCGTATTGTAACCTGTGTTCTATTGTTTTATCTGTAAGAAGTTAGAACTGGCTAGAATTTTAGTTGTGGAAATTGTCAATTTAGAAAATTCATTTTACAGGAAGAGAATTTTTAGGTTTTCATATTTTATGTAGAACTAATATGAAATTCTGAAGACTTAACAATTTCTGCAGTTCTGAATTCACTATAATAATTGGATATCTTGCAATTTATGTACAGTCTTTACTGAAACAAGTTTATTTTCAAATGTAAAGCATTCTTGATTTGCAAAGATTTATATTTGGTATTTAATTTTTTTTAGACTACTAATATTTGTCCTGTAAGTGTAATTGGGAGCATAGACTTGTTCTTTTACATAGATGTTACACCCTCCTCATATAATTTTATATGACATATTCATGTTTATGATGCGCTTACAAGAGCAAAATGTTATTTGATGACAATTTCTGTCATTATATTAATTGCTGTTTCAATCAGTTGATAGTAAATTGAGAAACAAGATGGGTTTAAACATTATATATTTACTCAATGAATAATGGAATGGGAGGGACTTGTTTTTATGTCTTAATTTGATAATTTAGCATTATTCATTGCAGTAACTGAAAATTGATAGATCAATGGATCATAAATAAGAACTGAATATTGTTTACATTAATGTTTTTAACAACATTCCCCCAGAATTATAACAGTATAAAAATTGTAACAAAATATGAACTTGTCACTATGTATTTATTGTACATCTAATTGTCTTGACATCATATGTGATGATACAATCAATTGAATGTAAAGGTTTACAGAACAGTGGTAAATGTTGATGTTAATTACCTACAAAGTTCTCTTATTTTATCATTCAAATTCACTATTGACTTTTTTTTAATAAATTGTAATATATATAGATAAAACACTGAATTTTGATAGTTTCTCAATAATTGATAATGAAATTTCAAAATTTAAAACATTTTATTATTATTCATAGAATAAATAATTTTTCATGTAAAAAAATTCAAAATATGTATAAATGTATTCTATTGCTTATTAAAAGTTATTTATTTATACTTTTAAATTATTCTTAAATGTAAGCTTTACGTCGGATATTTATTTTTCTTCGAAAAAAACCTCCTCTCTGTTTCAAGAAGTCATCAATAATGAAATGTTTATTCTTCTATAAATTTTTATACAACCTTTTTATTAAAGCATTACAAACATATTTTCAGCAACTGTTGACCACATGCATCTGACTTGTAGAATACTGTATGTAATGTGCTGCATACAAGAACATTCATTGAAAAATGGAAAAGTTGATGTGAAATTTTCATTTGAATTTTTTTTTTATTTATGATTAAGATCTGAAGAAGGAAGTTGATCTGTTAATGTTTTAATCTGGAAATAAAAAATAACAGTAACTTAGCTGGCCGATACTTTGGTATAATAGTAATCAGGACCAAATATTTAAAGAACGACGACGTAGAAAAATGGTCATTATCATTATTCTCCACAATTTTGTCTTATTAAGTAACAAATAGGCCTTTGATATAGTAGCACATTCAAGTGTTACCTTTAAAAGGATTTATCATTAGTTATTTGACAAATTAAAGAAGTGAAGATAACAGACAAATCCTTGTCAAAAGGCATGTTTTCCAATGTACATGTACCCTTTTCATTTAAAAATCTTAATAAAACAAAAAATCTCAAGACACAAATTTAGTAATATTAATCTTAACATTTAAGAAATTTGAATAAAGAAAAATATTTAGCCTGTTTTTCTTTCTGTAGTATACATTACTTTAGCGAAATTTTGACAATAAAGTATCGGTTAAAATGTAGGTGAAATAATTTTTGTTTTAAATACATTGTAAATCAAATAAGTACTCAAGAGTTTGTGAAAGAAATGACTCAGAAATAAAAGACAGCTGTTTATACCTTGCATATATATATATTCTGTGGTTTTTCAAATGTTTTCGTTGTCATGTGATCAAGTTTTTAAATGTTACTTAATTTATATTTTTTAATATGTGCCTAAAAGTATTTCTGTGTGACAGTAGTTGTACGTTTTATTTGTCAATAATTATTTCACAAGTAGAATCCTAATTAAAGAAATTAACAGGTATTTTTTTTTAATCAGAATGAAATATGAAATTAACAAGTATTTTTTTTTAATCAGAATGAAATATGTACATATTTCCTCCTAATTAGTTAATCAGATGATACGATATGGTGTATCGATGGTTTAGGACATTGTGAAGAACGTGTCGTCAGTGTATAACATTATATTAAAAAACTGTTAGTCTCTGATCCCTGTCGTAAACTGTCTTATATGTGGACAGTTAACGACATTGTGAAAAACATGTCGTCAGTGTATAACATTATATTAAAAAACTGTTAGTCTCTGATCCCTGTCATAAACTGTCTTATATGTGAACAGTTAACGACATTGTGAATAACATGTCGTCAGTGTATAACATTATATTAAAAAAAACTGTTAGTCTCTGATCCCTGTCTTATATGTGGACAGTTAACGACATTGTGAATAACATGTCTTCAGTGTATAACATTATATTAAAAAACTGTTAGTCTCTGATCCCTGTCTTATATGTGGACAGTTAACGACATTGTGAATAACATGTCTTCAGTGTATAACATTATATTAAAAAACTGTTAGTCTCTGATCCCTGTCGTAAACTGTCTTATATGTGGACAGTTAACAACATTGTGAATAACATGTCTTCAGTGTATAACATTATATTGAAACACTGTTTGTCTCTGATCCCTATCATGGTGTGTATGATCTTGAATTAGGAGAATCGGACATGAAAAAGGGGAGTTTTAAAAATAAAAGTATTTCTGAAGCTCAGTTTCAGACTGACATTTATATAGTATGATGTAATTTATTCAGATTTCTGTATATTTAACTAAGCTTGGGTTCATAAAAGGATATAATTCCTATGGAATATTTCTGTTTTAATATTCTTGCATATTTCTTATTTTAAATAAAGTTATAAATAGCTACATATGTAGGTAAGCTTTGTTTGATATGTACGTATGTTACATTGATGACATAGCAATGAGATACTTATTATGTGATATCAATTACATTGTATGGACAAAATACATTTATGATTCAAAAAACAGTCAGCAGTTTTGTTATATATATGCCTTTGTTTTATATTAATTTTAGGGTATTTTAGGGCAAGTATTGTATGACTTGCATTTACATTTATCTATCTTATGTAATAGGAGGGGCTGTAGTGATCGTATGGTAGTTAGATTTACAACTACCTGTTCAATCAGTGCCTATCGCCACTAAAATTGTGAGTTCGAACCCCGTTCATGACGAGGTCTACTCGATACAACATTATGTGATATAGTATGTCAATGACTTGTGGCAGGCCGGTGGTTTTCTCCGGCTACTCCGGTTTCCTCCACCAGTAAAACTAACCACCACGATATAACTGAAATATTGTTGAAAGTGGCATTAAGCACCATAACCCCAATCCCCTTTGTAATTGATATGTATCAACACTGGTTTTGGAGCACCTGAAGTTTAAATGCTCTTCGTTGATGTAATGGTTAGCATGCTCTCCTTGAGTGTAGTAGATCAAGGGTTCATTCCTTGGTCAGTTCAAATCCAAAGCGAACCGTATTGGTGGCATAATGGTTAGCGTGCTCGCCTCGACTGCGGTAAACTGGGTTCGAGCCCCGGTCGGGTTAAACCAAAGACTATAAAATTAGTATGTGTTGCTTTTCCGCTAAGCACGCAGCATTAAGGAGAAAGAGCAGACTGGTTGGCTCGGAATCAGAATAATGTGTCCGAGTGGAGCGACCTGTCTATCCGCGAACTGTTAGAGCTAGCACTATAAAAATCCAGCTCAGCGTGTTGGTTTAGTACAAAGCGGACCTCATCCTCAATATCATTGAAATTAACTTGTTCTTGCTATGATATATCTGAAAAATTGCTAACTTAGCATTAAACACAATCACTCACTCAAATCCAAAACTATAAAATTGGCATTCATTGCTTCACTTGCTTAACACTCGGCAATTAAGGAGTAAAAACAAGGACTATTCGGATTGGAGCCAAGATAATGTGTCCAGGTGAAACGGCATATCTAGCACAGTGAGCTAGCACTACAAAAATCTAACTTAGATGTTGGTCTAATATATCGATCGCCATCTCATGAAAAAAACATTTTCGCCATGATATAGCTGAAAAATTGCTCACTTGACATTAATCAATTATCGCTTACTCACACCCTAAGAAAGGAACTTTAAAAAAAAAATACTCTTTTGGCATTATATACCAATCACACACTCACTTGGCATTAAATAACAATCACACACTCACTTGACATTATATAGCAATCACACACTCACTTGGCATTATATAACAATCACACACTCACTTGGCATTATATAACAATCACACAATCACTTGGTATTATATAACAGCCACACACTCACTGGCATTATATAGCAATCACGCACTCACTTGGCATTATATAACACTCACTTGGCATTATATAACAATCACACACTCACTTGGCATTATATAACACTCACACACTCACTTGGCATTATATAACAATCACACACTCACTTGGCATTAAATAACAATCACACACTCACTTGACATTATATAGCAATCACACACTCACTTGGCATTATATAACGATCACACACTCACTTGGCATTATATAGCAATCACACACTCACTTGGCATTATATAGCAATCACACGCTCACTGTCATTATACAACAATCACACACCCACTTGGCATTATATAACAATCACACAATCACTTGGCATTATATAACAGCCACACACTCACTTGGCATTATATAACAACCACACACACACTTGGTATTATATAGCAATCACACACTCACTTGGCATTATATAACAATCACACACTCACTTGGCATTATATAGCAATTACACACTCACTTGGTCTTATATAACACTCACACACTCACTTGGCATTATATAACAATCACACACTCACTTGGCATTATATAACAACCACACACTCACTTGGCATTATATAACAACCACACACTCACTTGTCATTATATAACAACCACACACTCTCTTGGCATTATATAACAATCACACACCCACTTGGCATTATATAACAATCACACACTCACTTGGCATTATATAACAATCACACACTCACTTGGCATTATATAACAATCACACACTCACTTGGCATTATATAACAACCACACACTCACTTGGTATTAAATAACAACCACACACTCACTTGGCATTATATAACTATCACACACTCACTTGGCATTATATAACACTCACACACTCACTTGGCATTATATAACAATCACACACTCACTGGCATTATATAGCAATCACGCACTCACTTGGCATTATATAACACTCACTTGGCATTATATAACAATGACACACTCACTTGGCATTATATAACACTCACACACTCACTTGGCATTATATAACAACCACACACTCACTTGGCATTATACAACAACCACACACTTACTTGGCATTATATAACAACCACACACTGACTTGGCATTATATAACAACCACACACTCACTTGGCATTATATAACAACCACACACTCACTTGGCATTATATAACAACCACACACTCACTTGGCATTATATAACAACCACACACTCACTTGGCATTATATAACAACCACACACTCACTTGGCATTATATAACAACCACACACTCACTTGGCATTATATAACAACCACACACTCACTTGGCATTAAATAACAACCACACACTTACTTGGCATTATATAGCAACCACACATTCACTTGGCATTATATAACAATTACACACTCACCTGGCATTATATAACAACCACACACTAACTTGGCATTATATAACACTCACTTGGCATTATATAACAACCACACACTAACTTGGCATTATATAACAACCACACACTCACTTGGCATTATATAACAACCACACACTCACTTGGCATTATATAACAACCACACACTCACTTGGCATTATATAATAACCACACACTCACTTGGCATTATATAACAACCACACACTCACTTGACATTATATAACAATCACACACTCACTTGGCATTATATAACAACCACACACTCACTTTTCATTATATAACAACCACACACTCACTTGCTCACTCGTGAAATCTTTTGACGGCCGAAACATTTGCTCAGTGTGAGTTATACAACAATCACTCACTCAGATGAGGTTTTAGAATTTGACTTCCACCTAAAGCTACGTGTGTTAGGTTCAACTTTTAGTGTCATTGACATGATATGGTTGATGATTTACTCTGGGTACTCCAGCTTTCTCCAGCAATACAACACATTGACTCCCACCATATTAATGTAAATAGTATTCATTACAGTTTGACATTTTGCCAGGAATAGGCAAAGAGGTTGATGGATGGAGATGCACAAATTAAAATGACTCTTTTAAACATTCTCTGTAGTACATACAAAACCAAAAAAGAAAATGAATACATATTTTGTAAATGCCATTTTGTTAGTTATTTTGTCATTTGCATTGTAAAAATTGTAGTGAATGTGGATAGGTAACCAGTAATTTTTCTGCATATATATGTATTGTTAAAATCTACTAAGTGATGTAACAGCAACAGATCACCGTAGTTTTTTTTTTGTGGAGATTGGGTTGTTAAATCTTTAGTTTTCTGTATGGTGTTTAATTTGGGCCTTGTTTGTCCTTTTGGCCGTTGTGTTGTCTGTCCTTCGATATACAGCATCTGATAAACCCTTTGGTATAGTCGCTGGTAGCCATCAGCTGTCTACAATCCTGGTTAAATAAAGAATTCAATTTGGTATCATCAAACATTTCTTATAATAAAGCTTAATACTAAAATAAGCTTTCCTGGTGTGCAGTACAAGTTGAGTTAAATCCATGGCCGGGTCAAATCAAAGACTTAAAAAATAAGAACAGGAACAGATTGGTTTAGTGTCAGGATAATGTGCTTAAGATGAACAGTATGTCTACATATAAACTGTTCTATCAGTGAGATAGCACAATAAAAGTTAGACTTTGGTTTACTACACAGCAGGCATCATCATTATCTGCTCAAAAGTCAAATTTCACCACGATACAGCTGAAATATGCACTACCTTGAATTAAACGAAAATCTCTCCCTCAGTAGCCATGCTTTGTTCATTGATTTGAAAATTGCATTACTTATTCCATAGATCATATTCCAATTTTATTTATGGTCAAATAGTACAATGGCAACTTTCTCAAATGTCTAAATAATCTTCTTTTAAAAACCAATGGATAATTTTCTCTATGTGAATATGATATATTTATTTAGCATACATATGCCAAAGAAATGATTGAATTTGATTTTGTGCAAAATTATTGTGGAGATTTAAATTGACCTTTTATTAAAATGGATACCTTATTACGATGTGGGTTTAAAAACAGCTGTGAATCAATGAAACAATACGAAAACTAATATTAGGCTTAACAAAGAAATACAATTAGAAGTTTTCATTCAAAGGGAAGAAATGTTCACAATCAACAAGTTAAAACAACATTTCCTTATATATGCAAATGCATCATGAGATTAAAGATTTTTTTCAAAAATCATGCAAGAAATCCAAGATTTTCTTTTTACAAAAATCCTCTTAAGAGATCAAAGAGATTTGAAAGTATCAAAAATTTAAATCCACATATATCAATTTTGCCCCAATTATAAATTAATCATAAATTAATTAAAATCTTGCTCTTTAACCAGACATTTAATCTTTGATGTTCAGCAAATCTGCAATTAGAATTTAAAACTCATTAAAATAATGAGTATGTAGATCTAGATTTTGATACTGAAATACCTTATCTGATATGAATTATGTTGTATTCTATATATGTCTGATACTTTGTAATTGTTTTGCTTGACATACAAGGGGGTAACTTGACACACAATAGGGTAACGTGACACACAATAGGGTAACGTGACACATAATAGGGTAACGTCACACACAAAGAGGGTAAAATGCAAACATTGATAATTATATAATTTACAGTAACAATCAAATTACATGTATGCCTGGCAGGAGAATAAAGCACACCATACTATGACATTTAAAATCCAGCATTTAGATAAGAACATGCAATTAAAACTGAAACTGAGGATTCAAATCAACATTAAAAATTGTTGGAAAATCATGTCATTTAGAGAATCTCCTGACATAAACTAGACAGATAAAGATGAGAATATTATCAATAGTATGTCAAACAAAGACAATACCAGTCGTTTTTTTTTGCTAAAATTCAGCAATTTTCTCCGCAATTGAATCAATACTTGATGTTTTGAAAGAACTTATTAAGAAAATGTCAATTATCAATATTGTAGGGTTTTATTGCTGACAACTGGGAATCTAAAACACGTGCCAAGTATCTTGAAAGAAGATATAAGATAAATCTCTAAATGTTGCAATTTTTATTAAAATTTGAATGTGATGAGTTTCATGTGAAGTATCATTTTAATACTACATTAAATATTTTCGTTGTATATCAATTCGGTAGTTTTATCCTCGAAGGTTCCACGTCAAGTATTGTATTTGTTTGTTTCTATCCTTACTGGTTTTATCGTTATTGGTTCTACCTCACATATTGTATATGCTTATTTCTATCCTCGTTGGTTAGGGAACGACCATTTAACTTGAAAGGGTGGGGGTATGTTTTTTTTTCTAAAAAAATATTCTTATTCCCAATGTTGCTGAAAAAATATTCTGATTTTGGTGGAGTAAAAAAAAATAATCTGATTCAGAGTTTTTGTCATATAACCTAATGTTAAATTATGGAAAACAAATTTCGCGCTTTGCGCGACAAAAAAATTAATTCTAACTCACGTGTTGTCCGAAAACAAAATTTCTGAACGAAATGAAACCCATACCCCCCTGCAAGTTAAATGGTCGGTCCCTTACATCGCAAATATTGCATTAGTTCCATCTTATCCTTTTTCGTTCTACTTAAAATATATTTGATTATTTTTATCCTTATTGGTTCTACCTCATATATTGTATTTTCGTTTTAAGAAAAGTTTAAAGATACCAAAAGGGTAATGCGAAGCTGTAAATCGAAGAAATGCAGACAATACAATGGCCAAGAGAAAAAGGTCAAAAGGACAAATAATGATCTACACAGCACTACACAGAACATTTAAGATTGAGCAAGTAATATGTTACATGTAGCTTATAAATATGTTTCGATCTTTGAACTTATTCTGGTAGCCGTTTGATGTGTTATTTCCGTTTCAATTACAATGGATCATAAACAGTGGTTTGGATTACACCATTTTAAAGGGTTTGGTACGGTACACCGGGTTTGGTAAATGATATTGACAAGTTGTCCATATTACAATTATAATTCGACAATGCCTGTATGGATACCATTTGATTTATTTATATTTAGCATTCATCCAAAAATTTCGTACAATTAACTCTTGCATGTTGCACGGGAAATCAATATTTTACCATACTAGAAAGTTCCACTTGACTTCCGGTATGTCAGCCAAATTGAAAATTTTATAGGATATCTAAAGTAACAAAGGAAGCACTATATTATTTATATTATATAAACAGCGGTTCGAAATGTACTTCCGTGATATGTGGTTCCATAATGCATTAGCCACAGACAAATCTGTCCATTGGTTCAGTAACATGCAGAGATTTTAATTATGACATTAATTGGGTTTGAACATGCCAGTACACCAAGACTAATTAGAGTTTGTTCAGACTGTGTA
Organism: Bathymodiolus septemdierum; assembly: GCA_963383655.1. Taxonomy (NCBI): domain Eukaryota; kingdom Metazoa; phylum Mollusca; class Bivalvia; order Mytilida; family Modiolidae; genus Bathymodiolus; species Bathymodiolus septemdierum. Next base: position 83,553,937 of record OY726522.1, read on the forward strand.
GACCAATATATTGTTTGACTGTTACCTTGAACCTGAAGTGATGCAGTCTTATAACATTTTAAATATAAATTGTGATAGAAGACATTATAACCGCAAAGATGCGGATCACGTATATACTATAAAACCAACAATCTCACTTATAACCACAAAACGAACAACCACCTCTTACCTCAAGTCATTGAACACAAAAACAGACCATGAGATATGGAATGGGAAATGCACAGACACAAAATATGGTGGAGTTAAGTAAAACCGGTTAATGGGTTAATAATTTGATCGCCAATGACAATATAGATATGGGAAAAAAACCGGTACAAAAACCTGCACAGATTCGCTTCCACTCCATTAGACCACTGACTTTAATAAAAATTAATGAAAAAATAAAAATGAACAGATCAATACTCTTAGAACAAAAACTCTTAACTGATACTTCAAATACATTGTAAATTTAATATCAATTAATTACAAACGTCTAAGGAAATTATTGGTATTCTTAGGAGACCATAATAAATATGTCACTAATTTATTGGAATCAAATATTGAACATAAAATACTTATATAATAATGCATGAGATATAAATGTACTGACACCATTTCTAGATGGACATACTGGTCTACAGCTTGTCTTTCATGCATGTAGCAGGGATGGACATGTATATTGTCCTGTCAACATATTTTTTCTCTCTCGCCAATTTCATTGTGTACTGCTTTAAATACATGTATGTCATTTTAGTTGAATTGATAATCTAGATTTGAAAGCATCCATATGTTGTTGAGAGCCAGCGTGTATGTTTGGCGATGTCCGTGTTGCCCCTCTCTTTGTTTTCTATGTTGTGTTGTGTTGTGTTGTGTTGTATTCTGTTTTGATTTTTTCTTTTATTTGTTTCTATGGAGTTTTGTTGTGTTGTGTTGTGTTGTGTTTGTCATCGTCCTGTGTAATGTGTGCATAATGTTGTCATTGCCTTTGGATTGTTCATTCTGTGATTGTCAATTCGGTTTTTGTCTAATGTTTATTTTCAAATACTGTATATCCTTTATATATACATCCTAATATTTAATACAAAGAAAATATTGACTATGTTGATTACGTTTTACTGGTATTTAAGAGCTTGGTTTTCAGCACAAATAACTAAATATTCGTTTGTCTCCTGTTAATTATTCACAATTCATTATTCCTTCACAAACTACTGATTTTGATATTTTGGTGGAATGATCTATGAATGGTCTACAAACAGGTCTACTTTCGTTTCTAACTGAGTAATTTAAAATGGAAATTTGTAGGTTGATGTTGATCAATATATGGATGAAATTTAATAAGGGGTAACTTTTGCTTACTGAAATATGATAATATGTAAACAATCAAATGGTCACATATTCAAAGAGTCAATTATTAAACATGTCTCTCAAACTGTTGAGCAATTTCAACTGATAGTTAGTAGAAATGCTGTATAGAAGGATCTATGGGTATTTTTGCATTACTATGCACTGATTCTACACACTCTAGCTTTTAGAAAATATATAAACCGGCGCCGTATTGACACCTGTCATTAATACCAATTAAACCATTTTAATCCTACCAGGCAAATACTGTCTTGGCGGCATGCACATTATTGAAATATAAAGTAACAGTCAACTAAATTACCGAATTAACGAAGCGAAAAAGTTACGGTTACGGCAATAAATGTGATACTTTTTAGCATAATGCACTGAACAAATTTGTCATAAAACACATTTAAAGTTCAAACCCGACACATTTCAACAAACTATGAAAAAATCTTATTAGTATAGGCTATTATTAAGCAACAATAGATTACTCTTTGGGGCATGTACTAAATATACAGACAATTTACAGCTAGTGGATCAAACTAGTGATTAAATCAGTACATTTACATTTCATTCCATACGATATTAAAATGTAATTTGAACAAACTGATGACATATTGTGTCTGGTCTCCCATGATGATCTTTAATGTCTTTAGATGGTTATGACTTGGATATTATATCTATTAGAAGCATCAGTTGTAATTAATATCGTCAGAAGAATGGTCGTTAACCCACATATTCTACCTTCTTAGTTGATAGTTAACTACGAGTTTTCATTCGATCATCCTGCTATTGAACTGTATATGTTGTCATTCATTGTTGTGATAATGAACGGACCTTTTGAGTGGGAGCAAATAAGTGCAGAATTTTTTTTATTGCTTATTAATACCTGAATTGTCTTTAGAGATATAGCTATCAGGAGGGTGAGATCTGGGATCCCGTTGACCAGTTTAACCCCACCACATTAGTATGCCTGTCCCATCCATGGAAGCCAAGACCTAAATTTCCATTGGCATCTATCGTGGTCTTTTTTGTGTTCAATGATTTGAGGTGCTCGAGGTAATTGTTGATTTTATTGACCGTCATTGTTAAAAATGTTCTGTCATTATTATTTCAGGTGAATTTAACTATACAATCTTGCTTGACCTTCAAATATTTTGGCTTTGCGTGTACCTGGTGAAGGTTATTCCAGAAACGCATCGTACGCTTTTATTGTAGTAACAGAACTTCATATTGTTTACGATAATGAAGCAACACAGCGTCTGCTAGAACATATATAATCATTTATATGATAAAATATGCTAAGTCTACCATTAATATGCAGTTAGTAAATCGCAATATTTGACAATATAACCCATATGAATTTACGAGTAAAATATATGTCCGACGCCACAGACTTATGAATAATGTTATATCAATGTTTTGATATGCGAGATAATAAAGCTGTTGTGATTTACGGAAATAACCAATATGGCAGCTACAATTACCAGACATCACTAAATACCACAAAGAACAATAACAAATTTAATTTCCCACTATAGCAATCAACTAGATTCGATTGCACATAAAATTGTCTTGTTAATTTAAAGAAATATTTCTGTCTAGTGGGTAAGTAGGCTAAGACAAAAATTGTGCATCTTGTTAAAGTCGTATTATTTTGGTATATGATAATTAGTAGACACTGAGACATGATATCTCGGACAACGACAGATGCTAATAAATCAGTCATGTTCGGCGTCAGACAAACCGTAACTCTATATAAAGAAACAACAATTCATATACATTCCATTATAAGCTGTATATTAATGAATGATTTACCATATTTAATGGCAGCTATGATTGCTGAAATGGAAATAAGATTTCCTGCTAATAAAGATCCTAAAGTAGTAACGAGTTTACTAGAAACGATAACAATTTACAGAAAATGTCTTTTTTATACTGAAGTAATAAAATGAAAACAAAAAAATACCATGCACCGCAAGAAATTTATTATTAATATTTTGGAATATACAAAAATGGTATCTTAAGAAGACGAAGACCGGATTGTATTCCTCGCTGTTTGAATTCCTGGATATGAATAGCTGAGTAAAATAAAATAAAAGAAGATACATTTATTTTTACATACTGATATCTGAGACCCATATATTTTCCCCATGTATATTTTAACATCAATACGTGGTCTTTGTTGATCATATCGTTTCTGGTTTCCCTTACACTTCATCGACATGTCTTTAGTAAATACAAATAGTGCAATCACAATGCATGGTATGTGCTTACGTCAATCGGGTGGAGGGAGTTATTATTATTTGTTGAAAGGCATTTATGTCAATCAAGCATACTAAAATTAAACAGAGCACTCCCATGTCAAAACATTAATTAATTATGTAAAACAATATGCAACATCAACAAAAACAAATTTAAATAAAAACAACTAAATAATGGTAGAAACGCAACGGAAGTCTATATTTTACTATGCAAATTGATTTCTTTTATGAAAAGGTCAGAAAGGTTCGAAGAAACCCGTGTGGTAATCAGAATCCGCAAATCGTTGATGGACACACAACACAATGGCCAAACAAAACATGACAAAGATACATACAATGATCAACAAATCACTACAAAGAAAACTAAAGCTTGAGCGACACGAACATCACAACCGTGGATGAACTCAGGTGCTCCGAAAGGGTAAGCAGTTCCTGCAACACTAGTGGCACATATCGTGTTATTGCAAGATTGCTTCCATTTCGACATATGTATTAAGAACGAAACGTTACGATTAAAGAAATGATTTTAATATTCTCGTGGTGAACTTTCCAATTATATGTAGCAACATTCCAGCAGCACCTGCATATGGAGTATATATCTCTCCGTTGATGTGATATTCCAGCGCTTATGATTCCTGCCATGATTTACTTGATAGATTGTTGCTGTTTTCTTAACCGTTAGGGACAACATGTCTCGCAAATGACCATTGATATGTTCAGCTTGCCGTATTCACAATCCGGTGGTCTCCACAGTTATGATTTATCACCGGGTTTGTAGCAAGAGTAACACGACGGGTGCAACCAGTGGAGCAAGAACTGCTTACCCCCCGAAACACAACCAGTTGTTAGTGGGATTCGTGTTGCCCAATATTTAGTTTTCTGTGTAGCGCTATGTAGATCATTGTTTGTTCTTGTGTCTTTTTTCGTTTGGCCATTTATCCTTCGATTTGCGGCTTCTCATGATCTGATTCAACCCACCATTTCTTTAGAAATGCCTGTACCAAGTCAGGGTCATTACGGTTTTCACAGTTTTCTGGTTGTTGACTGATTTTGTCTGTTTATATACTTATGAGTTTTGACTTACCCTTTGTTAGATTGTTCGGAGTTTGGTAATTTTGTTATTACCCTTATTTCGTATCTTCAACTTTTTCATGCACTTAAAAAATTAAAAGATTTGACTGTACATAAGATATTCGTCGGATATTACGAACATATACATATAGGAAACTAAAACGTACATATGGCATCAAAAAGATCGCAAGGAATCTTTCAGGTCGCTTTTCTTCGCTTAAAATAAAAATATCTGTCTTCCTATTATTACACATTCATCGACGCTTCAAGTTTATACAAGCTGGTTTAGTATTCTTTGCTTTTTATTCTATTGTCTACTGTAGTGAAAATTTAGCTTGCAAATGCAAGACAAAAGAAGTAACCTACTGCCAGAGAAAACCCTGGACGTAACATCAAAGCATCCTTAAATACGCCCATCCCAGTGTCATAGTATTATTGTCATGCCGAATAAGCATGTTCTAGTCATGCATATAGCTTAAGTAATACTCATTGGACGAAAACAACAATCGGTCAAGATATACACAATATATCAATTAATTTTGAAAAAATGAATTTCTCTCATATATTTTGTGAAAATGTATATGTTGTGTACAAGTTGTGATTTTGTACAAGTTATAACTTGTACAAAAATATTGTACAAATTATAACTTGTACGACACAAAAATACAAGTTATGACTTGTACAATATTGGCCTGTACAAGTTATAGCTTGTACAAAATTAAGCCAAGAAAGTGTCTCAGAAATAACCAATTCAAATACACAAATTGCAAATATTGACATCAAACGTGCACGAAATATGGCCCTATCTGGCCAACAGGTGCAAGCCGATTCCTTGACAAAGAACACAAAAACAAAATTAACTGTTCTCTCTAAGGGTGACAATGTTATCATTCCAATTCCGTCTGTTGATAGGGGCCCTGCCGACGAGAGAAACATAAAAGGTGTTGTGATGAATGTAAATGAACATGGTGGCTATAAGTTTGGTACTAAAGTTGGACAAATAAAAGGATATACGAGTAGAAATCAGGTTCAATTTGTTGCAAATGCCACTTTATATGTGTCTGAAGTCCCAGTGAGTGATATGAGTGTGAGCGAGATAGTGAGTAAGATATCGTCGAGTGGAGGGCAAGGTTTTGTGCATTGTCAATGTAAGAAAGGAAATTGTAAGTCTGGTAGGTGTAAATGTCGAAGGTTGAAAGTTATGTGCAACTCTAGGTGTCATATGTCTTTGTCATGTAGCAACAAGTAAGCACAGCTGGTTTCTGGAATGGTTAAGTACAAAATGTAGTAATTTATGCATGCTGTATATTATGTTTCTTTTGCTTTTGATTATTGCTCTTCACTACTTCAGATTTAAAATTATTTTCATATATTGTACAAGTTAAAGCCATTTTTAAGCAATATGTTGTACATGTTGTGACATGTACGACCTAATTTTGTACATGTTATAACTTGTATTTTTGCATCGTTCAAGTTATAACATGTACAATTATTTTGTACATGTTATAACATGTACAAAATCACAACTTGTACACGACATATATACTGATATATTTTCATTATTTGCACACTTCGATTCATGAAAATTTACCTTCTCCTTCAAATAATTAAGCATGCACATTAGACGGTCATTCGCGCTGAAGAAATATTTATATCACACATAATTTTTTAATAGTGTGAGATTAGGGTTATTGTGCTTAACGCCACTTTCAACAAAATTTCAGTTGTATCCTGGCGGTCAGCTTTATTGGTGGAGGAAACTGGAGTACTCGGAGAAAACCACCGACCTGTCGCAAGTCACTCACTGTCAAACTTTATCACATATTGTTATATCGAGTACATCTCGTCTGAACGGGACAGTGCAATGTATTGTTTAATATATTGTCTTGTATTTTGCTGATTTTAGTCAATTTCTCCGGCTTATAAGCACTTTGACAAATGTATTGCATAGTACAGTACATAGCTGTGTAGATTGAATAAAACCATCATAAAGTTGGAAAAGTGTTATATTGAGTTAGCTAAGTTAAATAGCTTTGAAGATTTTCCTCGAATCCGTCTAGCCGTTTTTAACAGTTTTCTTACAGGCATCTGTCTTACAAACGAATTAACACGTCTGCAAAGTCTTGCTCAATAACTAAAGAAAACATCTGATCTCGTCTTCCATGCACTGTTCTGATGGTGATGTATATTTTATTTTTATAGCTTATTCCATATACTAGTGTCGTGTCAAGCTATAACAGAACGAGGAAAACGATATACGATATTGCTTGTCTAGTCTCTCCATTAATAAGATAAATTAATGCAATGCAGGTTTGTTGCCTTAATGTATATTCGTATGTGGGTATGAAATAGGATATTTAACATATGTAAAACAAAAGAAACGTACCCATTACTACCAGAGTATTACGAGAGACAACTGGTCTCGTCTAAGAAAGCTATGTGCATAACAGGTGCAACTTACATAGTATGAAATACTTACCAATAACACAACTCACACTTTATTTAAAGATTGATTGGAACTTTGAAGCACAACATTAAAATTCTTACGGTTTGGTCGAGGATTATACCAGACAATGGAAAACACGTGAAAGAGAAGAGCTATATATCCTCTTTTCGAATGGTAGTAGACTGTGATGTTATTGATTCCAATTAGAATTTAGAAAAAAATAATTGGTCAATCAGCCCTCATGAAACAGTGATTTTCTCAAAACATCTGACATTTCACCTGGCAGGCCAACATATATGTCAATGTTGTTTACCAAAGAGGAAATCGGGGACGATCATTATTCTGCTTTGTCTCCCTATGTCAGAATCATATATTTAAAAAGAATTTGAAGATACCAAAGGGGTAATCAGAACTCATAAATCGGAGAAGGCCAGTCAACACAGTGGCCAAATGAAAAAGGACAAAAGTACAAACAGCGATCTACAAAGCACCACACAGAAGACTACAGATCGATCCCCACCAAAAACCTGGGGTGAACTCAGGTGTTCCAAAAGCATAAGCAGTTCCTGCCCCACTAGTGACACCCGTTGTGTTACTCTAGTTACACACCCGGTGATAAGTCATGAATGAGGAAAGGACCGAGAAGTGCTTACCACAAGTGGAACAAGTGTCAGTTGTGACACAGATATTCCGTAGCGGTTAACCAAGTCATGGTGGCGACCGTAAAACTTTCGAAGTAATTATACAACATTCAGACTGATGGCTTCAATCATATTCCAAATTATTACATTTAATGAGCCTTCTTGTTATCGCTATGTCAATGTTGGGTTGTCTGTACAGATTGAGAAATGGTTTGCAAAATTAAGATTCATAACGATTTCAGCAATTAGTGGTTAGGAGATACGAAACATTCCGAGAGTGTCTGATATGACTTCAAGAGTTTGCAGAAATTATCGTTTAAGACTATATGTTTTAGCTTAAAAACGAGTGATTTCATTTTCTGTTGATGAGCGCATTGAAATGAGAAGAACTTTATATAAAAGCAATGCATCATTCCAGTTGGATAGTTCTATTTCACATAAAGCATCCCTATTGTGTGTGGGTAATGAATTATGTCTTAGGTTTTAGGCGTCTGTTAAATATTGCAAAGTCTAATAAAACAACGTCTCTATTGTATGTGGGTTAATAATTTATTTGTTAGGTTTTAGACGAATTCTGAAGTTTTGTTGGCCGAATGAAATTACTAGTACTCTCGCTCTAAGTTTTATTGTGTCTTCTTTGGAATGCATTATTTCTTAATTAAAAAAATATGGGTGTGAAAGAACAACATTACGCTAAAACACAAAATAAAATAAAGGAACAGCGCTTTTGTTGATGTTCAAAATTTCACAGTCTTGGAGTTTTTTGCAATCGAACGCAACCCTTGTTCGCTTAGTATATTGTTTTTATTAGAGAGCAAAATGTGGTACGATCTAAGATTTCCTTATGGTTATTCTGAGTTATTTCAATAAATTCAACTTTATACGAATACAAAGACTAGTCGACAAGTACATGTAAACAATTTATACACGAGGGTCTATTGTCTATTAAAACACAAGATCACTGAACTCGTACGTGAAAGACCATGAAAGATTAATGATGTTTTCACTACAAAGTCGCATTAGAATGAAACATTGAATATAAAAATCTATCTAGCCTTTCAATTGAGTAATTAATCAACAAATGATTTTTGTTTCTGACTGTTCTATCGGTATGGTACTTTATTGATGGTTTTTCGTATGAATTTTCATTGTAAGCAATTGTGGTTGAAAAATCTGTATTTTAACATTTTGGTTGATATATGTTTGATTACAGAATAGCATTATTCTGTTATGATATCATATGGTCGTGAACATATAGTTTCACAGAATATTACTTGGAGCGAAGAGACAAAAATTTCAATATCACAAATATTAATGTTTTTCCAGTGTCCTAGCAAACAGCTTTCCAGTTACACGAGAAAAAAGAGGTTAGTTCCTAAATAATGTAGTTATTAATAAAACAAAAAAATCACATGACTCAGGCATTGGTGACTTTAAACCAATTTTGGCTATCCTGTTTAGGCTCTTTTAGTTACTTGCTCTTAAACAGTTTTATATTATTTGGCCTTCCAATCTTTTGACGTCGAGCTAACCCGATGAAGCTTGTTATTCAAGGGACGCGTCGTGTGCACTAAATTAGATATGTACAATGTTATTAGTAATATCATTTTGGATCATCCTGTATATTTTCAATCAAATCAACCTGGTATCACACGTGGAATTTCATTACAGTATCAAATTCTGAAAGCGCAGCATGTTAATGGAATACAAGGATTAAAACATTGTTGAAAATGCGAAATGTTCGCTCGCTACTAAATAATAAGGATGAAAAGAAGATTTGATTAAAATCAGGACAGTTTTACAGACTCGATATTACATTCGCCATCTCATAGGTTACCAGTACGTTCTTAATGAACATGTTGAGGCAGCATTGTATCATATAATTGTGAATCTTTTCTACGTTTTCCTTGATTTCCGACTGTGAAAGTCATAGCCTAAATTGCCTTCGTCTTGATCATAAATAATCTTTAGTTTACTACAGTGCAAATTGAAATACAGTTCCCTCAATAATTTGTCCTTTTTTCATAATTTGCGATTATTTTTTTTGGATATGAAAATAACGATTAACATTAAAGTACAGTTTACAACACATATTAAATATTGAGCAATGCCAAATCCCACAAGTCATAAAATGACTTTACATAGTTGAAGATTCTACTAATATTTTGTCTCTGCAATGCATTTCTCACCATCATTCTGTCTCATGTATCAGAGTTTATAGACAAAAGGAAATAAAATCCAGAGGTTCAGACAGTTTGGACTCCATAAGGATTTGAATGTAAACTGAATGGAATTTACCGATTATGATACATATGCGTCCTAATTCCCATATATTGAAGGAAAATCACACCATTTCGCTTTGAATTTGAAATACTTATAGATCGGTATATAAACATAATTGTAAATTGTTTTATTACTTAAGAAATAAATCATGGAAGCCAGAATGTGTTGGGAGTTTTAACATGGATTGATATTTTATCCCAAGCCATAAGCGAGGGATAAAATTTAGTAATATCCGCCTATTCATGTTAAAACTCAAAACACATTCTGGCTTCCATGATTTATTTCGATTCTGATATGTCTAAGAGTACAAATACGGTAGTATACTTTGATTGGAAGACAGTAATTTATAGTCACATTCACCGGCGCATGTGCTAATGAGATTATACCGAATGGATAACTCGCTCGTTTGTTAACAAAGCGAAAGAAAGAGGTCATGCTAGAATATGTGATAAATACTGCAATCATATCTAGACCTATACAGTGTAGAAATTAATCGGATACGATTATGAAATAATTTATTCAACTGGACTTTGATTTCCTTTTTATAATGTTTTTTGATAATAGCAAAAGCGATCATCAAGCATTTTCACAATGCACTGTCAGTGTCAGTTGCTATCTATATACATAGAAATTCATAAACACTATTCTCGTATATACACGCACAAGTGTCAAAGTCATGTGCAAAGCAAATAAACTAGAAAATACAAAACAAATAACGACATCAAAACCAGTTCCAGCAAGTAAAGTTAGCTTAATTGACGTCACAGTACCTTGTGAGGAAAGCGATCATGATCATGAGCAGTCATGTATATATGCGTTTTATTCTTAATAGATTTTACCGCTGTTTCTACCGTATTTCGATTGGATCTTGGAACGGTTGTGACAGTGTGGTATTTGTGTGTTTTATTTCATGTGATTTTGGAACAGTTGGGACAGTGTGGTATTTGTGTGTTTTATTTCATGTGATTTTGGAACGGTTGGAACAGTGTGGTATTTGTGTGTTTTATTTTACTTCATGTGATTTTGGAACGGTTGGAACAGTTTGGTATTTGTGTGTTTTATTTCACGTGATTTTGGAACGGTTGAGACAGTGTGGTATTTGTGTGTTTCATTGCATGTGATTTTGGAACGGTTGGGACAGTGTGGTATTTGTGTGTTTTATTTCATGTAATGGAAATGCATTGTATGACATTTGACAAGTCAGATAATAATACTACATGTATAGAGATGAACATTGATAACATCCAACTGTATGACGTGAGAAGATCATAAGTACAATCTTAACAACAAAATTGTCATGTCGTTTCTTTAAAATTACTTGCTAAAAACCTTTAATGTTTAGACACCTGAATAACATAGACTTCAAAATAATGATCAATTAAGATGCAGGGAGCGTATAACAATCTCATTATTACAGGTCTCTTTTGTCAGTAACCTTGGTAACCTTGAAGGAGCTAGAGGATCATAATGAAGCATCATTGCGTTTAATTTTAGATCTTATATATATATATATGACGTCGATTTTCAATCGGAAACAGTTGTAATCATTTGTGATTGCACCAGGTAGTTCATGTAAATCTGTACTTATTGGTCACTGCATGATAGCTTGACATTGATAAGTAACCAATAGTGGCTTCACTAGATATGTCACGAAAAGAGGTTTTAATATACGAAATCCGTATATCGAGGAAGGACAGACAATACAAGGGCCAAAAGAAAAAGGACAAAAGGACAAACAACCATCTACAAAACACTACACAGAAAACAAAAGATCGAGCGACACGTACCCCTCTAAAGCCGAGGAATTAACTCTGGTGCTCCGGAAAGGCACGCGTCGTGTTAATGTAAGTCTGTAATTATTGGTGAATGTATTAGGTATCTTTGGTAAATTTGAAATAATTGGTTGCTGCAACAAATAAGGCAATATGTTCTGACACTACCGAGTATGATCCTCTTTCTTGTAGCAATCTAGGCTGCCGCTCATCAGCCCACCTATGTGCCATTTTGTAACTACATGATATTTGTTTGTAAACTTTCTCTCGTCATAAACATAGTTGACATAATTTTCACTTTACATCAATCAATCAAACAATTAATCATACACTTGTCACTTTCAACGTAAATAACTGTCAATATTGAATGATACTGGAATTCAATATTAAAACCGTGGTCATCTGAAACAGAATCGCTTTTAACAAAATATTTTCTATGTTTATATCAAAGATATGCTGTTGATCAATTGTATTTTTTATCATTTTTGCTTTATGATCATGAAGTTGCATTTGATCCATGTTGACTTATTTTGCTCTACCCATCATTAAAACTACATTCATCTTCAGAGATGTTTTTATCCTAAGCCTTATTTATCTGCGTTTGATTTGTTTTTTTCGTTACGGTGGTGGGTTTCCTTTCAGATCTGTTGATTCAGTGGAAATCTATCTATGATTTCGTGTCATGGTTTGCCTGAAGCGCGTTAATAAAAATCTAATTTTGTTTGTTGGCTTTTATCAGTAACTGTACATCTCCTTTGATGATAAATCAAACTTGTTGATACGATGGCATACGTACACCTTCTCAAGACAACATCCCAATATTTAAAAGCATTGTAATTTCAGCTGTTATAGAAATTAAAAAAAAATGAAACCAGTGCAAAGTCATTCTGATATTAGAAAAAGAGTAGAACTATGGATAACGGACGTTTATCACCACTTTCAACCATATTTTATTGATATCGTGGAAATCAGGTTTAATGATGGGTGAAGCTGGTGCATCTGCAGAAAACCATCCTTTGTTTGTAAATTACAAACTTATAAACATGTTTCGAGTACACCTCTCCAGGGAAAACAACTATGCTATTCAATTCATCTATTAAATACATTCGAGTAAAGTAATTGTACCTGAATGCAAAAATTGCAGTACAGACAGAACACAAGAGCACAATCCTATGCGACATGAACTCAAAAACGTATGCACTGCTATGAGATGCTTCAGACTGAAACATTTTGTAACGTTAATGACACAAGTCATAAAGTCCATATTCCGAAATTCACTTAGGGGCTTAGAAATCATTTAAAACACTGACATTTCGTATGTACTATGATACAAATTATGACGGCATCCATAATAAAAAAGATATATATGTATAAGTAAGTGCCCATTTATTATATTTATATTGGAAAGGTGATCGGCATACTTTATCACTGGTGTTCTGTCAGAAAGAGCATAAATATAAGTAAGTGCCCACAACTTGAATATGGAATACAATTCATCAGGTATGGTTATAGTCAAACGATTGAAATCCAAATATATTGTTTAAATGTCTTTGAGATCAAGCAAACCCGAAACGATTTCCTATTCCTGAGGGAGAAATATCTTAGTTTAACAATGATTATATTGCCTAGGAACTAAAAATATCAAAGTAAATACATCTAATTAATCATGTCTGTGCCGTAACAGTCTACTGAGTTAAACCATTTAGTGACTAATAGTACACCAGTATATCATCGTCAACTTTAAAAAGGAGTTTTCATGTGTACATTATGAGGGAAATTGTCAGTAAAACTCAGATTTGTTGTTTATTATTGTTACCTTGGAAAAATAACCCATAAATAGCATCTGCCTAACACAAACATATGTCGGAGGTGTGGATGCGAAGTCTGAAAACCTTCAAACAAGCATAAATTGAAGAGATTACGATTAAATGTGCAGTAGTTATAGAATATCAGATGAAATACTCTTTTGTCTATTAGGATTGTATGCAATAAAACAATAATATCTGCAATATATAAACAAAAACAAAACACCAAAAACAATGATGTAATAGTGTGTGTGTTGTATATATAAGAAAACATATTTCCAGATTTTGTATTTGCATACATTACTATTTTTTAATTCTGTATTAACCTTGCCACTATAAAGCTACATCTCAAGTTTCTATTATATATATTTATATTAATAAAATTATATTCACATGAACAAAATCAGTTTTGTATCATACAAACGAATTTTAGGGTATGAGTTGGACACTCTACTGTGACTGTGAAATGCAGAAAAGCAACAAAAGCTCTGTTCATTTACTTGAATTCATTTCTAAGTGTAATGTTGAATAGTCTTTCATGTCCATGTACATCAATATCTTTTCTTACTAATCAATTCCGTCTTGGATATTACTTTAAGGAAATACATTTACTCATGAAAGGAAAGCAAGATATTAGTTTGTTTATATAACATTGTATTATAGCCTGCATTACTTCTTCATTTTCTCAGTCACGTTATCATAACAAAGACATAATAATGTTTATGTGAGAGTGATAATAAAGAAATATCTGTTCATTCTGTCTCCAAGCATAAGACTATTTTCTTACGATGCAGGATCACGACAGACTAAATGAAAAATAATGGAAAGCCAACATCAAACAAATAAAACAATTTCTCCCACAATTAACCTATATAACTAGCTCTTGTTATTCTTCATACAGATTATAGCAAATCAAGCATTCTACCAAGTTGCTGATTGGTTTTGAAGAATTTTGTTCCTACAACAACAGTCCGTGTAGTTTACAGAGTTAACTTCTAAATAATACAGTTAGATGTTGAAAAACAAATTGCAACGTTTTAAATTTTTCAGAGAATCTGTGATTTTTATGTTCAAATTATTGTCTATCCCCCATGGGCACACACTGTAATGAATAGGAAATTTAGACTATAGTAAACAATAATATACAAGGGAAATTACTAGCTGTTCTTTAATGACAATTTGGTTGATGATTACAGCAGACCGTGACCGAAGATGAACTTTCAAAACACATTACTATAGACCAAGGTTGGCTGATATTGGTTAACCTTCTGTCAAACAATCTAGGAGTATAAACATATACATTTGCATCTATTAAAATCGTCCTGAAAATAGATTATTTCATTTGCATATAAAATGTTTATGATATGCGTATCGTACAAAAAAAATTGTGAATATCATAAGCGGTATTTCCCCTTATTTGTAAAAGTGTGTACATACACGCCTAAACTCTGAAACAATGTTTTTTCTTATCCCCTCACATCACTGCTCACCCTTCCGAAGCACGTGAGATCACTCCCGTTTTTTAGTGGGATTCCTATTGTTTAGTAGATCAATTTTGGTCTCTTTATCCTTTTTTGCCTGTTCATTGTATTGTTTTTCCTACGATTTACGCCTGTTGATTACAGTTTTGCTATCTTCAAACTTTCTTTTGTGGAGCAATTCTGAATTAGATACCCACATTTTTACTACCATCGCTGGATCGATACTTCTGTGTCAACATATAGTCCCCGAAAGATATCATCAGTTCAGTAGTCCGGTGTTTCGGCAATGACATAGTATATGAAATATGTATTTTATTGAAATAAGGGTAATAACAGAATTACCGAACTCCGAACAATCTAACAAAGGGAAAGTCAAAACTCATAAGTATATAAACAGACAAAATCAGTCAACAAGCGGAAAACTGTGAAAACCGTAATGACCCTGACTTGGTACAGGCATTTCTAAAGAAATGGTGGGTTGAATCCGATTTTAAAGCGCCAAACCTCCCCCTTTCATTACGGCTCAAAGTTTCCGGCTGTCACTATAACAGTATTTACAACAATACTTGAACAAAACAAGTAAAACAGTTGTCAAATCAGCGCCAAACTCAGTGAAGTAAATGTCAAAAACACTTTTACGTCACACATTGATAAAAAAAATATTTTTGATATTTTGGTTGAAACCTTATCTTTATACATTTTCACTATATGAAAATCCATCGTTTATAATCTTTTCTGCAGAGACGGAATATATTTCGACAAGATCTTGGTATCGGAATATAAACTTTTTAACAGATCGAATAAGGCGAATCTTTTCATAGCCCTGGTCCAGTAGCCTGTTTCTCAGATGAAGATGACGTTTCAGGAAATCAGAATAATTGCTACTGACCCTTGCCTAGCGAATCAATTGCGAGATGTAGACACCATATGCAGGAGAAGCTGGTATATTGCTGCACATATTTGGAAAATTTATGATCTTAAAATTGAAGTCGTCCCGTTTATCATAAATTTTAGTACTGATTTGACCACTGTCAGGGAAATTGACAGTTCCTATATAATTTAGGTTCATCACCCTCAGACATCGGTAACCTTGGCAACTTTTTGAAAACGTGTTTAGACATTTTGGTTTTGCTACACCGAAAGGCTTTTAAATTGAGGGTACCTAATGATGTCTATTTCATAGATGCGTTGTGTGGGCTAAATTAAATAACTGAATTTTCATTCAGTAATACGGTGTAATTATATATCGGCTACCATTCTGTCATTCAGTTCGCTATTTTTATTTGCTATGCGTTTTCTTTGTCTAGAGTTTATGACAAACCTTTTCTATGTTTCAAATGAAAGATAATTTGAGTAATGTGATGTTCGTCTCGATTTCCACGTACAAACAATGTCAAGGTTGTCATTATGCAGGACGGACGTAGTGTATTCAGTAGATGACAGTAACTATTTCGACGCATATGGTCGCATTTCCGGGTTTTTTATTGGGAGAATATATTGTCCGATATTTTTAAAACTTATACTAGTTCAACTATTCTTTCCAAATAAAGAAAATAATCGAATAAATCTCGCTCTTTATCCAACGTTTCAGCCATAGCTATTTATCCTTCACAATAAAGGCCTGATGACCGAAACATCGGAAAAGAGCAAGAATGTTTCATCTTTATCTGGTGTTATCTTGACTACTTACTATTTGGATAGTGACTTACCGTACTGTTCATTATCATTGGTTTAGGTTTATGGTGCTTAACGTCACTTTCAACAATATATCAGTAATACCATGGCGGTCAGGTTTTACGTGGAGTTAACCGGAGTACCAGGAGAAAACCACCGACCTGTCGCAAGTCACTGACAAACTCTAATTGGTTCAGTGCTTTTTTTCTCCAGATCTTACCAGATAGAATTAGAAGTATGGTAAATCTTATTCTAGCGCTTATGCTAAGTCAATTATACGAGTCAAGTACATTCCTACATGCACCTACCCTTCACAAAGACCTAGTGCTACAGATAAAATAGCAATATTTAAGCGTATATTTCGTCGCTAATTTTAAAAGCGAGGTGTGTTGTCTGTTCTTCTTCGATTTACGGATACTGATTACCCCTTTGGTATCTTGAAACTCTTCTTGCACATCAACTCATTACAATCTAGTTTGTAGTGTATTTATTAATGCCTGTTATTTCTCATTTTCTGTCTTGTTAGGGCCATTAAGTATTTGACTTTATTCAAAATCTCTTGTTTGATTGCAATCCGCTGACATATAATTTATACAAGGATTTCCTCTATAAAAGCATGCACATATTCCTTATTAATGATTATATTTCCTGGGGTTTACAGCATATGTTTGCTTCTAATCATTTATTTTTCTAATATATATTGTGGGATTTACTCATACTATTCAAATTTATGTCCTTAAGCATATTGTTTATTGTGAAACAGTTTGTTCCCTGCTGTATGATAACTAGGATTTATGATGCTCTCTTGTAGCTTTTCATCTTTCATTCCAAGGGTTTTTGTTGTTTATGTTAAATCTGTTTTGTAATGTCAATTAAGATCCTAGATGCCTAATATAATGCTACGATGTTCATAAATTTATTGATTGATTTATTGGTATTTTTCATCTTTAGCAAATCATTGATCACATATTAATGGACCGGACAACCCGCATAACAGTATGAAGGATCGCTAAGAATCTGGTTAAAATTCCCATGTATATATTTTTGTCTATATATAACCAAAGGGCAAATATGGGTTTTTATCAATGTTTGACCTATTA
Organism: Bathymodiolus septemdierum; assembly: GCA_963383655.1. Taxonomy (NCBI): domain Eukaryota; kingdom Metazoa; phylum Mollusca; class Bivalvia; order Mytilida; family Modiolidae; genus Bathymodiolus; species Bathymodiolus septemdierum. Next base: position 83,571,797 of record OY726522.1, read on the forward strand.
AGAAGAGGTTGAAGATACCAAAGGGGTAATCACTACATATAAGACTAATATATTATATCGTGTGTAGCATGAAGTTACCAATTATTTTGACAATTGAACATGTGTTTTTACGATATGGTTAATTAGATATATCTATGTTTGAAATGGACAGTTCCTAAATAATGCAATACATTACAAATTGAATTAATCTCCACCTGGCAGAATGTAGCTAGACCTTTTAATTTACTTGCTCTCAATGGCTTTTAAATTATCTCGCTTTCCAGTCTTTAGATAATGGGCTTAGCTGCTGAACTTTACTTCAGAAACGAGCCGTAGGCACCAAATAATATAGCTATGTTTTTATTACTGCAATCTCCAGAAATGCAGCAAAATATTTCTATAGACGGATATATCTATGTTTAAATATTTGATAAATATGAAATCAATATAAGTCGTGATCTTTGTGTCTACGTAATTTATCAATATTAAATGAATCATACAGTAATTATTTCAGTCACGTGTTGTCGTATCTTTGACATTTCTATCTAATGAATTAAAGACATGGTAGACTTTCATAATGAACAACAATATTTGGTAGCAATTTGTGACAATTGATTTTGTCTAGACATCATTTGCGTTGATTTGGTAAATTTGTATTGCTTTATACTTGATTAAAGTACGAGATGGTATCGGTTTGACCAAGAATCGTCATGTAATTGTAATAATATTACGCTTGAAGACAATATTTTCCGCTCATCATGCCGCAGTATAAGTTATTGAATCTTATTGTTAGAAGTACACATTGCTGGATCTACGACGAGAACAAATTTACAAAGACAGTCTGAACAAACACAAAAACAAGACCAATTCATGTTATTTACCGCTATCTCCCAAAGCACATGTTAAGTGAAAGCTACTGATGACGTTCTATCCCATGATGGGGAAATATGGCATGGTTAATTAGGTTAATGTGACCTTAGCTCCATACTGTTAACTGTAAAGTGTGGCACTGTGATGGGACTTACTGGAGAAATGCTTAATTTATACAGGGAACAGGGATATAACTAATAATGTCGAATACCAATGTTATTTTTCTGCAATGCTTCTTTAGCATTTTGCTATTTAACGTAATAAAATGAAAAACAAACAAAGAATAGGACACTGTCCGAACAGGTCAAAAGGTCAATAGCAAAATCGATACCCCTAATACACGTATACATGACGGCTCATTCTCCCAAGAAAACACAATGAATATATGTTATATACTATCCCATATAGACAACAAATGCCATTGCACCAGGCTTCGTACCACGAAAGCTATAGAAACTAGGTAATGTTTCTGTGCTATGTGTCCCGCGGGGTTTGATTTAAGTCCAAAAGCATACACAAAAATTATTTTAATAATGAAAATCGATGATGGCACTTCAATAAAACGTGGCGGGATAAGCTTCTCACCACAAATCATTGAACACAAAAAAGATAATCATCATAACATATTATTCAAAATCGTTTTCTTTATACATTTGACAATTACAAAATACTTTATAAGAAATTGTGAAATAACGATAGTGTGAAATTTATTAAACATTATTTCAGGAAATGTGACTTACTCATACTATTTATCTGCAAAATTAAGCTAATTTGTATCCTTTTTCATCGATTTAAGTCTAATGATGGTGTTTGAGTGTCCATGATGACGACCAAGTAAAGAGACAGAAGTGGTCAATTATACTGAATACCTCTAAGTATTTACACCGGTTTCTTGTGACTTTAAAGTACGTCATAATAGAGATAACGGTCAGTAAGGAAATATAATGTTGTGGACTACATTTAAAAGTAATGATAAATGTCATGCAGTTATATTTATTCGTGTCTTTTTGACTGTTACGAAATATCTATTTCTCAAATGACAGATCTTTTTTTCTTTTAAGTAGATTTTTTTCCCTATATCACTGACTAGACTTTTACCTGACTTGACCATGAAAAACACGGTGGGCGTCTGATAAGAAACAGGAACTGCTTCTCATTCGCGAACACATGGGTTCATCCCAAGGTTTTAGTGTGTTCCGTGTTTTAGTTTTCTCTGTTGTATTTGTTTGTCTTCGCTTTGCGTCTTGTGCCCAGTGTTGTCCGTTTTGTGTCTTGTGCCCAGTGTTGCCCGTTTTGTGTCTTGTGCCCAGTGTTGCCCGTTTTGTGTCTTGTGCCCAGTGTTGTCCGTTTTGTGTCTTGTACCCAGTGTTGCCCGTTTTGTGTCTTATGCCCAGTGTTGCCCGTTTTGCGTCTTGTGCCCAGTGTTGCCCGTTTTGTGTCTTGTGCCCAGTGTTGCCCGTTTTGTGTCTTGTGCGCAGTGTTGCCCGTTTTGTGTCTTATACCCAGTGTTGCCCGTTTTGTGTCTTGTGCCCAGCGTTGCCCGTTTTGTGTCTTGTGCGCAGTGTTGCCCGTTTTGTGTCTTGTGCCCAGTGTTGCCCGTTTTGTGTCTTATGCCCAGTGTTACCCGTTTTGCGTCTTGTGCCCAGTGTTGCCCGTTTTGTGTCTTGTGCCCAGTATTGTCCGTTTCTCTGAATTGTACATTATTGATAACTACTTCTGTTTTCTCTAACGTTTATATTTGAGACGTGCTTATCAGAATAGTAGCCAGTACCAATTCTATAGTCATTTGTTTGACCTGACCGAGAATCGAACCCACGATCCATCTTACTCGAGGTGACCACGTTAACCATTAGACGATTACAATTATGCTGATTAAATGGTGAATTAAATATATTGTAGAGTAAATTAACTTCCTGGTATACTTTCTAATGACTTATATTTAGAACCAATTAGTACAAATTGATTTTGTCCAGGAATAGCTTGCATTGTGGTTGATTTTCTTTAGACATTTCATTATAATGGGATAAGATCATTTTAACAGAGAATCGCTATTTTAGAGTCATCATGTTAACCATTTCCAATTTAGCTTGTCAGTGCATAAATATTGGAGTCTCTTGTCACAACAAAGCGTCGATGGCCGATGTCAAAAGATTGAGAGGGCATTTAATACATATCAAATATATTATACCGGTAAATAAAAAATATTCAAATCTGAAATAATTGGCAGAATTGCCTTCAGTAAGTCATTCCATTTAATTTGAAGACGATATAAACATTAGTATTATCCAGCTTTCTTTCTCGTTATTCCTATGTTATTTTAGTCTATGCGAATTATGAATGAATTCCTTAATGTAGAATTTCAAAGTAGAATTTCAGACTGTCCCGTATGACCTTTATATTTATATCGACTATCCATTAGACTACTCTCACAAGTTCTCTAAGCATAAATACAAGTAATAAGGGTTGGTTGTCTTTCATTGGATAAACAAAAACTACGCATTTTTTTCAATCTGTTATTATTTTTTTAAGTTCTTACATAAACGTTAGAAAATACCGAAGGGCAATCGAAAAATGGACAATCCAGAGAAATGAATGCAAACCGTCATAATATGGGAGTCTATATATGTCACATGATACGTTATTTTAGAGTATGATCCGATTAAAAGAACTTTTTAAAACAAAGGGCAACATTTGTCAAATAATCATTTGCATATGGATACAAACTGTTTCATCTGAACTCAAGGTCGTCATCATAAATTGTTCGACCATTAAGGGATTTTTGCGTCTCAAGTGATTGCCGACATACTTAAAGTGCAACTATGAGAGCTTTGCCTTCTGTGATATTGTGTATTTCATATATCTTGGTGAAAACTTAGAAAAACTTAGGTGTCTATCTTTTGTGGTCATGCTCACCTAAATTAGCTTGACTAAGACGTATGTGTCTTACTTCAATATAGAACTTTAAGGGTGGTGCTTGCTATAATTGGCTTCGTTAAAACTCCGGTGTCTATCGTTAGGGAATTTTAAAAACTCACATAACTAATTTAGGTCCGTGTTTAACTTAATCGGTTGAACACGATTTGGTCGTTTGTGTCTTATCTGTTTGTATTTTGCAGTATTTTGAATGTTTTTAAGATTATCACTATAGGTTACGGAAGTTATGGAAATGATAATTAGTACATTTGTACATTTTTCTTTACCTCCGTGTATTCTTTTTTCCACATTAGTAAGACTACGTACTTGGAAATATCTCATTGATTTCCTTTCATATAATAGAAATTTATGATCAACTCGTAACATAACCATTAAAATGTTATTCTAATAAAGTAATATAAATTGAAAGGAATTCTCCTATACTTGGTTCGTTTATGTTTTATTATTCAGAGCTCTACAACTTGACAAATCTTTCATTTAAGAGAATTCCGATATTGTTAATGACTGCCAGAATAGTAGGGAATACCAAAGGGGGTAAATAGAATCAGTAAATCAAAGAAAAATAGACAACAAAAAATATGATTGAGCAATACGAACATATAAAAACCAGAGAGAAAACCAGGTACTCTGGAAGGTTAGGCAATTCCTGTTATACTAGCGGCAGTCATTGTATTACTCCTGCTGCAAATCCGTTCATAAGTCTTGGCCTGGAAAAGGAGGACGGGATTGTGACTACGACAATTGGAACATATCTGTGGTTATCTATGACACTGATTTCCGATACGGTTAACCAAATCATGAGGGCAACTGTTAAACTTCTGAAGTGATGACTATAACTTATCAACTAGGAACCCTTGGTTCAGCAGCTTCCTAATTAACAGCAACTCTCAACAAGGACATCCGGATATGAATCGATGCACTGTATCAACTGACAAATATATACTCCATGCGCAGGTGCTGTTGGAATGTTGCTACATATAATTGGATAATTCGCAATAAGAAATTTTCTCGAAATGTGTCTTCTTAACTGACGCTCACTATCAATTTCTAGGTGTAGGTGACGGTATGAAGCAAGCCAGGCTGTATTTGTTGTCAACAAAGTCCAATACAAGCGACAATTCATGCAAATATAATAATTCAATCTTATTGATTCTCCTTGGTATCAAGGCACGTCATTTCATTTATAGCTGATGTTTTCATACAGGTTGCAATTTTTAAATTCAACCGAAAAAATCCCTTTGTTCGTTCTGATTTCTCTGTCACAATATTGTAATATAGTACTTACTGTTTAACTTAGTTGATAACTTTAAGACAATACATGACCCAGGATACAGATAAGAAAAGTTTGAAGATACCAAAGGGATAACCAGAAACCGCAAATAGAAGGACGGAAAATACACTAGACAAAAGAAAAAGGACAAACAATGATTTATCACATATTTATAAGTAATAACGTCAATTTTGCCCATACGTAAACACCGGAAGTGCCACAGCGATATCTGTCATCGGGACAAACCTCTGATAACACGATGTCAAGCCTCTCGTGAGCCCCATGACGTCACTTCCGCCCAATTGTTAATTGTCGTTTGGAAAATGTCGACGTTCAGCGAGGAAAGATTTGTTGGCGTTTCGGAAGCAGAACCCTCAACCGATATCGATCATTCATATCCATAACTTTGGTGTCTGTATGGGAAGTTAAGTTTGTTCTTTTTATTTCAATGTTGAAATATGTGATAATTAGATTAAAGCATGCCTTTATCCATATCAGAACGGTTATCATCCCTCGACTGATATCGACACTCGGGCTAAAGCCCTCTATCCGTTATCGGTCTCTCGGGATGATAACAGTCTTGATATGGAAAAAGGCATGCATTAATCTATAAGTACCCAACACTACACATCAAGCCAAAGATCGAACAACAACAACAATATTGTACAAAGATCAGAAAACTTTCAAATATTTCTTGAATGTTTGCCTAGGTAGAATACAGAGCAAAATATCATTGTCTAGTTATAGCATTTCAATCAATTTCCCGTCTTTGTCTTTTTTCAATAAACATTACACCACACGTTATGGCAAACATTCCCATAATTATGATCAAAGATAACAATAAGAAATAGCTTAACTTGATTACATCATTCATCAATAGTAATTAATGGTCTTAGCACAAAGGTTGTTCTCTCTACTCTTTCCTTGTAAATAGAACTAACGTTATTTCTGGTCATGATTTTGTTTATTTGTATGGTGGATATATTACGTTAGTTTTAGTTATGATTAATTTATATCATTAATCAAACATGTCAAATACAAGTTATAGTTGTGATTAAGTAAATCATATCATCTATCTGTTCAGGATATCTGGTGGTATCATATGTAAATAAGGGTAATAACAAAATTACCGAACTCCGAACAATCTTATCATATGTACTCAGTAGATGTCAAGAACCTTATTACCATCAAATATTGGAAATAAGGGTAATAACAAAATGACCGAACTCCGAACAATCTTACAAAGGGAAAGTCAAAACTCATAATTATATAAACAGACAAAATCAGTCAACAACCGGAAAACTGGGAAAACCGTAATGACCCTGACTTGGTACAGGTATTTCTAAAGAAATAGTGGGTTGAATCAGATTTTAAGGCGCCAAACCTCCCGAAATTCCTTGTGTAACTTATAGTTTGACATGAAGCCAATTTTATTTTGATTTTGCGCATTTTCCCTTTAAAGTCAAGTTTATCTTGATGTTGCGGATCACGTATTTTATTTGCGATTAATGCAGTCTTCTAAAGATTCGCGAATGATAACACAAACGATGAGAAATACAAACAAATAACGCAAGGATATAAACATCATCAATGAAATGAAATAACATTCACCCTCAGTTTCTAAAAATCAGACATGGCCAGGAAATCCTGCATTACCAACATATATAACATACTAATTCGTCGCGTTTGTATATATATTCAGCTCATCATATGATATAATGGCGCATATGGCTATTTCTGAATAATAGTTTTTCCGGAATCAGCAGAAGTCGAAGATGCAAATATCAGACTGGAAAAATAACTGTTGTATTTGACATAATTATGGTCTATGTACTGTGAGCTATAATTAACAAACTATGGTCAATTATCAGAAGAGTGCAACATTCCCTGATAAAGACATCTTTTGTAGATAATAGAAGTTAGAGAATACCGAATTGACAATCAACAATGGGCAATCTGGAGGAATTTGGATCATAGGGTACACAAGACGAAGGAAAACAAAAACACAACACAATATATGTGTTGGAAACCACTATACACAAACAAACACAAATAACGTAGATTTCAAAAAGAGGTATTAAGCACATTGTAACCACTAGAAAATGTATTTATTTTGTTCCTAACATACATCCATTCTTTTCCTGTGGCAGTCAAATGTCGTTGTGACGGTCATCCTTAGGTATTGTTGAAGTTGATCTCGTCTTCAATATATATGACATATTTACCGCTATATATTAATCAACCAACAATAAATCCATTGTTTTTCAACTTCAACTTTCGACTTTATTGAATAAACTCAGGCGCAGCAAATTGCGCTACAGGAGCATCAATTATTTACAAATAATTATTATAAGATGACAGAATGAGTAGATAATGTATACATACTACAGAAAAACAGATGATAGGTGATACACAAGTTATTACGATCAGAGGTTACGGTTTGGGTCTACTCGACTCATGCTATATTTATTACCAGGCCATGTGCGTTGTGTAGTGATATATTTTAAAGTGGATGACGAATAAATTCCATCCCAAATAGTGGAAATATTTGAACAGAGTACATTAAAACTACAGAAGTTTTACAATGTTTTGGAGCAACAATGACAGGTGAGTAAGAACTTGTGTATTTCCTATTTTCAACATTGTATTCATTTTTGCTTCACAAGGACAGATTATAAAATAATTTGGCGTGTATTTAGTTCGGATATCCTTCAATAACTCACAACAAAAAATATAATGGAATTCATTTCCAATGCATAGATTACAAAGATTGCATAATCTTTCATCCCTAGGGATCCCCACTCAACGTCCCGTTTCAATTGAAAATTGTATATTACTAGTTCTTAATTTACAAATATAGTTTCTATGAACAGCATTCAATCGCAAAAGATAATTCTCCAATTTGAATTCAGTTTTGAATTTTGAATAATATTCCCCTCTTGAAGAATTGTTAATATCTGCAAACCATTTTTGAATATATTGATCTTGCAATCTTTGTTTAAATAAGGGTAATAACAAAATTACCGAACTCCAAACAATCTTACAAAGGGAAAGTCAAAACTCATAAGTATATAAACAGACAAAATCAGTCAACAACCGGAAAACTGTGAAAACCGTAATGACCCTGACTTGGTACAGGTATTTCTAAATAAATGGTGGGTTGAATCAGATTTTAAAGCGCCAAACCTCCCCCTTTCATTAAAAAATTCAGGGTTAATATATTTTGACCATCCCATATATTGCTGAAACCTGTTTCATCAAATATTGATTTAATATAATTCATCCATGGTATGTCTCTATTGCCACATATAAATAATTTAAATTGTAATCTGTAGATTTTACCCGATAACTTATCAGGATTACCCACAATTTTGTTCCAAAAACACAATATTTTTATTTTAATCTGTAATTCTACAGGGTATCGCCCAAGTTCTCCATACACCATAAAATTTGGTGTGCTTGTTCAAACCCCTAAAATCTTTTTACAAAATTGCAAATTAATTTTTTCAATAATGTTCTTGTTTTCAAACCCCCAAATTTCAGCCGAATACGTCAAAATTGGATACACTAATGGATCAAATAATTTCAATTGTAAATCAATTGGAATATTAATATTACGTATTTGCTTATATAATGTACAAAGTGCTTTTTGGGATTGATCAACCAGTTTTTTTCTAGCCTTATAAAAATTACCATTGTAGTTAAGCAGAAGTCCAAGATAGTTATAATCATCTTGTTGGCTTATTTTTTCACCAAACATTTCATAACTAAAGTTTTGATTACTTTCCTTCTTTGAAAATACAACTATTTTTGTTTTTGATACATTAACTTTGAGTTTCCATATATTACAATAATGTTCAAACAGCTTTAGTATTTGTTGTAGTTCTTGTTGTGATTCTGCAAAAATTACAGTGTCATCAGCATAAAGTAATAAAAACAATTTCATATATACATTAAGATTCTCAAAGCTTAAACTATTGAGAGTATCAAGACTAGTTTTACAGTGTTCAGACAGAAATTCTTCTAAATCGTTTAAATAGATGGCAAAAAGGAAGGGAAATAAATTTCCTCCCCGTCTTGCACCAATATCGCAGGTGAAAAAAAATCAGAAAATGTATGTCCCGATTATACACAGGATTAAATATTATCATAAAAAGAAAAAAATATTTTAAATATATTTCCATGAATTTTACTGTTAATCAATTTCTGCCATAACCCATCTCTCCAGATCGTATCAAATGCTTTTTTGAAATCTATGAAACAACAAAATAATTTCTTTTTCTTTGATAAATATAATGTAATTAAACAATAAAGAATAAAAATGTTATCCTGAGTTGAATACCCAGCACGAAAAACAGCTTGTGATTTAGTCACAAGATCTGTTTCATCTGAAAAATTGTTTAACCTTGAGCTTAGTATTGATGTAAACAATTTACCAATCGAAGATACTAATGCAATAGCCCGATAGTTGTCCGGACCATTTGGATCACCTTTGTTTTTATAAATGGCTTTAGTGATTCCCAGGGTCCATGAATCAAGACTCTCTCCACTATCAAAAATTAAATTAAACAGTTTAACATAAATTGTTAGAATGTAGGTTATTTCACAGACGGCAATATTTTTTTCAAATACAGTATCCGTGAGTTTCCTCAATAGATACGTACTTACTATCAATTATACTCTACAAAACATGTTGGATGGAAAAGCCGTCGGGAACAGACTCTCTTTAAAGGATATACTTACAAAAGTAATGACTCCATAAATCTTATTTTGTAGCTAATATATCATTTCTATGGAACTATTAATACAATGGAAAGGCAGTGGAAAGGCAGTGTATTTGTCTTCCTTTCAAGATTAGGATTCGACGTTTACAACAACGCTGCTTACCCAGCTATACGTTATGATTGACATTTTACTTGTATGTAGAACACATGTGCAAGCCTGCACCACTTTACTAAAGGTAGAGATTTGGGACTAGACAACAGTTAAATTCTACAATGTCTTATTAAAGTACCTGTACCAAGTCAGGAAAATAAATAGTACAAATTAGACAGATAATAATACCAATAATGGTTTGCTTTCCTGTCAAATATAATTACAATCTGTTTGTAAATAGAATATTTAGCGACAATGTAAGGTTTACAAATTAATTACAGATTATTTCTATCAACTAGGTTTCGTTTTATTAAGATAATTTGTGCACCCATTCCTATAGATTCCTTACTAATTACGCATTTAGAGTGCCAAAGATAACCAAGATAACACCATCTTTACAGAGAGAAGTGCTAAATTATACGACGTACTTTTATGTATTTTTTGCGACTTTGAAATCATTAGGGTTTCTTCATTAGATCCAATTTACGATGTGTATGGATGATAGACAACCTTAAACATGCTGGAGTTTTGTATTTATTACATTAAACTTACTTAGAATGATACTGAGATTCCTGTTTTGTTCTGAAGTATTATTCATTACTATTTTAATGATATGTTTATTTCTTACCAATATTAATTTCTAATAAATTGATTTATATTCAGCCAGCTAAATGTCTATAAGGACTAATGTTTCTATTATATACAAGTACATCATAAAGAATATACATAAAAAGTCATATGGGAAAACATAAAAGTAATGATGACCTGCACTGCCTGGCAAAATTAATATCTGTATATTATCAACATGAACCACTCACACTGATCTTTGTGGAGGATAAGAAGTCAGATCTTCGACACTGTAATGGTTTTATAAATATATTTATGTTGGAAATTTACATATCATAAATAATATAATTTTATTAAAACTAACTTCAATCTACACCAGGCGAAGGTAACCATAGCCGATTATTTTTTGTGGGTGTGTGTGCCTGTCTGTCTGTCTATTCTTCTGTATATCAGTTTGACATCCAATTGTCAAGACCCCGTCACATTAATATGTCTATCCCAAGCCAGAACTTAGATTTCAGTTTTTTTGTGTATTTGTGTTCAAATATTTGAGTTGTGAGGTAGATGTTCGTTTTGTTAATATTGTTGTACTTCTTGACAGTCACTGATTTAAGTGTTCTTTTCAAAATGAAATTTTGAGTACACGAGAATTGAAATTGAATGGAAGTCATAAGGTACCAAAAACCATTAATCAATAGGAAACAACTATAACATAGTAAAACGACACGACAAGGATGAACACAATACACCAATACTGAAAACTAAAAACTAAAATAGGCAACACAAGCCCCAACCACCAACCAAAAACAAAAGCGGGATTGAACTGTTCACATAGTTGAAATTTAGTAAATTTATGCCAAAGGGAACACATGTTCGAAAAATCAACCAGTTTGTGATGTCGGCAATGAAACTTTTAGAGTGAAGACTTCAGCCTGTAAATGAAAAGATATGAAAGGAAAATTTACCGATATCATCTATGACAGAATTTACAAAATAAATGGAATGTCAGATATTATAAAACAGTGGCCATGCAGATCTCGGTTTGAAATGATTATTTACATAACGGAATTGGTAATGCAGAATTAAAATTTAATAGGCCTTTCTGTCAGAACGGAAGAAGTAATATTTCTGTCCTTACATTATGTAAATTATGTCATTTTAAAATGTAGTTTATGGTTCAACTTAATGTGGAAGGAAGATAAAAGTATCCGGCAAGTTAAGCAATTTATATTGTTCTTCTGTTGAGATTACAACCACTTAGTGCGACATCGTAGAACAATTTACGATAATAACCTTCCGTCGTGACAGATTAACAAGGATACCGCGATACTTCAAATACATCAATCATTTTCATTTGTGATGTTAGCCTATACATTAAAGACATTTCAGACGCATTAGATGTAAACTTCTAATTAATACAATACTTCATCTCGCACAAGACAGACTGAAAGTTTATCTAACACCAAACTAAATGCACTTATTTAGAATTTTGCTATGTAAGGGTTTCCCGGTTAAAACTTCCAACAACTAGATTACTGGAATAATAATATATGCATCATTAACGCTGTAGTAAGTATCTCGGCACTAACATTGTTTAATGAATATCTGTAGTATTGAGATTATTGTTACAGTTCCTATAACTGAAATTATTATCAACTTATGTTCTCCTCTTCCCTGGCTATCCTGTTTAAATCGTTTGGTGTTCTTTTTTTTTTGCTCCCAAAGACTTTTGAATTATTTGACTTCTCGATCGTTTGACTATGAGTATACGGGATAAAGGTTATTCCAGAAACGCATAGAGCGCACTAAATTAAATATCTACGTTTTTATTATTTATTACTATCACTGGGTCGATACCACTGCTGGTGGACTATTAGTTCACCAAGGTATCATCCGCTCAGACGTCAGTGTTTCGACTCTCACATGGTTTATTAGATATATTTAGTATCGCAATTGACAGTTCCTAAATCATGTAATTAAAGGATCGCCTTATCTTTGAAAATGTTTTTTTTAAAAGATATCAACACCTTGTTGAAAAGTATTCTGTCATTTACGTACAGATTACGAAAGATGGTATTGTCAATTGGATTTTGGTTCAACACTTACTATTGTTTCGCTATTTTGTCCTACGATGGTCTGATATACTGTCTACTATTTAAATGTTGGTCGAGGTCATCGACTATCTTTAACATAGCTAATAGTATGCCTCTGACAACTTCTGTACCATGAAGATTCTATATAGTATGCATAATATTCACGATTATAGCGTTCTGTATGTTGACACTGTTCGGCCGTGTCAGATGCATTGGTTGGTCGTTTACTCACACGTGGAAAACACTTGCATAGCCCCATCATTTCACTAAAAGGGGAGATTTCGACCCATATAACTACTTTTAACCCCACCACGTTTTGTTGAAGTGACAGTTGTATGCCAGGAGTGTTGAGTTTGCCAGGAGTGTTGACTTTGCCAGGAGTGTTGAGTTTGCCAGGAGTGTTGAGTTTGCCAGGAGTGTTGAGTTTGTCAGGAGTGTTGACTTTGCCAGGAGTGTTGAGTTTGCCAGGAGTGTTGAGCTTACCAGGAGTGTTGAGTTTGCCAGGGGTGTTGAGTTTGCCAGGGGTGTTGAGTTTACCAGGGGTGTTGAGCTTGCCAGGGGTGTTGAGTTTGCCAGGAGTGTTGAGTTTACCAGGGGTGTTGAGGTTGCCTGTTTCGACGATTTTGTTTTTGGATTTTAGAACTGTTACGACATTGTGGTAATTTTTGTTTTTCATTTTATTATTAAAAACGAAGGTTTTCCTCTATTTTTGATTCCGGAAGCGCGTCCTGAGCACTAAATTAGATATCTACGTTTTAATTACGATCACTGGGTCGACTGGTAGTGAATTATTAGTTCACGCCGATATCTCCCCACCCACCCAGTACTCAGTGGTGCGGCACTGACATGATCTATAAGAAATATTTATTATTTAAATTTACATTTTCTTTACCTGTAAGTATTATTACATCTAAGGTTTTGCTCCTTTTGGCTTCTGTGACCATAGCAGAGTTTGGCTATCCTGTTCAGGTCTTTTGGTTTTTCTTGCTCACAAAGACTATTAAATTATTTGGCTTTCCATTTTTTCCCCTATGATCGTATATTGTGAAGGTTTTACAAGAAACGCTTCATGCGCACTAAAATAGATATCTACGTTTTTATTCATGTTAAATAGTCTTTATTTTCAAAATATCTAATCTACATATATCAAGCTACGAAATTACAAAAATAGATTTCCATTTAGCTTGTTTCATAAATACTGATCGCCATTCCAACAATTGACTACCACGAAGCAATTGTATAAGCCATATTGATATTTCAAAGAATACTTCACGGTAGACGCTTTCATGTAATTGTACATTTGTTGCAGTATCTCAACGTGATGTTTTAATAGAAAATAACTGCCACCAGGATGGTGTAACTAAAAATTTCCAGGAAGTTTGTTTAATAACTTAACATAGAAATAATGTTGTAAATTGTTAGGACAAGATCAGATATAATAAAATAAATAATTTGAGCAAAACATTTAAATACAAGTTGTTCTTAAATAGCATGAACCGTTAATCTGTATATTCCAAGTTCTCATATCAGTAATGTTCCCTCACAGGATTATAAGCAGAGATTAATACAAGTCGTTATGGGTTATGATGTTGAATACCACTTTCAGCAATATTTCAGTTATATCGCGGCGGCCAGTGTGAACCTAGTGAAAACCACCGCATTCCGCAAGTCACTGACAAACGTTGTCGCATAGTGTTGTATCGAGTACACCTCGTCATGAACGGGATTTGAACTCACAACTTTAATGGTGTTAGGCAGTGATTGCATAGGTAGTTGTAAATCCAAGTACCATACGATCACGACCACGACGACCACCAAAGTCTAAATTGTTAACATTCGGGTTACATCGTATTAAATCATGTGAACTCAGGGGCGGATCCAGGGGCGGGCGCACCCGGCGCGCGCCCCTCCTAAAATTGGAAAAAATATGATTTCTTGGCGTAAAATCGTGATTTTTCACACGAAATACCTCAAATATTTTTAAGTGCGCACTCCCTAGCTTGAAATCCTGGATCCGCCCCCTGGAACTATTAATATAATTGACACCATAATTTCTAAATGTGGCGATAAAGCAAACTTAACCAGTAGAAGTACTCATATTCATCAACATTTCATGTTGTGTTTCAGGGATTATTTGCAGTGTTGATTGTGTCATTGTTTCTTTCTACATATGGCTAAAAAGATAGTTTTGTAATATGTATCGTTTTTATTCTAATTACCTTCCACAAGCTACTTTGATTTCAACAAATCTGTCTTGGTGTGACATATCGCTTCTCTATGTAACCTTTACGTAAACAGAAAACTAACCGGATGAAATTAATTCGCAATAAACGATAACACATGCACAGATGTGACAACATGGTTTACAGATATTAAAAAATCAGAATGTGCTAAGCTGAATTAAAACACATTCTGAATTGTACACAAACACCTCCTCGCTACTTGATTTACGTAATAGGTATAGTTTCAATTTTAAACTAGGAAGGGTATTATTATTTAAGGAATATTTGAAATTGTTGAACAGGTTATACGATATAACCTGGTTTGGGTCAATTTACGCTTAATAAACCGCGAAGCCGTTTATGAAAAGCGTAAACTGACCCAAACCAGGTTATGCAAGTATAACCTGTTCAACAATTTCGAATATTCCTTATAATTTAATTTTTACAACAAAATTTAATGATTCCTCGATTTTAATTACGATTATTTCATGTGACTATTTGAATTTGTCGTTGGCGGATGGACACGTTGGTGACGTTACAATACCAACCCAGGTTATCGAGTAAAACCAAAATTTTCTCCAGGCGGATTAGCCAATCAGATTGAAATATTCAAATCAAATTAAATTATTTTCAAATACAAACCATACCGTCTTGTTCTACAATATAAATAGAAGAACGTTTTATTTTTAATGATAATGAACGAACAATACACGCTATTGATGCTATAATAATAACAGGATACACGATCTCTGACTTTTGATATCCATGGTAGCAACCATTTAAAACTCTTACCGATCCCTACGATTTTCACTTATTACTGTGATATTTAGTGAAGTAAACATTTCAATTATTATCACGCTGTTGTTGTAACTCCAAGCATATAAATTGGACATAAGACAATCTGTTAGTTGTGCAGAATGTGTCACAAATGACCACGGATATGTTCCACTTGTCGTAAACACTTTCCGGTCCTTTCCTCGTTCATGACTTATCACCGGGTTTGTAGCTAGATTAACACAACGGGTGTCACTAGTGGAGCAGGAAGTGCTTTCCCTTCTGGAGCGTCTGAGTTCACCCCCGGTTTTTAGTGGGGTTCGTGTTACTCGTTCTTTAGTTTTATATGTATGTTTTGTTGATAATTTTTTGTCCTTTTTCTTTTGGCCATTGTGTTGTCTGTTCTTCTTCGATATATGGATTCTGATTGCCTCTTTGGTATCTTCAAACTCTTCTCTGCTTTAGGGCCATAAAACAAGCTTAATACCGCTACTTTCTATTTTAGTTCCTGTACCAAGCCATGGAAGTGGACGGTTATGTATGTGGGTGTTAGGAGAAACAAAATATGTGTATATTCGTTCTCCGTAGCAAAGTAGATAAATATAAAATTGCTATTTGTGTTTTGTAAAGTTATCTATGCAGACGAACCGCTACGATTGTGTATTTGTTAGGGTACTCGCCACAATGAGTTTGCACAAAAAAAAACAAATTCAGAGTTCTGGTCTAGTACAAATCAGACATCATCATCATCATCATCATCATCTCATTAAAAAGGAACTTGTTCTCGACATGATATAGTTGTATCATTTTTCACTGAGCGTTAATCAACAGTTACTAACTCAATCTATTCAGATGATACATATTACAGGTACAAATATATTAATGAACTTTGACTACCACATTACTGCAGCGGCAATGTTTTCATCGCAGTCTGAATCAGCTTTCACACAATTCTAATTAACATGTTGTCTCTTTATTAGCTTAGTGCTTCTTGATAGTATGTTCATAAGAACAAAGAAGAGTAGATTTAAAACCAGAAGCAACATGTAAGATGTGGCAGCTCTTTGACCTTTTATGATTGTTCATGGGAAGGTAGCACTTTACTGTATTCCCACTTTCGCGCAAATAATATGATATGAACCAGTCCATTTTTACATATCTAATCATTCGTATGTCTTTTTTTTCTTTTTCTATTACTATTTGCAAAATCAGAATTTTTGCATCATCATGCTTATGTTATTTTATACTATATTGTGTCTAAAGTTTGATTGTGGTCATATTGATAATTGCTCACTTCAAAAAGGTTTGAAGATGCCAAAGGAGTAAGCAGAAGCCGTAATTCGAAGAAGGATATTCAATATCAACAATATTACATATGACTAAAGGAGACGAACTTCCAGTTTGTAATCTTCAAATTTTAGGTATCACCATACATACAATATCAATTCTGTTTGTAAATGAATCTTCTTCCTTTATTATATACATTTCTTTACCTTTAATGACCATAGTTGATCTCATATCTATATAATAAGTGAGTATGAATATATAATTTAAAAATATATGTACCTGTGTTTTTGCGGTATCCGTGTTGGAGAAAACTAAAGGAGAAAACAAGAATGGACAATCCAGAAACAAAGGTCACATTTGCCTATGGCCACGGATATGTTCCACTTGTCGGAAACACTTCCCGGTAATTTCCTCATTCAAGATTTATGACCGGGTTTGTGACTAAATTAACACGAAGGGTGTCTCTAGTGGAGCAGGAAATGCTCACTCTTCCGGAGCACCTGAGTTAACCCCGGTTCTTAGTGGGGTTCGTGTTAGTCGAACATTAGTTTTATGTGTAGTATTTTGTAGATCATTGTTTGACCTTTTGTCGTTTTTCTTTTGGCCATTATGATGTTTGTCCTTCTTTGATTTACGGATTCTGATGACACCTCTGGTATCTTCAAGCTCTTCTTACTTCAGGCCCCAAAAGAATACAAAAAAAAACCCTGGGATGAATTCAGGTGTTCTTGATGGAAAAATAGTTCCTGTTCCTTATAAGACATTCGCCGTGTTAATCATATAGTTAAATCCGGTAAAAGTATTTTCGGTGATAGAGGAAAAGAAAAATTAAGTAAAAGGGAATGGATCCGTCGTTGTTGAGATATGGATGATTTCAACCTGTATGCAATGGTGCAACGTAGCCTTAATCATGTATGAGTTGTCAAATGCATACTCCATACGCTGGTGCTACTGGAACAGTGCTGCTACTGGTGAACTGAAAGTTGACTATTGAATAAGTGAAGTCGACTTGTTTGTCGTAGAATATTGTTCAAGGCTATTTGGATATCAACCAAAGGAATAACATTAAAATTAAGAGTTATTTTTAATGCGGAAGTCTCCAATGATTTTAACCTGAAAAAAAAAAGAGTTATTAGCATTTTCTGATATGAAAATCCACCTGTGACTTAATAATTATTAGTACTAATAAACTGGAATTTTAATATCTGGAATTTTAATATCGAACCTTGATTCACAAATAAATTAAATTTTCTGCAAAAATGCTAAATATATTATTTGATTCTCCGTTTTAGGAATAAGAAATAAATGACGTTATGAATTGTCTAAATCATAATTAACTTTATGTCAAATTACTTGATTTTATGTCATTCATTAGTACAGGTTTAAAGTATTGATTTGAACGGAATGCTATCCATCTTTGACAGTCAATTGAAATATTACATAGATAATGTCAAATTTTGACATACGTTCAAACTGCAGCTGTTACTTAGTATTTAGAGTATTTTGGTTGGTATAAAAATACACATAGAAATATGAAACTCAAGGCAGAAAGAATTAAATCATATATTTACAGCCACGGATACCTCTTTCCTGCATGTCTGTCATTTTAGTTTGGTTAATAGATTGAGTGTATTTCCCTGGTCTTGTGTGGCTGATATGTTGGGACTTATGTTATAGGATATTCACATGAAAAAGGTTTTCATACAAAATAGCTTAGCTTACATGGGTGCATATTCTATCTACCATAAGTTGTAGACGCTGTGGCTATTAAAGAAACCGTTTATGTCTTATGAACAAAATATGCATCAGCATCTCACAACGTAAAATGATCAGAGACAATAATCTATCCCATCATGGAAACTTATTTAACTATTATGTCAATTATTAGGTGAATATTTCAAAGTGTGGGTATTGATTAGGACTGATTATGTAACCATAAGTTTGTAAGAATTCTGAAATTACAAAAAAAAAAACAATGCTTACACTTTTTTTTACCTACCTTTTCCTTTGGCCATTGCATTGTCTGTCTGTCCTCGATTTACGATATCTGATAACTTCTTTGGTAGCTTCAAACTTTTCTCATCAACCAAAGTTTTCAAGGAAACATGTTGCTTTGCTTTTTTTTTTCTTTTTGATTTAAAAAAAAAAAAAAAAATTTTTTTTCAGTCAACAGAAAGGAAAATTACAAAATTGCTTTTTATTGTACGGACACTTGAGAAGATTTTTATTCTGGATTTTATTAAAAGTGTTTAGTTTTCTGTGTAGTGTTATATCGATTGTTTGTCTTTTTGTTCTTTTTCTTTTGGCCATTGTATTGTCTAACCTTCTTAGATTTGTAGATTCTGATTACCCCTTTAGTATCTTCAGAAATGTCCTCTAGGGAATGAGTGTACCATGTGTTTATACTCACGTGATTGTTAGTATTTCATTGTTTAACATAGAATACACCGACCAAAATAAACTTTTATCTAAGTCATGCATTTGTCCATAAATGATTAACATGGAGATTTTCATGAATGAAACGAGGGAAACATGGTAAAACAATTTAAATAGTTAGTCTAAGAATGTTCATGTAAGTTCGTTCTGTGTGCACATACTTTCACACGAGTTCGTTCTGTGTGCACATACTTTCAGACGAGTTCGTTCCGTGTGCACATACTTTCACACGAGTTCGTTCTGTGTGCACATACTTTCACACGAGTTCGTTCCTTTTATCCTTTTATCATCTGTCTATCAATTTGAAATGATGTTCTTCGATTAACACAAACAAAGAATAATCTAGTGAAAAGACCATACAATTAAACTATATTTGACTTTACATTGAATATTTTGCAAGAATATTATTCATTATTTGTATTCTTTGTTAGACCTAGTATTATCAGTGTTAAATGCCATCTTCAACAACAAAATGACAGAGGCGTTAGTTTTTATAGATGTGGAAACCCGAGTACTCGATGAAAACCATTGACCTTCCTAAAGTGACTGAAACTTTATCACATAAGGTATGTTCTTCAAAAAATAAATTCTTCTGTCATAATGAAGTGATCGTGTTTGAATTGGGATTCTTTCCGGATCTAGCACAATTTATGTAAATTGATGCACTTAAGTGATGCTTAAGCTTCCTGATGATGTAGGCATAAAAGAACTAAATGGAATTTAAGTAGCTTGGTTAATTGAAGCACTTCAGAGTTATAACCTTAAAAACTATTATCATGTAATTATCAACGAACATGACAACAAGTCTCAATCTTGCAGAGTGACAGTAATAAGGCGATATATTTGGTATCCTTCATTAACGAGGATGCATTTCATACCAACTGACTGAATAGTATATCTTGTTACAGTATTCACCAATCCTGATGAGGTCTCTTTTTTAAATTCTTAAGAATAATTTCATAAATAAATGTAGAATTTGAAATAAAATGAAAAACAAAAGATACCACAATGTTTGAACAAAATCAACTAGAAAAGTCACAGAAATCAAAACCTTCCCTGTTGGTGAATAAGGGTAATAACAAAATTACCGAACTCCAAACAATCTTACAAAGGGAAAGTCAAAACTCATAAGTATATAAACAGACACAATCAGTCAACAACCGGAAAACTGTGAAAACCGTAATGACCCTGACTTGGTACATGCATTTCTAAAGAAATGGTGAGTTGAATCAGATCTTAAAGCGCCAAACCTCCCGCTTTCATTACGGCTCAAAGGTTCCGGCTGTCTGTAAGTGTTGAGTAAATTGCCAACACTCACCATATTACTGGAAAAGCGTTGAAATAAAAACGTAGATATCAAATTTAATTCACACAGTCCTAATCAAGAACTTTCTTTATAATATATTTATTCATCGTGACGTCGTGTGTATAATATTAGTTCTTTGAAAGAGAGCTGATGACCTTTACCATCATTTAAATATATACGTTATTTATTACTATTACTGGGTCGATACCTCTGCTAGTGGTCTATTAGTCCCCGAGGGTATCATGCGCCCAGTAGTCGGTGCTTCGGCACTGACATGGTTTATTAGATATATTTATTACTGAAATTTACAGTTCCTAAATAATTTAATTATTAATAAAACTAAGGTTCTCCTTCCTCGGGCCGAGGTGATTTTAGCCGAGTTTGGATATCCTGTTTAGGCCCTTTGATTATATTGTTCCCAAAATTTATAATTACTTAGCTTTACAATCTTTCGATTTTGAGCGTCCTTGATGAAGGTTATTTTGAGCGTCCTTGATGAAGGTTATTCCAGAAGCGCACTAAATTTGATATCTACGTTTTTATTAAATGTTAGGTGGTACACAAGGCCATCGGAAGACTTGTGAAGTTGCGATATTTAATATAAAGAAGTATCATAGGAGTATAGGAGAGGGTCGGCAAGGAGAGAGAGGATTGTTTGTTGCCATGGGTATTACGATGATGGTCAGGAGAGAAGGGTTTGTTCCCATGACTGCATGCCGATGATTTTTTTCCAAATGTGCTCTCGTATCCCAGCAAATATGTTATCGAGTAGGAACTCCTACAAATTTATGACTTCATTTTCTTTTTGCCATCTTTTACCTTTTTGTTTCGTGCTTAGCAAAATTAATTCGTGATCCAAAACAATAAATTGTAAAGTTGATTCCTATTTTTAAAGTAAAATGTCTCTGAAACTCTCTATATTAGTTGATGACATACATCTCATTTACTTTAACGCAGTAAGTAGATGCAAAGCGTAAAGGGCACTTAAATACTAATATTCATAGTAACTCGATAATATTTGTTTCACAGTATTATTATACAGTTACTAATTATATAAATACTATTTCTCTTCTCGCCAGGTACAATGTAGATAGCTGAAGATTACTCTCTGTATCACTGTTTTGTCAATCCACATTTGTATATTGTTCAATTCAACTGGTATTTAACTGTTTTCTGTGTTTGAAACTCGCGGGTATTGGTAAGTTCGACCTCGCACACACCACACCATGCTACCCCATACAACAATCGAGCAAAATACAGAATTTGTAAATATTTATTTTCAGAACACGATCTATCTCTTATTACTGCTATCTCTATCACTGTCTATCTGACTGCTACCATTAAAACCTTCACCTTATTGTTTTCCTTTTAATGTCATCATTTTAAACAATACTTATTATTTCATCATATTAAATAACATTACTAGTATACGAGTTATCTTCATATATATGAAAAAAAAAAAAAATAGGAGATGATAAAATTATAATTGTTTCTGAGGGAAAACAATTCTTATGAGTATTATTCTATATAAATGATAGCAAAGTCCTAATTGTATGTTATCAAAACTGCCAATTAGAGTCAATCAATATAGGTTTGAAGACCTATTGATATGAGAGGTAAATGAAGGAAAAGGAGTATCACTTAATATGAATACATAACAGAGTAATATAATACGGTATTATTACCAATGCTAAAGTCATTCTAGATTCTCTAACGTCCCTTATGACATCAACACCATATCAATTGTTGTATCTGAAAAGAAAGATATGTAGTAATGCTAGACACGAGGGAAAAGGGTCTGTTTTATTTCTGTGTTTTACCTTATAGATATAAATGACAACATAATTTCCTTCAGATAGCTTCTTGAAGCTGAATTTATAAACTGAATTGATGGAATATACTGTGGAACCTGTCTGATCCGACACACCAAGGGACCAGGGAAATGTGTTGGATTGTACAGGATGTCGGAATACTCAGGTTTTATTTTAGTTAACAGAAATACTTTGGGATCATAAAATTTTGTCGGATGTCACAGGATGTCGGAAAACTCAGGTGTCGGATTGCTCAGGTTGCAATGTATCTGATTACATTATCACACGAAAGAGCTTTAAAATTAGTATTTTCTCCCGCTTATTTTCTTTTTTTCTTTTTCTTTTTTCTTTTGTTGTTGCTTGGTTTCTTTTTATTTACCTTATAGATATAAATGACAACATAATTTCCTTCAGATAGCTTCACGATGCTGAATTCATAAACTGAATTGATGGAATATATCTGATTACATTATCACACGACATAGCTTTAAAATGAGTATTTTCTCTCACTTATTTCAAGAGTTGTAACGGTATCAATTAGATGGAATATTATCTGTCACTACTGAGAAATGGGATTTAAGAATATGTGAACTGAAGAGGTATTATATTGGACACATTAATCAATACCTCAATAGACATATAAGGTTTTAGTGATATGCATGCAGTATGAAGATAAATATGATTCCCATACCAAATGATATGTGTGTCCTTTAACGGTAACATAACATTGTCACTAGTAGTACATGTGCTTACTGTTCCTGAGTGCATCTCCAAGTTTTAGAGGGTTCGTGTTGCTCAATCTTTAGCTTTGTGTGAAGTGTTTTGTTGGTCGCCACGAAATAGCTGAAATATTGTTGAAAGAGGCATTAAGGTGGTACCATACAATTCAGGTAAAATTTGATCTTCTCGTTTAATTTTCTTATTTTTTGGCAGTGTGTTTGAATATATCCACTGCAATAAATATCAAAATTTGAATAAATTCCAACCAACAGACTCGGAGCTATAAATTTACTAGCCACATAGCAGCTTTTCTCTCTGTGGTTTTGATCACCGAGATGCTTGAAATCTGCATACAAACATCATATGATCAAAACGTTCAACTGATTTTAAAGAGTTATCTCCCTGTAGTGTTAGGTACCACCTTAAATACCATAAACAAAACCAAATCAAATCTAAATCCTACAGTGTTATGCGACAATTACCTGTCCTTCGATTTACGGCTTCTAATTATCCCTTTGGTATATTCAATCCTTTCTTATATTGTATATCTGCTATAAGATAATAAATTATGCATCGTATAACAGTTCATATGAGAACAAAAGAAAAAAAACAAGCCTTTAATCAGACTCTGATTCACTAACAAAATCTTTGGATGTTTGTGATACTTTCATGAATAAAACATACAACGATTGTTTAGATATCAAAAGAATCATTTCGTCTGATCAGAAATATAATTATATAGATAATACGTAGGTATTAATTAAATTCATCAAGGTGAAGAGAACAATATAATATCCAGAATAAAGATTTTCTAAAAAAGATGACTGGTAAGTATACTGCATTAGTCTTATGCTTTGTTCGCTGTCAAAAGAGACAATGAACGGATATCATTAATGCCAAGACGATGGCATGGAGTGCAGATGTACATGTATTTCAATCTCATGTCCATTTTCATTCTTACTTGTGCAACTATATCCAGACATTTAGAAAGCACAAAAGAAATCCATATGTTTTCGCACGATAATGATGAGTTCATTAATTATGGAATGTGAATATTCAGAACGTCACATGACAATATATATTTGTGATATGATACGCAATATTTCCCATATGGGACAAACCTAATAATTTCCACTTTTAACATTTTGCATTCTTATATAAATTCAGTTCTTTACAAACACCTCTCTCAAATATAGGCGTATTACATAAACAACAATATGACATGATTTGATTCTAGTTGATAATTAAGTGCATCATGTAGCGAGTAGGCAACGCTTTCGTCCCCAGATCGCATGGTGAGTTTCATATACTCAGGATACATGTTGGCATTGAAGCGCAGTACTGATAAAATGTTTTGTTTGCTTTGTTAATGAGAGTTACGCAACAGTTCAATGAACTGCATATTTCATAGAATTATTCAAAATGCTGACAATAACACACAAACAGCAAAATGGATACAACACACAAGGCATCCATTAGCGTTCCTTCTTTATGGCGAATTATGTCTTTGATTTCCCTGCACAGGTAACAGACAACCATTTCCTTGGGGTTGTACCCACAACAGCTATATACGGTGTCCCGAGTTTTAAGTCAGTTGAAATGGTCGGAAATGAAAACCACTTACCGCGTTGTGACATATTAAAATGCTTCTGAACATCTTTTGTAATTGTACATATAGTATGAATCTGAGATGTACGTTTGTAATGAGAAGGATCGAAATTTAGTTGGGGACTTCAGATAATATAATTTGCTTTGTCATCAACATATTATATTTTAATATGCAGAAATGTTTGACGATACCAATCAGCAGCCGTAAATCGAAAAATACAGACAATAGAATAACCAAATAAAAAAGGACAAAAACAGACAATGGTTTAACCCTGCCATATTTTTGTGCCTGTCCCAAGCCAGGACGTCATATGTCGTGGTCTTTTTGTGTTCAGTGAGTTAAGGTAAGAGATCATTGTGCGCTTTGTTGATATTGGTCCAATTGTTGACCATCACTGTTTAAACTTTGATTTCACAATGGTCGACAAAATACTAGACAGAAAAGTAAATATTGAGAAAAACGAACCCAACAAGGAGAACCGAGGATGAACACCGGTGCTCCGTATATAGATTTTGTCCCTGCTTGTACGATTTTCCAATTAGAATTTGGAACTGTTCAAACGGTGTGGTGTTTTTGTTGATTGGTTGTAGGTTGCAGAATAAGATAATTTTGTTTTTGCTCTAACATATTTGGTATTAAAATATGCATGTCCAACTATGCCGGCTCGAGCATCACTGTGAAAGTTCAGTACAGAAATGCGTTGTCCCCCCCCCCCCCCCATTCATGACTTATCACCGGATTTGTAACTAGAGTAACAAGACGGGTGTCACTAGTGGAGCAGGAACTGCTTACCCTTCCGGAGAACCTGAGTTCACCCCCTGCATTAGTGAGGTTTGCGTTGCTCGATCTTTAGTTTTCTGTGCAAAGTAGTGTTTTGTAGATCGTTGTTTTTCCTTTTGTCCTTTTTCGTTTGGCCATTGTGTTGTCTGTCTCTGTCCTTCGATTTATGGATTCTGATTGCCCCTTTGGTATTTTCAAACTCTTTTAAGTATCCATGTAGTTAAAAGAGTTCAAGGTTATTACACCAAAATATAAGTCATATAAATAAACCTTAAAGAAACCGAAGGGACTATCAAAATATTCATAATATTTGTTATAGCATTGGTTTTATTCATTAGAACAACAAATGAAGAAGAAAATACAAGTGAATCTGTCATTCAGCGTTAATACATCTATTTGCTAACACAGACGACATGATAATTGACTTTCTCTTCCCTCGAGCTGAGAATTTTTTTTCATGTAGATTTCAATTATAGTTAATTCCTTATTTACAGACTCACACCATGTATTTAATATCTGAATAAATGCATTTTATCGAAGCAGTTGCCAATGGTCAGTCATGATTAATTCCCGCCAATAAATAACTATCGTCTGCCGTCAACTATCACTACCAGAGACAAACACTATTTTATATTCTATAAAAGATCGATAAAGAAGCAAGAAATTCAATAATCTCATTTTCTTTAAGTTTAAGGAATCCTTTAACGTACCAATCAAGCACGACCTACTGGGATGCTCCTCTGTAAATTGATAGATTTACTTGGCGACGCAAAAGAAAAACTCAATTTGCCTGTTGCTTGCTATAAACGAACATTTCCTTTTTAGCGGAAAGAAATCTACATCTGCATGAATTGGTTTCTTTGCAGGATTATTGCTTCATTACGATCGTGTTACGACTGAATAACAATATATTCCCTGGAGAAATCCAATATCTCTTACAGAAAAAATATATTATATATGGGTCATTTAGCTCTCAAATAAAAATTAATGGGGAATTCGGATATAACAGTGTCAAAAAAAGCATAGAAATTTTTATAAAAATATATGAATAATGGGTGTGTCCTAATGGTTGAAAAATTACGATTATAATGCAGTGGAACAGAGGGATAGCTTTCAATATATTTCAAATAAAGTGACTTACATAGACATGTCTTTGATAAATTATTTCCTACGCTAATCGTTGATCGTGACAAAACGGAGGATAACACTTGTTAGAACCAGAGTGCCAGTTTTTTAATAGAACTTGGGAGACATATTTATTGCGCAGTTGACAATACAATGCAATTACATAATACATTCTCTTTATGTGCTGATGCCGTGTATACTGATTATATAAGACCCATTACCCATTACTGAACACAAAACATACGCATGTTTATCATAATAAAAAAAATATATAAAAATTACTTTCCATTTCAAATAATGTATTTTCCCTGTGTGAACCTTTAAATATCCCACCCCCTAAACGTTTTTCTGGAAACCCCTACCAAACAAATGTTAAGCTTCCCCATATATCCGAACCTTTCTGCTTTTCAGAAGGAAATATTCTAAGGATTTTTTCAAAAACTATCTTTGGATTTCTAAAATATTATCAATTATATTGGTGGAATTGGTGATAAGCACTGTTTAAGCTGTCTTTAAATAACACAGTTCTCACAATAAGTACAATGAACATAATGTTGTCAATATGCTGGACCTCTTCATTAAAGTATATTTGTAGAGATTTCTGGGAGGAAATTTGAACTTTATTTTGGCATACTAATTGGAACCTCTTACTTGTCGACTTGTTTTTCATACCTTCATATGACGAGTCACAATTTAAACCAGGACTTACAATATATCAGAGATAAAAATAATACACTTTCCAGTTTCTTTGGATTGTCCATTTTTGTGTGCCTACTCGGTATTCTCTAGCGTTTCTTTTCTAGTTCACATTTTAATATATTGATGATGTCTTTTGACGTTAAGCAGTTTTAGTGATCATTTATTCCTAATATATCCAAGAGCGTTTGAACATATGCAAAATCGTAATATTGCCAGTTCCGGTTTATTTACCTAGATACTCACAAAGGACAATTCCAATGATTTCTGATAAATATGCTGACCTCAATATCAACTTGTATAGCCTTCCTTCCTTGCCAAATGGTGTTCCGCATGATATTTTAGATCACGTTTTTTCTTATCAGTGAATTTTGTACATTATATTGCATATTAATCAACGAAGATTAACAGTAAGCAAAACTTAAGTCATCGATTTAATATATATATATATATATGATTGTCAATATCCATCCGGACTATCGTTGATTGTAAATATCTTTTTAATATGAAATTAAAATTGTTTTAGGGGGATTAGGACTTCACGACAGGTACCACTGGTAGGATAGGAAACACGAACCATCTGGTTTCAATTCATAATTTTTGTTAGCATTGGAGTTATTCGAAGGTCTGTAACTTAGTTTTGTTTTATAATTATGCATTATTATGCGGATATCTTTTTTCTAGGGTATTCTGTCTTCGTTTTGTTAACACTCTCCAGAAGCAAATTTAACAATTACAATGTACTCCGAACAATGTTTTTTTTAATAAAAATGATATAGCTTATATAAGTAAAGTAAGGAAGTACCAAGTGTATTCACAAGCCACAAATCAACAGTAAACTATGATAACAGGGATAATGGATAAAGACAAAAACACAAAAACACAATTTACAATGCTAAAACATAAAGAAATATATAAAGAACAGCACTAAGCGTTGCCAATATCTAGTGGTGAATTCAGGTCCTCCACACGGGTAAGGAGGGTGAATTCAGGTCCTACACACGGGTAAGGAGGGTGAATTCAGGTGCTCCACACGGATAAGCCCGGGTGAATTCAGGTGCTCTACACGGGTAAGCAGCGTGAATTCAGGTGCTCCACACGGATAAGCAGGGTGAATTCAGGTGCTCCACACGGATAAGCAGGGTGAATTCAGGTGCTCCACATGGGTAAGCAGTTTCTGTTCTACTAGTTACATCTAGTCAAGTAATACATAAGAACAAACAGAAATACAACCAATCAAATATTAATTGCATATATTCTCATATATAACGTCATTATGGTGACTACCGGGAATTTTGGGAGATGGAAACTCAAACGTAGGTGTATGGAAATCTTAACAATTGATGCGAGTATCTGGATTCAAACCCATGTAAATGGTGTTAGACGTTCTGTCAGAAGTAATGTTATTCGCCAAAAACACAAATGTCCAGAAGCACGGACAAACAAATATACACCTCTATATGGGTATTAGAGTATGGCTAATAATTACTAGTGGACAGTCCCTGTATATATTTACTTCTCAAAGCACCCAAAATAATATGACGGTCACCCTATCTCAATTAGTTGGCAAACCGCCAAACGCTTGGAAAATGAGAAGATATTTTCGGAATACACTGTCTGCAGTATATTCAAGGAGAACAATTTGCTGCAATCTGTTCTATCTCTTCTAAAGAAATTGACATTTTAATGCGGAAACAACTTACAACGATTAGATCAATATAGTCTTATTTTTAGTTTTAATGGTAATACATCTATATATGTTTCCAATTATAAATCTTGCTTTTGTTGTTTGTCGTATTAGTGTTAAATTGGACCTAATCTAATGTTTCGCTAATCTCTGTAATCCCACGGAAAAACTAAAAGGTAAGGAAATCATTAGATATGGGTTATACACATAAAAAAAGATAGGTTTTGTACTGAAGTGGAACAAATTGATAATAAACTAGAATTAATGATAGAAAAGAAACAGTCACGCTCTTACCGACGCTTTATTTATTAGAAATCGATGATTATTCTTGTTTTGATGTGACTGAGGATTTATCTTTATCTAATTCACGACACGTACGAAAATAACGCAATTCATTCAATTCCCAACGCATACGAAAATAACTAGATACATCTAAGTATCAGGCAAATAAGATAAGACAAAAGTGATAGACGGTTTCCCATTTGTCTCGTTTTCCTTGTTATAATTTGACTTCAAAAGTAGCTTAACACATTGTGCTTAACTCGGAGGGATTCTAAAACAATGCTATGTCAAATACTGTAATTGAAGTCTGGTAAACAAGAAACACGACCTTCGGAAATCTCAAAATCCGGAGTAATTGTAGTAATTCATGGGTTAGAAATTGACGAAAAACTCTCGTTAACCTTTTGTTGTATCTACAAATGTATCATTATGCAAACGCCATTTGACTGGTTATGATTAATTACATGTCTATTATAACGTTAAAGTCTCCTTATTTTAAAATAAGAACACATAGTTGAATTTTGTTGTGATGAATGTGGCGGGACCGGTTACTTTACTCTGAATTAGCCGAGTGTTCGAGTTATTATGGGTAATTTTAAGATAGAACCTGCAACGAATGATCAAATATCTATTCTGATTTATGCATGGAATCGACTTACCCGAATACAAGATAACGATGTTCAGCTGAATTACTTTTTTTTCACTAGTCGCTGAAATGTTTTAATTGCTGTAATATAATTCTTTTATATATGAATGAAATAAAAACGTAGATATATACCTGATTTAGCGCGCCCGATGTGTTTCTAGAATAACCTTAATCAGGTACACCCAAAGGTGGTTTTTTTTTTTTTTATGTCAAGCGTTTTTATTCACAATTCTAATATGACGTCCCGTATTCGGTATACAAATAAAGGCATATTTGAATAACAATCAAATATAGGCCACACATGCGCGCTGAGCTAAATAAAAAGCACCTACATAAACACTGACTATTTTCAGAAAATTCTTCATGGTTAGCGATTTTCTATTATTGTCTATCTAAAAATTGTTGAAATAAATGAAGCTAAAATTAAATAAATCCTAATCAAGTCTTATCATAATTAAACTCTTATAAACACGGCTTTGTTTATCTTTCGTACGTTCACTGTCTCCATGTTTATCTCCCTTTATCTCCGATCCGACTGACTGCGTTCAACTGGTAATTTCGTTGTTAATCATTTAACGTTGTTTATTTGTAATAAAATTTATATTGAACCTTGTCAATAAAATTCTTTTCGGTATTTTAAGCCACAGTTTCAACCACAATTTCGCTATCCATCTCTTAATTTCCAATTTTACCATTTTTAAAATTCCGTAGGAGATTGATCACCTTGACCGCCTCGAATTTTAAGATTACTGTATTTGTCCTATTAGAATCGAAATAATTCAGGCCGGCATGAACTATTTCTTAAACAAAAAAGTATAACATATAACTACTCTTGTATTCTGAAAAATAATTACGAGTAACCAAGCAACGGTGATCATTTACGAACAGCTTGGTTGAGCACAATCATGGATTCGTCTGCTTTGCTTGCCTCAAATGGAAAGGTTCTAAATGCCACCAAAGAAAGAGCCGTAATCTGTAAAGTGGCATGTGACATAAAGGAGATTGATACAATGTATATGATTAACTTGATTTGGTCCAATTTAATATCTATATAACTGAAATACAATTGTGCTATCAACACTTCAGTCAGTACAATTCAAAGGTCTTGCGATACTATGCGCTCCAAATATATAATTGTATTCCATTTTAACCTTGAATCTTTAGTTTTCTGTGTAGTGTTTTGTAGATCGTTGTTTATCCTTCTGTTTGTCTTTCCTTCTTCGATGTACGGCTTCTGACTATCGTTTTGGTACCTTCAAATTTTTCTTACTATCTTAAAGCTATCATTCCAGAAACCAAGAAATGAAAGCTATCGATATGATAAAATTTCATTCAAATGTGGCATTTTACTATTAAAAAAGGTGTCAATCAAATGTAATTTTCAGTACATATCATTGCATATTAAAATGCACAGTTTTAGCATCGTGGTCAATAAACATGATAAATGCATTTACTGAGGAGATGTAATTTTATTATGTTATATTATCTATTCGATTCTTGCATGTTTTCGATGCCTACAAATGGATTTACCCACATACCTTCTGCATTGACATGCATAGATTAAAAACCTGGTTCATAGGGTCATTACGTCATTACGTCATCGACGTTGATATTCAAGATATAATTTTTTTTTAATTTGTTCAGTTCAGGAAGACGCTTGGTAATTTGCATTCTTACAGAAATAAATTGTGCAACAGTTATGTATAATTATGTCGATTTTATTAATTTTAAATGTCTGCATCGTGAAAAGGAAACGGAATTTAACACAATTTCATTTCACTCGTAATTACTAACCTTTTGCAAGATCGTGGAAGAACGTGGACAAGAAAATTACATCCCGAATCACAACCGTAGATAATTGTTTCCTTGACAATAATTAAATTTCAGTGTTAAAAAACGGAAGCAAGCAAATAATTAAAAAAAAAATCCGATATTATACAGGCAACTAAAATTACCCACAAATTGTGATTTGACCAGAAAAAGAGACGAATTCTAACATGTCGTTTGATCAACGCATTAGGCTTTAGAACAAATATAGGGTCATGTAATAAAATAAATACAAAATAAATAACATACAACTAAATTATTACATTTTCTATTGTTTTCAATTTTAGTAGGATGTTCAAATTATTTCACTACTACTATAATAAATTTTTTTGGACATTAAAATATCATGAATTGCATTTAAAAATGAGTGATAACATCACGGAATTATGTTTGCAATGAACAAGTACTTTCATTTGGGCCCTCGTGTTATAATTACATAACAATAATATACAATGACAAAACCAGATTATCGCTATTGCGTAATACCATTCCATTTATTTGAAGACCATAATTAGAGATGGCAATCTATTGTCAATACATAAACCCGTATCAGGAATCCAATTGGAAAAACCTATTAATGGGAATATAAACCCGTACTTTACATTGACAAATATTCACGGAGCATTGATTCTATTACATCAATTAGAATAAACGACAAGCTAAAACAATTAAGACTTTATAGAAAGACAAGTATCTTGAATTTGTCACGAATCTAATAGAAAATAAATTTATAAAAACAGATAGTAAACAAACACAATAAATAGGACAAACCACTCCCTATAAAGAAATATTATATGTTATTTGAACCTCTCCTGCCTTTTTCCATATTTTTGTAGCTTAGATAGGACTATTTATATCTGTGGGCAGGATTATGTTTTAATACACTTATTCCGAGAATTGGGTCACAATAGACCATTTGCGCACTTCCGACTTTGATTCTAAAAATATATGGCTTACATGAGTTATTACCAATTAAGGCGGGCAAAAGGGTCCCATATCACGTAAAGTTAATGAAAGTAACATATATCTTTTCCCATAATATGAACAAATTCTACTGTTGTACCATATTGTGAATTTTCTATTTGTTATAAAATTATCATCCTATCTTTACAGGCTTCCGTTATTTACAATTTTTTAGAAAATTCTACTCAAATTCTGTTCTTTCTGGACCGGAATACCATTTTGTCCGTCGGTCGTAAAGGAACTAAATAGTTTTATAGACCCAAAAATAACAAAAGACATGGATAATCAAAATGCAAATAGGACAAACAAACCAAAAAAGATCATTGAATTTCCCAGATTTATTTCATATCCGACCTTTGTCTCTCTAATCGTCTATTGTGAATACAAGCCGAATGATTTTATAATTGAGTACTATTAAACAGCAATGTACATTGGCCTATCCTTTGTTTTTCAGAGGCGGAAAGACATTATGATTTTATTCATATATTCAGAGAGTATTCCGGGCCTAATAATCTCATTATATCAGTGTTGTAATTTTACTTATCTTACCAACTATGGACAATATTGATTCTATTAATATTAAGTTTGATTTAATTCGTCTATTCATATAGAACAATCAGAAAATTAACATTTGTCTACGATTCTGTATATTATGCAAGTATGACAAGTGCAGTGCAGATATGAAATATTATTTTGATATTTTGGGATCGTATATATTTGAGACTTGTTTTAGCATTGTATCTGAGGTAGTGGAGTATTCTCTTATAGTGTTTGTTTCTTGTTAGATGTATATTTTTAATTATTTAATGTTCGTGACAAAGAGGAAGTTAACAACTAGTTTATACAGTAATAACCTTCCATAAATATGCTTTTGTTTCAAACATTTAATTCATATAACCATGCCGTTTTATAAAAGATTTTTTTTTTACATTTGTATAAAATTTCAGTTTGTCATAGAATATTACACCACATATTAGATGATGCCAAACTATCCATATATCTTTTCTGTTTTATTTTAACTCATAAGAAAGAAGGGTGAACAGTCATGTACATGTGTGTTAAGGGCATCGAATTTACTTCAAATTCTGCGATTGGACTTCGAACTGTTCTGGCGGTGTGGTAATTTCTTTCTTCTTCATCTTTTGAAATTTCTGTTAATTGTTTTTTTTTCATATTTCAGTCAATCATAGACCATAACCTTGTAGACATACATACTATTGGATCAGAGCGAAATATGGATTGAGGACCGAATATTCAAAAAGATGTAAAGGTTAGGAAAACCAGCTGGTGAATATACTTTTCAAAGTTGAAATTGAATATTGTCTTCGTATATTTTAATGTTGGTAATTAAAATTAAAAAATAAACGGTTTCAGATTATTAGTACTGCAGTGTTGTGAATAACAATAACCAACTATAAGTATTAGTTATTTTCAGTTTGGTCGTAATAATGCATTATTGATCTACACTTCACGTTCAACAGTTAAGAGGTCCTCGTCACATGCCAAAGGGTTAATTCGGATACAAATCAACCGTACAGACACAAAGACAAATAACAAAGCGATAATAAATCAGTAGACAAGTACCCCCAGGTGGTAATAAATCAGTAGACAAGTACTCCCGGGTGGTTGGGAAGGGTTAGCATCTATGGTCCCATGTGTGATATCTGTGGTAAAGTGCTTTTCGCCATATCCATTACGGGAACCGACAATGGCAAAACTTAAATTTGGAATCATGTGAGCAATCAGTTGAAATACTGGATTATCGTAATTAATTGACTCAGTGATTGCTATTTCACGCTAAGTCAACAGTTTTGCAGTTATATTCAAGATGAGAACTAGTTCATAAACATTTAAACACAAAAAGTTGGTGAATCTTTAGCAAGGATTAATCAATGGTTGGAAGTTTTTATCATCAAATGATTGTATATGATGGATACGATCTGAAGTGCTTGCTTGGTGTATACAAAATGGCTCCGATCAGTCGTAACTAGAGATGTTCACTGGTGAAAAAATA
Organism: Bathymodiolus septemdierum; assembly: GCA_963383655.1. Classification (NCBI taxonomy): domain Eukaryota; kingdom Metazoa; phylum Mollusca; class Bivalvia; order Mytilida; family Modiolidae; genus Bathymodiolus; species Bathymodiolus septemdierum. Next base: position 83,606,570 of record OY726522.1, read on the forward strand.
TAGCATACCCTGCACCATGCCCACATTTTCTAGCTGTTTGAATCAAGTCTTCTTATCAGATATTTGGCGTCACACCAACTCTAGAAGTGACATCGGCTAATTGTGGTGGCAGTATATACTAACTCAATCATATGGCGATACATATGGGGGAATACCATGGTTATTGCATATTAAAACAACTTGCTGGAGGTTACGATGGTCGAATAGCCTAATACTGGTCGTTGGCTGGCCAGCAATTGGCAAAAAAATATCCGACCATAGATCCACCAAACTGTTCTTTTCCTATAATATTTATTGCGTTGCTTGTAAACTTGTTTTCTTCATAAATATAGCAAAATAACTGCTCAAGACATTAAACAACAATCGTTCATCAATCAATTAAGCAAGCAATGGTAAGCTAAAATCATACCTCAGAATCGATTGTGAAGTTTAAATATATTTTAACAATATCATGTTGAGTATGCTTACTTTTGTATCAGTGTTTTTCTTCTTTCTATGTACAAGGAAATAGATACACATACCGTTTTTGAGAAGAAGGAAAAACATTGCTATATGAGTTATTTGGGACGGCCAATTTAGAATTTGATAATAAATTAACAGAGTGGGTAATGTTAGGTAAAAATAATTTCAATTTTGCTATATCCACGTCTAATTACTTATTAAGCAAGCATGAACAAGAATAGTTTAGCATTTGGCAATATATATAACATTCAGCGTACACTAAGTTGTGCATCTTATGCATTCAGTATGGAAAATAATGTTTATCCTCACCTTGTCATAATCCCAAAGGATTCGGGACACGGATTTGTAAATATTTTTCTGACATTTTTGCAGAAGACTAATATTCGATTTTGTTGGATTCGTAAATATTTTTCTGACATTTTTGCAGAGGATTAATATATGATAAAGTTGGATTTCCTGGTTCCTTCTCTAGACAGTCATATTGCAAAGTGGTGTGTCTGTGTATTAGCACCAATAAAATATTAGATACTTTGTCACCTGGAACATTGACATACCAGTATTTGTTCTGGAATTTAGCAAAACCTTACAACTGAATGCTAAGTGGTACTCATGTTACCCAGTTATTTGCAGCTTCTGAAATAAATAAATGATTTGTATTAATGAAAGAGTATCTTGATCTAAATATTTGTCTCGCTTTGTTCATTTCCCGGTACCGTACTTAACGTCACCAGCGATGTCCTTTAGTGTTAGTTGTCGTGTCTCCAACTAATGTGCAGCCATTAACCACACGGTATAAGCATTCTATAGCTGCTTTGCACAATTTCCTTGCTATTCAGTAAATGCAACGGTGCCAATATTTAAGACAAGACTTGATAGACAATATTATACAACATAGTTCAAATCAATTGCAAATTCACGACGAGATTGCATCACGGTGCGATTGCTAAGATTTAATAGAAATTAATACTGCTTGAGTGAAAGCATTTAAAGAGTATTATCCTGGATGAGTTACGTTACGTAATTCATATTTAGAACATTGAACTATGACGATTGCAACCTTTACCAGCAGTAGAAATGAATGCATGAACATCGTCAAAATGTAACCAAGGCAATATTCTCATGCCTATCTGTTGACTGATTAAGTAGTTCAAACTTAACTTAAGTCACATCAGCATACATATACATATTAATCTGTATTACATTGATGCTGATTTTAATATTTGCCTGCAACATATATTTGAATTAGATAAAATGGAATAAATTAAATAATAATAATAATTTTCATGTTTTAAAGCTATTAATGGACTACTTTCTATGCAACTGGCAGTGAATGGTCTCCATTGTAAGTACGTGTATACATGTACCTCATATTGACAATAATGGATAGTTGAAGTTCTTTTTAAACGTTAGAGAACACCGAAGAGGCAATCAGGAATGGACAATCCAGAGAAATTGGCAATATTGGGCACACAAGACACAGAACGAAGATAAACAAGACACAAAAGCACAACACAACATAACACAGACAACTAAATAGAACCCCAACAAAAAAACGGTGGTGGACGTAATTATTATTTCCTATAGTCTATTCTCTTTTTAAGTGGCAGTTCTTGCATATGTTATATTTGCTTCTCAATTCTAAAGTTTGTTCTACTCGCCAGGACGTTTTCTCAATGATGAACTTCTCTTGTTTGTTAAAATACTAAAAATCATCAAATCACTAGTTTTCCGGGAGGAATACAAATTCCATCCCAATTTCCGACAATAGGCCTATCTGAATGCCATCCTTTTGCCTACATATTTGCTTGTAAACTTGTTTTCGGCCTGCTGAAATCTACTCACTAATTGTTACGAATCGATCAATTAATCAAATGTGCTTTGTTAGACTTCAACGTCTTTATTATGGCATAACTCATAGCCTATCAACGTCAATTCACTAAAGCGCAAACGCCGGTGTCCAATAAGAAGCAGGAACTGCTTACCCTTCTCGAGCACCTGCAATTCCCTGGTGTTTCGTGGGGTCCGTGTTGCGCATTATTTTAGTTTTCTATGTTGTGTTTTGTTTGTTTGTTTGTTTGTTTGTTTGTTTGTTTGTTTGTTTGTTTGTTTGTTTGTTTGTTTGTTTTTGCTGTTGCTTGTCTTCATTCTGTGTCTTGTTTGAATTGTCCATTCGTCATTGCCCCTTCGTTTTTTTTCTAAGGTAAAATTCGATTACCTATGGTTTATTTATCGATATTCTGAATGCATGAGTAATTATATTATTTATTACATCCACTTTACACTTTTGTTTGTGGTATTTAGACGTTTAAAAAGTAAAATAATTTGTCGAGAGAGCAACGATCGATTGCTATGACGTTGATGTCGTGACGTCACTGTGAAATAAAGGTTTTATTTGGTGAAATACCTGTTTGTATTTCACTTGGAAATCTGAGTATCTCATTGTCATATATGTAATAAACAATGCTCTTTGGATGGATACAAATTAAAATCTTATCATTGATAAAGATGATCATTGTAAACTTAAGAAATAATTCATGGCAGCCGTAGATTTGTGCTCATTTCGCCATGGGTTGGGCATTTATATTTGATCATTTTATCCCGCGTGGTAGCGAGGTATGAAATACGAATATAAATGCCCAACCCATGGTTACATGTACACAAGTCTACGGCTGCCATGAATTATTTCGTTTCTAGTATGACAAATACGGTAATTTGTATGACCCTAGGACACCTTAGAATCCGCCACACAACGGCTGTTCCGTTTAGCCCCCTTCACATATGATGACGGAACCATCGCAATTGGAGCACATATATTGAATCAAACCCCTATTGTGTGAGTTATAATATATTCAAATATCTATTTCAATTATTTTAATGACACAAAACAGATTTAATAAGTGTCCCCTTGTAATAAAATTTCACGTGGGAGATGGCCGGAACATCCGTCGGGGAAAACCCCAGATGCGTTTTCATCGCATATTTGTGTATACATATGTAAACAAAGTAATATAATGTGTAATTGTTGTGCATGACCTCACGGAAACGGCCTTGTAGGCTTTTATTCATTACAGAAACGTTTTAAATTATGTTTTTTTTGTTTCCAATCGATAATTTGAGTGCGCAGGTGCTAAAGGTAGATATATACTCATGTTACCCAGTTATTTGCAGCTTCTGAAATAAATAAATGATTTGTATTAATGAAAGAGTATCTTGATCTAAATATTTGTCTCGCTTTGTTCATTTCCCGGTACCGTACTTAACGTCACCAGCGATGTCCTTTAGTGTTAGTTGTCGTGTTTCCAACTAATGTGCAGCCATTAACCACACGGTATATGCATTTTATAGCTGCTTTGCACAATTTCCTTGCTATTCAGTAAATGCAACGGTGCCAATATTTAAGACAAGACTTGATAGACAATATTATACAACATAGTTCAAATCAATTGCAAATTCACGACGAGATTGCATCACGGTGCGATTGCTAAGATTTAATAGAAATTAATACTGCTTGAGTGAAAGCATTTAAAGAGTATTATCCTGGATGAGTTACGTTACGTAATTCATATTTAGAACATTGAACTATGACGATTGCAACATTTAGCAGCAGTAGAGCTGAATGCATGAACATCGTCAAAATGTAACCAAGGCAATATTCTCATGCCTATCTGTTGACTGATTAAGTAGTTCAAACTTATCTTAAGTCACATCAGCATACATATGCATATTAATCTGTATTACATTGATGCTGATTTTAATATTTGCCTGCAACATATATTTGAATTAGATAAAATGGAATAAATTAAATAATAATAATAATTTTCATGTTTTAAAGCTATTAATGGACTACTTTCTATGCACACTGGCAGTGAATGGTTTCCATACGTGTACCTAATATTGACAATAATGGAGAGTTGAAGTTCTTTTTAAACGTTAGAAAACACCGAAGGGGCAATCAGGAATGAACAATCCAGAGACATTGGCAATATTGGGCACACAAGACGCAGAACGAAGATAAACAAAACATAAAGGCACAACTTAACATAACACAGAAAACTAAATAGAAGAACAGAGCGAACCCCACCAAAAAACCGATGGTGAACGTAATTATTATTTCCTATAGTCAATTCTCTTTTTAAGTGGCATTTCTTGCATATGTTATATTTGCTTCTCAAATCTAAAGTTTGTTCTACTCGCCAGGACGTTTTCTCAACGATGAACTTCTCATGTTTGTTAAAATACCAAAAATCAACAAATCACTAGTTTTCCGGTAGGAATAAAAATTCCATCCCAATTTCCGACAATAGGCCTATCTGAAAGCCACCTTTTTGCCTACATGTTTGCTTGTAAACTTGTTTTCGGCCTGCTGAAATCTACTCACTAATTGTTACGAATCGATCAATTAATCAGATGTGCGTTGTTAGACTTCAACGTCTTTATTGTGGCATAACGCATAGCCTATCAACGTCAATTCACTAAAGCGCAAAACGCCGGTGTCCAATAAGAAGCAGGAACCGCTTACCCTTCCCGAGCACCTGAATTTCCCTGGTGTTTCGTGAGGTCCGTGTTTCGCATCGTTTTAGTTTTCTATGTTGTGTTTTCTTTGTTTGTTTGTTTTCTTTTTTTGCTGTTGCTTGTCTTCATTTTGTGTCTTGTTTGAATTGTCCATTCGTCGTTGCCCCTTCGGTATTTTCTAAGGTATAAATCGATTACTTGTGATTTATTTTTCGATATTCGGAATGTAAGAGTAATTATATACAATTATGGCTTTCATGATAATGTAATATCCAAAATTATTATATCGAGAAAAAGGTTATTTCCCCGAGGTCCGTAGAACCGAGGGAAATAACCCTTTCGAGATTTAATTATTTTGGATATTACATTATCATGAAAGACATAATTGTATTAGTATACTGAACAAAACTAGTTATCTTTGGGCATGCTTTCTATTCTAGCATCCACGTAGAAACTGGCAAGAAGTTTGTCAAGTTCAACTTTACTGTATGTTGAGAAATCGGTGCTAACAAGGTACTGGTTGAGACACATCAAAGCCACTTTTGGTGATTTTTTTGTGCTTTTACCGTACTTATCTGCCAAAATTGCTTGATTGTCTATATCTGAGCTGCTCCCAAATCGACCGGCAGCAGCCATGATTCCAGATGCCAACAATGCAAGGGAAATAATTACGATATTTTATCGACGTGCAAAAGCGCGCCAAATTTTTAGGGGTTATTTCGTCCCACGCGCCGATACCCAAACCGATATTTTTCCTACGTGCACATTGTAAAGGGAAAAGGGGGTTATTTCTTTTCACGTACAGAAAATACTGTTATTATTTTCCATCTAGTTTCTATAGTAAAGTATAATAATATTATTTATTACATCCACTTTACACTTTTGTTTGTGGTATTTAGACGCTTAAAATATACAATAATTTATCGAAAGCGCAACGATCGATTGTTATGACGTTGATGTCGTGACGTCACAGTGAAATAAAGGTTTTATTTGTTGAAATATCTGTTTGTATTTCACTTGGAAATCTCAGTATCTTATTGTCATATATGTAATAAATAATGTTGTTCTGGATACAAATTAAAATTTAATCATTGATAAAGATGATCATTGTAAACAATACAATGACCTTGAAAGGATAAGACATTCACATTGTTTTAATGTCATCGAACATAGAAAACAATGTCTTGTACATAGTGCTAATTTTAGCGATCAGTCTGACAATTTATTTCAATGTTGCCTACCTTTAGTGATAACACAACTCTATATTGATGTAATAATGGAACATTGATCTTATGATATGATGCAATAACTGCTTAATGAGCTACAACTGTCATCCAGTAGATGACATACTAGCAGTTGACATTTGTGTTGTCAATACAGAGGAAACCTCTTTGTGATATTACATTCATGTGTGCTTGCATCACAATAACTTGGCCATAGAATATAAAATAGACCACTGGGTTTATATGATTGTGTGACAATTCTAAATAACGGGGAGATAAGGTGCATTTAATCGCGGAACTCTTGTTATTTGTCTGCGGATGTGGTTAAGTATCCATTCGGGGAACATTAATGTGTGTATACGTCCATTGTCACAATGATCTTGTCGATGATGTCAAGATAAAATACTAAATAATGGTAATTTTTATTAAATAAATGGATTTTTCAATTGTTTATGAGGTGAAATAAGACCAAAACGACATGAAATATACATAAACTGTTACTGAGCAGACAATATCATGTAACAAACATACAACGCTAGAGTGTACTTATAAAGCTGACAATATATGTCGTACTGAATAGACAAAGTCATGTAACAAACATACAGCGTTAGCGTGTACTTATAAAACATGAAATATACATAAACTATTACTGAATAGACAAAGTCATGTAACACACATACAATGTTAGATTGTACTTATAAAACATGAAATATACATAAATTATTACTGAATAGTAGGGTTGGCAACGATTAACCGTCGGAACATCCGAATATCGAATAGTAAAAACGCTATTCGGTTAACCGGCCATTTTTTGGTAAAAGCGATGTTTTAGTAATACTATTAAAATGCCGTTATAAGTGTGGTATTTCAACAGGTCATTAAATTATCTCAAATAGTTGTCAAAACACCGTTACCTATCTTATAATTTGAGAGGTCATGTCCAGAGGCTAAATATAAAATTTCCAATTACCTTTAAATGACTTTAATAGTAACAGGTCAAAACGCTTCCACTACCAAAGCGCCCCTACCAAAACCCCCCACTTTTTACCAAAACGCCCCCACTTTTCACCAAAACGCCCCAACTTTATACCAAAACGCCCCACTTTTTTTCCAAAATAAATCATTATAAAAAAAATATTTTATGTGATTCAAATGTATAGGAAACTGACTAGTTAATACAGATTATTTAAGTGGTATTTATACAGGTCTTAATACGGAAAAACAGGTTTAATAGGGCTTCGAACTGGTCTTTATACAGGAGTGGGCATGCGCACTTAACAATAAACAAACACAAATGGCAGACGACATAACTGGCACTATTTATTTTTCAAATTGGTGTGTGGTTACTGAAAGTATCATGAAATGGGTGTTTTGATATGTATCCTATATTATGACCTCGTACAAACATTGAAATGTGGAGTGTGTCTGAGTCAGCCACTCCTTCATATTGCATTAATTGGTTGTATTTTACATATTAGTGTATTGGTTAATATTGGATGTTTTGATATTGGTTGTATTTTACACATTGGTGTATTGGTTAATAAAGGTATCATGAAATGGGTGCTTTGATATTAACCCTGTATGTTGTCCTCGTAAAGTAATATTGAGTCTCGTACAGCTGTATTGACCCTCGGCGTTGCCTCGGGTCAATACAGCTGTCCTCGATTCAATGCGACTGTACTTGGACATAATACAGGATTAATATCAAAACACCCATTTAATAATACTATACTATTGCTGAATAGACAAAGTCATGTAACAAGCATACAGCGTTAGATTGTACTTATAAAACATGAAATATACATAAACTATTACTGAATAGACAAAGTCATGTAACAAACATACAACGTTAGATTGTACTTATAAAACATGAAATATACATAAACTATTACTGAATAGACAAAGTCATGTAACAAACATACAACGTTAGATTGTACTTATAAAACATGAAATATACATAAACTATTACTGAATAGACAAAGTCATGTAACAAACATACAACGTTAGATTGTACTTATAAAACATGAAATATACATAAACTATTACTGAATAGACAAAGTCATGTAACAAACATACAACGTTAGATTGTACTTATAAAACATGAAATATACATAAACTATTACTGAATAGACAAAGTCATGTAACAAACATACAGCGTTAGATTGTACTTATAAAACATGAAATATACATAAACTATTACTGAATAGACAAAGTCATGTAACAAACATATAGGGTTAGAGTGTACTTATAAAACATGAAATATACATAAACTATTACTGAATAGACAAAGTCATGTAACAAACATACAACGTTAGATTGTACTTATAAAACATGAAATATACATAAACTATTACTGAATAGACAAAGTCATGTAACAAACATATAGGGTTAGAGTGTACTTATAAAACATGAAATATACATAAACTATTACTGAATAGACAAAGTCATGTAACAAACATACAACGTTAGATTGTACTTATAAAACATGAAATATACATAAACTATTACTGAATAGACAAAATCATGTAACAAACATACAGCGTTAGATTGTACTTATAAAACATGAAATATACATAAACTATTACTGAATAGACAAAGTCATGTAACAAACATACAACGTTAGATTGTACTTATAAAACATGAAATATACATAAACTATTACTGAATAGACAAAGTCATGTAACAAACATACAACGTTAGATTGTACTTATAAAACATGAAATATACATAAACTATTACTGAATAGACAAAATCATGTAACAAACATACAGCGTTAGATTGTACTTATAAAACATGAAATATACATAAACTATTACTGAATAGACAAAGTCGTGTAACAAACATACAGCGTTAGATTGTACTTATAAAACATGAAATATACATAAACTATTACTGAATAGACAAAGTCATGTAACAAACATACAACGTTAGATTGTACTTATAAAACATGAAATATACATAAACTATTACTGAATAGACAAAGTCATGTAACAAACATACAACGTTAGATTGTACTTATAAAACATGAAATATACATAAACTATTACTGAATAGACAAAGTCATGTAACAAACATATAGGGTTAGATTGTACTTATAAAACATGAAATATACATAAACTATTACTGAATAGACAAAGTCATGTAACAAACATACAACGTTAGATTGTACTTATAAAACATGAAATATACATAAACTATTACTGAATAGACAAAGTCATGTAACAAACATACAACGTTAGAGTGTACTTATAAAACATGAAATATACATAAACTATTACTGAATAGACAAAGTCATGTAACAAACATATAGGGTTAGATTGTACTTATAAAACATGAAATATACATAAACTATTACTGAATAGACAAAGGCATGTAACAAAGATACAACGTTAGATTGTACTTATAAAACATGAAATATACATAAACTATTACTGAATAGACAAAGTCATGTAACAAACATACAACGTTAGATTGTACTTATAAAACATGAAATATACATAAACTATTACTGAATAGACAAAGTCATGTAACAAACATACAACGTTAGATTGTACTTATAAAACATGAAATATACATAAACTATTACTGAATAGACAAAGTCATGTAACAAACATACAACGTTAGATTGTACTTATAAAACATGAAATATACATAAACTATTACTGAATAGACAAAGTCATGTAACAAACATACAACGTTAGATTGTACTTATAAAACATGAAATATACATAAACTATTACTGAATAGACAAAGTCATGTAACAAACATACAACGTTAGATTGTACTTATAAAACATGAAATATACATAAACTATTACTGAATAGACAAAGTCGTGTAACAAACATACAGCGTTAGATTGTACTTATAAAACATGAAATATACATAAACTATTACTGAATAGACAAAATCATGTAACAAACATACAACGTTAGATTGTACTTATAAAACATGAAATATACATAAACTATTACTGAATAGACAAAGTCATGTAACAAACATATAGGGTTAGAGTGTACTTATAAAACATGAAATATACATAAACTATTACTGAATAGACAAAGTCATGTAACAAACATACAACGTTAGATTGTACTTATAAAACATGAAATATACATAAACTATTACTGAATAGACAAAGTCATGTAACAAACATACAACGTTAGATTGTACTTATAAAACATGAAATATACATAAACTATTACTGAATAGACAAAGTCATGTAACACACATACAACGTTAGATTGTACTTATAAAACATGAAATATACATAAACTATTACTGAATAGACAAAGTCATGTAACAAACATACAACGTTAGATTGTACTTATAAAACATGAAATATACATAAACTATTACTGAATAGACAAAGTCGTGTAACAAACATACAGCGTTAGATTGTACTTATAAAACATGAAATATACATAAACTATTACTGAATAGACAAAGTCATGTAACACACATACAACGTTAGATTGTACTTATAAAACATGAAATATACATAAACTATTACTGAATAGACAAAGTCATGTAACAAACATACAACGTTAGATTGTACTTATAAAACATGAAATATACATAAACTATTACTGAATAGACAAAGTCATGTAACAAACATACAACGTTAGATTGTACTTATAAAACATGAAATATACATAAACTATTACTGAATAGACAAAGTCATGTAACAAACATACAGCGTTAGATTGTACTTATAAAACATGAAATATACATAAACTATTACTGAATAGACAAAGTCATGTAACAAACATACAACGTTAGATTGTACTTATAAAACATGAAATATACATAAACTACTACTGAATAGACAAAGTCATGTAACAAACATACAGCGTTAGATTGTACTTATAAAACATGAAATATACATAAACTATTACTGAATAGACAAAGTCGTGTAACAAACATACAACGTTAGATTGTACTTATAAAACATGAAATATACATAAACTATTACTGAATAGACAAAGTCATGTAACAAACATACAGCGTTAGATTGTACTTATAAAACATGAAATATACATAAACTATTACTGAATAGACAAAGTCATGTAACAAACATACAGCGTTAGATTGTACTTATAAAACATGAAATATACATAAACTATTACTGAATAGACAAAGTCGTGTAACAAACATACAGCGTTAGATTGTACTTATAAAACATGAAATATACATAAACTATTACTGAATAGACAAAGTCATGTAACAAACATACAGCGTTAGATTGTACTTATAAAACATGAAATATACATAAACTATTACTGAATAGACAAAGTCATGTAACAAACATACAACGTTAGATTGTACTTATAAAACATGAAATATACATAAACTATTACTGAATAGACAAAGTCGTGTAACAAACATACAACGTTAGATTGTACTTATAAAACATGAAATATACATAAACTATTACTGAATAGACAAAGTCATGTAACAAACATACAGCGTTAGATTGTACTTATAAAACATGAAATATACATAAACTATTACTGAATAGACAAAGTCATGTAACAAAGATACAACGTTAGATTGTACTTATAAAACATGAAATATACATAAACTATTACTGAATAGACAAAGTCATGTAACAAACATACAGCGTTAGATTGTACTTATAAAACATGAAATATACATAAACTATTACTGAATAGACAAAGTCATGTAACAAACATATAGGGTTAGATTGTACTTATAAAACATGAAATATACATAAACTACTACTGAATAGACAAAGTCATGTAACAAACATACAGCGGTAGATTGTACTTATAAAACATGAAATATACATAAACTATTACTGAATAGACAAAGTCATGTAACAAACATACAGCGGTAGATTGTACTTATAAAACATGAAATATACATAAACTATTACTGAATAGACAAAGTCGTGTAACAAACATACAACGTTAGATTGTACTTATAAAACATGAAATATACATAAACTATTACTGAATAGACAAAGTCATGTAACAAAGATACAACGTTAGATTGTACTTATAAAACATGAAATATACATAAACTATTGCTGAATAGACAAAGTCATGTAACAAACATACAACGTTAGATTGTACTTATAAAACATGAAATATACATAAACTATTGCTGAATAGACAAAGTCATGTAACAAACATACAACGTTAGATTGTACTTATAAAACATGAAATATACATAAACTATTACTGAATAGACAAAGTCATGTAACAAACATACAACGTTAGATTGTACTTATAAAACATGAAATATACATAAACTATTGCTGAATAGACAAAGTCATGTAACAAACATACAGCGTTAGATTGTACTTATAAAACATGAAATATACATAAACTATTACTGAATAGACAAAGTCGTGTAACAAACATACAACGTTAGATTGTACTTATAAAACATGAAATATACATAAACTATTACTGAATAGACAAAGTCATGTAACAAACATACAGCGTTAGATTGTACTTATAAAACATGAAATATACATAAACTATTACTGAATAGACAAAGTCATGTAACAAACATACAACGTTAGATTGTACTTATAAAACATGAAATATACATAAACTACTACTGAATAGACAAAGTCATGTAACAAACATAAAACATACAACGTTAGATTGTACTTATAAAACATGAAATATACATAAACTATTACTGAATAGACAAAGTCATGTAACAAAGATACAACGTTAGATTGTACTTATAAACCTGACAATATATGTTGTCCGTTTTAATATTAACATGCAAAAGTCACGTTCTTTTTGTTAAAGATATTGTATGTGGTAAGATAAAAGATAAAGTCATAGCAATTGTACATTGTATATAAATTTAGTCTCTTTGTTCTCTTGAGCAAATAACTGGGTATCTTATGGGTTTATCGTGCAAAAAATTGGAATCTAGTGTGTAAATCGCCATTTCCGAATGGAATGAGTTGGAGATATGTGAAGTATCAAGTGTTTTTGCACTGAATCTGCATTGAAGTTCAATTAATACTGTTCATTATACTTGACAATTCATTCAAGCAGAAAAAAAAGTTTTAGAGAAACCTGGTATTTCGTATTTTTGTGAATACCATGTGCACTAGTCATATGCGATGTATATTGCACCAATAAACATGCATAATATTACTAACAAAGAAATAACATTACAAATACTTTAACATACCTCTCAAAATGTTGACTAATATAAACTATACACATAGTGATACATGCATCTTTATAGCGCAAATAATAAAGTAGTTCTGGTGAACAATTATATTGTTGTAGGTAGCGTCATATGCGCCATTGGTGAGAAAGAAAATCAACATATAAAAGATATAAGAACACGTCTTTTCTTAAAATTTGCAATTTATGTAATTTGATAGCTATGCGCTTTCTGATGCATATGTATACATACAAACAATATGAACTCGATGACTTAGTTTTGACTTTTTTTGCTTATAGGCATATGAACACTGTTGAAAAACCATCACAAAATCTAAAGATACCAACGAGGTAATCAGAAACTGTAAATCTGAGAACAAACAATACAACAGCGAGAAGAAAAAACAAACCAAAAGGAAAAAACGACGATTCAGAAAACATGACACCATGACTATGTGTTCAATGTATATGTTTATCAGAAAACATGACACCATGACTATGTGTTCAATGTATATGTTTATCAGAAAACATGACACCATGACTATGTGTTCAATGTATATGTTTATCAGAAAACATGACACCATGACTATGTGTTCAATGTATATGTTTATCAGAAAACATGACACCATGACTATGTGTTCAATGTATATGTTTATCAGAAAACATGACACCATAATAACTATGTGTTCAATGTACATGTTTATTATGTTTGCATAGGTTTACATTATATTGTCTTGTCCGCCTCTGGAATATGTTTTTGCTAAAGCGTGATCGCTGTCTGAGTTTATTGATAAAACCTATAACCTGAAACTATAAAGCAAATTATATAATATGAAATATCACGATTAAGGCTTCAGGCGGAAGTCTGACAATTCAAAATATAAAATCTGTATTATTATTAGTAGAAAGTATTGCTTCTATAACGTGTTGAAACCCATTGACTGACAATAAAACATGGACATTCTAATAAGGTTAACCACTATAACAAACAAACTTGATTGGTGATTTAAATTTGATCGGTGCACTTTTTGGAACGATTTTTTTTATTTTTTTATACAAAATTTCAAGCATAATGGATGATAGCTGCGGAACCGTAGCCCTTTATGGTCATTTTATTAAAAAATTCTTGGCAGACCATAGGGCTACGGATTTCACTCGATCACAAATTTGCGGAACTGCTACCAAGAATACGTCGCACCTTTCAACAGTATTTTTCACAACAAAACGCTTTGTGAGAACGGAGTCATGTGGATAATTCGTTTTCTTACATATTTATCTATCGCTTTCCATATTTACTTACTCATTATTATTAATATCTAACTTATTATCATAACTAATGTCTGTAGATTAACAAAACCCGCCCACTTTCGTTCGCCATCTTGTCTATGTGATATTCTCGCTTTGAGGTCACGTGATTTTTGATAGATCAAGTCGGATAACTCTAACCGCAAAACACGTGTTCGGTTTGTTTACGTTTTACCGCATATTTTGCACGGAGATTTTTTTTATGAAATACAATATTTAGTCAACCCACAGTTAAATATTTTACATATATTAACCAGAAATGTTATTTTTTACTTTAATTACTCCAATTGAAATGAACTCTCGAGGAACTCGTGGAACATTTCATGTTTCAACATTCAACATTTTCATGTTTTTCATGCTTTCCCCACTTTTTTTAACCTGTCAAATTCACTTTCCTTACATTGGACAATGGATCCAAGTCAAGTGAACTCGTTTTTTGAAACAAAAATAAAAAATAGATTTGGCTTTGGCTTAATAAAAGAGCAATGTAAATGTAAATATCGCAAATATCAAATGGGAAGAACTCTATAGGTATTTTTCCAACTGGATTTGGAAAAAGTGTGTGTTTTTATTTGTTGCCTTTGCTCTTTAATGAGATCAAAGGAGACGGACATATTTGCCTAGTGATTTCCCCTTTAAAATCCCTGATGATAGATCAAATACAAAAAGCTAATTTGTACAATATCCAAGCTGCTGATATCATGAGCAAAGAAGAGATGGACATCAACACAATAACAGGTTTTTATACATTAGTTTAATACACATTAATTACATTTATAATTATATTTCATAAGGAAAAATACAACAACACATTAAGTAAAAATTATATATATATATATTTACTTGAAATTATATATATGCACTTGCCTATTAGGAAACATATATAATTCAGAGGTAAAAAAAAATAACCTCAAAATCAATATTGGTTTCAATTTTGAATGAAATAATTGCTTGTCAATCAATATCAAAAAATAATACTTAAATAAAATTCAATTCCATTGAATAAGTTAACAAGGTCTAAAACATTGTAATTAAAGATGTGCAGAACATATAAAACAAGAGATGTACATATTCAAACATTTCTTTATATATTTATAATGATCTAATGTGCAAAAATAGAAATACCCAGATTAATGTTTATACACTTTGTGCATTACTACAACTTATGTATCTTCATAAGCTTGTCTACAATTTCGGATTATAAATCGGTGCCTTATAAATCGCGGTGCAGAATATCCGGTATAAAGTAAACAAGCGAGAGTTCACCTCAATTGGAGTAATTAAAGTAGAAAATAACATTTCTGGTTAATATATGTAAAATATTTAACTGTGGGTTGACTAAATATTTTATTTCATAAAAAAAATCTTCGTACAAAATATGCGGTGAAACGTAAACAAACCGAACACGTGTTTTGCGGTTAGAGTTATCCGACTTGATCTGTCAAAAATCACGTGACCTCAAAGCGAGAATATCACATAGACAAGATGGCGAACGAAAGTGGGCGGGTTTTGTTAATCTACAGACATTAGTTATGATAATAAGTTAGATATTAATAATAATGAGTAAGTAAATATGGAAAGGATAGATAAATATGTAAGGAAACGAATTATCCACATGACTCCGTTCTCACAAAGCGTTTTGTTGTGAAAAATACTGTTGAAAGGTGCGACGTATTCTTGGTAGCAGTTCCGCAAATTTGTGATCGAGTGAAATCCGTAGCCCTATGGTCTGCCAAGAATTTTTTTTTAATAAAAAGACCATAAAGGGCTACGGTTCCGCAGCTAAATGGATGAAACCAAATAACATAACCAGTTATGTATATTTCAGAATTCACATTCATAAGCCATCTAATTATAAATTAATTTTAGAGTTACATGTCATTTTATACGTGTTTTGATTGGTTTAAAAAGTTGAGGTTATTTGTCAATGTACGGAATCGAAAACTATACGTCGTTCTCAAGGCGTCGCGTGCCATTGCCATCATGTGATTTTCTTTAAATTAAGCACCTTTGGGGTTATTTTATTTTATTTCCGATTATTTGCTTTATTTTAAAATATAAATATATTTTTCAATATCATAGCAAAAAAAGTTTGAATTAATTTATAAGAATTGATCGAGATTATTTGTTCGGTTCATTCGAAATAACCTTAATCAGGTTGTACACACTCTTGCGTTACCCGGTGTGTACAACCTGATTGAGGTTATTTCTTCATGAACCGAAAGGAAATTGCGATCAACCCTTAAATATATAGAAATATGTTATTTTTGTCAATATTTGTAAATCATCTAACAAGAACCGCTACACTTCCAGAGGACCCAAGTTCACACACTGTGCTTAGTGCTGCTAAATTTTTATTTTATGTATAATATTGTGTCGTCCATCTCGGGTGTATATCCATTTGTTTTTATCATTGTAATATCTGTCTTTCGATTTACGATTTCTGATTACCCCCCACCCCCCTCCCCCCGCTTTCTTCAAACGTTTCTTATGGAAGTAATATGTTTTTATCATACACCAGGACGAAAATAGAAAACAAAAATAAATCTGTATAAGAAAGCAGATTCAAAATACCGTACTTATGAACAACACATAATCTACATCAGACTGCTGGAGACGAACATTAGTGTCACCTCATTTAGATGATAAAAAGTATCATTTGCCTGCCACTTCTAGCATAGTTATTCTATCCTATTGCTGTTTTTCCAAGGTCATGTTATGGTGCTGGTTGGCAAGTTAGACATGTTTTACCATGGAAAACTTAGAATAGAGCTCAAATGTCATCGCTATGATGTAACGGATGCTGACGTTTTTAACGTATTCCTTCCACAATATTAATAAACGTTAGAGAATACCAAAGGGGCAATAAAAAATGAACTATCCAGAGAAATTGGCAACACAGGGCACACACGACACAAGGCGAAGACAACCAAAGCAAAAACACAACACAATTGTGGCGGATATCACCACACGCAAGCAAGAACAAACAACACAAACAAGAGACGAACCTCCTAAAAAGCAACGTCCAATTCAGAAACGGATTTCCGTAATGTTACAAATGCATTAAAATAGTTGAGTTTCTAAAAAAATATATATCGGGGGCCGTCGTGGTCATGAACGTATTATAGTTGGATCTACTACTACTTGTGCACTGCGTATCTATGACCTCTAAAACTATGATTGGGAATCCGCTGATGGAGAGTTGTACTCAATACAACATTATGTGTTAAGGTTTGCCAGTGACTTACGACAGGTAGATGGATATGTCCTCAAGTAATAAAGCTGTCCGCCACGATATGACTGAAACATTGTTAGAAGTGGCGTAAAACACCATAAACATAGCCCGTATTAAATTGATATAATTTTGTGTAAACTATGTGCAATGTTATTGTTTCTAATTATGAATTTGTTTTGGGGTAAATTCCTTTTAAAAATCAGTTTGAATTACACAACACAACGGATGGTAATTTGTATTTCCATTTAGATAAAACAACGATCAGAGTGTGAGTTCAGCTGTGTGGAAAGGGTAAGCAGTTCCTGCATCTACAAGGACACACGACTACACTTTTACTTGCATTCACATGGGGTCCGTTATCATCATACACTTTGTCATAAAGTTTGCCCTATGAACAAATAGACCAATTTCAAAACCAAATTTTATTTGAAGTTTCTAATTTATGACAATTCTATCCGGTTTTTTTATGTAGAAATTGTTGCTACTGAATACAGGAAATGCATAGCAAAATTATATCCGATGCATCTTGCAGTAATTGGTCGATTGACTGGTGTTTAGCGCCTACAATAGCAGCATTTCAGCGGCGTGAACAAATTATATAAATGATATTTCACAAGTACAAAGGACTTTAATATAAATCAAATTTGTGTATCTAGGATAATTTCTAAGATATTCAGATAATTGTCCTGTATAATTGTCCACCTTGATTTTTATTTAAAACCAATTAAATATTTCTGGCATAGTATAAAGTTAATGCACACACAAAGCGCAAAACGAGGAAACTTCTTTAAGAGACAGATTCGATAATAGGCATATGGTCCTGCATATGATGCTTAAAATTATTGTCTTGTGTGAGCATCTATATGCATATTTCTTAAATGATAGTTATTGAATAAGGGTAATAACAAAATTACCGAACTCCGAACAATCTTACAAAGGGAAAGTCAAAACTCATAAGTATATAAACAGACAAAATCAGTCAACAACCGGAAAACTGTGAAAACCGTAGTGACCCTGACTTGGTACAGGCATTTCTAAAGAAATGGTTGGTCGAATCAGATTTTAAAGCGCCAAACCTCCCCCTTTCATTACGGCTCAAAGTTTCCGGCTGTCACTATAACAGTAGTTATAAAGAAAATTAGATCAGTTCCATAATTATATAAAACATTTAAAAATGAACACATAATGAAATACACAGAAATTACAAATTTAACAAGGTCAAGAAAAGTTTGAAGATACCAAAGGGGTATTAATTTGAAGCAGAAAATCGAAGAAGGAGAGACAACAGAATGACCAAAAGATAAAGGTCAAAAGGACAAGCAATGTTCTACAAAACACTACACAGAAAACTAAAGATTGTTCAGCACGAACCCCATTTAAAACTTTGGATGGAGTCAGTTTACAATATTTCCTTCAACATGAACACAAAAATATTCATTTTTCAAAATATTTTCAAAATCTTGATCATTTAAATCAAATGATCGTCTCTTGATTGGTTCTAAGTTTTAAATTAAACATTCGATATTTGAATTAAGACTTTAATATTCCAGTGCCCGCCTGAATAGCATCTGGTATATAATTGTCTGACTTAATATCGTAAGTGTCCGACTCCCTTTTGAATTTTGGATAGGATTGTTTTTTCTTAACTGCATTGTTCTGTATATTGCCAGGCAGAACAATAACAGGTTTAAGAAGCCAGAGGATATACCATTCACCATCACTTTATCTAATACATTTATATATTACAAGAAAATTAATCAAAAACACGGTATATATATATATATATTTACACCTATACCCATTTGATATTATGCTTGAAATTCATTCCATTTGTTTTATTTTTCTTGTGTTTTTCTGTTTTTGTCTTCCCAATTATCATAGATCATACCCAAAAACAAACAACAACAAAAAACAAGTAGAATATGAGCACAAACATGAGATCAAGAGCAACAGTAGTTAACTTATTGTGTATACAGTACGGCAATCATTTGTAATATTACAGAGCAGAGCCCAACAAATGAAAACATATTCCATTCCATTAATCCATATACGACAACAAACGCCAACGACATACAAGATTTAGATAAATAGAGACCTGTTGCTACTCTAGTATTAGCCATCTTATATTACGCCTGGAATCAACTTTTCTTCGATTAATGTATCGGGCTTACACTTCATTACTTAGTATCGACGTAGGGAAGACAGAGAGTGGTTTGCTGGTATTGGCTTTGTAAACATTATAAATCTAATGAACACGTCCGTGCTTCACGCTGTCCGATTAAATTGGAAAACTGTTTAATGAATAAGTTGTTGCACTGATTTCTCCTATTAAGGTAAGTCTTTCATTAATTTTTTATCAAGGTATAGCTTTGATTATTTTTTTCATTTAACATGAACATAGATAAATGAATATTTCCTTTATAAAGAAAAAAACATTTACCCTGAAATAATATAGGTATATTTAAACTAACGGCGAAATATTTCAATTATGTTCCAGACTCCTTTTGTAACTATTAATAACATTTTGTATGTAGCTAATAATGAAAATTTCACACGTCTGGTCAAGGAAGTTAATTATTAATAGTGTTTGGTGTAACACTATTTATCTTCAGTATTATCATGGTCTTACTTATATCGTAGATATTTGATATACAATTGGCTTGTTTCCCGTTATAACTGTAGTATTGCTTAGTAATAGGGGTATATAGGTGGGATACATTATTTCTAACTGTAATTCGTGGTTATGTCGGTTTCTATCACAGGCATATGCGACCTTAGCCAATTTTGACTATCCTGTTTAGGTCCTGTTCTTGCTGCCAAACATTTTAATTATTTGGTTTTCCAATTTTTAGATTTTGAGCGTACTTGATAAAGGTTATTCCAGAAACGCGTCGTGTGCACTAAATTTGATATCTATGTTTTTATTCTAGAAGTAACAACAAAAACCCTCTCAATTTACTGTTGACTTTCAGTCCCTTCAGTTTGTATTACTGTTTGAGTTATTAATATATAAACAGTAATACTGTTTATTTGCATTTCATCGTTTTACCGATATTTGCTATGTTTTTTTATGCTAAGCATCAACATCAACATCATATGAAACGTATTGCTCGACCTTTAGTTTTCTGTGTAGTGTTTTGTAGATCGTTGTTTTTCCTTTCGTCCTTTTTCTTCCGGCCATTGTAGTGTCTGTCCTTCTTCGGTTTACAGATTCGGATAATCACATTGGTATCTTCATACTCTTCTTAGATAAAGGTATAGGTTGTATTCATGTAATGGTCGCGTAAGAATCTAAGAAAAGAGAATTACAATGGTATTCCATAATAGACAATTAATAATGACTAACAACTATTATTAGAATTGTCCGTCATATTTATCAATGGAATATTGTTCAAGGGCACCACATACAAATTAATTCGTTGAAATCTATATATTTTATTAGTGTGTATGTCTGCATTTTATTCTTCAGTGTTTTTCGATTTCAAGCAGTTGGCAAACCAATTGTTACTCATTCTTATTAACACCAACTATGTATTATGAGTGTGTTTAAGCATTTAGTTGTGGTGCTTCGTGAAGGAACGACAACAACCAGTTATCATTGTGTACATGTCAATAAGGAAATATAAGATGACAATATATCAGATGGCGATTGGTATCATAAGAACAAATAAAATGAAAAACAACATATACCATACTGTTTGAACAGTTTCAAAATCCAATCCAAAATGTTTTAAATAGTAAACTTATAATATTGTAGCATTAATCAAGATCTGTACAGCGTACCATAAATATTTTTTAATAAAAATAAGTTTGTATAATTTAGCAGGCACGACTCGTTCCTTGAATTATCTTCATCAGGTACGCTCATGGTCGAAAGATTTGAAAGCCAAATAATCTAAATGTATTTGCGAGCAAGTAAACAAAAGAGTCAAACAGGATTAAATTAAACATGTGTTATTGCTCTATTATCAGGATTTGGCACAAGTCATAACAAAATTACAAACACCCTCTCCCAGAACCGTCTAAGGTCTAAGTATTCCTTAGAGATTGTCTTTAGTTTTAATAAGTTAAAACTATATAGGTAGTTATTTATACAATACAAAACGTGCATCCAGAAACAATGTCGATATACATTTCTTTGAAGAGATAATAATATTCTTTAAAAAAAGCCATTGTAGATTCCTCATATTGCTTCAAGCAGAAACGTTTGACTTAGGTTTTCGGACCCAATCAGAAATAAGAAGAATAGCATGTAATATAGCTATTAATAATGTCTGATACACTATAATAAGATATTATATATTTATAATGTTCGACACAATGACATACATTTTTCAGTAATTTGAAATTTGATCATTTATTGAATATATTTTACGTAATTATTTTTTTATGAATCCAATGACATCCATCATATTAAAAATTTTAATCTATGATTTAAATTGGAAATGTATACTTTGAAAAAGCGTGGATTACATCCTATGATTACTGTGAAAACAGACAAAATATTATTGGGCAAGGTATTCTTGTATACTAAGAAAAGTAAGATGCTCATAGTTGGGTAAGAAAATCCTGGAATATTAAGAACGGTCAATTTATAATATTTGGCGGTAAATGCTTGATCAAGAATAGATAAATGACTACTGAAATTATTGGAAGCTAAGGACAGACAAGTGATAACAAATTTCCCTCAAAGGCTCTTATTTATACATCTGCCTTTCATTTAATTGCTCCTCAATTCTTATATATTCATAAGCTATTGGTAAAATAAATATAAACCTTCCTTACGTTATTTGTGTTTGTTTGCGTATGGTGGTGTCCAACACATATTGTGTTGTGTTTTTGCTTTGTTTTTCTTCGTCTTGTTTACCCTATGTTGCCAGTTTCTCTGCATTGTCCATTTCTGATTTCCCTTCGGTATTCTCTAACATATATTTGCGTAAGTAGTTATTCCGCCAATATCAACAAACAAACAACCACCTCTCACCTAAAATTATTTAAAGCAGAAAAGACCACTTAATATGGCATTGATAGTCCAGGTCCTGGCTTGAGGCAGATACACAAATGTGGCGGATCTAAACCGATCAATTGGATCCTACCCTTATAATAATTGGATCTCCAACAATACAAATATAAACAAAACAACAAAACCTGATTCACTTCGACTCAAAGAGACCACACGATATAACCAAAATGAATGACAACGTAAGCATGAACACTACACATATATGTTAAGGAAAAGCTTGCATTTCATTGGCTTCTAGTTAAGAAGTAAGAATGTGTTGGTCAAAGACTATCACTCGTATGACAAAGAAGTTTTTCTTTAAGAGCTTCATGAAAATAAATCAGTAATTTGGGACAATCTTAGCAAATAAGACTTTATTATAACGTACTCATCTGTAGACCAAATATAATATAGCTTTATCTAGTAGCAAAAATTATTTCAATGTAAATGAACAGGAGAATTTATCCGACAGTACATGTAGACACACATTAATGTAAAGGAACAGCGCTTTTATTGCTGTTTTACATTTGCATGGGTATTCAATGTGTCTATGCATACTAATACACAATCAGATTAATGTTAAAAAAAGGAATAAATCTGAATGTAAAATAAACCTTATTTCACTGAATGATACAAACAAAACGGAAGCAGCGTGTACAACGCATTCAGAACTTCCGTAGTAAACAAGACAGCAAGTGATTGAAATATTAATGGAAATACAAGGTTGTCTGAAATTCTCTTTTTACAATTATAGATTAATAAGCTGTATTTGGTTCACGTCGTTACCAGTACTAAAACATCACACAAACAAGACACAAGTGTAATAAACACTGGACTATAAAAAAAAAAAAAAAACACACGAGGAAAATAAAATATTAACAGTCTATGATACACAGGGGACAAGACCAATGAAAAATCGAAGACCTAATAGTAATGCAAAATATATAACATACACGTTTTTACTATGAAAGGACATGAACTTTGAAAAAAACTCAGATTTCCTCAGGGCGAAAATAATATGTGATTTTCAACTAGCTTTTGTGAGTACACTTGCATATTTAATGAGCATTCCGTTAATGATACAATGTAAATACAAATTATTGTTTTCTTTAATAATTATATTCCTTTCTTCAGGGAGTTTGGTTAAGGATTATTCTTGTTTATTGTCACTTTCAACAATATTTCATTTATATCTTGGTGGTCAGTATTATTGGTAAAGAAAACCAGAGTACATTAAGAAACACCCACTTGTCATTGATAAACTGCATTACTTGTATCGATTGATTGATTGATTGATATATCGGGAATATATCGTTCACTTTTCAAATATTTGAACACAACAAGGACACTTATAGGGATGAAAATCCAGATCATGCTTAGGGACAGACACAAAACATGTGTCGGATTTAACCCAGTTATGGGAATACATGTCCTGCCTAGCAACAGACACAATAATGTTTCGGGTTCAATTGGGTCATTGGGATCCAATAAACGTTTTTTGTCTGATAATTCAATGTTATACAAAGTTGATGATTAAATATTTCTTAAATATTAAGATTATCTATCAGTTGTCTTTGACGATGGCTACAAGAGTCAATCGTCATTTACATTTCTAACTATTGATACATGTATTTATATTTATGGGCATTACGAGATATCAGAAATATCTGACAATATGCAAGTGATTCTATTCACCTCGATATTATCAACCAATAATATTACTCGAAAATATATTTGATGGTTATTTGTTTTTCTAATAAATTGGTCGTCATCGTATTGTAGTTGGATTTACAACTTTTACAACTATCTGTGTAATCAGTGCCTATCACTATTAAAGTTGTGAGTTCTAATCCCGCTTAGGTCGAAATGTACGCGATACATCATTGTGTTATAAAGCTTGTCAGTGACTTGAGGCAGGTCAACCGTTTTCTCCGGGTACTCCGGTTTCCTCCACCAATAAACATGACCGCCGCGATATAGCTGAAATAATATTGGAAGTGGCGTTAAATCCCCTCACCCTAACCCTAGCTTTAATACATTTATATTTATTTGTGAATTTCTTCCATATTTACCAAACTATATTGATATGATAAGAGTTATAAATCTGAGACGGAACAGACCTTAGATTCCGTATTTTTTTTCATTGATAAATGGATATTATGCAATCAATGGCAAACGAGCTGACAAATTATCTAACAGATATATTGACTTGCTGCAAACCTGTATGAATGATGTAGATTACTTAAATTAGTGTTGTTAAACGATGCAAGCAATCTAATAAATATTAAATTCCCCTTGTTTAAACACTCCAGGAGAGTATTTTCTTCCATTCTTTAAATAATTAATTAAAGATATGTCGCAACAAGCATTCTGTTTTTTGTGTAGTTTTGATGCGCAAATTGGAGTGTTATTACTAGCAATAAAAGAATTGCAATGTCGTTGATAGGATGTATGCATGTAGCAATATGAACATAAATATCGCAATGGATTATCTTGCCACGATAAGTAGATGCTTTAAGATGCATTGTTCTCATGACATATGTTTTTTTATTCCAAGGTACCATATATACCATTTCTGAGTATAAAAGCATGTAATTCAAAGTCGATTCCACTAGAGAGAATTTGAGCCAATCAAATAACATGGTGCAGCTGTTCTATTATGAAAGCAGAGGAAAATGTTGTCGAAAACTATTTAGTTACCATGGATATCCGGCCAAAGTTTTACTTTTTCCATACGAAGGATGGGCTCAACCGGCACTTGTGACATATTGGGTCTTAAAAACATATTTCTGGAGTCGTAGCAAGTGTAAAATTGTTGAAGTGTCCGGTTCAACAAAGAGAACGACAAAAGGCAAAATGACGGACAAAGGAAAAGATGCAATGTTAATCACTGGCAGATTCAAGGATGCACGCAATCCTGATTTTCGGATGACCTTGACCAGCAATGTTAGTAATGCAGACTTTCAACAGGGATACTGTGTTACCGGAACCCTAGACAGGGGAGATAAGCGTAAGAATGAATATCAGCTGACACACTATGCTATGGTAAGACGAAAGGGGTACGATGACAAGTTATAGTCGTCCTAAAAAATCAATTTTCATATGTTTTGTGACATGTTGTTGTCTTCAGCTTTACAAAGGCTCAACCCTAATTGTTTAATCATTTTATGATTTGAAAAGTGCCAAGCTCTTAGACCGATAATACGGATACTCTGTTTGCAAGATCTGATACTTAACTTGATGTTTCCAGTGTAAAATAATGGCTTGCATTCTGTAACATTGAGAAGGGAAATTAGTAAATTGACATGACAATACATATCGACAGACTTAGCAATATATCAACCATTCCTTTGACAGCGAAATGACAGGGTCATAACAGTTTTACAATTTGTGTTAATTGTTTGGATATTGAAGCAAGAATATAGACAAATCCTTATGGATTTTGTATTTCTGCGGATATGAAAAAAAATCAATCTTGTTAAACTTGGATAAATGGCAAATACACAAGGGCAATTCTGTGTATCATTGTTTTAATATAAGATATAGTACACTGATATTTATTGATTGAACTAATATTGTGCTTGTTGTCTTTAATTTGTTTAATTGTCAAAAAATGAATAATTATTATTTTTATAAAACAACTGCCATTGCACCCAAGCATTTTTGCAGAATCGAAACTGACACAGCGATGTTGTTTTGTAATTATAGTTAATACGTTGTAGATTAGCCATATCATTGTATTATACAGACGTTTTTGATAGTCAATAGATACACTGTTGTGAAAATAACTATTGCTAATATCTAATGCTGAGTGTAAGTACGGAATCTAAATCTTTATCTAGAATGAGACTGGTTCAGATTGTTAGGATTTCAAAAGACACAATCGATTTTCCGACACATTTTTATTCCATTTCCCCAGCATTCCATATGATTGTAATTCTACATGCGTCTTAACTTTTCATTACTTAAATCTTTCCCAGTCAGCTTTCATATTATCGATCTTCAATCAACACGCCGATATATTCGAACAGATAGAACAGTTAATTGCCGAGATATGTTTAACAAATACCCACAATCAGGATTGATATTTCATAATCTCTATGGAGCTCTATGACATTTCCATATACACACATAAATATATATTAGCTCAACTTCATGTTTCATTTACCCTTTGTAAAAAATATTCCCAAGTGGAAAAAAGAACTCGGTTTTTTAACCGCAAGAGCTTAATATGGTTAACACATTTATTTCTTCAAAAATTTTACTTTTCTTCTTTTAATCCATCATGATGTCAGAACTGTTTTAAATTATTTAATGGCAGAGTAATGCCTATTCCAACTTAAATTTCGAATGCATTTTAGAACATGTATTGTATTATATAATTTTTTAAGCATAGTATGAAATATTGTAAAGCATGTAAGTTCCAACGTTATGCTATATATAAGTTAACACAATGTATGAAATACTATCGAAAGATTATTATGTGAAATACAAAAAGTAATGTCACTAACCAAATTTATACACTATGTTCAGCATAGTGACGTAAATATGTTGATATACAAATATAATCCAAGACAAAAAAATAAAATTATCATTAATGGGATTATGTTTTGATTGCTATAAGCTCTTATGCTATGTTATCTATAGCGTTGTCGGTTATGATCACATAAAGCATTAACGCTTAAATCATGCGTTATATGTATGCATGGTTTAATGAGTTATATGGCCTTGCTGACAAATTTTTCGATAATCAAACATTCCGTATTATTAGTTGTAATATCAAAATTACCTAAATGTTCTTCTTCCTGACTTATTTTCACAATTTTAGTATGGTAGATCATAATTTTTTTAAGTATCTAGGAAGTAGACCGTAAACCACTTTTTTCAAAGCTAATATCAAATTTTGCTGCATATATATTTAAAAGCAAAGGTTGAGGTAAATTAGAATGGTTTGTACACATGCAAGTCTTTGTTCGTACATGTTTGTTTCTGTGTCTGAGATAATTATTTCATAAATGCGTACCTTATCGTAAACAATACTGTATTATCAGACACAAAACTTACAATCAATTAAATTTTTCGAACACATTCCATTAAAAGATGTTTTCCATTTAAATGAAATATTTATACCAAGTGAGTTGGGACATCTTAAGGACCTAGATAGCAAGCTTTTCTTTTCACAGAAAAAAACATGAATATACTAAATGTATTTACTTGATTTAGTTGTGTTTAGAAATAATAACATGGGCATGTATATAGAAGTAAGTTAGTGAGCAAGAAATTAAAACTTCCACATTGTGTTGTTATTATGTGTACAGATGGAGTATATTCTATAGTTCTTCTAGTAATTTTTGTTCATCTTCATTTTACAATAATGTAAGTCACACCCATATTAAATGAACGTCGTGTATAACACTCAAAAGACAAGAGGCTGCTCCACCATTTATAACACAATGAAATTCCAGTCGCACTTTACATTCACAAAAAAATTCCGGGAAATGAAGATATTTATGAATGATAAACACTTAAGGTCAAATGTAATTCTATGTTTTTGAAATATCACACAACATTGTCTGAAGCGATATTAAATTCATCCGTTGCTCTGTTGGCACTGCTCAATCAACTTTGCAAGGTTACTCCCGAATGACGGTCCTCTTGTCAAAGTAAATAATTCCTCAATAACACATATTTAAATACCCACATGTGTGTAGCAATTTGCTAAAACGTTCATACCGTAAAGTTTTCGTTGGTGGTTCTTCATATGAAAGGGTACATGAGGCAAAAACGTGAAATATTTTCGAATGGTAGAGTTTTCAATCGTCATGTGGTAACATGAATTATGTTTAGTAACTTTAGCAGTCTGTGATTATGAATCGTCATAGTAACGTATATTAGTTTGATATATTCTTGAATCTAAACAGTAAAGAAAATTTGTTTGAAAAATGTCGACAAGGTACCTCATAGTGATTTGCTATAATAAATGAATGTGGTAATAAAATGCGGTAACGCATATTAAATTTGGAAGGAAAATCTAAATAGTATTAGGTTGACAATACAGAACTTACATAGTAAGTTACATATACTTGCATAGTAACGTATATGCTTACATAGTAGCGTATATACTTACATAGTAACGTATAAACTTGCATAGTAACGTATATGCTTACATAGTAACGTATATACTTGCATAGTAACGTATATGCTTACATAGTAACGTAGGTACTTACATAGTAATGTAGGTACTTACATAGTAACGTATATACTTACATAGTAACGTATATACTTACATAGTAACGTATATACTTACATGGTAACGTGTATGCTTACATAGTAATGTAGGTACATACATAGTAACGTATATATTTACATAGTAACGTGTATGCTTTCATAGTAACGTATATACTTACATAGTAACTTATGTTTATGTTTAATTTGTGTACATGGGTCCATTATATTACAAAAAAGAGAGTTATTTCATCATATTAGTATATTGATATTGTTAGTATTTGTTGATAAGTTGTGATAGATAATATAGTTGATATTTTGTGCTATGATAATACTCACTGTTGATCATTACAAAACCAGATTATTTATTGAATAAAAATGGCTTTTTGCTTTAACATATGTTTATGTCTTATACTTAGTAGATTGAAAAGGGATAAAGCTTTCAGAAATGTGAAAAGAAGAGTTTGAAGATACCAAAGGGGTAATCAAAATCCGTAATTCGAAGGAGGACAGACAACACAATGGCCAAATTAAAAAGGAGAAAAGGACAAACAGCGACCTACAATACATACACATAAAACTAAAGATCTAGTAACATGAATCCCATTAAAAACCGGGGTGAACCCAGGTGCTCCGGAAGGGTAAGCAGTTCCTGCTCCACTAGTGACACCCGTCGTGTTACTCTAGTTACAAATCCGGTGATATTTCATGAATGAGGATAGGACCGTATCGTAACGATAAAGCAGAGGATTTGATTTCCAAACCGACCAGGGTATCCGTCATATATCAAGTCGGTCCATTGATAGGTCACTTATCACATGCGACACATTGGGCATTTCTCAAATGCCTGTATGACCAGTCCGCCTCTGTAACGATAACAATTCGTTCACGTACAAGTGGAACAACTTGACAGAAAATCATGCAGCATTGATAGATACTACTGTAGATAAGCAAAACGTCGATCAATGACTGGTACAAGAAGAGTTTGAAGGTGCGAAAGAAGTAATCAGAAGCCGTAAATCGACGAACAGACAATACTATGACCAATACATTACTAAATGAGGACAGGATACAGGTATGTACAATTTGGCATGATGAAAGCTCAAAACATCTAGGTCACATGACAACAATTAATGAATGAGCCTAGTGATCTACTAACGTTCACAACGACATCGTCGCTATTATAGACATTTAAAATATTTGAGAGCAGAATATTGAACGCCTAGTTTGAGATGAAACATGTGTTGTAGGTCGATCACACACCATCCCATTCAGTGTACAATAAAGCGCTCAGAAACTAGCGTATTTTCCAAAATGCAGTGTGATAATATGGGTCTCATGATGTTTTCAGTTACCAACCACAATGATATCTTTGACAAAATCGCACAACGATCTTCCGCAGTTTAGTTGAGTACACTGAATATTATATCACAGAAAATTTAATTGTAAAAGACAATCGTTTTAATGGAAATGATATTAATACTAAAATCAAATTGCATCAAATTATATTTGCATTTATACGGAAAAAAGTGTACTGTGTAAGTGTGTTCGGTATGAACCCATTACATGTATTAATATAATGTATTTTATTATCATCATGATTTTTATGCTTAGTCGTACCAATTCATCGATTTATGAATATGGCAAATGACGTCTGAAACACTGGTTATATAATATCAGATAAAATACACGATCATCTAGTTATTGTCTATGTACAGTATGAATCATCAAACCTACAAGTATGGATATGAATGCAACTGAACACCGAAGGAAATCCCACTTATCTATAGAAACAAATAAATATTTCTGTTATTGGTCTTCTCAGTCTCTATAAGGTTTTCTATGATGAAAATGACTTGTATTAAAGATATGAAACGCCACTCAAACTAGAAAAACGATTCAAATTAACTTACATAACAAAATATTTAAATAATTAATGGTTCTCATTAGATTTGTAAGTAGATACAGCTTGGATGAAAACTGAGCAAATACATGAAATACCTATTCTACCACATATAAAAATATGGTATATATTCCTAGCCAGGAGAACCGAATGTTCGATTATGCCTCTGTTTCTACGATTTGCGATTGGATTTTATAACTGGTCTGGTTTTGTTTGTTTATTCTTTCAATTAGGAATATTTGTATCAATTGTTCTCTATTAATGTATTCCAAATCATTACAAGCTTTAATTAATATTAGGAAAATATTGTAAATAAACGTTAGAAAACCGAAGGGGCAATCAAGAATGAACAATCCAGAGAGACACCGAAAACATTGAGCAGAAGACGCAGAGCAAGAACAAACAAACAAACAAACAAACAAACAAACAAGAATGAAAATCAAACGGATGAGCAGCACAGACAACACCAAAAAATAGGGAATGAATCCAGGTGTTCGCTAAAGGTAAGCGGTTCCTTTCTCTTATAAAATACCTACCGTGTCACTCATATGGTGAAGTCCGGTAAAAGTCTTGTCTCTGATAGACAATAATAAGACAAATAGTAATTCATGTACCACAGCCTCTTTTCGTGTTTACGACATTCGTGTTCTGTTCTACAATAAACGGAAGCCATTTTTATTTTTGGCATGCATTCTAGAGGTAATCATATCAACAATATAAAAGTAAACATACAAGCCAAGAGATAATGCAATAATTGAAATAGATTTGATTTATAATTCCCTCGAAAGGTAGTTTATTCTAAAATAATTGTGTTTACATAAACGAAATAATGTGCCTGTTTTGTAATTCAATACACATTTTTAGCATGGTTAGGCAAACCAAACATACCAGTTGGGATGGTAATTTCCGATTATCGTGACATTAAAAGTTGATTATATGGTTCGAAGACCTGAGAGTGAAATTAAATGGCTTCGAATTTCTGATTGGAATTGAATCTGAAATTGAAACAATAAAATTGATAGTTTCACTGGAATATTAAGTAAAATTTCCATCTCGAATTTCTTTAATTATGTAACGGTACTACAAAAAGTCATGCAATGGGTTTAATCAAATATTTAATTAAGAGGAACATTTCTGATTAAAAATCAATAGTATGTAACTTATTTCAATTGCAGAAACTTAACTAATGACTTGATGTTACGTCTCTTTGTTTAAGACTACTATATATATAAATATATATTAAATTTCATAGGAAAAAATGCGACGAACAAATGCGTAGAATAATTTTTAAGAAACGTGGATGTATATATAGATGATATAATCAACACATCAAAGGTGGAAGAGTTTGAAGATACCAAAGAGGTAATCAGAATCCGTATATCGAAGAAGAACAAACAGCACAATGACCAAAAGAAAAAGTACAAAAAGGACAAACAACGATCTACACATCAAAGGTGGAAATAGCCATAGAAAAGAAAACATCGACAGCTACTGATTACGTATTGTATAAGATAACGTGTCCTATATATATTCTCTTATAATGTTGCAGTGTAGCTTAACAACGCCTCTGATAATTTGTTTATTTCCTCTGCAGTCTTTATTAGTTATATTTCACAAGACAAGTACTTCTTGAAGCAATGCCGTAATGAGCATGTAGACATACTTGTAAAGGTAATATTAAAACCCAGTCAGACATATTATGTGTTAAATTCTAAAACACTTTCTTACTATGAGTCACAGGAAGCAATGAGGGACTAACCAGTATATATACTCTATGATGATATCAAAACTACTGTCTGTAGACAATTGGTTTTAACATTTCCTTTGATCGATTGTCATTGTGCTTTAAAAATATGACACTTGTACTATTTTTTTTTCTATTACATAATTTGGGGATTTCTGAAACAAACAGACTCAATAACTTTGTTTTCTTTATTTTACACAATTGGTAATTGGTATGGGCATCAAATAACAGTCTATTCGGCGACAATAATAAAACAGTGGGGGAAATGATTGTCACACAAAAGCACTCATGACGAAAGATGGTATTGGCATTTAGGTTTTGGTCCAAAGTTGACTATTGTTTCCCTATTACGTCTCCCAATATCCTTGGGTACTATCTAATATTTACATGATCGGCATGTAAACACAGTTGTAAAAGAATTATTAAAGCGCAGCCAAACTGTTTATGCATTAAATTCTAGCCGTCTTTGTTGGTTGTGTTTCATGAGGCAATGTTGTAACGAGTGTGAAAAAGAAATATTAAGACCCAGCCAATCTTATTACGTGATAATTCTTATATGATTTACATAATTAGAAATCCTATTCTCTGATTGGGTATAAGCGCTTATGGAGGCGGGGTTTTTGTCAGTTTATTTTTCGATAGACGATGTTCACCGGACTACTTTTTTCGTAATGTAAGCAAAATGGCGGCTTGGATTCCCGATAATAAAGAAAGATAAAAGAAACAATGTTTATTGTTAATAATCAACAATTATTGTTAGATATGAAATACAAAAATAAATGCCAATGAAAAAAAAAGCCTGTACAAAAACATTCCGGAAAAAATACTTAAGACAACCATCTATCGACTTTGACTTTTGCAATATATCGTCATCCTGTGACGTTGTTATTCATGACCGACACACATCAATGGAATGTATGTGTGCGTACTGGGGATACCCAAAGGTAAATTTTCAAAACAAATGGAAAAAAAAAATATACTTAGTTACAGAATTATAAGGATTAAACGCATTTTTTCCCGGAGTTTATTGATGTATAACCTGGACCAAGTCACTCACAAACTTTCAGAAAAGTCCTTCGGACTTTTATTTGTTTGTGAGTGAATTGGTCCAGGTTATACATAAATAAACTCCGGAAAAAATGCGTTTAATCCTATATTAAATGTTGCATCTGTCGTAATAACAGTCCCATCCTTTCTTCCTTCATGACTTATCATCGGATATGTAACAAATGTAACACGACGGGTACCACTAGTGGAGCGGGAACTGCATGACATGCTCGGTTTATGTTTACTTTGTAGTATTTTGTAGATCAGTGTGTCCTTTTGTCCCTTATATGGTCTGTCCGTCGATTTACGGCTTATGATTACCCATTTGGTATCTTAGATTTACGCCTTATGATTACCCATTTGGTATCTTCCAATATTATTTGCTAGAAATATATACAATCTGCTTGTACAACTATTAGATTCAACTAGCAATTAAAGCAGCACTTTTATCCTTCATTCCATATTATATTACCATTTCATGGTTTATATTATATGCTAATGAATATAATACCTATTTATTCTGGTCTCTCATGAACACCATTAATGTCTTTGTATGATTATGCCTATTTGTTGCTCTGTGGTGTAACGATTAGCGTGCTTGCATCGAATGCGATAAATCGTGGGCTCGAGCCCCGATCAGGTCAAGCGAAAGAACAAAGACTGGTTGGCTTAGAATCAGAACAATGTGTCCGAGTGGGGCGACATGTCTCTCCGCGAACTATTGTTTCAGTGAACTAGCACTATAAAAATTCAACCAAACGTGTTGGTCTAGTACAAAGCGGACCCCATCATCATCTCATTGAAGATTAAGTTGTCCTCGCCATGATATAGCTGAAAATTTGCTGAGTTGGCGCTAAGCAACAATCACTCACTCACCTATTTGATATTAAATCTGGTAGTAGAAGTATCAGTTATGATTTTCTCTCATAAGAATAATGTTTTTTTAATACGTGAACTCGGGAAGATTATCTGTTCTTGTTCCACCAGTGGTACTATCGGACAAAGACTACTAATAGGACACATAACTATGTACTTTATAATAGAAAAAAAACATAATGTAGCTATTTCTAACACTATAAAAAAAAATACAGGAAGGTATTTAATCCGATGATTTAGAATTATTTTAATTGTCACGTTGAATTGGATCATTATGACAAGTTACAGATCTAGACTACACAGGTTACACCACATTATTTTAATCTACCTTTCCTTTCTTTGATCTTTAATTAGTATACATTAATTAACAGGTAACGTGGTATTATCAAATGCATTACAACATTACATATGAATTATTTCTACCATTCTACACGCAATAAACCGGATGTTTTAATGGCCACAGCGCATGATTTAACAACATGACATTACATTTAGAATAAAGGTGTTTCATTAACAAATATTCAAATTTGTTCCATTCGACGCACCTGATTTCCATCTCCGGTGGTTTGTAAAAGTTTCATCTACGTTGATTGTCAATTTAAATGCATGTGTCATTAACGTCATTTGTTTGTTGGAATCGTGATTATATGCATGGTTTCTAATAATTGGTATTTTGCTTTCGTCTCAACGAAATTAAATATTTGTTCAATCGGTTAACTGCTGCATTTATTCTTCAACATAATTGTATTTATTTTAAACAAAATAAAGATCATATTGAAGTTTTGAAAGAGAATGTCACGTTCCTTAGCATGCGAAATGTCAAAACACTAAGAATAGCTATCAATACCACGTAATAACATTAACATTCTAATAAACATTGGCAAGAAACGTGTGTGCTAAGAATATATCACTTTTTTGGGGAAATTGTATGCATTTTATTTCTTTCGTTTTTTTCCGTGGAGGCAATTCATCAACGTAATTTAAAGCGCAATTTGTAAAACATATCGTGATTGGAGTCCGTACTTGTTTGATGGAAATGAACAATTTGAATGAAATTTCGGTAATTCACCTGAAGATGTTACGTAATTTCATTGTTTTATTACAGTCTATGACGATGTTTTTTTTACTGCTCAATGCAATACTGACAATAGCAACACACCCGAAAATTGAAGGAGTGCCGACTTTAAAATCTTAAAGACACAGGACGAAGACAAAAACAAAAAACAAAAAAAACACAACACAGACACAGAAAATTTAACAAATCAGCAACACGAACGCAAAAAAAAAGCAAAAAAAAAAGCAAAAAAAAATTAAATGGAGATGAACTCAAGTGTTTGCGAAGGGTAAG
Source organism: Bathymodiolus septemdierum (assembly GCA_963383655.1). Taxonomy (NCBI): domain Eukaryota; kingdom Metazoa; phylum Mollusca; class Bivalvia; order Mytilida; family Modiolidae; genus Bathymodiolus; species Bathymodiolus septemdierum. Next base: position 83,642,612 of record OY726522.1, read on the forward strand.
CGGTTCCTGCTTCTCACAAGACACCCGTCATGCTACTCATACAACCAATACGTGTTTGACACAAGAAGAGTTGGCAGATACCAAAGGGGTAATCAAAATTTGTAAATCGAAGACGCACAGACAACAGAATAGACAAAAGAACAGGACAAAATAATAAAAAAAAACTATCTGCAAAACTATGCGCACACAAACACAAATAAGACAAAAAAATTAGGGGTGAAGACGAACCAAGGTGTTTTATCGTTTGTTTATACATGTATTGCGGTTAGAGATCCTATTATCAAGAGGGATTGGGATCGCATTAACCTGCTTAATCCCGCCACATGTTTGCGCCTGTTCCAAGCCAGAACCAAGACACATGTTTGCGCCTGTTCCAAGCCAGAATCAAGACACATGTTTGCGCCTGTTCCAAGGCAGAACCAAGATTTTCAACGTCATATGTCTTGGTGATTTTTATGTTCAATGATCTGAGTCGAATGGTGATTGTTCATTTTGTTGATATTGATGAAATTATTTACCTTTCCGTTTTAAATTTCTTTTCATAATGTGTATGTACGAAGAGATACATTATCATGACCGCGCGAGTTTTTATTCATTATCATTGTTTTGCTAGCAAACATAATATCAATAACACTTATGTAGAGTATCAGAACTTTATTCCTAAGTTTATTGTTACAATCTTGACTTTTCTTATGACCAAGGGAGAAATACATTTGAATTTCAACAACCAGATATTTTGTATTATTACATTTATAAATTTTGGTCTAGAATTAGTATGTAAATTGTTAATCTGTATTTCATCATATCGCGCAGCAAATCTTGATATACTATCATATTGCACACCTCACCTATTTTTAGACTAACTTGGGGATCCTAATAAAAATATCAACCAATCGCTGTGCACTTCCAACTTGATGACGTCATTTATGTTGACAATCGCCACAGAAAATGTCAGCATAAAATTTCAAAATTAAAAAAAAAATCAAAATTTCAAAAAATTCTTAAAATTTCATTTTTTTTTTTAAAATTCAAAATTTTCATGTAATATCAAACTTTCAAAAAATTCATACGGGTGCCAAAAGTGGAGCAGAAACTTCTTACCCTTACGAAATACCTGCGTTCACCCCTGGTTTTTAGTGGGACTCGTGTTGCTCAACCATTAGATTTCTGGGTAGTGTTTTTGACGATCATTGTTTGTTCTGTATATTTGTATATTCTGTCTTTATACAAACATCTTCAAAGTGTTTTATAATTCAAGATAAGATGGTGTCGGTGGACTGTTTCCTGTTTCCTATTTCATAATGCATCATTAAACATAAGAAGTCTTAATATTTAAATACGGAATACAAAATCCTGAATAAATCCGATTTAGGTTTCAATAGATATTATTACGTTGTAGATCATTTAATGTGTACACATTCATACATTAATTACTATAAACAATACAGACGCCAATATTATGTTTTGAAAGTTTATTTTCGGCTTGGTACATGCACCTCAATAAAAGTGGCGGAGCTATGCTAGTTTTATAGTCCCTAACCTTACATTTTAAATAAACAAAATAACAAACTATCAGGTTACAAGAAATGCCATCAGCGACATCAGTTCTTGGATGTTTCATATTCGTGCACATTAATTCCTTTTGTACTTTTTCTTTTGTGTTGTCTGTTCTTCATCGATTTACGGATTCTGATTTTCCCTTTGGTATCTTCAAACTCTTCTTCCAATCTTCTTATTTGCTGTTTTTCGAGTATGATAACTAAATCATTCTCAGAAATTTGATGCCCGTACTACCGGATGGTTCGTGAGCATGGCGTCAGTCATAAATAGTGTTGTTTACGTGGAAATCATGGTAATCTTCACGATGCTTAAATTTACGAATGAAATACTAAGATGTACCTGAACTTCATCTACAACCAAGTAAATCAAATAAAAATATGGAGTGGCGAAATGAGCATCGGCCGTTATAAAGCGGTGATTGTGCTATGCTATGCACTCCCTAATTGTGGTATTTTACTTGTATCTTTATCTTACAATATACATGATAAGACTGAACTTTATGAAAACAGATACCAGCATTATAACACATAAGGAACAGGAGGAAGGTCACAATGGCTTACCGATAATTAAACAACTATATCAACAAACTGGAGCAAAGATCATACAGGTGTCCATGTACAACAAACTGGAGCAAAGGTCATACAGGTGTCCAAGCACAACACGCTGGAGCAAATGTCATACGGGTGTCCATGTACAACAAACTGGAACAAAGGTCATACAGGTGTCCATGAATAACAAACTGGGGCAAAGGTCATACAAGTGTCCATGTACAACAAACTGGAGCATAGGAAATACAGTTGTCTATGTACAATAAACTGGAGTAAAGGTCATACAGGTGTCCATGTACAATAAACTGGAGCAACGATCATACATGTGTCCATATACAACAAACTGGAGCAAAGGTCATGCAGGTGTCCATGTACAACAAACTGGGGCAACGATCATACAGGTATCCATATATGCAAACTGGAGTAAAGGTCATGCAGGTGTCCATGCACAATAAACTGGAGCAAAGGTCATACAGGTGTCCATGTACAATAAACTGGAGCAAAGGTCATACAGGTGTCCATGTACAATAATCTGGAGCAAAGGCCATACAGGTGTCCATGTACAACAAACTGGAGCAAAAGTCATAAAGATCTCCATTGACGCACATTATAGGGCAACATATTTCTTGGCTTTCTGTTTCAAGGCAAGCTAGAAATAGATATAATTGATTCTGAACGTCATATTACTACTATACCATAACATATATGTTTATATTATGTTGTTGTTGTAACGACAATCATTATATCTGTATGTATATGGTTGTAAAATAAGTGTTAAAACAATTAAAATCTATTCTTTATAATTCATCATCTCCTAAATTGACTTCCATTATTATATTCCCTAGTTGTTAGCAAGAAACTGACACATTACTTAAATGTATTTCATTACTTAAGTGTACCATTAATTTTTTTAAATATTAAAATCCTTTGAAGATGAAATGATAGATATTTTAGAAATAATGTTTGTAATATAATTACAGAAATGCTCGGAAAACATCATAAGAACACATTGACATCTCTTCATCCAAGCAAGATCTATTTTCAGCTACAATTTCCAATGTGCATCATTTTTCATGTACATTGAAAATTGCCATGCATGATTAAATTCCTATAACTACTCACTATAAGTGTAGAAGAAATTAATGAAATTTATTTTTTTCAGCTGAAAAAAATTAATTTCCGATTAAATTTCAGAGTATAATGCATGGAAATGATAATGTCTTTCCAAATAGATAAAATCGAGGTGAGGTCGTGTTCTATTCATGGCTGAAGGAATATTCTTTTTTTCTATTTCAAATATGTAGCATAAACAAACAGTGCTCCATCCCATTACTACTAGGTCGTGTGGTTATTTATAATGATTATAAAGGAAACAATTATCATGTTGGAGAGGATTTGCATAGGCATAGCCTGTTATCCAATCCTATTGATTTATCAATAAAATATTTGAAATGAAATGAACAATTATCAGTTGTTTAATATTATAAATAAACGGAAAAGCAAAAAAATACCACATAGTTCCAAAATCCGATAAAAAATCGTAGAAAAAGAGGCAAAATTGATATCCTTAACACACATACATGACTGATATCCTTAACACACATACACGATTGATATCCTTAACACACATACATGATTGATATCCTTAACACACATACATGATTGATATCCTTAGCATACAGACATGATTGATATCCTTATCACACAGACATGATTGATATCCTTAGCATACAGACATGATTGATATCCTTAGCACACAGACATGATTGATATCCTTAACACACATACATGATTGATATCCTTAGCATACAGACATGATTGATATTCTTAGCACACAGACATGATTGATATCCTTAACACACAGACATGATTGATATCCTTAGCATACAGACATGATTGATATCCTTAGCACACAGACATGATTGATATCCTTAGCACACAGACATGATTGATATCCTTAGCACACAGACATGATTGATATCCTTGACACACAGACATGATTGATATCCTTAACACACATACATGATTGATATCCTTAACACACAGACATGATTGATATCCTTAGCATACAGACATGATTGATATTCTTAGCACACAGACATGATTGATATCCTTAACACACAGACATTATTGATATCCTTAGCATACAGACATGATTGATATCCTTAGCACACAGACATGATTGATATCCTTAGCACACAGACATGATTGATATCCTTAGCACACAGACATGATTGATATCCTTGACACACAGACATGATTGATATCCTTAACACACAGACATGATTGATATCCTTAACACACAGACATGATTGATATCCTTAACACACATACATGATTGATATCCTTAACACACATACATGATTGATATCCTTAACACACATACATGATTGATATCCTTAACACACATACATGATTGATATCCTTAGCACACAGACATCATTGATATCCTTAACACACATACATGATTGATATCCTTGACACACATACATGATTGATATTCTTAGCACACAGACATGATTGATATCCTTAACACACATACATGATTGATATCCTTAGCACACAGACATCATTGATATCCTTAGCACACATACATGATTGATATCCTTAGCACACATACATGATTGATATCCTTAGCATACAGACATGATTGATATCCTTAACACACAGACATGATTGATATCCTTAGAACACATACATGATTGATATCCTTAGCACACATACATGATTGATATCCTTAACACACAGACATGATTGATATCCTTAACACACAGACCTGATTGATATCCTTAGCACACAGACATGATTGATATCCTTGACACACATACATGATTGATTTCCTTAACACACATACATGATTGATATCCTTAGCACACACACATGATTGATATCCTTAACACACATACATGACTGATATCCTTAACACACAGACATGATTGATATCATTAACACACATACATGATTGATATCCTTAACACACAGGCATGATTGATATCCTTAACACACAGACATGATTGATATCCTTAACACACATACATGATTGATATCCTTAACACACAGACATGATTGATATCCTTAACACACATACATGACTGATATCCTTAACACACAGACATGATTGATATCCTTAACACACATACATGACTGATATCCTTAACACACATACATGATTGATATCCTTAACACACAGACATGATTGATATCCTTAACACACAGACATGATTGATATCCTTAACACACATACATGACTGATATCCTTAACACACATACATGATTGATATCCTTAACACACATACATGATTGATATCCTTAACACACAGACATGATTGATATCCTTAAAACACAGACATGATTGATATCCTTAACACACAGACATGATTGATATCCTTAACACACAGACATGATTGATATCCTTAACACACAGACATGATTGATATCCTTAACACACAGACATGATTGATATCCTTAACACACAGACATGATTGATATCCTTAGCACACAGACATGATTGATATCCTTAACACACAGACATGATTGATATCCTTAACACACAGACATGATTGATATCCTTAACACACAGACATGATTGATATCCTTAACACACAGACATGATTGATATCCTTAACACACATACATGATTGATATCCTTAACACACAGACATGATTGATATCCTTAACACACAGACATGATTGATATCCTTAACACACATACATGACTGATATCCTTAACACACATACATGATTGATATCCTTAACACACATACATGATTGATATCCTTAACACACAGACATGATTGATATCCTTAACACACAGACATGATTGATATCCTTAACACACATACATGACTGATATCCTTAACGCACATACATGATTGAATACCTTAACACACAGATATGATTGATATCTTTAACACACAGACATGATTGATATCCTTAACACACATACATGATTGATATCCTTAACACACATATATGACTGATATCCTTAACACACATACATGATTGATATCCTTAACACACAGACATGATTGATATCCTTAACACACATACATGATTGATATCCTTAACACACATACCTGACTGATATCCTTAACACACAGACATGATTGATATCCTTAACACACATACATGACTGATATCCTTAACACACAGACATGATTGATATCCTTAACACACATACATGATTGATATCCTTAACACACATACATGATTGATATCTTTAGCATACAGACATGATTGATATCCTTAACACACAGACATGATTGATATCCTTAACACACATACATGATTGATATCCTTAACACACAGACATGATTGATATCCTTAACACACATACATGATTGATATCCTTAACACACATACATGACTGATATCCTTAACACACATACATGATTGATATCCTTAACACACAGACATGATTGATATCCTTAACACACAGACATGATTGATATCCTTAACACACAGACATGATTGATATCCTTAACACACATACATGACTGATATCCTTAACACACATACATGATTGATATCCTTAACACACAGACATGATTGATATCCTTAACACACAGACATGATTGATATCCTTAACACACAGACATGATTGATATCCTTAACACACATACATGATTGATATCCTTAACACACAGACATGATTGATATCCTTAACACACATACATGATTGATATCCTTAACACACAGACATGATTGATATCCTTAACACACATACATGACTGATATCCTTAACACACATACATGATTGATATCCTTAACACACAGACATGATTGATATCCTTAACACACAGACATGATTGATATCCTTAACACACAGACATGATTGATATCCTTAACACACAGACATGATTGATATCCTTAACACACAGACATGATTGATATCCTTAACACACATACATGATTGATATCCTTAACACACATACATGACTGATATCCTTAACACACAGATATGATTGATATCCTTAACACACATACCTGACTGATATCCTTAACACACATACATGATTGATATCCTTAACACACATACATGATTGATATCCTTAACACACAGACATGATTGATATCCTTAACACACAGACATGATTGATATCCTTAACACACAGACATGATAGATATCCTTAACACACAGACATGATTGATATCCTTAACACACATACATGACTGATATCCTTAACACACATACATGATTGATATCCTTAACACACATACATGATTGATATCCTTAACACACAGACATGATTGATATCCTTAACACACAGACATGATTGATATCCTTAACACACAGACATGATTGATATCCTTAACACACAGACATGATTGATATCCTTAACACACAGACATGATTGATATCCTTAACACACAGACATGATTGATATCCTTAACACACAGACATGATTGATATCCTTAACACACAGACATGATTGATATCCTTAACACACAGACATGATTGATATCCTTAACACACAGACATGATTGATATCCTTAACACACAGACATGATTGATATCCTTAACACACATACATGCGTGATATCCTTAACACACAGACATGATTGATATCCTTAACACACATACATGATTGATATCCTTAACACACATACATGACTGATATCCTTAACACACATACATGATTGATATCCTTAACACACAGACATGATTGATATCCTTAACACACATACATGATTGATATCCTTAACACACAGACATGATTGATATCCTTACCACACAGACATGATTGATATCTTTAACACACAGACATGATTGATATCCTTAACACATATACATGACTGATATCCTTAACACACATACATGATTGATATCCTTAACACACAGACATGATTGATATCCTTAACACACAGACATGATTGATATCCTTAACACACAGACATGATTGATATCCTTAACACACATACATGACTGATATCCTTAACACACATACATGATTGATATCCTTAACACACAGACATGATAGATATCCTTAACACACAGACATGATTGATATCCTTAACACACAGACATGATTGATATCCTTAACACACACACATGATTGATATCCTTAACACACATACATGATTGATATCCTTAACACACAGACATGATTGATATTCTTAACACACAGACATGATTGATATCCTTAACACACATACATGATTGATATCCTTAACACACATACATGATTGAATACCTTAACACACAGACATGATTGATATCCTTAACACACAGACATGATTGATATCCTTAACACACATATATGATTGATATCCTTAACACACATACATGACTGATATCCTTAACACACATACATGATTGATATCCTTAACACACAGACATGATTGATATCCTTAACACACATACATGATTGATATCCTTAACACACATACCTGACTGATATCCTTAACACACAGACATGATTGATATCCTTAACACACAGACATGATTGATATCCTTAACACACATACATGATTGATATCCTTAGCATACATACATGACTGATATCCTTAACACACATACATGATTGATATCCTTAACACACAGACATGATTGATATCCTTAACACACATACATGACTGATATCCTTAACACACATACATGATTGATATCCTTAACACACATACATTATTGATATCCTTAACACACATACATGATTGATATCCTTAGCATACAGACATGATTGATATCCTTAACACACAGACATGATTGATATCCTTAACACACATACATGCGTGATATCCTTAACACACAGACATGATTGATATCCTTAACACACATACATGATTGATATCCTTAACACACATACATGACTGATATCCTTAACACACATACATGATTGATATCCTTAACACACAGACATGATTGATATCCTTAACACACAGACATGATTGATATCCTTAACACACAGACATGATTGATATCCTTAACACACATACATGACTGATATCCTTAACACACATACATGATTGATATCCTTAACACACAGACATGATTGATATCCTTACCACACAGACATGATTGATATCTTTAACACACAGACATGATTGATATCCTTAACACACATACATGACTGATATCCTTAACACACAGACATGATTGATATCCTTAACACACAGACATGATTGATATCCTTAACACACACATATGATTGCTTACTTTTCTTGCACTTCAATAAAAATAGATAGAAGGTTGCTGCTAACAAGGAATCTACTGAACCAAGGATTCCTATCAATTGAGCTGATGTCATCAATTCGAAAGTTTTGCGGTCGTCACCATGACGGAATATATGTGTAACTAGAATAATACGACGGGTGCCACTAGTGGTGCATGCACTTCTTACCATTCCGGAGCACCTGTGTTTACACCCGGTTGTTAGTGGAGTTACATTGTTTTTCCCTTTGTTCTTATTTCGTTTGTTCATTCTTTCCTTCTTCGATTTACGGATTCTGATTACCCCTTTGGTATCTTCAAACTCTTCTTAGAAATAAAACAAGTTGCAAAGAAAAATGAAATCTTTGAATCTATAGAAAACTTTGTCTTGCAACGCACCACAAATAAATAATGTTATGTTCCTAGTTAGGAACAACTACAAGTTGTGTCTATGAGCCAAAGATTGGCATTTCCAAACAAGGCGTTCTTACTTAAGACCCGGTCTTATGGTCAACTAATTCATGTTTCTCTACCCTAGAGGTCACCATGGGGAAGGTGTAAGATATGATTTGGATTTGTCTTGTTCAATGTTCATCAAATTTACATGTCGCAAGTGCATATGTATGCATATGCACCAGGATGTCAAGAGTGTTATATTGTTTCAAGATATCTTTGTAGATTGAAAAGATGGGGTTACATAGTCAGCCATACTGTGATTCTTATTTAGAGTCTGTTAACAGGTGTTACTCGATCAGAGCTGCCACAGATTTAAGCTAAAGTCATGACTTCATAATATTTATGGTGACCATCATGTATTAATTGGTCCAATTAGAATTCCAGTATATCATATGATTACAAAATTATTTCCAACATGCACACCAAAAACTCTGTTTCCTTCACTGGCATTAGACATCAAGACTACACGCCGGATCGTATTAAGGGAACAGCAAGTGATATCCTTTCTTGTAAAGTACCTGGTCTCACTCCAAAATAGTGTGGTCATGGGTTGTCCGATCTTTTGTACTGTTGGTTTGTCTTAACGGTTTGTTTGTACTGTTGTTTTGGTCTACCGTTGTGTTTGTACTGTTGTTTTGGTCTACTGTTTTGTTTGTACTGTTGTATTGGTCTACTGTTGTGTTTGTACTGTTGTGTTGGTCTACCGTTGTGTTTGTACTGTTGGGTTGGTCTACCGTTGTGTTTGTACTGTTGTTTTGGTCTATCGTTGTGTTTGTACTGTTGTTTTGGTCTACCGTTGTGTTTGTACTGTTGTTTTGGTCTATCGTTGTGTTTGTACTGTTGGGTTGGTCTACCGTTGTGTGTGTACTGTTGTTTTGGTCTACCGTTGTGTTTGTACTGTTGTGTTGGTCTATCATTGTGTTTGTACTGTTGTTTTGGTCTACCATTGTGTTTGTACTGTTGTATTGGTCTACTGTTGTGTTTGTACTGTTGTGTTGGTCTATCATTGTGTTTGTACTGTTGTTTTGGTCTACTGTTTTGTTTGTACTGTTGTATTGGTCTACTGTTGTGTTTGTACTGTTGTGTTGGTCTACCGTTGTGTTTGTACTGTTGTTTTGGTCTATCGTTGTGTTTGTACTGTTGTTTTGGTCTACCGTTGTGTGTGTACTGTTGTTTTGGTCTACCGTTGTGTTTGTACTGTTGTGTTGGTCTATCATTGTGTTTGTACTGTCGTTGTGTTTGTACTGTTGCTTTGTTCTACCGTTGTGTTTGTACTGTTGTTTTGGTTTACCGTTGTGTTTGTACTGTTGTTTTCGTCTACTGTTGTGTTTGTACTGGTGTGTTGGTCTACCGTTGTGTTTGTACTGTTGTTTTGGTTTACCGTTGTGTTTGTACTGTTGTTTTGGTCTACCGTTGTTTGTACTGTTGTTTTGGTCTACCGGTTTGTTTGTAGTGTTGTGTTGGTCTACCATTGTGTTTGTACTGTTGGTTTGGTCTACCATTGTGCTTGCACTGTTGTGTTGATCTACGGTTATGTTTGTACTGTTGTTTTGGTCTATCGTTGTGTTTGTACTGGTGTGTTGGTCTACCGTTGTGTTTGTACTGTTGTGTTGGTCTATCATTGTGTTTGTACTGTCGTTGTGTTTGTACTGTTGCTTTGTTCTACCGTTGTGTTTGTACTGTTGTTTTGGTTTACCGTTGTGTTTGTACTGTTGTTTTCGTCTACTGTTGTGTTTGTACTGTTGTGTTGATCTACGGTTATGTTTGTACTGTTGTTTTGGTCTATCGTTGTGTTTGTACTGGTGTGTTGGTCTACCGTTGTGTTTGTACTGTTGTGTTGGTCTATCATTGTGTTTGTACTGTCGTTGTGTTTGTACTGTTGCTTTGTTCTACCGTTGTGTTTGTACTGTTGTTTTGGTCTACCGTTGTTTGTACTGTTGTTTTGGTCTACCGGTTTGTTTGTAGTGTTGTGTTGGTCTACCATTGTGTTTGTACTGTTGTTTTGGTCTACCGTTGTGCTTGCACTGTTGTGTTGATCTACGGTTATGTTTGTACTGTTGTTTTGGTCTATCGTTGTGTTTGTACTGGTGTGTTGGTCTACCGTTGTGTTTGTACTGTTGTTTTGGTCTACCGTTGTGTTTGTACTGTTGTGTTGGTCTATCATTGTGTTTGTACTGTCGTTGTGTTTGTACTGTTGCTTTGTTCTACCGTTGTGTTTGTACTGTTGTTTTGGTTAACCGTTGTGTTTGTACTGTTGTTTTCGTCTACTGTTGTGTTTGTACTGTTGTGTTGGTTTACCGTTGTGTTTGTACTGTTGTTTTGGTTTACCGTTGTGTTTGTACTGTTGTTTTGGTCTACCGTTGTTTGTACTGTTGTTTTGGTCTACCGTTGTGTTTGTACTATTGGTTTGGTCTACCATTGTGTTTGTACTGTTGTTTTGGTCTATCATTGTGTTTGTACTATTGGTTTGGTCTACCATTGTGTTTGTACTGTTGTTTTGGTCTATCATTGTGTTTGTACTGTTGGTTTGGTCTACCGTTGTGTTTGTACTGTTGTTTTGGTCTATCATTGTGTTTGTACTGTTGTGTTGGTCTATCGTTGTGTTTGTACTGTTGTTTTGGTCTATCATTGTGTTTGTACTGTTGGTTTGGTCTACCATTGTGTTTGTACTGTTGGTTTGGTCTATCATTGTGTTTGTACTGTTGGTTTGGTCTATCATTGTGTTTGTACTGTTGGTTTGGTCTATCATTGTGTTTGTACTGTTGGTTTGGTCTACCGTTGTGTTTGTACTGTTGTTTTGGTCTATCATTGTGTTTGTACTGTTGGTTTGGTCTACCGTTGTGTTTGTACTGTTGTTTTGGTCTATCATTGTGTTTGTACTGTTGGTTTGGTCTACCATTGTGTTTGTACTGTTGGTTTGGTCTATCATTGTGTTTGTACTGTTGGTTTGGTCTATCATTGTGTTTGTACTGTTGGTTTGGTCTATCATTGTGTTTGTACTGTTGGTTTGGTCTACCGTTGTGTTTGTACTGTTGGTTTGGTCTATCATTGTGTTTGTACTGTTGTTTTGGTCTATCATTGTGTTTGTACTGTTGGTTTGGTCTACCATTGTGTTTGTACTGTTGGTTTGGTCTATCATTGTGTTTGTACTGTTGGTTTGGTCTATCATTGTGTTTGTACTGTTGGTTTGGTCTACCGTTGTGTTTGTACTGTTGGTTTAGTCTACCGTTGTGTTTGTACTGTTGGTTTGGTCTATCGTTGTGTTTGTACTGTTGTTTTGGTCTATCGTTGTGTGTGTACTGTTGTTTTGGTCTATCATTGTGTTTGTACTGTTGGTTTGGTCTACCGTTGTGTTTGTACTGTTGTTTTGGTCTATCATTGTGTTTGTACTGTTGGTTTGGTCTACCATTGTGTTTGTACTGTTGGTTTGGTCTATCATTGTGTTTGTACTGTTGGTTTGGTCTATCATTGTGTTTGTACTGTTGTTTTGGTCTATCATTGTGTTTGTACTGTTGGTTTGGTCTACCATTGTGTTTGTACTGTTGGTTTGGTCTACCGTTGTGTGTGTACTTTTGTTTTGGTCTATCGTTGTGCTTGTACTATTGTTTTGGTCTATCATTGTGTTTGTACTGTTGTTTTGGTCTATCGTTGTGTTTGTACTGTTGTGTTGGTTTACCGTTGTGTTTGTACTCTTGTTTTGGTCTACCGTTGTGTGTGTACTGTTGTTTTGGTCTATCGTTGTGTTTGTACTGTTGTTTTGGTCTACCGTTGTGTGTGTACTGTTGTTTTGGTCTACCGTTGTGTTTGTACTGTTGTTTTTGTCTACCGTTGTGTGTGTACTGTTGTGTTGGTTTACCGTTGTGTTTGTACTGTTGTTTTGGTCTACCGTTGTGTGTGTACTGTTGTTTTGGTCTATCATTGTGTTTGTACTGTTGTTTTGGTCTATCGTTGTGTTTGTACTGTTGTGTTGGTTTACCGTTGTGTTTGTACTGTTGTTTTGGTCTACCGTTGTGTGTGTACTGTTGTTTTGGTCTATCGTTGTGTTTGTACTGTTGGTTTGGTCTACCATTGTGTTTGTACTGTTGTTTTGGTCTACCGTTGTGTGTGTACTGTTGTTTTGGTCTATCATTGTGTTTGTACTGTTATGTTGGTCTACCATTGTGTTTGTACTATTGTTTTGGTCTACCGTTGTGTGTGTACTGTTGTTTTGGTCTATCATTGTGTTTGTACTGTTGTTTTGGTCTATCGTTGTGTTTGTACTGTTGTTTTGGTCTATCGTTGTGTTTGTACTGTTGTGTTGGTCTATCGTTGTGTTTGTACTGTTGTTTTGGTCTACCGTTGTGTTTGTACTGTTGTTTTGGTCTACCGTTGTGTTTGTACTGTTGTGTTGGTCTACCGTTGTGTTTGTATTGTTGTGTTGGTCTACTGTTGTGTTTGTACTGTTGTTTTGGTCTATCGTTGTGTTTGTACTGTTGTTTTGGTCTACCGTTGTGTTTGTACTGTTGTGTTGGTCTACCGTTGTGTTTGTACTATTGTTTTGGTCTACCGTTGTGTTTGTACTGTTGTTTTGGTCTACCGTTGTGTGTGTACTGTTGTTTTGGTCTACCGTTGTGCTTGTACTGTTGTTTTGGTCTACCGTTGTGTTTGTACTATTGTTTTGGTCTACTGTTGTGTTTGTACTGTTGTTTTGGTCTATCGTTGTGTTTGTACTGTTGTTTTGGTCTACCGTTGTGTTTGTACTGTTGTGTTGGTCTACCGTTGTGTTTGTACTGTTGTTTTGGTCTACCGTTGTGTTTGTACTGTTGTTTTGGTCTACCGTTGTGTGTGTACTGTTGTTTTGGTCTACCGTTGTGCTTGTACTGTTGTTTTGGTCTACCGTTGTGTGTGTACTGTTGTTTTGGTCTACCGTTGTGTTTGTACTGTTGTTTTGGTCTACCGTTGTGTGTGTACTGTTGTTTTGGTCTATCGTTGTGTTTGTACTGTTGTTTTGGTCTACCGTTGTGTGTGTACTGTTGGTTTGGTCTACCGTTGTGTTTATACTGTTGTTTTGGTCTATCGTTGTGTTTGTACTGTTGTTTTGGTCTACCGTTGTGTTTGTACTGTTGGTTTGGTCTATCGTTGTGTTTGTACTGTTGTTTTGGTCTACCGTTGTGTGTGTACTGTTGTGTTGGTCTACCGTTGTGTTTGTACTATTGTTTTGGTCTATCGTTGTGTTTGTACTATTGTTTTGGTCTACCGTTGTGAGTGTACTGTTGTTTTGGTCTATCGTTGTGTTTGTACTGTTGTGTTGGTCTATCGTTGTGTTTGTACTGTTATGTTGGTCTACCGTTGTGTTTGTACTGTTGGTTTTGTCTACCGTTGTGTTTGTACTGTTGTGTTGGTCTACTGTTGTGTTTGTACTGTTGTTTTGGTCTACCGTTGTGTTGTTTGTACTGTTGTTTTGGTCTATCGTTGTGTTTGTACTGTTGTGTTGGTCTATCGTTGTGTTTGTACTGTTGTGTTGGTCTACCGTTGTGTTTGTACTGTTGTGTTGGTCTACTGTTGTGTTTGTACTGTTGTTTTGGTCTACCGTTGTGTTTGTACTATTGTTTTGGTCTACCGTTGTGTTTGTACTGTTGTTTTGGTCTATCGTTGTGTTTGTACTGTTGTTTTGGTCTATCGTTGTGTTTGTACTGTTGTTTTGGTCTACCGTTGTGTTTGTACTGTTGTGTTGGTCTACCGTTGTGTTTGTACTATTGTTTTGGTCTACCGTTGTGTTTGTACTGTTGTTTTGGTCTACCGTTGTGTGTGTACTGTTGTTTTGGTCTACCGTTGTGCTTGTACTGTTGTTTTGGTCTACCGTTGTGTTTGTACTGTTGTTGTGGTCTACCGTTGTGTTTGTACTATTGTTTTGGTCTACCGTTGTGTTTGTACTGTTGTTTTGGTCTATCGTTGTGTTTGTACTGTTGTTTTGGTCTACCGTTGTGTGTGTACTGTTGGTTTGGTCTACCGTTGTGTTTGTACTGTTGTTTTGGTCTATCGTTGTGTTTGTACTGTTGTTTTGGTCTATCGTTGTGTTTGTACTGTTGTTTTGGTCTACCGTTGTGTTTGTACTGTTGGTTTGGTCTATCGTTGTGTTTGTACTGTTGTGTTGGTCTACCGTTGTGTTTGTACTATTGTTTTGGTCTATCGTTGTGTTTGTACTATTGTTTTGGTCTATCGTTGTGTTTGTACTGTTGTTTTGGTCTACCGTTGTGTTTGTACTGTTGTTTTGGTCTACCGTTGTGTTTGTACTATTGTTTTGGTCTACCGTTGTGTTTGTACTGTTGTTTTGGTCTATCGTTGTGTTTGTACTGTTGTTTTGGTCTACCGTTGTGTGTGTACTGTTGGTTTGGTCTACCGTTGTGTTTGTACTGTTGTTTTGGTCTATCGTTGTGTTTGTACTGTTGTTTTGGTCTACCGTTGTGTTTGTACTGTTGGTTTGGTCTATCGTTGTGTTTGTACTGTTGTGGTGGTCTACCGTTGTGTTTGTACTATTGTTTTGGTCTATCGTTGTGTTTGTACTGTTGTTTTGGTCTACCGTTGTGTTTTTGCTGTTGTGTTGGTCTATCGTTGTTTTTGTACTGTTGTGTTGGTCTACCGTTGTGTTTGTACTGTTGTTTTGGTCTACCGTTGTGTTTGTACTGTTGGTTTGGTCTACCATTGTGTTTGTACTGTTGTTTTGGTCTACCGTTGTGTGTGTACTGTTGTTTTGGTCTATCATTGTGTTTGTACTGTTGTTTTGGTCTATCGTTGTGTTTGTACTGTTGTTTTGATCTATCGTTGTGTTTGTACTGTTGTTTTGGTCTATCGTTGTGTTTGTACTGTTGTGTTGGTCTACCGTTGTGTTTGTACTGTTGTGTTGGTCTACCGTTGTGTTTGTACTGTTGTGTTGGTCTACCGTTGTGTTTGTACTGTTGTTTTGGTCTACCGTTGTGTTTGTACTGTTGTTTTGGTCTACCGTTGTGTTTGTACTGTTGTTTTGGTCTACCGTTGTGTTTGTACTGTTGTTTTGGTCTATCGTTGTGTTTGTACTGTTGTTTTGGTCTACCGTTGTGTTTGTACTGTTGTTTTGGTCTACCGTTGTGTTTGTACTGTTGTGTTGGTCTACCGTTGTGTTTGTACTATTGTTTTGGTCTACCGTTGTGTTTGTACTGTTGTTTTGGTCTACCGTTGTGTTTGTACTGTTGTTTTGGTCTATCGTTGTGTTTGTACTGTTGTTTTGGTCTACCGTTGTGTTTGTACTGTTGTTTTGGTCTACTGTTGTGTTTGTACAATTGTTTTGGTCTACCGTTGTGTTTGTACTGTTGTTTTGGTCTATCGTTGTGTTTGTACTGTTGTTTTGGTCTACCGTTGTGTGTTTGTACTGTTGGTTTGGTCTACCGTTGTGTTTGTACTGTTGTTTTGGTCTATCGTTGTGTTTGTACTGTTGTTTTGGTCTACCGTTGTGTTTGTACTGTTGGTTTGGTCTATCGTTGTGTTTGTACTGTTGTGTTGGTCTATCGTTGTGTTTGTACTATTGTTTTGGTCTATCGTTGTGTTTGTACTGTTGTTTTTGTCTACCGTTGTGTTTGTACTGTTGTGTTGGTCTATCGTTGTGTTTGTACTGTTGTGTTGGTCTATCGTTGTGTGTGTACTGTTGTGTTGGTCTACCGTTGTGTTTGTACTATTGTTTTGGTCTATCGTTGTGTTTGTACTATTGTTTTGGTCTATCGTTGTGTTTGTACTATTGTTTTGGTCTATCGTTGTGTTTGTACTGTTGTTTTTGTCTACCGTTGTGTTTGTACTGTTGTGTTGGTCTATCGTTGTGTTTGTACTGTTGTGTTGGTCTATCGTTGTGTTTGTACTATTGTTTTGATCTATCGTTGTGTTTGTACTGTTGTTTTGGTCTACCGTTGTGTTTGTACTGTTGGTTTGGTCTACCGTTGTGTTTGTACTGTTGTTTTGGTCTACTGTTCTGTTTGTACTGTTGTTTTGGTCTACTGTTCTGTTTGTACTGTTGTGTTGGTCTATCGTTGTGTTTGTACTATTGTTTTGATCTATCGTTGTGTTTGTACTGTTGTTTTGGTCTACCGTTGTGTTTGTACTGTTGGTTTGGTCTACCGTTGTGTTTGTACTGTTGTTTTGGTCTACCGTTGTGTTTGTACTGTTGGTTTGGTCTACCGTTGTGTTTGTACTGTTGTTTTGGTCTATCGTTGTGTTTGTACTGTCGTTTTGGTCTACCGTTGTGTTTGTGCTGTTGTGTTGGTCTATCGTTGTGTTTGTACTGTTGTGTTGGTCTACCGTTGTGTTTGTACTGTTGTTTTGGTCTACCGTTGTGTTTGTACTGTTGGTTTGGTCTACCATTGTGTTTGTACTGTTGTTTTGGTCTACCGTTGTGTGTGTAATGTTGTTTTGGTCTATCATTGTGTTTGTACTGTTGTTTTGGTTTATCGTTGTGTTTGTACTGTTGTTTTGATCTATCGTTGTGTTTGTACTGTTGTTTTGGTCTATCGTTGTGTTTGTACTGTTGTGTTGGTCTACCGTTGTGTTTGTACTGTTGTGTTGGTCTACCGTTGTGTTTGTACTGTTGTTTTGGTCTACTGTTCTGTTTGTACTGTTGTTTTGATCTACCGTTGTGTTTGTACTGTTGTGTTGGTCTACCGTTGTGTTTGTACTGTTGTTTTGGTCTACCGTTGTGTTTGTACTGTTGTTTTGGTCTACCGTTGTGTTTGTACTGTTGTTTTGGTCTACCGTTGTGTTTGTACTGTTGTTTTGGTCTATCGTTGTGTTTGTACTGTTGTGTTGGTCTATCGTTGTGTTTGTACTATTGTTTTGATCTATCGTTGTGCTTGTACTGTTGTTTTGGTCTACCGTTGTGTTTGTACTGTTGGTTTGGTCTACCGTTGTGTTTGTACTGTTGTTTTGGTCTACTGTTCTGTTTGTACTGTTGTTTTGGTCTACTGTTCTGTTTGTACTGTTGTGTTGGTCTATCGTTGTGTTTGTACTATTGTTTTGATCTATCGTTGTGTTTGTACTGTTGTTTTGGTCTACCGTTGTGTTTGTACTGTTGGTTTGGTCTACCGTTGTGTTTGTACTGTTGTTTTGGTCTACCGTTGTGTTTGTACTGTTGGTTTGGTCTACCGTTGGGTTTGTACTGTTGTTTTGGTCTATCGTTGTGTTTGTACTGTCGTTTTGGTCTACCGTTGTGTTTGTGCTGTTGTGTTGGTCTATCGTTGTGTTTGTACTGTTGTGTTGGTCTACCGTTGTGTTTGTACTGTTGTTTTGGTCTACCGTTGTGTTTGTACTGTTGGTTTGGTCTACCATTGTGTTTGTACTGTTGTTTTGGTCTACCGTTGTGTGTGTACTGTTGTTTTGGTCTATCATTGTGTTTGTACTGTTGTTTTGGTCTATCGTTGTGTTTGTACTGTTGTTTTGATCTATCGTTGTGTTTGTACTGTTGTTTTGGTCTATCGTTGTGTTTGTACTGTTGTGTTGGTCTACCGTTGTGTTTGTACTGTTGTGTTGGTCTACCGTTGTGTTTGTACTGTTGTTTTGGTCTACTGTTCTGTTTGTACTGTTGTTTTGATCTACCGTTGTGTTTGTACTGTTGTGTTGGTCTACCGTTGTGTTTGTACTGTTGTTTTGGTCTACCGTTGTGTTTGTACTGTTGTTTTGGTCTACCGTTGTGTTTGTACTGTTGTTTTGGTCTACCGTTGTGTTTGTACTGTTGTTTTGGTCTATCGTTGTGTTTGTACTGTTGTTTTGGTCTACCGTTGTGTTTGTACTGTTGTTTTGGTCTACCGTTGTGTTTGTACTGTTGTGTTGGTCTACCGTTGTGTTTGTACTATTGTTTTGGTCTACCGTTGTGTTTGTACTGTTGTTTTGGTCTACCGTTGTGTTTGTACTGTTGTTTTGGTCTCTCGTTGTGTTTGTACTGTTGTTTTGGTCTACCGTTGTGTTTGTACTGTTGTTTTGGTCTACTGTTGTGTTTGTACAATTGTTTTGGTCTACCGTTGTGTTTGTACTGTTGTTTTGGTCTATCGTTGTGTTTGTACTGTTGTTTTGGTCTACCGTTGTGTGTTTGTACTATTGGTTTGGTCTACCGTTGTGTTTGTACTGTTGTTTTGGTCTACCGTTGTGTTTGTACTGTTGTTTTGGTCTATCATTGTGTTTGTACTGTTGGTTTGGTCTATCGTTGTGTTTGTACTGTTGTTTTGGTCTACCGTTGTGTTTGTACTGTTGGTTTGGTCTATCGTTGTGTTTGTACTGTTGTGTTGGTCTATCGTTGTGTTTGTACTATTGTTTTGGTCTATCGTTGTGTTTGTACTGTTGTTTTTGTCTACCGTTGTGTTTGTACTGTTGTGTTGGTCTATCGTTGTGTTTGTACTGTTGTGTTGGTCTATCGTTGTGTGTGTACTGTTGTGTTGGTCTACCGTTGTGTTTGTACTATTGTTTTGGTCTATCGTTGTGTTTGTACTATTGTTTTGGTCTATCGTTGTGTTTGTACTATTGTTTTGGTCTATCGTTGTGTTTGTACTGTTGTTTTTGTCTACCGTTGTGTTTGTACTGTTGTGTTGGTCTATCGTTGTGTTTGTACTGTTGTGTTGGTCTATCGTTGTGTTTGTACTATTGTTTTGATCTATCGTTGTGTTTGTACTGTTGTTTTGGTCTACCGTTGTGTTTGTACTGTTGGTTTGGTCTACCGTTGTGTTTGTACTGTTGTTTTGGTCTACTGTTCTGTTTGTACTGTTGTTTTGGTCTACTGTTCTGTTTGTACTGTTGTGTTGGTCTATCGTTGTGTTTGTACTATTGTTTTGATCTATCGTTGTGTTTGTACTGTTGTTTTGGTCTACCGTTGTGTTTGTACTGTTGGTTTGGTCTACCGTTGTGTTTGTACTGTTGTTTTGGTCTACCGTTGTGTTTGTACTGTTGGTTTGGTCTACCGTTGTGTTTGTACTGTTGTTTTGGTCTATCGTTGTGTTTGTACTGTCGTTTTGGTCTACCGTTGTGTTTGTACTGTTGGTTTGGTCTACCGTTGTGTTTGTACTGTTGTGTTGATCTATCGTTGTGTTTGTACTGTTGTTTTGGTCTATCGTTGTGTGTGTACTGTTGTTTTGGTCTATCGTTGTGTTTGTACTGTTGTTTTGGTCTATCGTTGTGTTTGTACTGTTGTTTTGGTCTACTGTTCTGTTTGTACTGTTGTTTTGGTCTACCGTTTTGTTTGTACTATTGTTTTGATCTATCGTTGTGTTTGTACTGTTGTTTTGGTCTACTGTTATGTTTGTATTGTTGCTTTGGTCCAACGCTGTGTTTATATTGTTGTTTTGTCTAACCGTTGTATCTGTGCTGCTGTTTTGACCTACCGTTGTGTTAGTACTGCTGTTTTGACCAACCCTTGTGTTTATATTGTTGTTTTGTCTAACCGTTGTATCTGTGCTGCTGTTTTGACCTACCGTTGTGTTGTGATGTGCGTCAAGATCATTTGTTTACTCTAATATATCTTCGAACTTTGGTATTCTGTATTTGACATTTAAAGTAATTGGAATTCATTTGATAAATATTTATAGGGAAATGTTGGTGTTGTGTTTGTACTGTTGTTTTGGTCTACCGTTATTTGTGTTATTTGTTTATCTCATTAGTGAGACCTATCGATTTTTCTTCTGTTTCCATTAAATTGTGGAATTGTTCCGACTGTGTGTATTTTTTTTTTATTATGCCGGATGCAATTCCCAGTTAAAATATATCAATATCAAGTATGCAAACAATAGACTGAGAAGATAAAGTATACATTTGGTAAAATAAAGTAATACATTGACTTGATTAACTAGAGAAAGATAATATCTTGATTTTGCTAGGAAAACAATATTATAGGTTTAGAAAAACTGTATGCTATAAAATATTTATATGTTCGAGATATCACAAAACAAACACTGCATGTTTTTATTAAGTATGATTCCTCTCATATTTCATACCTAAAGTAGACTTCTTTAATAATCAATTAATAACACATTATTTGTATTCAAATTATTATTTGCTATATTTTTTTATTGGTAAATCAAATAACAGATTTTACATGCAATTATATTAACAACCATATATTACGTTCTGTGTTCCAAGCTATGATGTCCTTTACAATTCTGCATAAAACCTATGTTCGATTTATCATTACCTCCAGTTGTTTGTAGGAGGGAACATATCTTATTTTACTTTATTTGTGTTTGTTTGTGCATAGTGGTGTCCAACACATATGTTGTGTTTTTATTTTGTTTTTCTTCGTCTTGTGTTGCCAGTTTCTTTGGATTGTCCCCCTTTGTGATTTCTCCTTCGGTATTCTCTAACGTTTATTTACAATACATATCATATAAAGTCTGACAATATCTCTCTTAATTGATGTTAAAGCTATTTTTAAAAATCTTTCCCTGCTGGTGGACTATTAATCCTCGAGGGCATCATCCGCCCAGTAGTCGTAGTCAGTGTTTCGACACTGACATGGTATACGAGATGCATTCAATGCTGAACGTTTACAGTACCTAAATACTAATGGAATTATTCTAAAACCCCAAGGTTCATTTAATTCAGGCATTAGTAACCTTAGCTGATTTTAACTTTTTAAATCTGTTTTTAGGGCATTTCATTTTCCTGCTCCCAACGACGTTTTGAAATAATTTGGCTTTCCAATCATTTGAAGATGTGTGTCCTTGATGAAGGTTGAACCAGAAATGTGTTGTGTAGACGATTTTACCTCGTTTTTATCTTCAAGCCTTTCTTAGTTGTTATTTTTATTGCATTATTATGAGACAGGCACAACCTCTTTGAAGGACGAAGTTTCTTTTTATCATTTGGCTGGAGTTATCTCTCTTTGACTTATGGCTGTTCCGTTCATTTTACCTACGCCGCTCTTCCGCTGAGAATCTCGTAGAAAGAGATTTTTTAATTAGAATTTTATTTCAAGTTTATTTCGATTTTGCATAGAGGAAATAATTAAAGAATTGGGAATTTTTCATTGAAATATATTTCTTTTGCGTTTCTAAATTATCAATTGATCTATTTTTTAAACTTCCGGTGAACAGATATTTGGCTATCAATATAGAAGGAAAAATCGGACAGCTTACCGTTATAAGGACTTCGTCCTTTATTATGCTTGAGTCGATACCTCTGCCTGTGGACTTTTAGTAACAAGGGTATCATTCTCACCGTTGTCAGTTTTTCGACCCTGACCTGGTAAATAAGATATATTTATTATTACATTTGATAGTTACTAAATACTAATGTAATTATTATAAAACATAGGTTCATTTTCCTCAAGTATAGGTTACCATTGCTGAATTTAGCTAGACTGTTAGGGCCCTTGTGTTTCCTGCTCCCCAACAACATTCATGGCTTTCCAATCGTATGATATTGAATGTACATAATGACGTTTATTCCAGAAACGTGTCATGCACTCTAAATTATATATCATCATTATTTGTAAGCATGGCTTGGTACCATAGCTACATGGTTAATTTCTCCTGGTCTGCACGCTATATTTGCTACATGTTCTGACGGCCACAAACAATGATGTCATGTACTGCAATAAAAACATGATAACATTTTTTATTTGACAGTACATAAAAAATCATGTTACTCGGAATAGAAAAGAGCATTCCTGGTCCTAAAGAAACATATTTGATTGTATATTGAGACAACTACAACTACTTGTACATAAACAGTAATAAAATCAAGAGTGATATCGAAAATATAAGATTGTCTTGTCTCGTACAGTCGTCGAAAATTAGTCAACAGATAGTGAGTGATCAGTATAAAAGTTTGCTGAAACCATACAATAGTGCGGAAGATAACAATAAACACTAGTATTTTCTTTGTATTCCATATATCTACAATAATCATCCAATACCTACATACGTACAAGCAGAGAAAATGGTTCTTTTTTATATGAAATATCGTCATATTGGTCCATTGATAAAAACTTGATGTGATTCATCACGTTTATTAGACTGTACATTGACCTCGTTGATCATTAGACTGATGAATTAGTTTACGACTACTTCCTATTGACTAGTTCTACAATATCCTTCTATAAGAATTACTGGTATTTGATCGTTAATCCTATATTTCCGTATACCTAGACAAAGTTCCTGTACTGGCAAAATTCTAAGCATTTGAAATTCAGTGATAGATACTGTAACACGTCTTATTTTATAAAGCTATCATTCGAAGACCTCTTCTATATTTGTGTTGCTTTGTAATGTGTCTGTTGATGTACATCTACTGGGTGTATATTAGGGAAGGGTTGAATCTACTCCCCCCCCCCCTTCCCAGTTTCTGCATTTTTAGTAGAAAAAAGCACCTGTACAATATTTATGTTTGATACAAAGCTCAATGTAAAACAAATACCCATTTCGTTTGTGATACTCACGACAGGAAACAATATTGTATTACTTGTTTTTTTTTCTTTTGTATTTTATTATCATAATGATTATGCTATAAAGAAACTAGCAAAACTTATGATCTAAGTTTTCTAGGTTCAAATATGAATTTAATGTAAATTGTTGATAAGTTAAATTGTTTCCTGAAACTAGACATTGAAAATGAATATATCTTCCAACTGGACAAAGAAAAATAGTTTTGTTTTATTTTACCGCTGCATGGCACCAACAACTATGAACTAACAGACAACTGTACACATTATTGTTACCTTCTGTCGGTACAAATTCATGACCACATTCGTATTCAGATTTCTTTTAAAATATTGACACAAGAAGTTTATTTTCATTATTTTCACATTATGCTAAGATTGATTGTTTAACAAATTACATCATACAAAAAATGAAACCAACACTTGCGTAATCTTTCTGTTAAGCAATATTCGTTAATAATAAATAAGTTTTACTCACAATTCAGTTAAAATCAACAGTCCTACAAATAAAGGTTGAAATGAACAAGTTAACATTAGATAAAATGAAAATAAAAAAATACCATACGGGCCATTCATTAAGTTTAAATTTTAAGTTTGATTTTGGGTTTAGTTAATACTCGTTTAATCTAATATAATTTCGATATAATATACTTCACACGTTTCTAAAATATGATTGATTGATTGGTTGGTTTGTGATTAACGCCAACTTTAGCAGTATTGCAGCTTCTAAAATAGGATAAGAACTATTTATGTTCATGAGTTTTATTGATAGAAGATATTTTGATTCACCCAGAGGAAGCAATCGATTACAAGTGCCTTGTTTTATTTATTACATCATGCATTTTTCATGTAACTTACAATTTACAACATTTCGTTCGTATCAAATCTTTTTTAATATGTTATTCTTTCATTGGACTGATTTATTGTGCAAGTCTTCAGATGATATATTAGATTTTCATCAGGCTTGCTACAGTTGTAGTTTATTGTTCATTGAAAACAGTATAATGTATAGATTGCAAAGTTCAAAACACTTGCCATATATTTGACGGTAATTAAAAAGTGCTGAGTTCGTTCGACTCCTGACCGTCGAGAAGTATATTCGATATAACTTATGCAATCAAGTTTGTCACTGACTGTGACATGTCCATTGTTGGTTTACACGGGTATTCCGGTTCCCACCGCCAATACAATTGACCCACACGATATACTCATAGCTTAAATATTGCTGCAAGTGACATTCAGCACACATAATGAAATCGGTACTAGTATCCAGATGATTGTTAGATTAATTTGAATAGTAATAGTTAAACGAAATGAGATCTAAAACTAATATAGAACATATCGAAAAGATCACAATTGAAGGAACACATACGAAATAATGTTCCAATTATATAATTTATTCTGTAATATAGATCCTCATTCCAGTGTTTGATTACTGAATACTTATACTCTAGTCTGAAGCGGACTGGATCTTAAAATCGGTCCGGGCATCTGTCACATACCAGACGGGCCAATTGTTCCTTAATATGACGTTTATCCGAGCGGTACACCGGGCATTGGTCAGTCGACCTCCGACTCGGGCCTTTTCCTGACTAAAATTTTATTTTCTAAATTTTCTATATTGAGTTTTATTTTTCAGATATATACTAGTTTAGTGCCTTCCGGCACATAATTAAGAATAGCTAAATGCAAATATAAGTTATACAAGATGTAACTTAAATCTAGATCAACCAGGTGGATATATTGAAAAGGTTATTAAATAAACGTTAGAGAAAACCGGAGTGACAATCAAGAGTGAACAATCCAGAGACACTGCCAACATTGACCACACAAGACACATGACGAAGACATACAAAACAAAACCACATGACTACACATCAAACTGAAGAGATGAGCAACACGACCCACGCCAAATAACAGTGAGTGATTACATGATCTCGTACAGGATCCGCAGATCATGTTTCTTAAAAGACACCCACCGTGTTACTCATATGGTTCGATAAAAGTAGTGTCGTTGATGGAGCAAGAAAAAATCTACATAAAAGAAAAAAGATTCATTGCTATTTGAGATATTGATATTTCGTAACCAAAAGTGTACCAATGACTTCAACCTAGAAGTAACGTTGCATTGTTCGAGTAACCTTTGCGTCTGCAGCTGCATGAGTTCTTTCCTGAAAATCCCTATAATGGGCACAAACCCTAGAATAACGTACATGTATGTGTTCTGTACTGTAAACTTCATACGGTGGTGATGCTAGATTATTGCTACTAATGAAAGGGAAGTTAATGTCTTCAAATAAGTTCCTTTGTAGTAGTAAAGATACTAGTCAGACATTAACGCCGAAGAACGTTTTACTGCAGCATGATAATAAGCGAAATTTAAAGGTATCTTTCATGTAATTTATGAAGTCAATACACAGTGGGGGTATGTACAATGAGTACAGCGATGTAACATTTAAGGGTTAAGTAAACAATTTAGTGAACTTCGTGTTGCTCAGTAAACAATTTAGTGAGCTTCGTGTTGCTCAGTAGACAATTTAGTGACCTTCGTGTTGCTCAGTAAGCAATTTAGTGAGCTTCGTGTTGCTCAGTAAACAATTTAGTGAGCTTCGTGTTGCTCAGTAAGCAATTTAGTGAGCTTCGTTTTGCTCAACAAACAATTTAGTGAGCTTCGTGTTGCTCAGTAAACAATTTAGTGAGCTTCGTGTTGCTCAGTAAACAATTTAGTGAGCTTCTTGTTGCTCAGTAAGCAATTTAGTGAGCTTCGTGTTGCTCAGTAAACAATTTAGTGAGCTTCGTGTTGCTCAGTAGACAATTTAGTGACCTTCGTGTTGCTCAGTAAACAATTTAGTGAGCTTCGTGTTGCTCAGTAAACAATTTAGTGAGCTTCGTGTTGCTCAGTAAACAATTTAGTGAGCTTCGTGTTGCTCAGTAGGCAATTTAGTGACCTTCGTGTTGCTCAGTAAACAATTTAGTGACCTTCGTGTTGCTCAGTAAACAATTTAGTGAGCTTCGTGTTGCTCAGTAGACAATTTAGTGACCTTCGTGTTGCTCAGTAAGCAATTTAGTGAGCTTCGTGTTGCTCAGTAAACAATTTAGTGAGCTTCGTGTTGCTCAGTAGACAATTTAGTGAGCTTCGTGTTGCTCAGTAAGCAATTTAGTGAGCTTCGTGTTGCTCAGTAAACAATTTAGTGAGCTTCGTGTTGCTCAGTAAGCAATTTAGTGAGCTTCGTGTTGCTCAGTAAACAATTTAGTGAGCTTCGTGTTGCTCAGTAGACAATTTAGTGAGCTTCGTGTTGCTCGGTAAGCAATTTAGTGAGCTTCGTGTTGCTCAGTAAACAATTTAGTGAGCTTCGTGTTGCTCAGTAAACAATTTAGTGAGCTTCTTGTTGCCCAGTTTTTAGATTTCTGTGTGGTGTTGTGTTTGTCTTTGTATTGTCTCTCTTTTGATTTGCGGCTTCTGGTTACCCATTTGGTATCTTCAGACTTTTCAATTATTGGAGAATGCATAATTAGTTAATATTTTAAGATAATTACATTAAACACGAAGAGTAAGTTGAACGTAATATTATAATAGCAAACTGATTACTTATTAATAATGGCAACGAGGTTGATGACATTGGAAGCATGGAGGTAATCAAGCGAGAAGGAGTGATTTGTTAGAAACGCGATCGATTGTGTTTACTATGAGGCCCTATTTCTCTTGTTTATAGTTACTTTCAATTTCATTATTGAGTAGCAAAATATCTAATGATAGAGTTTAATGTAATAAAAACGTAAATATCAAATTTAGTGCGCACGATGCGTTTCTGGAAGCTCAGAGCCGAAAGGTTCGAAAGCCAAATAATTTGTTTTCATGTTTTGGAGCAGGCAAACCAAAGGGCCTAACAAGATCGCCAAAATAGGCTAAGTTCACCTATACCTTAGTATAAATTTATAATTAAAAGATTAATATTTGAGAATAACTTTAAGCCTGAGTTTTTTTTAAACTATTGGGCAACACTTCATATATGATATATAAAAGCAGATTCCTATAAACAGAGAGAGCCCGGGTGGCTCAATGAGTTAGGTACCTGGATTACCTAACAACTCATATAAGCCTATTACCAATACGGCGTGGGTTCGCGTCCGGCTTTGTAAATTACAAAAAGGGTGCACTCGACTCGCAGGCGCAAGTGATAAAGTTTACCAGTTGCTTACCCATGGTCGGTGGTTCTCTCCGGGCACTCCGGCTTCTTCCATCACTAAAACTGATCGCCATGATATAGCTGAAATATTTCTGAAAGTGGCGTTAAAACACCAAAAATCAAATCAAATCACCTATAAACAGAAATGATATATTGTACAACAGGAATTTGTACCTCACTGTAAGAATTAAGGTGGCTTGAAAATATATCGCAGTGTACAGAAGACAAATATGAATTAGAGAAATATATACTTTGCGAAATGTTAGAGTTGAGATTCAAGGGCTAGGTATGATTGTATGAAACGATAATTTTGAGAGAGAAAAAAAAATATATATTTGACCTTATAACAGAATACTTAAGCAATGTAAAATAGCTTACCGCACCGGTGGCGTAATTGTTAGCGTGCTCGCCTCGAGTGTGATAGATCGGGGGTTCGTGCTCCGGTCGGGTCAAACCAAAGACTATTAAATTGGTATTTGTTACTTCTCCGCTAAGCACGCAGCATTATGGAGAAAGAGCAAAGCTGGTTAGCTCGGAATAAGAATAATGTGTCCAAGTGGAGCGACATGTCTACCCGCGAACTGTTGTTTCAGTGAGCTAGCACTTTAAAAATCCTACTCAGCGTGTTGGTCTAGAACAAAGCGAACTTCATCATCATTTCATCGAAAGTTGACTTGTTCTCGCAATGATATAGCTGAACAATTGCTGAATTTGCGTTAAACAACAATCACTCACTCACTCAGTGTAAAATAGTTACCTCCCTTGAAATATATTTTGTAAAGTTTATGTTTGGAGGAGGCATAGAAAATGTAAAATATGTAAAATCAGAAAATAAAAGTTCAAATTTTAACAGTCTTCTGATACAAAATTAGCTAATGTGCATCGCCTCGTATCAAAATTCTGAAAAGTAAAAGTAATTATCCTTGCACTGGCATTACATTACCACAATAATGCTTCTATATACTGGTAGCAAAGCTATAATCAAATATTTAATTAAATGGAAAAAGCAATTTTTTGGCGGTTTCTGTTTGATTGATGTATTAAAAAAGATTGATTTTGTTACATCATTTCATAAAAAGTCAATCCATTTTACTTTTTTCAATTTAATTTACATTTTGAGCTTCCAAACGTTATGGAGATTAAATAGAGAGAGTACCCAAGCGACTATGTTTTCAATTTATATCACAGAAAAAAATAGCACTAACAAAATGTGATCATCGCCGAACTAAGATGGAAGGTCTTTAGTTTGTCATGTTGATGATGGAGTATATTTAATTAAGTTCATATCAAAACAAATTAAATAAATTCATGGTGGTGTAATTTCATACACGTCTATTTTTTTCGTTTATAAAATAAAAGTTATTTAAAATAGAAAATAATTATAAGAGGAGGAAAAACTGTTAAAAACTGTTTCCAATCTCTTTCTGATGTAGTGGTTTACAATTTAATCATATCGATGAATATTTTTATCAGAAATATCGGAGCAGCACATTTTTATTACAGTATTTCGACCCTCAGTCCGACCCCAAAACACATTTAATAAAGTTTTGTTATATGATAATGGAATAAATCGATTTAACACATATTTTGTTACAATATGTTCGTTTTTGCATGTCCAATAATAGCTGGAAGTCAGAGTTGGTTATTTTCCCTCAGGGCAAATATCCGTATTTGCCCTCAAATATCCGCCTTTGCTCCCAATTCAACTTCCGGTATTTGTGTAGTGAACAAAATATCTAATATGTGTATCTTTTGTAGAAATGATCATCATAAAATAATATCATCAGTTTGGTTTGTTTTTGTCTTTTTGCAGACTTTAAACTGCTCCTCAAAATGATATTGAGGAGTTTGTGGTTAATATATATACTTGATAATCGAAACATTGATAAGAGAGTTGCTGCTAACAGGGAAGCTACTGAACCAAGGGTTCCTATTAGTTAGATTGAAGTCATTACTTCGAAAGTTTTACGGTCGCCATCATGACTTGGTTAACCGTAACGGAATGTCTGTGTCACGGATGACCACGTATATTTTCCCACCTGTCGTAAGCACTTCTCGGTCATTTTCTCATTCATGACTTATTACCGGGTTTGTATCTATAGTAACACAACGGATGCCACTAGTGGAACAGGAACCCTTCCGGAGCACGTGAGTTCACCCCGGTTTTAGTGGGTTTGTGTTACTCGATCTTTAGTTTTATATGTAATGCCTAATACATCGTTGTTTGTCCTTTTTTTCCTTTTTCCTTTGACCATTCGTGAAAGTGGCGTTAAACACATTAAACAATTTATTGGCCATTGTGTCGTCTGTCTTTCTTCGATTTACGGATTTTGATTACTCCTTTGGTATCTTTTGGCCATTGTGTTGTCTGTCTTTCTTCCATTTACGGATTCTGATTACCCCTTTGGTATCCTCAAACTCTTCTAAAGCTTCTAATATTCTGACTCTGACTTTTATTCAATCTTTGCATGGGTATCATATGTTGACCTTTTAACTGTTTTAGTGAAATCTAGTAATCCGGAAAGACATGAATAAGCTGCACAGTTCCGGGGAAATCCAGAAATCTAGAAAGAAATGAGTGTGCTTCAAAATGTAATGTTAATTTGCTTTCAAAGCCTCCTCCAAAATGGGGGAAAGTCTGGTTACTACCAAGAGATTCTACCTTTTTGCAAACCTGTTTCAAATTTCTAAAAATAAAAGTAATTCTGATTGCACTGAAATTGTCCTACCACAAAAATGCTTCTATATACTGGTAGCAAAACTAAAATTCCAAATATTTATTCAAATGGAAAAAAATCAATTTTTGGCGGTTTCTGTTTGATTGATGTATTAAAAAAGATTGATTTTGTAATATCATTTCATAAAAAGCCGTTCCATTTTACTTTTTGTAATTTAATCTACATTTTGAGCTCCCAAACGTTATGGAGATTAAATAGAGAGTACCCAAGTGACTATGTTTTCAATTTATATCACAGAAAAAATAGCATCAACAAAATATGATATGGCTCGTACTAAGAATGAAGACCTACCTCAGCATTGTCATGTTCTATGATTGAGTTTATTTAATTTTGTTCATATTAAAGTAAATTAAATAGATTCATGACGGTGTAATTTCATATCACTCTAGTTGTTTCGTGTATAAAAATAAAAGCTATTTAAAAAACAAAATGGTTATTAAAGAAGGAAATAATTTAAAACAAATATTTCCAAACTCTTTCTGATATAGTGGTTTACAATTCAATCATATCAATAAATATTTATCAGAAAAAATATCGAATGGAGCAGCCAGATTTGATTACAATGTGAATTATTGTGACCCTCAGCACGACCCAAAAACACATTCAATAAAGTTTTGTTATATACCAATGGAATAAATCTGCTTACCACTGATTTATGAAATTACGATAATTATGTTGCGTTCAAAAGTCAGAAAATAAATCTAAGGGAACAAAGAGTATATTGAATTATATACGATATATTTGGTTCTTATCAAGATCAAAATATCTAATGTGTGTATCTGTTTGTAGAAATTATCATTATTTTATTTTCTTCAGAAACCTTAAATAGCTCCCGAAAATGCTCTTGAGGCTAATATATATTTCTTAATTAACGAAGCTGTAATAAGTAGTAACATGACCATAAAATAGTAAATTGTTACAGTAACTTGTATATGTAACACACACAAGGATCTTATAACAGCATAAAGAGAAATAACTCAATATAACTCAGACTGACAAATTACTAGCAGCAGTACTCTTAAGGTCCGTAGTTACTTTGTTTCCTGTGTTCTTTGTGGAAAGAATATATACAGATGTAAATGGTATAATAGTACACTAGGTTGATCTAGCCATAGCAAAAAGTAGTCATAGCGTAACTTGAGGTACCATTAATTCCAATATCTGTGGCATGTATGATTAAACATTGAATACTTGATCATAAAGAAAAGTCTGAAGATACCAAAATGAATAAACAGAAGCCGTAACCCTTATATAAAGTAACACTGACAGTGCCAATAAATTGGAAAATTGTAAAATGAACAAATTCCAGAGGAACAATTTGTTTTGCATTTGAACATACATATTACTATAATTGGCTTATTCTAACATAATGCAGGATCTATCAAAACCAATATGTTTGTAATCGTAACAAATTACCATGTCAGTAATAAAAACATACCTTATTCTAAAATGGAGAAAATACATACGATTTGAATATTATAGTGGCTTGGAATTGAATGAAAGAAGGATTTCATCCTTGCCAACTGATTTTCAATCTTTAAATATCTGTGCAGTGTTTTGCAGATCATTGTCTTTTTGTTCTTTTTCTCTTTTGGTCATTGTATTTTCTGCGCTTCTTCGAATTACAGATTCGGATTACCTCTTTTGTATCTTAAAAGTTTTCACTGTGCAGTGATGTGATAAAACTTGTAAAACAATAGCAGTCTATAAGATATCAGCTTAATATGACCGCAAATGAATTCACGTCACGTTCTCTATTTAACGGCAGGAGAGCAATATTCTAGCTATATTCATAACAAAAAAATTGGAGATATCAATAATATTAATTATTGCAATACTGTAATTTAGCTTAATCTTTCATGTGCTCTTTATATGAATTGTTCACGGTAATTTATCATAATAATGTTTCGTCCTTCATTGTACTGACATGTTTTTAATCTGGAATTCTTTAGTAAAAACATAGATGTCTAATGTCGTGATTAAGATACCCCCGGTTTGTGGAGGGGTCCGTGTTGCTCATCTTTTTAGTTTTTCATGATGCATTTTTGTGTTTGTTTGTCTTCATCCTGTATCTTGTGAACCCAATGTTGTCACTCTCTCTAGATTGTCCATTTTTGATTGCTCTTTCGGTTTTCTCTAACGTTTATGTAGTGTTTAAATGACATCCAACATGCATTATTTTTTAATTAAATATTGCCAATATATCTTGTACAAATTCAATTATGCATTGTAAAAAATGCCCACACACACAAAGCATAACCCAAGCAAGATATGAAAATAAAGCAACGTGAAATGGCGAGCAAATCGACTATTAAGCAACATATTCTGCTGATATAAGCAACTGATCATTACGGAAACGCATGTTATCTTTTTATCAATTAAAATATTCAGCATTACCAGTTATCTAGTCATTTGAAGAATTCTTCTTTGATAAATAGATATATAGTACTGATATATAGTACTGATATAGTCTCTTCAACTCAAATTGGGGAATAATATTATGTAACTATATTATATAATAATATTATGTAACTATATTATATAATAATCTTACGATAGGTGCAATTACATGAAGTTCTAAAGCTTGATATTTATTTCCGTAAACAAATTATCATCAATTTCTTTATAGCCAATGAGATATCACTGTTTCGATTCATTTAGCTTTTGGATTTTTATCGAATCAATACAGTGTCTGCATTATATATATATATATGATATCACTAAGGGAATGTTCTATATATTATTTTAATTTTAAATCCAATTTCCTTAGCTGTAGATTTTGTAAATGTACATACTAATGGCCGTATTAATTATTAATCTAATGGTATGTACTTTTTTTAAGCATAAAGCTCATATCTCCTTCTTTATTCATTTTAATTATAGATTTCAGTTTCATATTAGATAATTTGACAAAATGTACAAATGCGCAGCTCAATCCCTTTTTCTTTCTTTTTGTTTTTGCTTTTTGTTTTTTTTTGTGTGTTTTTGTTTGTTTTGTTCTTGTGTTTTGTTTGTTTGTATGCTTGTTTGGTTTTTTTTTGGGGGGGGGGGGTTCTATTGTTTTTTTGCTTGCTTGTTTATGTTTTACTCATTTCTTGCGCTAACTGTAACGAAAGGTTTATATAGACTCAAAATCACAGGCATGTGTCTTTATATGGTGTAGGTATGTTTTACTGTATTGACAGATGGCAATGTCCATTGTAGAAAATAACAAAGGTCCCACAGAGAATAACTACTACATTCTCTCTATGTTGTCTTCGTAATTTGACGATATTTGTATTACACGAATCCTCACATATTTTGGAGTCTCTGTTCATTTAATGGCGCTTGAAATTATGGGGCAATAAATGTGTTAACCAGAAGCCGTAATTCAAAGAAGCAAAGGAAAAGAGACAATAGGATAAATAATGATATACAAGACATTACACAGAAGACGAAAGATTGAGCAACACGAGCTCCACAAAAGTCCTGAGGTAAACCAAAATAAGTCAAATGTTCAACCATTTCTTTTTCATATAACAGTTTATTGTAAAAAGCTAATTATAGATTCATTCATAAAGAAATACTAGTGTTTGTTTCGACATGTAGACTAGATAATAAACAAAAACTCATTTTAGGGTTTTGAGTAATTCTCATTTTTGAAAAATTTTCATTGACTGTGAAATGTAGAACAGAATAAAAGCGCTGTACATTTTGCATTAATTTATGTCTTAGTGTAATGTTGAATATTCTCTCGTGTTCATTTACATCTATATCATTTCTTACTACAAGCTGTTCCTTTACATTAATTTATGTCTTAGTGTAATGTTGAATTTTCTTTCGTGTTCATTTACATCCATATAAATCATTTCTTACTACAAGCTGTTCCTTTACTTTAATTTACGTCTTGGTGTAATGTTGAATTTTCTCTCGTGTTCATTTACATCCATATAAATAATTCCTTACTACAAGCTGTTCCTTTACTTTAATTTATGTCTTAGTGTAATGTTGAATATTCTCTCGTGTTCATTTACATCAATATAAATCATTTCTTACTACAAGCTGTTCCTTTACTTTAATTTACGTCTTGGTGTAATGTTGAATTTTCTCTCGTGTTCATTTACATCCATATAAATCATTTCTTACTACAAGCTGTTCCTTTACTTCAATTTATGTCTTAGTGTAATGTTGAATTTTCTCTCGTGTTCATTTACATCCATATAAATCATTTCTTACTATAAGCTGTTCCTTTACTTTAATTTACGTCTTGGTGTAATGTTGAATTTTCTCTCGTGTTCATTTACATCCATATAAATCATTTCTTACTACAAGCTGTTCCTTTACTTTAATTTATGTCTTAGTGTAATGTTGAATTTTCTCTCGTGTTCATTTACATCTATATCATTCCTTACTACAAGCTGTTCCTTTACTTTAATTTATGTCTTAGTGTAATGTTGAATTTTCTCTCGTGTTCATTTACATCCATATAAATCATTTCTTACTACAAGCTGTTCCTTTACTTTAATTTATGTCTTAGTGTAATGTTGAATATTCTCTCGTGTTCATTTACATTCATATAAATCATTTCTTACTACAAGCTGTTCCTTTACTTTAATTTACGTCTTGGTGTAATGTTGAATTTTCTCTCGTGTTCATTTACATCCATATAAATCATTTCTTACTACAAGCTGTTCCTTTACATTAATTTATGTCTTAGTGTAATGTTGAATTTTCTCTCGTGTTCATTTACATCCATATAAATCATTTCTTACTACAAGCTGTTCCTTTACTTTAATTTATGTCTTAGTGTAATGTTGAATTTTCTCTCGTGTTCATTCACATCTATATCATTTCTTACTACAAGCTGTTCCTTTACTTTAATTTATGTCTTAGTGTAATGTTGAATTTTCTCTCGTGTTCATTTACATCCATATAAATCATTTCTTACTACAAGCTGTTCCTTTACATTAATTTATGTTTTAGTGTAATGTTGAATTTTCTCTCGTGTTCATTTACATCCATATAAATCATTTCTTACTACAAGCTGTTCCTTTACTTTAATTTATGTCTTAGTGTAATGTTGAATTTTCTCTCGTGTTCATTCACATCTATATCATTTCTTACTACAAGCTGTTCCTTTACATTAATTTATGTCTTAGTGTAATGTTGAATTTTCTCTCGTGTTCATTTACATCCATATAAATCATTTCTTACTACAAGCTGTTCCTTTACTTTAATTTATGTCTTAGTGTAATGTTGAATATTCTCTCGTGTTCATTTACATTCATATAAATCATTCCTTACTACAAGCTGTTCCTTTACTTTAATTTATGTCTTAGTGTAATGTTGAATTTTCTCTCGTGTTCATTTACATCCATATAAATCATTTCTTACTACAAGCTGTTCCTTTACTTTAATTTATGTCTTAGTGTAATGTTGAATTTTCTCTCGTGTTCATTTACATCTATATCATTCCTTACTACAAGCTGTTCCTTTACTTTAATTTATGTCTTAGTGTAATGTTGAATATTCTCTCGTGTTCATTTACATCCATATAAATCATTTCTTACTACAAGCTGTTCCTTTACTTTAATTTATGTCTTAGTGTAATGTTGAATATTCTCTCGTGTTCATTTACATCCATATCATTTCTTACGTTTGAGACAGACCAGTTCCTATTTTTAGCGATGTGAGATTTTCTTATCTTGCACTATTGCAAGACAAAACAATCACGTGCGTTTTACCGGCAAATGCATGCTGTACAGTTTATGTCAACTGTCCCCAATTCTCCATGCTTTTCCTTTTTAAAATAAACAATTAACCACGATTCTACTACATAAGTATTTTTAAATTCATTTATGTATTATATTCTGCTAGCTAACGTGCACCTTTCACGGTGTTTGATTCTTTTTTCAGGCTCTCTTCCCGTCAATGTTTGTTTACTTTGAGTAAATAATAGAGTGCTCTCCGTTGTTAGTAACTAACGTAAAGAAAGAAATTACCTCCCTTTGACCAAATTCAAATAATTTTTACAAGTATTTATCTCTGTTGTAGTAACATTTATAATATATTTATTAAATACATTGTACTTTATGATGAAATACATTTGAAATACTGCCGAGATACGGTTGTATATGGATAAATCGAATATTTACTTTAGCAATGGAAAAATAAATTGCGGGAAAACGCTCGATGGAATGTAAGCAAAAACAATTAGGTGTTTAGCTAGCTGCGGAACCGTAGCCCTTTATGGTCCTTTTTATTATTTTTTTTGCGGACCATAGGGCTACGGTTTTCACTCTATCAAAAACTTTCGACACTGCGCAAAAAAAATCTTGCGCCGCTTTTTTGACAATTTTTGTCATGAAATCGGGTGCGAGAACGATCAAACATATATATTTCGTTTCGTTAGATATTTATCTACATTCTTCTATACTTACTTACCTATTAATATTCATTTCTCATTTGTGACAAATCCCGCCTACTTCGTCCGCCATCTTGCTTCTCCGGTAGTCTCGTTCTGAGGTCACGTGATTTTTTCCAAATATAACACTATTTATTTATAAACCGCAAACACGTGTTTCGTTTGTTTACACTGGTCAATCATAAGGCTCTTCAGTGGTGAAATTACCAAACCAATATGCTTTCCACCGTAAATTGCATCGTGACACCATTTGGAAACATACACTTTTCCCATATCCAGTAGGAAAAATACCAATTGAGTTTTTTCTTTCCATTATATTGGTTATCAAACACTTTTGTTTTTCTTTCAGATCAAACATAAACTTATATTTTCCCTTCAACTTATCTTTGTATATTGTTTCCACATCTATTTTGGTTATGTATTATATATTAACTTGGCCCAAAATAGGGGGGTGGAAGATGTCAATCATTTTCAAAAATGTTCAATGAAAGTCACTTTCAGAAAAAGAAATTTAAAAAAACATTTATTTATTCAGATTATTTATTGAAAAATATATGACAAGAAGATCCAAACTCTCATTTCTCCTTATATAAAACCGCCGAAAACATCTTCGGTAAAACGTAAACAAACTAAACACGTGTTTGCGGTTTATAAATAAATAGGGTTATATTAGAACGAGACTACCGGAGAAGCAAGATGGCGGACGAAGTAGGCGGGATTTGTCACAAATGAGATATTTGTTATGATAATGAACTGGAAATGAATATTAATAGGTAAGTAAGTATAGAAGAATGTAGATAAATATCTAACGAAACGAAATATATATATTTGATCGTTCTCGCACCCGATTTCATGACAAAAATTGGCAAAAAAGCAGCGCAAGATTTTTTTGGCGCAGTTTCGAAAGTTTTTGATAGAGTGAAAACCGTAGCCCTATAGTCCGCAAAAAATAAATAATAAAAAGGACCATAAAGGGCTACGGTTCCGCAGCTAGTGTTTAGTGAGGAATAAAATCAAACACCGGAAAAAGTACAAGATAGGGAAATCTCCGACACCCTTGGGTAAGATTACAATCGTTCTCTAACTCGGCAAGCCTCGTAAAGAGAACGATTGAAATCTTACCCTCGGGTGTCGGAGATTTCCCTATCTTGTACTCTCCCCGGTGTTAGATTCTATATTTCTCACCCCTTGGATAAAGTAGTCCGTTAGTTTAGGTGGAAAAGATTTTTCTATCTTACCCCGGCTCCAGGGTAAGACAAGCTACACGCCGTTTTTCCCGCAAAATTGTTTTCCATTGTTGAATTAAATTGTCGATTTATAGTGTCTTGACAGTATTTCACAATAAAATACAATAAAATACAATGTATTTTATTGATAAATATATTATAAATGCTACTACAACAGCGATAAATGCCTGTACAAAAATGTATTTGACGTTGGTCAAAGGGAGGTAATTGTTTTTATTTACGTTAGTTACCTAACAAGGGAGAGTACTCTATATTTTCTCAACGTAAACAAATATTTAAAGAGATGAGAAAAAGAGGCAAACATCGTAAAAGGTGCAAGATTTTGTTATTGTAGAATCTATCACAAGTTTGTTAACTTTAATATGAAACCGGCACGGCCATGAATGCTCGCGCATCTGAAAATTATCTGGCAATTTCACGCTCATCCAGTGCATCAAAAAGTGTAGAGATTTTTTGGGCCGAGATATATTGGGGACGACTTATTCTTAGGGCCGACTTATTCTTAGGGCCGAATCTAGTCTCATTCAATCGAGCTGTCGTTCCTTTATTGGAGTTATCGTTCCTTACGAAATCTCAAAAGTTAACTTCCGCGTAGAAACAAAAATTCTTGTCAGTATGTCAGCAGAGATTAAATAAATTAAAAAATAAATGACTTTTATTACACACGGGTTCCGGGTTCCAGTGGTATCGGACGTACGAGAGAGGGTACGAGACTTCAGGATCACCTTTGCGCTTTATGTTAAGAAGATCTTCATTAATTGAGTGTGTTAGTGTGTTACACGGAAACCGGTGTTTACAAAGCATCGAAATTGTTTTTCTTCGATATTATGTTCAGCCATGTTTGTTAAAAAATCCTAAGTACACATTTTATACTATGAAGAGCTCGCTTAAGCTCGCATAATATGAAACCGGCACGGCCTTGAATGCTCGCGCATCTGAAAATTATCTGGCAATTTCATCAAAAAGTGTCGAGATTTTTTGGGCCGAGATATATTGGGGACGACTTTTTTTCAGGGCCGAATCTAGTCTCATTCAATCGAGCTGTCGTTCCTTTATTCGAGTTATCGTTCCTTACGAGAGAGGGTACGAGACTTCAGGATCACCTTTGCGCTTTATGCTACGAAGATCTTCATTAGTTGAGTGTGTTAGTGTGTTACCCGGAAACCGGTGTTTACAAAGCGTAGAATTATTTTTTCTTCGACAATATGTTCAGCCATGTTTGTTAAAAAATTCTAAGTACACATTTTATACCATAAAGAGCTCGCTTAAGCTCGCATATTACGTGGCATTTTAGTCCTGTCGGCTGTGATACGGTTCGCAAATTAATGCACCAAACTACACAACAAGTAAACAAACATTGACACAGTAGAAAGGGGTGAGAAAAAGAGTCAAACACCGTAAAAGGTGCAATATAGTAAAATCTCTGACACCCTCGGGTGTCACATATTTTACTATCTTGCACCTCTCCCGGTGTTAGACCCTATATTTCTTACTACAAGCTGTTCCTTTACATTAATTTATGTCTTAGTGTACTGTTGAATATTCTCTTGTGTTCATTTACATCTATATTATTTCTTACTAAAAGGGACAGGGATTGTTACAAATAGGGTGTTAGCTTTATGGTGTTTAACGCCAATTTCAACAATAGTTGAGTTATATCATGGCGGTCATTTTTATTGATGGGGGAAATCCGAGTACCCGGAGAAAACCACCGACCTGTCGCAAGTCACTTACAAATTTTATCACATAATGTTGTATCGAATACACCTCTCCATGAACGGGATTCGTACTCACAACTTTGGTGGTGATAGACACTGATTGCACAGGTAGTTGTAAATCCAACTACCATGCGATCACGACCACGACGACCCATACAAGCAAAATTTTGAATATAATACCTGACAAGCTACATAACACTGACATTAGATTAAAGTCAAATAAAACTATAAACGGTGGATATTTACATAAAGATATCAAAACTACTTACTAATTGTCAAATATGTTTTAAGAGAGAAACATTTGATGTAGGTTGTCATATGTGAATCATCTGTAATCATGTACACTGGTTTATGTACAGGTCTACTTAACTGAACCCAGTGTACTGCATAGTATACTGACATTTTATTTTATATCAAAATGGATGGTGAAACATATGTTAATATCACAGTAGAAAAAAATATATCAAAAGTACCAGACAGCGGAAGAAGCGAAGCACGTTCATCTAATCAACCTCTAGTGTACGAGAGCTTGAATCATAACAACAAAATAACTACGATTTACGACGATCTACACCACAATAAGTCTGCTGTTACATTTCAAACGCTTCTATCATACAGAAAACATTTGATTTGTCTAG
Organism: Bathymodiolus septemdierum; assembly: GCA_963383655.1. NCBI lineage: Eukaryota > Metazoa > Mollusca > Bivalvia > Mytilida > Modiolidae > Bathymodiolus > Bathymodiolus septemdierum. Next base: position 83,683,673 of record OY726522.1, read on the forward strand.
TTCTTGGCCTATTTTCAGGAACTGTTTTTACGAGTATTGTCGTATTTTTCGCTGTGAGAAATGATGAAAACTGTATTTCTACAACCAACGTCATAGCAGGTAAGAATGATTTTAAACAAAAAGCATGTTATAGATCTTTCTTGTCCTTATCTTTTGTGATTTAGAAATATTTTGTACAAATGTAGCCAAAATGTGAAAATATAAAAGATAGCATTAGACAACTTTACAAAATAAACGTGTTTAGGAAACATCGAGTACAAAGTTTTAGTATTTTTCGTTTTTGTCAAAAGTAAACAATTGATAAAATCTATATTATGACAAAATGGTACATGCATATGCTCTATATTTCCAAGATTTAATACTATGGTTACAATGACGTCATATGTAATCAATATTCTATTTTTGTCACTTGTGGTCTTATTTTGAGTGTTATTAGTGTTTATCATCCTCTTTAGAAATGTTCAAGGTATGTTCTAGGTATTTAGGTGCAGATCAGCTGATGTGGTGCCATCGACAGAATTTGTATCTTTCATTTCTGTATAGTGTTGTGGATCAACTGATATCTGACTATAAAATTACGTTGATAGTCTGAACCAAGTGCTGAAATACTGCTAAAGTTGGCATTAAACACCAATCAATTAATCAACAAAATAATCTGAGGCATCCTCATGACTCATGAGGGTGATATAATTTTTGCATATCATGTACTCATGACAAAGTAAAAATCTTAATGTCATTCCTAAATGTAATGAAGAGTTTGAAGATATCACAGGAGTAATCAGAATCCGTATATCGAAGAAGAACAGACAACACAAACGGCCAAAAGAAAAATGACAAACAACGATGGAAACTGGAATATTGTGTAATCTGCTTATATCAAATCAAAGTTGTTAGGATACCAATAATAGAATAATTATGTTTTGTGAATTTTTATTTTACTACGGGTTGGTTGTTGTAATTCTTACACTTATTTGTAGTTGGTAGGTCAGTTTTCAGTTTAATAGATACCATGGTTATTCTTACTCATTGTGCACAGATCAACGCTTAGTGGAATTATTAGTGCACATATGGTGATAACTCTTATATATATGTCTGAAAATTAAACCAAACAGTGTTAGAATTAGATTTTAGAGATGTGAAATTTTGTTCTTCCCTCGACGGAATTTGAACCCACACCATTAATACACTGCAACACCATTCGCTTAGCCTTACGTCCAGCGCCCTAGCCCACTCGACTACATCCACTCCTTAAAAAAGGAGCTTCAATAATCGTAGTGTTACCTTTTATCGTAAGGCAAATCTAGGGATACACGTAAGACATGTGTATAAGCGTGTGTAGATGGTACATATATACTTAATATTATAATTTGACAGCAATCTAACTCAGTAATTTTTAATATATTTTATAGGATAATGAAGAATTCATTATACAGTCACAGGAAATAAAGTATATTATACATACATGAACCCGTGTGTCCTTCAAAACGAGGTCATGGTAGCAGAAATTCGCCATATCATATTTTAATAGAGATGATTTTAGTTGAAAGATATTTAAAAATAGATTTATTTTAACAAAATATTCATTTATATTTCTAATGTTAGAGAATTCCAGTATTTCTTACATTCATATATTTACATTATCAAATATCATCTGAAAACATATAGCGGATGTGTGTTACTGTGGTTATTAACACTGCTAAAATGTTAAAATGTTTTTCCTTTGACAGACCCGATATTTTAAGGATTAATCTGTCACAATATAAGATACTTAGTTGAGGGAGCATGGAATATTTTCAGTTCTTATCTATATTATTTTTCCTACCTGGTGTCCTTGATACATAAACGTTAGAGAACACCGAAGGGGCAATCAAAAAAGAACAATCCAGAGAAACTAGCAACATAAGGCACACAAGACGTAGAAAAACAAAACAAAAACACATCACAATATGCGCTGGATACCACCATATGCAAACAAACATAAATGACGTAAATACGACATGCAAACACAAACCACCGGAGGCAAAGACGAACCGAACATCACCCCCATGCGGAAACCGCAATGGACATTACAGTTCATATTTCATTTTCTCAATATTAGTATTAGAAACGATGATGCATACAAATTAAAGTACTTGTGTATTATCTCACAATCATGTCATCAATGTTTCAAAGTCCATTTACATCAAAATGGTAGAAGTTATGATTTGATCTTACAACATATTTCTCTTTTCAGACTCTACCAATGGGTACATCCACGTGTTGAGGTTGAACAGTAGTATCAAATTTTATAAAGAGCCACTTTCATGGACAGATGCGCAGGCGCGATGTATAAATGATGGAGGAAACTTGATTGTTCTTAATACTGAAAGAAGAAACCGAGTGTTTTTAACATATGTGAAGTTATTTTTCGGTAGGTAATTTATTAACGAGTGTCTTTAACATATGTGAAGTTATTTTTCGGTAGGTAATTTATTAACGAGTGTTTTTAACATATGTGAAGTAATTTTTCGGTAGGTAATTTATTAACGAGTGTTTTTAACATATGTGAAGTTATTTTTCGGTAGGTAATTTATTAACGAGTGTTTTTAACATATGTGAAGTTATTTTTCGGTAGGTAATTTATTAACGAGTGTTTTTAACATATGTGAAGTTATTTTTCGGTAGGTAATTTATTAACGAGTGTTTTTAACATATGTGAAGTTATTTTTCGGTAGGTAATTTATTAACGAGTGTTTTTAACATATGTGAAGTAATTTTTCGGTAGGTAATTTATTAACGAGTGTTTTTAACATATGTGAAGTTATTTTTCGGTAGGTAATTTATTAACGAGTGTTTTTAACATATGTGAAGTTATTTTTCGGTAGGTAATTTATTAACGAGTGTTTTTAACTTATGTGAAGTTATTTTTCGGTAGGTAATTTATTAACGAGTGTTTTAAATTATGTGAAGTTATTTTTCGATTGGTAATTTATTAACGAGTGTTTTTAACTTATGTGAAGTAATTTTTATGGTAGGTAATTTATAAACGTGTGTTTTTAACTTATGTGAAGTTATGTTTTGATAGGTAATTTATAAACGAGTGTTTTTAACTTATGTGAAGTTATGTTTTGATAGGTAATTTATTAACGAGTGCTTTTAACGTATGTGAAGTTATTTTTCGGTTGGTAATTTAATCAATTAAATCAATAACATGAGTTTTAACGATAATTATCAACAGTGACAACAAAAAATATCTCTGTTTCTTTGATTTTTCTATTTCATTTTGGAATTGTTCCTGACAGAGAGGTATTTTGGAATTGTTCCTGACAGAGTGGTCTTTTTTTTTTAATTTAAATAAACGATAGAGAAAATCGACGTGACAATTAAGAACGCACAATCCGGAGAAACTGACAACATTAGGTACACAAGACACAGGACGAAGACAGATAAAAAAAAACACAAAGCAGAAAACTAAAATGATGAACAACACTACTTCTGGGGTATAGATCCGTCATATATGATTAATTAAGTGATACACCTCCTTAGATAATCTCGTATACGTACTGTTACTTCCAATGATATATCAATATTGTGTAGCTCGAGTAAGAATGGCTGCGACTTTTCTTACTCTAGGAAACTCGGTGTGTGAGTTCGTGTTTTCCTATCCTTTTCATTTTGCTTTAATTTGGCATTGTTTGTTTATCTGAATCATGATAGTTTGTTAGGAAGTACGAATAGTGTATATTTGTTTGTGATATTTAACTTGCAGATTCATGTTGTGAAAAGAGGGTTTAATAAGCGATGGTCAACAACTACACCAATATCAATAAAACATACAACCACCTCTCACCTCAAGCCATTGAACTCAAATTAACACCATGGTACATTGCTTTGGAACTCCATTTCCTCCCTTGGGACAGGCACAAACAATTGACATGTTAAACCGGTATGTACTATCCATATTGACACGAAGAATTTAATTAATACATCACTATAATATTTACAATGTCAGGTTTGCACTTAATCAATACCAACTTACATTTTTTCTTCGCTATTAGATGTTTTAGGATGTTATTCCACTAAACAGGATACCTATCTGACCGATCTACTCGTTAATATGTTTGTTATGTAACAGGGTACCTATCTGACCGATCTACGCGTTAATATATATGTTATGTAACAGGGTACCTATCTGACCGATCTATGCGTTAATATATTTGTTATGTAACAGGGTACCTATCTGACCGATCTACGCGTTAATATATTTGTTATGTAACAGGGTACCTATCTGACCGATCTACGCGTTAATATATTTGTTATGTAACAGGGTACCTATCTGACCGATCTACTCGTTAATATGTTTGTTATGTAACAGGGTACCTATCTGACCGATCTACGTGTTAATATATTTGTTATGTAACAGGGTACCTATCTGACCGATCTACGCGTTAATATATTTGTTATGTAACAGGGTACCTATCTGACCGATCTACACGTTAATATATTTGTTATGTAACAGGGTACCTCTCTGACCGATCTACGCGTTAATATATTTGTTATGTAACAGGGTACCTATCTGACCGATCTACGTGTTAATATATTTGTTATGTAACAGGGTACCTATCTGACCGATCTACTCGTTAATATGTTTGTTATGTAACAGGGTACCTATCTGACCGATCTACGTGTTAATATATTTGTTATGTAACAGGGTACCTATCTGACCGATCTACGCGTTAATATATATGTTATGTAACAGGGTACCTATCTGACCGATCTATGCGTTAATATATTTGTTATGTAACAGGGTACCTATCTGACCGATCTACGCGTTAATATATTTGTTATGTAACAGGGTACCTATCTGACCGATCTACGCGTTAATATATTTGTTATGTAACAGGGTACCTATCTGACCGATCTACTCGTTAATATGTTTGTTATGTAACAGGGTACCTATCTGACCGATCTACGTGTTAATATATTTGTTATGTAACAGGGTACCTATCTGACCGATCTACGCGTTAATATATTTGTTATGTAACAGGGTACCTATCTGACCGATCTACACGTTAATATATTTGTTATGTAACAGGGTACCTCTCTGACCGATCTACGCGTTAATATATTTGTTATGTAACAGGGTACCTATCTGACCGATCTACACGTTAATATATTTGTTATGTAGTGTAATTCTGTTATTTTTTCTCAGAGAACTCGCAATGGTGGATTGGTGCTACTGATCGAAAAGAAGAAGGACAATTTCATTGGGTTACAGGAGAAATGATGTTATATCAAAATTGGGAGGCCTCCCAGCCGGATGACAGGACAAAGTCGTTTACTAACGCAGATTGTGTTATATACATAATATCAACAATATATGATAATTGGTATGATCGAAGGTGCCACTATAGAATACCTTTCTTCTGTGAAAGGGACACAATTTTATCAGGGTCATAGGCGAATAATTCTACAACCGTTAGCTCTTAAAATTAATTTAAGCAAAATATTAACCTGATATAGCTACTCTTATTAAATGCATTTAAACTATTTTTTCCAATACAATGAGGGAACATATCTTATTTTGATAGCATGTCAAACGTTTTTGTGTGCAAAAAGTCGTCAAATTTCACTTGAACATGTAAGAATATATCTTTCTACCTTCAAATCAACACAAAAGACATATATAAATTATTTCTTGAAAACCTTTTAAATTATATCCTTAAATAGAAGAAAATCCGTTATAATATAGCTGAAACGTATATTGTAAGTATTCATTCTGTAAATAAAAATATAATTATAATCGCTTTAGAAATTTGATCATGTATTTGTTTAACCATATAGAAGAGCAGTGTCTTGTCTGATTTCATGTATATTTTCAATACTATTAACGCTCTTATGTAGCTTTTTTTCCTTGAACTTGCTTTGGGAATTCGAACTTCAAGGAGAGACAGGCTAAGCCATTAGGATTAACACGACGGGTGCCACTAGTTGAGCAGGAACTGCCTACCCTTCCGGAGCATGTGTATGTTTTGTTGATCATTGTTTCTCCTTTTGTACTTTTTCTTTTCTGTTCTTCTTCGATATACGGATTCTGATTACTCTTTTGGTATCTTTAAACTTTTCAAGTCACTCTAGTCTTCAATTTAGCAAAAAATATATTGTTTGAACACTTTTCTTTTCTTTGAGTTACCTTTATCTCTGTAACTGTCTTGTTTTTATATGGGAATCATCCATATGCTCACAATCTGTTAGATCATAGGGGTAATCTGTATTAGTCTAGAGTGAACATATTCCCGTATCAGTATCGAATGTCAACAGCACTATCATTCAATATTTAAGAATAAACGTTATATCGAAGAAGAACTAATTATAAGTTTCATTTTTTTAATCATAGATTATGAAGCTTCAGTACATGTAAAGCTCTTTGGGATTAAGACATTCATATCATATTTATTTGTGTCACGAAGATTACATTGTACATATTATATATATATGTTCAAAATTCGAGCGTTCTTTATATAACACGCTTCTCACCCAGTTACACGTTACTCATTGTTTGTTCTTTTGTCCTTTTTCTGTTGGCGATTGTATTGTCTGTCCTTCGATTAAATGCTCCTGAATACCCCTTTTGATATATTCAATCTTTTCTTACATGACCGCATCATTTAATAAACAGTGGAACCTCTGGCCCAAAAAACTAGATTAACCCTACCACTCGTACCAAGCCAGAAAAGTGAGTGATCATGTTTTGTTTCGATTTTTCGATTGGGTTTGGAAGGGGTTATGGTGTTTAACGCTACTTTCCACGATATTTGAGTTATATCGTGGCGGTCAGTTTTATTGGTGGAGGAACCCGCAGTACACAGAGAAAACCACCGACCTGCCGCAAGTCACACACAAACGTTATCGCAAAATGTTTCATCGAGTACACCTCGCACGAGCGGGAATCGAACTCACAACGTAGTAAGAAATAAAGAAAGTGAATTTTCATTTTCTAATTCTCTCTTTTTGACAGTTTTCGACGCATTGACGCGGTTGTATTATTGTTAGTGAATTGTGGATGAAAAAGACAGTAAAAATGGATTTTACTAGTCTGATATTATATGGATGGTTGTCTTAAGAAAGAATTACCTATATGTAGTACATCAAACCTTGTTGTATAATATTGCATAGAGTTTAAATGAAAAAATACCTTTGATCATTCATGGCTTATCACCGTGTTTGAAACAAGAATTACACAACCGGTGCCACTAGTGCAGATGGAACTGCTTATATGTCCGGAAGACCCGAGTTCACCCCGGTGTTTCATGGGATTCGCTATGAGCAATCTTTAGTTTTCTGTGTAGTGGTATGATAAGTGGATAATAATTTCATTGCTGGATTTTTGTAATTTGATTGTACCGTCGATGTTTCCGTTCGAAGGCGTATTTCAAAACAACTACAAAACAATTTAAAATAAACTCACCGTGCACGCCAGGGTGGTTAAGAACGAAACTTTACGACAAATAGATTATTTAAATTTTTCCATTGTGAACTTTCCATTTATATGTAGCAACCTTCCAGCAGCACCTGAGTATGGAGTATATATATCTCAGTTGATACGGTATTCCAGAGCTTGTGGTTCCTATGAGGATTTCCTTGATAGAGGGTTGCTGCTAACAAGGAAGTTACTGAACCATGGGTTCCTCTTTGTTAAGTTGAAGTCATCACTTCGAAAGTTTTACGGTCGCCACCATGAGTTGGTTGACCGCTATGGAATATCTGTGTCACAAATGACCACGGATATGTTCCACTTGTAGTAAGCACTTCCCGGTCTTTTCCTCATTCACGACTTATCACCGGGTTTGTAACTAAATTAACACGACGGTGTCACTAGTGGAGCAGGAACTGCCCTACCCTTCCGGAAAACCTGAGTTCATCCCCGGTTTTTGTGGGGTTCGTGTTACTCGATCTTTTGTTTTATATGTATGTTTTGTTGATCGTTGTTTGTCCTTTTGTCATTTTTCTTTTGGCCTTTGTGTTGTCTGTTCTTCTTCTATATACCGATTCTGATTACCTCTTTGGTATCTTCAAACTCTTCTTAATATATTAGTAGCAAACAAAAAGGTGAAACAATTGGCAGCCAATTTTATTTAACATATTTTATTTGTTAATATAGCAAATGAGATCAGACACGGGTTTTACAAACCTATGAAATCTAAATCTAACGTAAACATGTATTATTATATTTACAACAAAATGTCAGCCTGTGCATATAAATAAATATGAATATTTAAATAATAAAAACAAAAACAATGTACTACAAATAAGACAAAATTAATAAGGAAATACAAGACATTAAGTTGAAATTCCTAATTTGTGTGAGTTCTATATTATATCTAATTTAGATAATAAGAAATATGTTGGGACTTTAATAATCGTAACTAATTATAGTTTGATGCAATATATATGTGATCACTTCTTGTTACATTCAGCTTAGTTTGGTTTAGTTCATGGTGTTTAATACCACTTTCAACGATAGGTCAGCTATATCATGACGGTCAGTTTTATTGGTGGAGTAAACCGGAGTACCCGGAGAAAACCACCGACCTACTGTAAGTCACTGACAAACTTGATCACATAATGCTGTATTGATTACACCTTGCCTGAGCTGGATTCGAATTCATAACGTTAGTGGTGATAGACACTGATTGCATAGGTAGTTGTATATCCAACTGCCATATGATCACGTCCACGACAGCCTCTATTACATTCAAAGTAAAACTATTAATCAATATGTACATTAGCAAGTATTGCGTATGCTTGAATACTGAGCATCATCTGAAACAGTGAAAGTATCGAAGAAATCATATCGAGTACACCCGAGATCAATAGAAAGGTCAGAGACACTTAACGCTTATATGGATTTTAATTTGTTTATTATACTATCTTTAGAACACCAGACATGTTTTCATGAATTGCTACAATAGTATAGTTATTTTTTGAAAAGTAATATTTACAACATTTATAACTTTATTTTATTTGACTTTCCCATCTTGATGTTGAGCGTACTTGATGGAGGTTATTCCAGAAACGCGTCGAGCGCACTAAATTTGATATCTACGTTTTTATTACTAGCACTGGGTTGGTACCTCTGTCGGTGGATAATTCGTCCATTAGTCAGTGTTTTGGCACATACATGGTTTATTAGATATATTCATTACTGAAATTGACAGTTCTTAAATAATGTTATTATTAATAAAACTAAGGTTCTCCTCCCTCAGGCATAGGTGACCTTAGTCGATTTTGACTATCCTGTTTAGTCTCTTTCTTTTTATTGCTCCCAAAACTTTAAATCGTTTGGCTTTCAATGTTGAGCGTATATGACGAAGTTTTTTTTCAAGAAACGCGTCGCGCGCACTAAGTTTGATGTCTACGTTATTGCTGTAGAATTTATTATTTGTAACCTAACGTCTAAATTTTTTTTATTATGAACGCCGAACACGGGACATAGATCGAAATATGATTCAACATTTTGATATGTGTATATAACTGTTTTATTACTCGTAAGAGAAAAGATATTGCGCTCTCTGTCTATCAATATACCAAACTTGTCGGAAACTGTCAACCCGGGTTTATTTTTGCCGTAGAATTTATTGGTTTTCAATTTTCCTTCATGTCTTGCCCTTATACATACATTGTTTGATGTTCCACATCTCGCTAGAGCAAACGACCAACCTTTTTCTACATAACCAAGAAAATCGTTTACATCAATTTGATCACGTTGAGCAAGGCCAATTTCGAGGATTAAATGTGTATCCCTTAGAGCAGTGTAAATTTTATATTCAACCTTCACCTCATAATATACTTTAGTTTTGTCCTTTACGCACGTGTTACCGATCAACCCGTAATATTTCCTCAACTGATTTGGTTCTCCTATAATTCGTTTTGGTGTTATATCTGTTTGCCGGTTACCAAGAATTCTGTTATCATTTGACAAATAGAGTATGGGATTAATTGTATATGGGTCGAATTCCAGGCTAAACATCAATCCGTTACCTATATGAAAAGAAATCAATGAATGCGAATCAACGTAGAACAGAAAGTATTGAACTGGGTATATATGACCACGTGTGATTATATTTTACATTAATATTATGTCGACATGCAAGACAAATTATTGATAGAATTTAGTTATTGCTTAATGCTTCTACACTTTATTATTAGACATAGTTATCACAGAAAATGTAAAAAAAGATTGCGGTATTCCTTTACTTTAATTTGTGTCTAAGTTGGATATTATCTCATGTTCATTCACATCTATAATCTTATATATTAAAGCAACCTATTTTACCCCGTGTAGCTTAGGAGATAAGTATTGCTCATTCTTTGTTTTCTGTGTAGTCGTTTGACAACCTGTAGTTGTCTTATTGTCCTTTTCATTTTGGCCCTTGTATTGTCTGTCCTTCAATGTACGGCTGATGATTACCCCTTTGATATATTCAAACTATTCTTAACAAATAATAGCTTCCTGCAATTAGACATACATTGACATTTGTTGCTGAAGCAGATTATATTGTCAACTGTAGTGTTTGTCTGACAGTAATTGGTCCAGTCAACTTTTTGCTGAAGCAGACTCTAGTGTCAACTGTAATATTTGTCTGACAGTAATTGGTCCAGTCAACTTGTTGCTGAAGCAGACACTAGTGTCAACTGTAGTGTTTGTCTGACAGTAATTGGTCCAGTCAACTTGTTGCTGAAGCAGACACTAGTGTCAACTGTAGTGTTTGTCTGGCAGTAATTGGCCCAGTCAACTTGTTGCTGAAGCAGACTCTAGTGTCAACTGTAGTGTTTGTCTGACAGTAATTGGTCCAGTCAACTTGTTGCTGAAGCAGACACTAGTGTCAACTGTAGTGTTTGTCTGACAGTAATTGATCCAGTCAACTTGTTGCTGAAGCAGACTCTAGTGTCAACTGTAGTGTTTGTCTGACAGTAATTAGTCCAGTCAACTTGTTGCTGAAGCAGACTGTCAACTGTAGTGTTTGTCTGACAGTAATTGGTCCAGTCAACTTGTTGCTGAAGCAGACTTTAGTGTCAACTGTAGTGTTTGTCTGACAGTAATTGGTCCAGTCAACTTGTTGCTGAAGCAGACACTAGTGTCAACTGTAGTGTTTGTCTGACAGTAATTGGTCCAGTCAACGTGTTGCTGAAGCAGACTCTAGTGTCAACTGTAGTGTTTGTCTGACAGTAATTGGTCCAGTCAACTTGTTGCTGAAGCAGACTCTAGTGTCAACTGTAGTGTTTGTCTGACAGTAATTGGTCCAATCAACTTGTTGCTGAAGCAGACTCTAGTGTCAACTGTAGTGTTTGTCTGACAGTAATTGGTCCAGTCAACTTGTTGCTGAAACAGACTCTAGTGTCAACTGTAGTGTTTGCTTGACAGTAATTGGTCCAGTCAACTTGTTGTTTTGTTCTGTGTTGCGTTCCAGTGCCACACCACGTCACACTACAAGCTGTCCAAGAACGTAATGTGTAACTTTGTATATATGTTCTATATCTAACTGATTTCACACTTTCCCATATTGAGGAGGCCAACCGTTTCTTATTTTACAGCAATGTCGTCCAGGATTGTGTGTGTTTGTTTGCGTATATAATGAGGTCAAACACGTTTTGACTATGTGAGTAACGTGGCGCATGTAAGAGACAAGAAATGCTGTTTTCTGCATGTGTTGTTATTTGCTTAATTGTATTTGTTTGCTTGGTGTGTGGGTGTGTGGGTGGGTTTTTTTTGTTAGCTTTTCTTTGTTCTTCTATTTTATTTAATACGGTTTAGTTTTTGGTATTTTGTTCTTGTTTTTTTTCCTACCAATCTGAACTAATTTGTTTCCATGTTTTGTATTAGGTGACATTTTCAAACATTATTACCCGAAATATCAGGTACTGACATTCCGTGGGTCACTGCGATGCTTTATTGCATAACGTTGTCTCACATACACCTCTCTATGTGAAACAGTGGTGAAATCAAAAACATTTAGTGATAACTATACATTGATTGCCTATATAGATGTATATTAAACTGTAATATGGATGTAAGGCAGCATTAATTCAAAACTTACCTGCTTTTAGTGTTGAATTTTGTAGTGAATTGTCACTGCAATTAAAAACACCATACTTCATGATAACATATACAGTGATCCCAGCAATCACGTTACCAAAAATAAATCCAACCAAACCAAACAGAATATACTTTCTTTTCGCTGTTGTTGTGGCAGTTTTCCCTCGCACTAAGTTAGTATCTTTTGCATTTTGCAGAGACGAGTGTGTGTTGTTTAATGGTTGTTTCCGATTGCCTTTCAAACTGTCATTTGTATTTGTGTCGCCACTAGAATTTATAATGTCGTATGTGTGATTGCTGTTGTATGCTTCATTATTTCCACCATAATTAAATGTTTCATTGGTCTGCTGTTTGCTACCACGATTTAAATCTTCATACGTCTGTTGTTTGCTGCCACAATTTAATTCATCATACGTCTGCTGTTTGCCCCCACAATTTAATTTTTCATACGTCTGCTGTTTGCCACCATTACATGTATCGTCGTATGTTTTATTTGCCATTATTATAGGCTTATTGTCTGATATTGCATTCGACCCAAACGATTTCGAGCTTAAGTCGTGGTAGACATTCAACATAACATTCCTCCTCGAACTTGCACTTGAATCGAACAATGTCTTTGTTTCTATTATATATTCAAGTATGCACAAACATGCCTTTCTTGATCAAATATTTAATCTCATCTTAGTTTTGTTAGATTTGAACTGATTACGACAACCAAATAAATATAATGAAATACACTTACAAAGTACTTGAAATTTAAAAATACTATTAAACGGAAAGGAGACACAACTGCACTAGACAATGTGATTAATTTCCCCGAATTACAGACATTTTGATTTCCCTATTATATGCGTATTTTCAAATACCCATATTGCTGCACAATAATCGGTTATTAATTGACCCCCACGTTAGGTGAATCATTTGTTTACGTCCTGAAGAAAAGACGATATTCCGCTATTAGTAATACCCTTCCCCTTTCGTGTAAAAAGTAATAATACATTTTACATGAAGATACAAGTGGTAGCCATTGTGTTCACTCAATCTTCATAGAAATTGAGAAGGAATGGATGGTGAATGTATCGCTATATGACTTGAATGAAGAGCATTGAAACAAGATTTCATGAAATACACTTTTTTGCTATGTCGTGCAAGCATCAGAACATTTACATTTTATTCAAATCTAAATAAAAAATAAGATACATTTGTATGCAGTATGCTATTGAAGCTATACCGATACAAATTGTCTCCGAGGATGAAAAACTTGTTCAGAATCAGAATTACAAACAAAATACGTGTAGTCTGTATTTTTCTGTTAAAATAAAGACTTGTTTAGTGAAAAGTCAAATAGATTCACGAAATTATATCCCATCATTACATTACATATGTAATTTTTATTCTCTACTCATAGAGGGTGTGCCGGGGGTAGAATAGGCACTAGTCCACTAAAAGAGGTCAACTCCGCGGGAATCCCGGGGTATATAAATGGGAGCGAGAGCTTCTTCGGCTTGAAGGGGCGTCCTTCGGTTGTGCGGGATGCATAAATTCACAGCCAACCCGTCCTGCGGATAAGACGTAAATAAAACCGAGGTCCCGTGTTGAGAGATTGCCACCCTCTCCGCACGTTAAAGAACCCAGTGTAACAGCTCATTATGAGCATTATGCTCATGATGAGGGGTCCATAACAGACCTGTTGCACTGGCAAAGTTATTCGTTCTTACCCATCACCTTTCCTTGTTTCGAGTCCTGTGGCGTTTAAATTTTTAAATGTTCTCGTCCTGAATATAGCTGAAAAATTGCTCGCTGGACGTTAAGCACCAATCAATCAATCAATCAATCAATCCAATCTACTCTTTTTGCTTTGTAAATTAGTACTTCATGACGACATGCCGACATGAGGCACACGTGTTTGTACTTCTGATTTTATGGTATGGTTGTTGTTTTATATCCGGGTATTTTCTTTCATTGAAAATCTCGTTCGACGCCTTGATAGTGGTGACAGTTCATAGGTCTCAACTCTTAGAGAAGCCGGGTGGTGTCAGGTCATAACACGAAAAACTTGACCATGTACCATAGCGAGTCACACGTTTGGAGCAAACTCCCTGCAGATTAAATACCTCTATTGTAGATTTGTAGGAATAAGAGTTTGAAGATACCAATGGGTAATCAGAATCTGTATATCGAAGAAGGACACACAACACAACGACCAAAAGAAAGGGGACAAACAATGATCTACAAAACATTTCACAGAAAACTAACTTGGATCAAGCAACACGAACCCCACTAAAATCGGGTGTGAATTCAGGTGTACCGGTAGGGTAAGCAGTTGGCTGCTCCACTAATGGCACCCACCGTGTTACTCTAGTGACAAATCCGGTGATTAGTATGAACGAAGAAAGGACCGGGAGATGTTTGTGACAAGTGTAGAGTGGACGTGTTGTAGCCGCTACAATAGGCTATTAATTGTTCATCCCTACATAACTATCCTTATTCTTATTTAATTGTTTTCTTTATTGATAGCATCAATTTTTCTTAAATAAACGTTAGAGAAACCCGAAGGGACAATCCAGAGATACTGTCAACATTGGACTCCAGAACCAGAACGAAGACAAACAAACCAAACTACACAACACAGAAAACTACAAAGATGAGCTACACGGATCCAACAATAAACAAGGGACGAAGCGAGGAACTCGGGAATGGTAAGCAGTTGCTGTGTCTTATAGGAAACCCGTCATGTTTCGCATAGTCAAATCCAGTGAATATCTTGTCGGTAATAAAGGATAGAAAAAAATATACGTAAATGGTAAAAAATCCATTGCCATTTGACGAATTGATATTTCGTATCGACCAGCCTGTCGCGATTACGGTCGTATAATTTTTGTAGCGATTACATCAATATAGCCATGCTTTAGTATTTTTGCGTCAGGAGCTGAGTTCTGTCCAGAAAATAACTTCATGCGCTGGTGTTACTGGAATATTGCTACCGATGAATGGGGAAGTTGACTATTGGAAAAGTCATCATGTTTGTCGTAGAGTTTTGTTTTAAATCTTCATCCGTTGTTGATTTCAAGGTGAAGGTCAATGTAGGAATCAGATTTGTGAGTGTCATCAGTCTCCTTTAATGACTTCAAGCTAAATTGGATATAATGAGATGCAAATAATAACCGAATCGATAATTGTTGAGTGACATATCATCATCTATATATCGGATATCCGTATAGCATCAATTGGTGATCAGGAAGGAAGCACTCTCTGTATCCTTAATTCGTCAGATAGGAATTTCCCATGACAAGTATTTTTGCTTCCGTAAATCGTTGAATTCTGTATATTAGCATTGCAGTACATCCACATAAGGAGTACTGTTTAGTTTGATTGATTAAAAAAAATGGACTCTGGGTTTATTTAGTTTACCAACGTTGTTACCAAAATGCCTCCATACTATCCTGTACCGCATTATAAGCTTTTTTTAACATATAATTTGTACAATACATGATTCAGAATCATTTCTGAGCTATAACGGTGTCTAAAATTATGTCCCAAAAATCATTAAAACTTTTTTGCAAAAAACAATATATCGAGTTTGTTGTGTTGTCTTTTATAACTTTAACTTTATGTATATGGTTATTTTGAAATTATTATGTCTTTTTTCATTACTTAGGAGTGGCAGCAGTTAGTGGTTATTGGCAGACATTACAATATTTTTGTTCATTGTAACCTTGATCTCGTAATGAATATAACTTTAATACTACTCAATTGACGTTAAACTCAATCAATCAATCGTTTTTGCAATGAAATCGAAGATTAGCAAACCAGGTTTAAGAAAAGTAAATGTAATAACGGGATTATTTCTGATATACAAAATGTATAATACCAAGCGTATGTAACATGTACGGCGTGTTACTCTATTTTGTCCGTATACGTTTCCACGGAACTTGAGAAGCTATAAAATTGAGACCCAAACTACTTAGTCAAAACCAAACTTTCCTGAACAATTGCAACAATAACATATGGTTTGGAAATTCAACACAATATGCATCCTTTAAAACAATTCCCAGACCATAACTTTTACAGCAAGCTAACTTTCAGTTCATCTAGAAACCACAAATAAAACAGCGTTCAAACATATATTATAAAACAATTCATATAACCACGAAAAGAAAAACACAAACTTTGTCAAACCTTGAAACACTTATGTTTCACGAATGCTGAGCATAAACAGCGCAAATTATAGAACAATCAAGTTACCTGTTGTGAGATGTGGGATTCATGCGCCATGGCAGCAATGGACGGGTACACTTTGTGAGCCTCTTCCATCGAGAGTCCTAGTGGTGCAAATGAATAATTTAGAATGAATCAGTCTTCAAAGATACTAAATATGGCTTAGGTGTGCTCGAGGCAATGTTTCGTGTATATAATTTGCTTAAATAACTTTTATGTATCCTCTTGTGAACATTACTATGGGCATAATGGAACTTAAAAAAATGGCGACCAGCAAAATTAAAAATGTAAACACAGGTGAAACGTCCGATTCAACTAAACGCAAGAATCCATATAGTCCTCGTGACCTTCCTGATCATCAAAAACAAGTGTCCCGTCAGACTAAGCCTAGAAAATTTAGCTATTCTGCCGACGAATTAGATAAATCTGGAATTAATGACACTAATGTTGAGCAAATTCTTGCAAAAAGCCCGGAACCACCATCAACATTCAAGAACTTGTTTGTGGTGAGTTAAGAGATGATTCTTTTATTAATAAACTAGTTCCAAAGATATGCGAGTCCGTTTGTCAAAAACTTGAGGAAAAGTATGTTACTCTTGTGAATGACGTTGTCAAACCATTACAAGAAACTGTCAATAAAGAAGCAGAACTTATAAAACAACAAAGAACTACAATTGACAAACATGTAGAAAAATTACCTCAACCCGAACACACCATACACAAACAGGATGAACATATAAAAACACTACAAGAAACAGTTACTGATCTGAAGGGAAATATTACCGATCTCCAAAACAACATATCTGACCTACACATGAGATTATAAGACCAGGAGCAATACTCTCGCCGCACTAGCCTTCGTTTTCATAATATTCCATGTGGAGACCATAGAAACATGTATGAAATGAATACAGATCAAATAATATTAGATATCTGTTATGATGTACTAAAAGTACCAATTACAATAAACGAAATCGGAAGAACTCACCCAATAGACAAGGTCCGCGGTGGTAAAATTCAAGTAATAGTTAGATTTTCTACTTACCGTCAAAGACACTTGGTGTTTAGTGCTAAACGTAGCTTAAAAAACCACAAAAATAATGTATTTATTACAGAAAATCTTACTCCGAGAAGACGAAAAATCATGGACGAACTTAATTATCTGCGTGTTAAACGTAGAATCCATGCCTGTTGGTCGCATGATGGTCGAATTTTCGCTATCGGTTTGAATAGTAGATCCACCAATTTAATCACATGTATTGATGACACTTATTTCATGCTTGATAAATATCCAGAAAATCCGTCCCCCGCCGACACCGAGTTGCCCGAACCTGTTGTAGATCCGTCGGTTCGGCGAAATGTAAAATCCACGTGGTTTGGTTTACGCTGCATATTATGACATATTGTACATATAAATTGATATTGTAGTAATATAATAATAGCACAATACTTATTGACTAGTTTGCTTCTTTACGTGTTGTTGCTAATCAGTAATCCCTTTGTTATGGTAAACTAAAATAATCAACACGTGTCCTATTCTGAAAATAGCTCCCACAATTCATAAAGCGTGAAATAAGTTAATCTATTATACGCATGTCTATACAGATCAATGTTTGGGTGTACTCGACTTAATAATTTGAATTTATTTTCAGAAATAAAAGCAATATTATTTTATTCGTTATATTATTAAGATTAGTTATTTAAAATCAACTTTTTAACGAAATGATTTAGTAACAACACGTTATGGGTTCTATATGTTTATGTATTTTTTTAATAAATATATTATTTGTGATATTTTTTTCCATTGGTTCAACAAATATATTTAGGACTCCTAGATGGGAAATATGTCATGCCGATATGTGCAAAGAGAAGTGCTTTGTATATAGAATCATATTTTTAGCTTTTTCTTATTGTTCTAATGTTTTTTGTTATTTTTGTGTTTTATACTTATGATTTTTTCTATGATAGCTATCGTTGATGTACATGCCTTTTGTTTGTGTTACCTATCGTTATAACTTTTATTTGATCTTTGTGTGCTTGATAACGGATAATGACATTGTCGCTTACGGAATTGCGATAGGCTCATTTTATCTCAGAACTAGATCTGTCGTCAAAAACGTGTTGGTTTCCTTAAAATTGTCATCCTACGTCTTATTAGTTTTCATCTTAGTCATACATCGACTCTCTCTAATAAATTAAAAGTTTCATCAATAACTACTTATTTGGATGCTTTTTGTCAAAACATAACATTTATCTTGTTACTTTTACAACTTTTGCTTTTGGGCAATGATGTAGCTGAAAATGTTGGTGAAGTCAGTGTTTTTCATTGGAACTGTAGAAGTATTAGACATAAACTTGATCATTTACAAATCATAAGTAATGACTCATCAATAATTTGTGTTACTGAAAGTCATTTAGATCAAAATATTCTTACATCGGATATTAAACTATCATGATATCATGAACGACGGAAACTGTTTTGGTGGCGGAGTCTTGGTTTACACTGCATATTACTTGCTCGTAATGAGACACAATGACTTAGAGTTCAATGGGGGAAAGTTAATTTGGTTAGAAGTAATCTTCCCTAGATTTAAAATTCTTGTATTTGCTGTTTATAGGTCCCCTGGTGCAGTAATTAGCTACTGAGAAAACTTTCACATTTCAATTGAAAGGGCATTTGTGCAACTAATTACTAACCCTTTTACCTTACCTGTATTTTCATAGAAGATTCATAGAACCCTTTTGCGCCTCAACGTTCTGTGTGTACATGTATTATAGGGTGAGCACATTTTATTCGTCGCATGCGTCTATTTTTTTATTTCTCAATGCCATTTTGCAAATACAAACTGTTAGCTACATCAAGATTAGACACATTTCAGATGTTGCACCACAGTCAAGAACTGATAAGGAGAAACTTGACTTTTTGTTTGACTTGTGAAGGAAGTACCAGTCAGGATAGATAACGAGGGAAAGATATATACGTTGGGTTGGGTACAAATATCAGGCTAGAACGGACAGGTGAACATTTACAACAAAGTCTGGCAAACGGAAGAGGTAGACAAATTTACATAAAAAGTTCAAATGTGCTGTCGTTTTACAAAAATGCGTATTTGAAATGGTCGCAAAAGGGTGCAACTTTGAGGCGCAACTGGGCATTTTTTTCCGGCTCAAAAGTCCTGTGAAAAGGCGCAAATGGGACGCGCCGCATACATTTGCCTCTATTGTCTATATCTCCTCCGGAATATTCACAATGCAAGAAAAAAAATTATGTTGTCTATGAATATCTACAATGCAAGAAATATTTTTTAATATTGTTTATGAATATTAGTTTCAATGCAAGAAAAACTATTAATATTGTTAATTAATATTTACAATGCAAAAAGAAAATTGTTTATAAAGAGCTACAATGCAAGAAAAAATATTGATAATGTTTATTAATATATACAATGCAAAAAGAAAAGTTTATTAACAGTTTCAATGCAAGAAACTTCTTGCATTGTAACTATTCATAAACATTATTGATATATTTTCTTGCATTGTAAATATTCATAAACATTATTAATATTTTTTATTGCATTGTAAATATTAATAAATACAGATTAATACATGGGCATTTCCATATTGGCCTGGTTATCATCCCGAGACCCCTATATTGGCCCGAGAAGGAGTCGAGGGCCAACATGGGTCGAGGGATGATAAACAGGCCAATATGGAAATGCCCATGTATTAAACTATTTATTACATACTTCCAACTTCTAGAAAAGAGACATCTATATTGGCCTGAGACGAAGTGGAAGCCCATATTGGCCCGGACCAATATGGGCCTCGATATGGAAATGATCTTGTAGTAATCCAATAACCGGTTATTTTCCCGGGGTGTGAAAATATGGACAGTTTACTTCCGGTCATATTGGTCATACAAAAATGCTTTTATTTGAACTAAGTATGTAATAAACAATATTGTTATTTTTTCTTGCATTGTAAATATTAATGAACAATATTAATATTGTTCTTGCATTGTAAATATTCATAAACGTTATCAATATTTTTTTTGCATTGTAAATATTCATAAACATTATTAATATTTTTTCTTGCATTGTAATTATTAATACACAATATTTTTTTTTTTCTTGCATTGTAAATATCCATAAACAATATTAATATTTTTTCTTGCATTGTGAATATCCATAAGCAATATCAATATTTTTTTCTTGCATTGTAAATATTCATAAACAATATTAATATTTTTTCTTGCATTGTAAACATCCATGAACAATATCAATATTTTTTCTTGCATTGTAAATATCCATAAACAATATTAATATTTGTTCTTGCATTATAACTATTAAAAACAATATTAATATTTTTTTATTGCATTGGAACTATTAAAATCAATATTTTTTGTCCAATTGTTATGTACAGGTTTTTTCTAATTATGTCTATTTAATTGAATTAACCATGCTGAACAATTCCTCTCAAGATCATATGCTACAGACGAATGAGTTTTTTCAAACTTTCGTTCAAGAACATTCCATCCGGATCAGCTCCAGATTTCAAAAGCTGTGTTTTAAACTCGCTGAAGGGGAGTCCCATAATCTGTTGATTAAATTAACATTATTATTCAATATCGTCCTGTCAAAATTAAAACAGTTATGTGTTAATACAGTCATGGTAGTTCAATTACAAATTGTTTCTAGGTTAATAATATAATTTTTCCACTCCACGATATAGCTGAAATACTGCTAAGATTAGCATTACACACCAATCAATCAATCAATCAATCAATCAATCAATCAATCAATCAATCAATCACATCTTATATAAATATACTAGATTTTGAATGGTTGATAAATATAGCTGGTGTACTTTCAATGTATTTTTTATATTTCGAACGAATGTCGTTTTCGTTCCATTTACACCATGACCGGGGTATTTGCATGAAAATATTAATATTTTTGCTAAAATGTATTTGTCTTCTTTACTGTCGCGAGCCTCAAACACCCCCCCCCCCTCAAAAAAAAACATTCAGACTCTCTCTTCATAATCGACATGTGAAATGCAACGTGTTTTCAAATATGAAAAACCGAAAGTGTTCCGATGTGAAAGTGAAACATCAGACGATAACATAAGATAAGATAGAATAAAGTAATACTTTCTTGACACAAACATTAAGAGTAGAAAATTGATGGAGGTAGAAAACCAAAAAAAATGTTACATTTATTTAATAATTAGTCCTACAAGTGGAACAGACAAGACTATTGGTAGTGGTAATGCGATTACGGTACGTCGACCCTGGAATATGTTTGTTTGTTTGTTGCTTGATGATGTTTAACGCCATTTTCAACAATATTTCAGTTATCGGTGCGGTCAGTTTTATTGGTGGAGGAAACCACCGATCTGTCACAAGTCACTGACAAACGTTATCACAAAATGTTGTAAATTTCGCCCTGATCGAGATTCGAGATTCGAACTTACAAGATCAATGGTGATAGGCACTGATTGCATAGGTAGTTGTAAATCCAACTACCATGCGATCATGGCCCCGACGGCCCCCGACCCTGGAGTATAGCCCTCTGTTATACTTCAGGTTCGGCGTACTGTTAATGCATTTCGACAAACATTCGTACTACATTGTTCATTTGTGTCAGAATAAATAAAAAGATAAATTAAGAAACTCCGAAACAGATTTCCTAGTATCCGTTGCATCCTAGCATTTATTTCCTATACAAAATATTGTGAAAATGAAAATGAAATATACATGTAGTACAGCATACGTGTGAACTTAATTTTAACTTACTTTGTGAATGTGATTTTCAATATTTGGTAGGAAATCCCACTGTTTTGCTAAATGTGGTACTCCTCCCAACGCCATCCATTCCTTACCCACATCAATGCAAAACTTCTCCCATCCTCTTGTCCCCTGAACACTTATTATTTCAACGTAAAACACTTGCCCCGATCCACCATATGCTGGGTTCCCTATTATTCCAGGACAGAGATATGTATCACTGTAAGGTAAATTCAATGCATGAAAGGTTACTGACAGGTCTTTATTCTAACACTATGTTCAATAACATTCACCTAATAATAAAGGGACCGTCGTGGCCGTGATTTTTCCATAGTCGGATTTACTAATGATTCCTGTAGCAACATGCTAACAGCACCTGCATATGGAGTATATATCTCTCAGTTGATCCGATGTTCCAAAGCTTGTGCTTCATATCATGAATTTCTTGCTAGTATGTTGCTACTAATAGGAAAGCTACTGAACCAATGAATTCCTCGTAGTCAAGTTGAAATCATCACTTTGAGTTATTTACGGTCCCCATTGTGACTTGGTGAACATGAGATATCTGTGTCACAAATGGTCACTTGTAATCATTTCCCGTTCCTGTCCGCATTCATGACTGATCACTGGGTTTGCAACTAGAGTAAGACGACGGGTGCGACTAGTGGGACAGGAACAGCGTACCATTCCAGAGTACCTGGGTCCACCACTGTTATTCAGTTTATGTTGCTCGATCTTTTGTTTTCTGTGTAGTGTTTTATAGATGGTTGTTTGTTCTTTTGTCTTTTTTCTTTCAACCATGGTGTTGTATGTCCTTCAATTTATCCGTTTGTCGTAATCGCAATTGGACATTTTCCTCATTTATGATTTATCACCAGGTTTGTAACAAGTGCTACTAGTGGGGCAGCAACTTCCTGCCCTTCCGGAGCACTTAAGTTCAATCCTGAAATTTAGTGGGGTTCGCTTAGCTCAATCTTTAGTTTTCCTGTATTGGTTTGTAGATTTCCTGTATTGGTTTGTAGATCGTTGTTTGTCCTTTTGTCTTTCTTCATTTGTCGTTTTTCTTTTGGTCATTGTATTATCTGTTCTTCTTTGAGTACAGACGACACATGAAAACGTGGTAGACAACATAATACTTAAATATTAAGTGGGACAGCAGTTCTCTGTTATTTCAGAATTGTTAGCGGCTTCATCACTATTATTTTGAATTTGAATTTGAAAATTGGTGTTTAACGCCACTTTCAGCAATATTTCAACTACATCATGGCGAACAGTTTTACTGGTGGAAGAAGCCGGAGTACCCGGAGAGAACCACCGAGCATGGGCAAGCAACTGGTAAACTTTATCACTTGCGACTGCGAGTCGAGTGCACTCTTCTTTGTAATTTACAAAGCCGGTCTTCACCATTATCGTTACCTGTTATGAGCCTCAATGTTGTAAGACCACGTTTCACACATTCACAATAAAACAAATCTGAGAGATTAGGGATTTCGTAAAAGGGACCACGAATTGTTATGCAATAATACAAATATTGGTTTCTCGCACCTTTTAGCAACTTATTATACCTGAGTATACAATTTCAGTCCTGGTCATAACATACCTGTACCCCATCCATCGCATTTCTAGTGCAAGGTTTAGAGGATATTCATCTTTTTCTTCGTAATGATCCACTTTGCTGACAACAATTTGTATAATTTGCAGTAGCTTATTGTAATCCCCTTTAAGGTCAAATGCAAACTCCATATCACTGACTGGTGCCTGGTCAATATGTTTTCTAGAGAAATACAATATAAATTTATGCTTATTTCCTCAAATAATAATAGAAAGGGAAATTATTAAGAAAACCAAAAATTTGTATTGACATTTCTAATCAACCTTTTAGTATCTGAACATTAAGATATATCACCAATGCAATCAGTGTCTATCACCACCAACGTTGTGAGTTGGAATTACACTCAAGGCGAGGTGTCATCGATACAACTTAATCCGATAAAGTTTGTCAGTGACCTTGGGCAGGTCTGTGGTTTTCTCAAGGTACTCTGGTTTCCATCAAAACTGACCGGCACAATATGCAAACACCCTAACCGTGTATCGATAGTTTAAGCGATGAATTAATCACTTTAGATCCAAAGGATATGAGAAATGCATATTTTTCTTTCCTTTTGAGTCGAGTACAAAGCACAATTAACGCTGCCAACGAATGTAATGTTAATTATGAATTATAGTACATTGTTTTGTATATAGTAATACCTGTAGTATATCTCTCGGATATGAAAGAAGTACGTATGATTTTTTTGATTGATTGTTGGTCTTTTAACGCCACTTTCAGCAAATTTTTAGCTATATCATGGCGACCAGTTTTAATGGTGGATGAAGACGGAGTACCCGGAGAGAACCATCGACCATGGGCAAGCAACTAGTAAACTTTATCACTTGCGGCTGAGTCGAGTGCACCCTTTTTGCAATTTACAAATCCGGGCGCGAACCCACGCCGTATTGGTGATAGGCTTGCATGAGTAGTTAGGTAATCCAACTACCTAACTCATTGAGCCACCCGGGCACTTCGGATTTGAAAGAAGTACGTATGAAGACTTGTATATAAACCACATATATCAAAGACTTTACTATCATAATTACACTTTTAAGCGCACAGGATAACAACAGGAAATACATATATTGTATGTGTTATATATAATACAAAAAACGAGGAATAATACTGTTGAACCAAAACATTATCACTTATTTATCAATATTTCAGCACAAAATTATGAGTCAAGACTAAATTACATTATTGTGTCCCAATAAATGTTCCGCGAAGAAAAGAAACAAATATTAATTCAAAACAATAAAGAAAAAAAATTTACCAAGTTATCAGAACAGTTCAAAAATCCAATCGGAAAATCATAGGAAGTGTTTACATCGATACGCTAGCACACATATACATGTACATGCATTTTCCTGGCTGGATACAAGTGCTTCAATAGCAAGTGACGGAGTTGAAATAGTTTAATGGGTCTGACCAAACCTCTTGGTTAAATTATTAATATACTTCTAAGATCGTATATAAATACACATACATTTACAATATCAGGTAAGGACAACGAACTCATTACGACCAAGCACCGACGAGATTGTCGAGTAAAAGGATGGTCGGAATATAAACAAAGAGAAAACAAAGATTTTAACCACACGAACTGATACATCAACCAGGAATGTGACCAGATGATCCCGACAAATCTTGGCATTAGCAGCAAAAATAATGAATGTCAACTTTCAGAATTTCAAAACATTTGTACTGTAATAATATGTATTGATTGTTCATTAGGATAATCTCTATTGTTTACAGAAATAAACATGTTGTCTATGTAATACTAATAGTTACCGGAAATGAACAGCATGTGGAAGTTCTTGATGCAGGTGGCCAGCTGGGTAGATGATGTGTTTTAAGGCTTTGAATGAAGACCATGCATAATACGGAGTAAGACCTGGATTACTGGCTATGATAGGACCTACAACTTGTAAAGCTTCTTGTGTAAGTGAATCCTTGGCGTCTTTCCAGGAATAATAACTAAGCTCCGCAAGATCAACACTCTTCGGGTTTTTCACTTTATTGATGGCTCTCACCCAAATATCGTCATTTTTTGGTTCATAGTCAAAAACACTAAGAGAGTTGTATGGGAACCAGAAAATCTCCACAGACCAATTGTTCTCTACCAGGCTCTTCATACTAGCCGGATTAAAGAAAAGGTCCTCTAAATCATAGTATAAATTTTCTGTTTTGACTATTATCTCAGGAACCAGTTGTATTGTCATATCAAATATAACCCCGAAGCAGCCAAAATTACCAGCAACCGCTCGAAACATTTCTTTGTTGTCCGCCATAGTGTATGTTCGAAGTTCACCTTTACTATCAAAGATTCGCATCTTTACAATATGATCACTAGGACTTTTCGTGCCCTTTCCGACGCCCTAAAGGAGTATATTATTGTTAGTAAGTACAATGTAATAATTTACATATTATGATCACATTGCCGTTCTTGCTACATATACAATGTTAACTAAATTAAAGAAATGTAACAATATGTTGTCTAGTAATGTTTAGGCTTAGGTTTATGGTGCTTAACGCCACTTTCAACACTATTTCAGTTATATCGTGGTGGTCAGTTTTATTGGTGGAGGAAACCGGAGTACCCGGAGAAAACAACAGACCGGTCGCAAGTAACTGACAAACTTTATCACATAATGTTGTATCGAGTGCACCTCGCCATGAACGGGATGCGAACTCACAACGTTAGTGGTGATAGGCACTGCTATAAATCCAGCTACCATATGATCACGACCACGGTGGCCCCTCAAGTAATAGTGCTTAAACGTGTAGTATAATATATCTGTAATGTAAGCTTATTCTCCCTCGGTTTTTAGTGGGGTTCGTTTTGCTCAATCCTTAGTTTTCTGTGTAATACTTTGTATATCATATTTGGTCCCTTTTTGCCATTGTATTGTCTCTCAGTTCCTTCTTCGATTTACGGCTTCTGTCTTTCGTCATGAGCATAGGCTTAGGATTATGGTATTTAACGCCACATTCAACAATAGTTCAGCTATATCGTGACAATATTTCTACCTTTACTTTAAAAATAAGCGGTTAATCAATCAATTAACATTTCTTTGTTTAATTTCAAGGTATTTTATAGGTTTTTAATGTTAGTAGAGTATTTAATGTACTATTTTCTTGACGTTGATGGTGACTCTTGAAATAAAACCAACAGGTAACTTACGTGACACGCGGTAGCAACAATGCTGACCATTTGCACCGTGTCAATAATAGTATTTGCATCTAAATGCATTTTATTCTTTATTTGGAACTCTTTGAAATCTCCAGTTGTTGTACCTGTCATGATGTCAACTTCCATTCGTTTTTCCTTAAAAAAGATAACAGGAGAAAAATAATTAATTTGCATAATGTTCTGAATTAAGCATAATATCAATACTAGTATTGGTTTGCTGTCATTAAACAAAAGCTACAGTTATCATGAGAATTCTACTGGGGAAGATTTTTCTCTATATCTTCACATGATTTAATGAATTATAGCTAGCTCTACCAAAACGATAATGTGATGTTGCAACAAGACATTATAAACAAAGGGTATTTTACTAACAAAGATATTTTTTCAAAGCATAAATTATTGTGTTACATTACACTTTAGATAAACAAACAAAGAAAACGTTATTATTTTAGAGATTATCTGTAATATACGAACTGTTAGTACTTCATTATTTCTAAGGTCAGAACAATAAAAGAGTTTTAAACTCGTTATTAGACCAGTGATTTCATTGTTTTGCTTTACAGTTTGACAGTTTATACGATGTTTTCGACACATTTTGTCTTCTTGGTCCCAAAGACTTTAATTATATGACTTTCTAATATTTTCCTTTTGAACATATCTGAGGACAGTTGTAATAGGTATTTTTACTTACATTTACAAGTCGTATTCTTGAACCATCTGAATAATCACTTTGCATTTTAGCAACATAAATGAGCAACTGGCGATCGTCAGAAAATAAAGGTGCCCAGCTATGACGAGACCCTACACATCTAACACGAACATCTTCAGCGGCTGCTGCCTCTACAAGGCTCTGAATCTCATCTTTAGATGTTGGATAACAACTTATCACTTTCGCCTTTTGAGTTCTTCCCCAGTTTGTAAATAGCTCAATCTTAAGTGTCGGTGATGACCCTATCCTTTGTTGCAGACTGTTCATTATGCTTTCAATACTTCTATTGTCCTAGAAAATAATTGCGATAGACAGTAAATTTAATAGTTCAATAAATGTTACTTAAACATAAAACAAACATCCACATTTATCAGAAGAGAACAGTTTAACTGGATGCTAGGGGTCGTCCGAGTAATGTTTTGTACTCACCGCTGACGATTTCACAATCGCTGTGAGATAAAACAAAAAACCACCCATCTCCATCACCCACCCAACATAAAAAATAAATAAAAAGCCGTTGTTCCTAAGCTTTAGATTTTAACCTGCTTCTCAAATGGGTTTCTTTCTAATGCTGTAGATTACAGTAAAGTAAATTAAATTAAAATAGCAATGTACACCTAGGCTACATTTATCTGTGTCTTATGTGGAATATGTTTTTTTTTATTATTTTTTTTCCTTTTTTTTTTTGCTTTGGCGCGGCTAGTAACAATATACAACTCTAGATGTTCATTTCAATGACACTTTATCATGACAAAGAAATATACTGATTCCCTTCATATTCGTTATGTTTTTGACATTTACTTCACTGAATTTGGTACTGCTTTGACAACTAGTTTACCTATTTTGTTCCAGTATTGTTATAAATACTGTTATAGTGACCGCCCGGAAACTTTGATCCATAATGAAAGCGGGAGGTTTGGCGCTTTAAAATCTGATTCAACCCGCCATTTCTTTTGAAATGCCTGTACCAAGTCAGGGTCATTATGGATTTCACATTTTTCCGGTTGTTGACTGATTTTGTCTGTTTATATACTTATGAGTTTTGACTTTCTCTTTGTAAGATTGTTCGGTAATTGTGTTATTACCCTTATTTATGACAGAATATTTCATATACATAAAGATAAGTTAGAAGATACAATTTATGATATGTGCAAATAAATATGAAGATCGATCATAGTAAAATTATATATCCATCTGTATTAGATATATACTGCAAATCTTCTCCTAACACGTGTCACATGCTACATGAAATCTTCAGATTACATTCTTAAATGAAAGAATGTCTTACGTGTCAGGTGACCTATTTTAAATGGTCTTGTCTTGTCGTACTTCGGCGTTTCAATTTTACCTTACTACTCCTACACAGCATGTACGTGTGAATGAGTGCTCTATTCTCCAATTTTAATTCTCTTATTCTTTTTTATTCCTTTGTTTTTATTTTGTTTTGTATAAAAGAAAATCATGCCCGTTTCATGAACATTCCGTATGTGAAGATCAAAATTATATTTGAACATCTGAATTTTTTCAAACAAATATATTTTGTTTTACGAGTTAATATGTCATAGAAACGATGTATTTTACATAAAAATCATTTATACCTGATACTCATCTACATTTTCTTCTTCTTCTGGCTCTTGATTCAACTGAAAAACAAAAATAAATTATTTATTCCTTTTTAACCATTGTGAGAACTGTATAAATGTTTTATTATTTGAATTACAAAAGTTAACGTCGTTTTAAATAAAATAACACAACGAATGTCGAGATAGATGACAAACTACACCACTAGAGTAAGCCACACAGTTTTTGGTCTTATTGCATCTTAGAAAATACCTTTATCGCCAACAATTAGGACAAGATGAAACTTGAATTAATGTTCATAGCCAAAAATAAATGTAAATCACTAAGTATCCATTATCATAAGTATACTGAAACGAAAAACAAAGACATATCACGCCATCAGAACATCAAAACAGTTCTAAAATCTAATCATAAAAACGTGAAACCGACAATAGCGATATCCCTAACACGCATATACATGACCATTCACTCTTCTGGCTTGGTACAGGTACTTAAATAAAAAGTGGCGGAGTCAATCTAATATTATGAGCACAAATCTGCCTTTTTAGTGAATTGGGCGGTCATGCAAGTGATTACCACATATAACAGGGTGAACGATTTTTTGCAAAGAAAACGGAGTTATAATCTAGACATTTATGCATAATATTAGTTATATAAAAGAGTAAACATAATTAACCTGATCGTTCTGGAGGGTTTTACAATCTACCATTATTATTTTCTTCTCACTATTTTTCAAGGTATCTGTCCATTGCTTTTCTTTGTTTCCCAACTCTAGTAATACCATTCTGTCATCTTTAAGGGCTTGTTTCAGACACGTCTTTAGATCATTACCACACGTTGGATTTTCAGTTCCGACAATCTCTGTTTTCTTTTGGCCTGTCGAATCAGGATTCTAAAACAACATTGTACATTGTATTATCCAATCAAATAATAACATAGTTAGCTTCAATATGCAGATTTTTACAGTAAATCATGTGTGCATAGTTTCATGACGCCGTTATCAAACTACTTATATAGTAGGTTATACATGTCACATGTGATACATGCTCAAATAATTTCTAAATGTCAATAATTACTTTTAAGCACGAGTTTTGTACACAACACTTTAAAATCTATTTTCTGATTGGCTTTTTTCGTGTACAAGTATACAAATAAAATACTTGCAATGTTTATACCGAATTATCATCAAAATTGCGCTGCATTCGGCATGTGTATACTACCTAGCTAAATGATGATTATTAAAAAAAAACGTATTGTATTTCGATTTAGAATTAAATGATCTGACATACATACCTTAGAATTAGATGAATTTCCACATCCCATGTTTTATTCTATTTGATTTACAAGTGATCAAGATTCATTAGAACTGAAAAAATAAATAAAAATTATTCAGTTTCAGTTGTGTAATTATAGTGGGTCTGTACACAACTGCCATGCACAATGCAGTTTAGGTTTTTCTTCTATTATCTAATGCGATGGTGAGGGCCCGGGTGGCTCAGTGAGCTAGGTAGTTGGATTACCTAGCAACTCATACAAGCCTATCACCAATGTGGCTTGGGTTCGCGCCCGGTTTTTTGAATTACAAAAAGGTGCACTCGATTCGCAGCCGCAAGTGATAAAGCTTACGAGTTGCTTGCCCATGGTCGGTGGTTCTCTCCGGGTACTCTGTCTTCTTCCACCACTAAAACTGGTCGCCATGATATAGCTGAAATATTGCTGAAAGTGGCGTTAAACACCAAAAATCAATCAATTAATCAATTAATCATCTAATGGGATGGTATCTCACGTCTTATCTATTATAATTTCAAAATATCCAAGTGTTTTTTATTACTATTATATGTTGTTAATTTCAAATCCTAATGCTATTTGCTTGTATCGTCAGATTTGATTGATTACTATTCTACGTAAAATTCTCAATCTACAAGTCGTAACTGACTGATGGTCCAGCTGGAAGGATACGCCATCTTGAAAACGTGAAGCCCTAGATGTCATATTTACAACAATACACAAAAATAATCACAACCTTGCAAACTTATTTTAGTTAAATTTTTTCAAAATTGAAGCGTACACGAAACAAAAATACAATCTGACTGCCACGATATATCTGCAGTATTGTTCAATGTAAACACACATAACTTATTTCTATAAATGTAGGGAATTATTGAGGAGTATATTCCGATTTCATGAACCGTCATTTCAACCGCGGTTTATTGCTTCAGGTTCACATTTAGTCCTTGTATTGATGGGGTAGCTTTCATATTGAAAAATTATAATAAAAACGTGGATATCTAATTTAGTGCGCAGGATGCGTTTCTGGAATATTAACTTTCAACCGGTACGCTTAATGTCAAATGATTGTATATATATTTTAAAAAACCATACGAAAAACATTGAACTATTGTATGAATAAATTAGGTATGTCCATGATTAAACCGCAGCTAACAACAATCTGATAAAGTGGATGTCAATGATTACCCAGTCAGAGCTGCAGTTGTATTACCTTTCCTGTTGCAATATAAGTGATTTACAGTTTAGCGGTCTAGGATGACGAAATAGTGAGTTAGGGTTAGGGTGTTGGTGCTTAACGCCACTTTCAACAATATTTCAATTATATCATGGTGGTCAATTTTATTGGAAGAATAAACTGGAGTACCCGGAGAAAACCACCGACCTGCCGCAAGTCACTGACAATGTTGTATCGTGTACACATCGTCTGAGCGGGGTTCGAAATCATCACCTTAATGGTGATATGCACTGATTGCATAGGTAGTTATAAATCAAACTACCATACGATCACGACCACCACACTGCAGAGGGACGAAATAGACACATCAGTCAAACAAATTATCCTGCAACGGGAAACATGCAACGGATTACAACAACCTTGTTATCACCCTGGAAAGGGATTTATAATTCGCCGCCACTGGACATTAAGCAACCAACACTCAATCAATCTGTGTTTCAGGTGTTTTGTCAATAAAAGATTCATTACAAAAATAGATATTCTAAATATCAGATAATTCGTAGGTTTTTCACATTATTGAGATAATTCATTTTAATATAAAAGGATCAAAACATTCCACAGTGTCAAGAATTTTCTTTACGCCTTTATAGCATTCTAGTTTGTTTTTTCCATAATCTCCAACTGCATATAATTTTCCATCAATAACGTCAGTCGCTACAACTAGATACAGCTTCATCCGCATCATTTTTGGACATATAGCTCGAATTTGACGACCGTGGTCAACTCAGTACTAAATTTATGATAAACGGGACGACTTCAATTTTAAAATCATAAATTTTCCAAATGTGTGCAGCAATATACCAACTTCTCCTGCATTTGGTGTTTACATCTCGCTATTGATTCGTTATGCAAGGGTCAGTAACACTTATTCTGATTTCTTGAAACGTCTTCTTCATCTGAGAAACAGGCTACAGGACCAGGGCTATGAAAAGATTCGCCTTATTCGATCTCTTTAAAAGTTTACATTCCGATGCCAAGATCTTGTCGAAATATATTCCGTTTCTGCAGAGACGATGATAAACGATGCATTTTCATATAGTGAAAATGTATAAAGATAAGGAAGTCAACAAAAATGTCAAAAATATTTTTTTTATCTATGTGTGACGTAACATTGTTTTTGACATTTGTTTCATTGGGTTTGGTACTGCTCTGACAACTATTTTACCTATTTTGTTCCAGTATTGTTATAAATACTGTTATAGTGACAGCCGGAACCTTTGAGCCGTAATGAAAGCGGGAGGTTTGGCGCTTTAAAATCTGATTCAATCCGCCATTTCCTTAGAAATGCCTGTACCAAGTAAGGGTCATTACGATTTTCACAGTTTCCTGGTTGTTGACTGATTTTGTCTGTTTATATACTTATGAGTTTTGACTTTCCCTTTGTAAGATTGTTCGGAGTTCGGTAATTTTGTTATTACCCTTATTTACTGTTATTGATATATTTTTAACCGACATATATTTCAGGTTTGACACTTTGCAACAGCTCTAAATATACATTTTAATGCAACTTTTATTAAAAATTTCCTTTCAACCGTCAAAACCACAGTGGACATGTCCATATATGGGTTCTACTATGAAAAAAATCACCAGATTGCACCCTTGAATTGAATATGTCTAATTATTGGTATGTAATCGAATGAAAAACACCGCATACCTCAAACCCCAGTTTTAATGAGACATTTATTCACATCTGTGGCGTCCAAAAAGCCAGAAAATGTCACATTTTACATCATAAAAGTGTTGATACGACGTGATGTATTGTTATGACAGTTACAGTAGCAGTAATGTGCCAAATTCGTCAACACTTATTTTCTGTTTTTTTTGGAACCTTTACACGGCTCTAAAGAAATGCATTTTTGTAATAATATCAGTACTATATTTGAAGAGATTATTTATAGGTTTGAAATTTATTGGTTGTTGATTAACCTCACTTGGTAATATTTCAGCAGCTATAGACAGTGGGGTATAGCTATTAACATGTAGAGCGTAACATTTCCCTGAAGATTTAACACTTAATTTCAAACAAAATATAAACTTGTATCATTTAAATGTAACCGGTATGTTTTGTCGTACATTAAATGTTATATTTCAAGCAAAAATACTCATATTGTACTTACATACTTATTTATCAAAGCACGAAATTGTCCATTCCGGAGAATAACAGGATAAGCTAACTATATCCCGAATACATGTCTTTATTTACTGCTTTTACGTACCATAGCAACGAATGACAACAAACAGAACATTAATAAAGTTATAAAAAATACAAAACCACCCGTGTGCAACAGAATCAATCAGAAATGTTCTCATGGAAAATACCGTATCATTAGTAAAACAGTGTATAACCGGACAGTTTTCAAAAACGGAAGTTGCAGTACTGTCCGACCAGGTACGGTTAGTTGCTTGCAGAATTTTTGACATTTTTTGATGATTATCCGTGATTTATTCTTTTAAAACGGATCAACCGAAGCAACAAAAATAAAAATTACTGCAAAGGTATGTCATTTATATTTCTGATCAAATAACAGTGCCCTATTTGAACACTGAAACTGGAAATCGTCGTTTAAACATCGGTGGATAGTATGTCTTCGCTCGAAGAAAGAGGTTAAAAATCTATTTGTTCTCCTCTTATTCTTTAATTTATGTCAAATATGTTCTCACTATCTGATGAAATAGATATCGACGTTTTCAATGCAAGAAAAATATAACCGTAAGCGCACTCATTTTCCTTACGAAGGGTGTATTTAACATCGTCCTTCATTCTTCGTCACTGTTCGCCTAATAGCTAACGAATATTTCTGTCCTGTCCGCACAATTGTGTATTCCTTCAAGTTTCGAAGTTATTATCTGATGTTCTAAAATTTCATACTTTTTCACAGTTTACTCATCTTTAATTGTAAAACGTGTAGTAAAGTTACGACCTTTTGCTGACAAAAAGATTATGGACAGTTTTTGAAATAAAATCAATACCAGATCTTGCCAAAAAACAAATCGGAAAGTGCATTTCATTGAAAAATTATGTCCTTAATTTTTACCATTTTGTTTTGCCCCGACCACGAATGTGGAAAGGTATATAGATTTACCCTTGTCCGTCTGTACGTCCGTATGTGTGGTCCTTTTGATTAAGTTGTTTAGCTGCATTTCTCAGGAACCACGTATGATAGACCAAAGGTATTTCACATGACTGTATAATCATCATATATAGTGAAGCACATTCCAACATCAAATGGGTCACCTGACCTACATTGTACACTTGAATGACTTTGGTTGAATTAAGTGTGTATGTCCATTTCTCAGACTTCCTATATACGGGAGGGGCATCCGTGTCTTACAGACACATAATCCGGTTGCTTTTAGTTTTCTGTTATAGATAAATAAATAAATTATCTTTATTTCAAGAGCATAACCCCATTAGCAAGAGCTAATCTCCCTGAGGGTCTTCAAAATAGCATCAATATGTACAACAAATTTAAATATCAAATATACAATCATTTGGAGAAAACTAAACAGATATTTCAGAGAAAACTAAACAAACTGATATTTACATATAAAGCACAACAACTTTATAGTGATAGAAAATGTTCTTAACATTTACTTTTAAATGAAGAAAGTGTTTTACAACTTTTCACTTCCATAGGTAAATCATTCCATATTTGCGAACTAGAATACAAAAATCTAATCTAATTTAATCTAATAAATTTAATATAATTTCATTGATAACACTACCATGTCTATCTTGTTTTGATTTCAGATAATGGACCGGTCTTTTGAGGTTGTACCAGTTGAGGAATCAATTGAGGAAGTTGTTACCACCTTCTCCTGTAACAAGTGCCCAATTACCACCAAATATAAAACTAGTGAAAAGGCACCAGTACCGACATGTTAAAAATAAGTTATGTGATGTCAATATAAACCAGATAAGCCATATTTGTGACCAGTGTGGAAAATCTTTCCGCAGTCGTTATGGTATGCAAGTTCATACAACAATTAAACATCAGCAACAGTTTAGATTCACCTGCGGCGTGTGCAATAAGGGGTTCCACCAACTATGGAATTTTAGGGGACATCTTTCTAGCCACCACAGCGCCTTGAAAGTGACGTGTGAAACATGCGGCAAAGTATTTAACTACAAGTAACAGTCTATGACCTAATACGACTCAAGTTCATTCGATCCCTGTTATTAGGCCGCAAATAGCTTGATTGCAGGATAAACATTAAACTTTGTTCACCCGACGAAAAGCATATCCTGAGGGCTCCGTCCGAAGGAAATCATGATTTTCTAGGGTGAACAAATCTGCATGTGTCCGAACATTACCATGCTATGAATGTTTTATTATTCTGAATCAACAGAGGACAGAGAAAAACATCGTTCTTCATCCAACTCAACTTCGCCAAAGCTGTTCATCTGATGACGTCACAGACATACCATTGTTTTAAAAATACGCATTAATCTTGGGACTCGTCTTATATTACAGCGGTACATTGTGACGAGAATTAATTCCTAATGTATGAAGCACGATATTCGTATCAATCACGTAGTTGTAAAAGACAATCATTGCAGCCAATGTATAGACACCTGCTGCTAGAGGAAAAAAACTCATTTAACTTGTTCCAAAAACTGGGAATAAGATACAAATGTATTTGAATCACATATAATCTAAGATTACTGAATATCTGGTAAATGTAGTTCCTTACAAGTCCTCCAATGCAGGCAACACATAAACTATCTATATTTTCGGTAAAACGAAATTTGTAAAGGATTAGACTAGAAAAGTTCTCGATCAACTTTAACAAAAAAACAATTAGGCGGACAGATGAGTTTTAAGATTCAGCAATTAATGATAACGTACAGTAGTAATTAGGCGTACAGTGACGTACAATGAAGAATGATGTTAAATGCACCCATGGTAAGGAAAATAAGTACGTTTACGGTCATATTTTCCTTGCATTGAAAACGTTGATGTCTATGTCATCAGATAGTGAGAAAATATTTGACATAATTTAAAGATTTCGTGGAGAAAAAATAGATTTTTAACCCGTTCTTCGAGCAAAAACATACCATCCACCGATGTTTAAACGGCGATTTCCAGTTTCAATGTTCAAATAGGGCACTGTTATTTGATCAGAAATATAAATGACATACCTTTGCAGTATTTTTTTTAATTTTTGTTGCTTCGGTTGATCCACTTTCAAAGAATAAATCACGGATAATCATCCAAATATGTTGAAATTTCTGCAAGCAACTAACATTACCTGGTCGGACAGTACAGCAACTTCCGTTTTTGAAAACTGTCCGGTTATACACTGCGAGTAAATTATTTTTAATGATGTATGAACAACTTTTCTACTTCGTAAATATTGTTTAAATTTATATTTACAAATTAACAGTAAATATAGAAGGACATCCTGTATATTATTAATTAAGCATCTTATCTATATACATATATATGACGAAAAGTTGTTTACTAAACATTCAATCAGTGTGAAGGTCAAATGGGCATCACTAGGATTTGAATATGGGTGGAAATTGTGATTGTCACATGTGAATAGGGAAATACAGGAAATAATAGATTAGTTTCCGTGAAAGGGACAGCATCTAAGGACCATTTCAATCAAGTTGTTGTCTCTCGGGAGATGTTGTAAAAGTTGTGGTGCTTTGTGTGCAAGGCGTTATACATTTGCTACTTTCCACACAACCAATTGATAGCTGGATGAGAGGTTATATTCATCATAAGCCAGAGATGCAATGTCATATTAACACCTCTGGGTTCGCACAGAGAGAGAATATGACATATTTTATGCAACTGAAATATTGTGATAATATTAATAAAAAGAAAGTTTAAAAATTGATTGATTATTTTCCACCAACTGCCCACACACTGCAAATATAGGTTTTGAATTGAAACAACATCATTATATGTTTAGGTATGAAGATGGTTTGTATTCATTTTAATATTTAAGTATATCTACATATTAAACATATTTCTTCCCAATAATATAGGGTTATTGCACTAATATTGAGGAATATTGTCCCGAGCAATATGATATACTGCGAGGAACAATATTCCTCAATATGAGTGCAATAACACTTTTATGATATAGTACTGGTCAAATATTTCAACCTGTGACAGTTACATTTAACCATATTTCTTTGCAACATGTATTTAATATTATTCCGCCATCTTGGTTATCTTTCGTCTGCTTGCGTGCACATATAGTTTAGAGAAAGAATGGAATGCAATATCGGTCATGATGCAATATTTTTAACTCATTCGGAAATGATCTACATTTTAGGTATATTTATGAAGGAAGACTAGTAAAAATATCTGAAAATATTGCATTTTTATTTTTACAAAGAAATCAAGATGAAATATTTGATACTATATTATAAATTGAAATACTAAGCAAACATTATTCTGCTTATATAACATTCATGACTAATCACGGAGTTTGCAACAAGAGTAACACGACGGGTGCCATTAGTGCAGCAGGAACTGCTTACCCTTCTGGAGCACCCGAGCTAACTGTTATGTCGTTATTTTCATTAAACATTGTATTATCTATGACTTGTATTCAACTTGCTATATTTTCTTGTATGTCATTCACAAATTGTAAATTTTGTAGATCCTATTCTTAACTTGTTATTGTTGTTAAATTGTTGTTACTGTTTCTTATGTTATAGTTCCTGTTTGTATATCGTACTTCCTGTTTTTGATCTGAAGTCACAATTAATCTTTAAGTAATTACCTACATTTGTGTTTTGCTTAAAATATCTGGTCAATTCATCAGTCAAAAGGCCAATTACGATGTCCGGCAATGAATAACACAATGAAGTTATACCAGGTCAATGTAATTAAAAATTGAATACAGGCTTTTCTGCTTTTTTTACATACGTCAATGACAATGCTGTCTGTCTATGACAGAACATAGCGTGGGCTACTAATGCGATCGGTCCATAATTATACAAAGTTATTTCCTCTGCCTGCTGATATCGATGCCGTCTCTACCGTGCAATATCAAGTATTTTTGGACATGCATAGATTGGCAGAGTGAAATAGTTGGGTTCGTGTTACTCGATCTTTAGCTTTATATGTATGTTTTGTTGATCGTTGTTTGTCCTTTTGTACTTTTTCTTTTGGCCATTGCATTTTGATTGCCCCTTTGGTATCTGCAAACTCTTCCTACACAATAACACTTTATGACCATGGTTTTTTCTTTTCTTTGTTCTTTCTTGTTTTTCTTTGTTATTGGGTTCGCGTTGCTCCATCTTTAGATGAAGAACTTTGTAGATCTTCTGTTGTCCTGTTACTTTTGGCCATTGTATTGTCTGTCCTTCGATGATCCCCTTTACTATCTAGACATTATTAGATGGTTTGAATGATTGTTACTTAACATAATGTCAGCAGTATTTCACCTATATTCAAAACCAATATATTTATTGATGCACAATTGTACCGCAAAGGGGTTGAAGTTATACCGCCCATCATAGCATAATACAATGCAAGCATACAATAAACATTAAGGGGATATGACGTCACAATAAACACATTACATAGAGTTGGTATGTCAAATTGCGCGCATTTTGGAGTCTAGTTTACCGAGAAACCAACTAAAAACCAATTTTCTGAACTTCAAACTGTTACGTCGGACAGCAAAATATTAGCGTAAGAGTACAACTTTGAACACTGAAATAATTAGAATAAATTATCGGGAACTTAGGAATAATAGCCAGACAGAAGCACATTGTATTAGGCTTTATATAGATATGCGCATATTTGAATTTTGCTTTACAACGCTGAAATCCTGGACTTTTTTATCAAGACATTGACACCATTTTTCACTGGACGCAATATCGTGCGAACGTCACGTATTAAGCATAAATTTACTAATGGTACGGTATTTTCCGCGAGGACATTTCTGATTGATTCTGTTGCACACGGGTTGTTTTGTATTTTTTATTATAGAATTAAGCGCATTTTTTCCGGAGTTTATTTATGTATAACCTAGACCAATTCACTCACAAACAAATAAAAGTCCGAAGGACTTCTATGTAAGTTTGTGAGTGACTTGGTCCAGGTTATACATCAATAAACTCCGGAAAAAATGCGTTGAATCCTTATAATTCTGTATCTAAGTATTTTTTTCGTTTGTTTTGAAAATTTACCTTTGTAGATCCCCAGCACGCACACATACATTCCATTGATGTGTGTCGGCCATGAATAACAAAATGAACTAACCTTGTTTGCCTACACTGATAACTAGACGGTGATGTAATTAAGTTACTGATATTTTCCAATTTGATGGCATTTTGCATTTAGCTACTCAAACAAGTAAAATGCCCACAAAATCGTAAAATAAATCAGTAACCATCTTGTGTCAATCAGCGTCCCTTGTAAAACAACGTCACAGGATGACTATATATTACAAAAGTCAAAGTCGATAGATGGTTGTCTTAAGTATTTTTTCCGGAATATTTTTTTTTATGTCAACAATACAAACCTTTTCTTCATTGGCAATTATTTTTTTTATTTCATATCAAACAATAATTGTCGATTATTAACAATAAACATTGTTTCTTTTATCTTTCTTTATTATCGGGAATCCAAGCCGCCAATTTGTTTACATTACGAAAAAAATAGTCTGGTGAACATCGTCTATCGAAAAATAAACTGACAAAACCCCGCCTCCATGAGCGCTTATACCCAATCAGAGTATAGGATTTCTAATTATGTAAATCATATAAGAATCATAACTTTATTAATGTTCTGTTTGTTGTCATTCGTTGCTATGGTACGTAAAAGCAGTAAATAAAGACATGCATTCGGAATATATTTAGTTTATCCTGTTATTCTCCGGATTGGACAATTTCGTGCTTTGATAAATAAGTATGTAAGTACAATATGAATATTTTTGCTTGAAATATAACATTTAATGTACGACAAAACATACCGGTTACATTTAAATGATACAAGTGCATATTTTGTTTGAAATTAAGGGTTAAACCTTCAGGGAAATGTTACGCTCTACACGATAATAGCTATACCCCACTGTCTATAGCTGCTGAAATATTACCAAGTGAGGTTAATCAACATCCAATACATTTGCAACCTATAAATAATCTCTTCAAATATAGTACTGATATTATTGCAAAAATGCATTTCTTTACAGCCGTGTAAAGGTTCCAAAAAACAGAAAATAAGTGTTGACGAATTTGGCACATTACTGCTACTGTAACTGTCATAACAATACATCACGTCGTATCAACACTTTTATGATGTAAAATGTGACATTTTCCGGCCCTTTGGACGCCACAGGTGTAAATAAATGTCTCATTAAAACTGGGGTTTGAGGTATGCGGTGTTCTTCATTCGATTACATACCAATAATGAGACATGTTGAATTCAAGGGTGCAATCTGGTGATTCTTTCATAGTAGAACCCATATATAGACATGTCCACTGTGGTTTTGACGGTTGAAAGGAAATTTTTAATAAAAGTTGCATTAAAATGTATATTTAGAGCTGTTGAAAAGTGTCAAGACTGAAATATATGTCGGTTAAAAAATATCAATAACAGTAAACAATAAATAAACAAATGAAGAAGTAAAAGGTTGACTATATCTAGGGTAAAAATATAAATAGCGCCTATTTATAAATATCTTATTGTAGCAGCAATAGATATAGATGTATTAAAAAACTTTTGAAAGGTGGCACGGATCAATGTAAATAGTTAAAATTGATTGAAACTATTACATAATGCACAGGTACTTGTGAACAGGACCCTATGTTGCTCCTTTTTTTTCTCTTTTTCTTAAGATGTTGCATCCACCCTCCCCCCTTTTTTTTTCACCCTAACATCGACTTTTTTTCATATAAACAACATTTTGCAACTTTCTATGTATCACTGTATGACATATATACAATAAATACAATCAAACAGTAGTTTCTATCCATGCCGGGTTTCTGACATGTTATAAGTTAGAAGGTAAGTCACTCTTCTTTTTGTTTACATTGGGGTACTTGTTGTGCATTGATCTTAAACTTAGTGAATAAAAAAGGCCTACCTGTCTGGAAATTGGCTTATTCCTTCTCTGTATATATTATTCTCCCTGAAAACACACATCAATATTTATTTACAGCAACTGACAACTCTCCATGGAACATATTCCACTCGCGATTTGCCATTTTCAGACGACATTTTTGAAAACTCGAATTAAAGCTACGGAAGTGTGATTATTAGCGACATCTGCTGGTCATTTGAAATATTGACGATACGGTAAAACGCGAGAGTTCCGGGTAAAATTAAATTTTGCGCCAAAAAATTCCCGAACTTTTTACCCGGAACTCTCGCGTTTTACGGTATCGTCAATATTTCAAATGACCAGCAGATGTCGCTAATAATCACACTTCCGTAGCTTTAATTCGAGTTTTCAAAAATGTCGTCTGAAAATGGCAAATCGCGAGTGGAAAATGTTCCATGGAGAGTTGTCAGTTGCTGTAAATAAATATTGATGTGTGTTTTCAGGGAGAATGATATATACAGAGAAGGAATAAGCAAATTTTCAGACAGGTAGGCCTTTTTTATTCACTAAATGTAAGATGAATGCACAACAAGTACCCCAATGTAAACAAAGAAGAGTGACTTACCTTCTAACTTATAACATGTCAGAAACCCGGCATGGATAGAAACTAGTTTGATTGTATTTATTGTATATATGTCATACAGTGATACATAGAAAGTTGCAAAATGTTGTTTATATGAAAAATAGTCGATGTTAAAAA
Organism: Bathymodiolus septemdierum; assembly: GCA_963383655.1. Lineage (NCBI taxonomy): Eukaryota > Metazoa > Mollusca > Bivalvia > Mytilida > Modiolidae > Bathymodiolus > Bathymodiolus septemdierum. The sequence goes on from OY726522.1 coordinate 83,726,133, forward strand.
AAAAAAAAAAAAAAGGGGCAACAGAGGGTCCTGTCCACAAGTACCTGTGACATACTGTCAATAATTATGGTGGTTGAAAATATTAACAGTACACATAAGTGAATGGACAAATCACTACAGCTAAACATAAAACATAAAAACATGTTATTAGCTCAATATATTTCAATTACACACCATCGAAATAAGTTGAATCTATTTCTTTCAGCTTATGGTCAATTGGGGTATGTCACGACTGTAGCATTCTCTCGACAAACGCAGAGTACTGGAGATAGTGTTATCTCCCTGGACTTTGAGATACATGTTTGTAGGAGGGCTTATCTTATTTTTGTTGGTTTGCGCATAGTGGTATCCGACACACATTGTGTTGTGTTTTTGTTCTGATTTTCTTCGTCTTGTGTGCCCTGTAACCTGTTATTCTTGTCGGTAACTTTGTAGCTTTTCTTTATTATCTTTTAATGCTTTCGCAAACTTTGTGACTTTTATGTATGTCGACAACACTGTAGTTTTTATACCTATCAGTAACTTTGTATGTGATTTACTTAAGAGCTTCTATGTAGCTTTTAATAAATGTATGCTTGTTGCCAACTTCATAGCTTTATTTTAGACGGCAACTTGTCGACATTGTTATAGCTTGGTTTCTTGTAGTCAACCATTTGCTTTTTTTTATCGGCGATCCACTAGCTATTATTCTTGTCGACAGCCTTATAACTTTTCAAGTTTTCCATTACATTCTACCACTGTTGGTATTTTCTCACGTCATGACTCAATTAACCTTATACGTTCTATTTATCCATTCAATGCAATTTGCCTGCTCAAATTGAACAAGTGCAGGATACTTTAATTTAACCGCTTTATTTTGATATATCAAGGTACGTCATCAACCAGGATATACTATCAATAAAAAAAGAAAAACTCTCATCGGATCATTAACTTCTTTTTTTATATTAAAATGAATTATCTCAATAATGTGAAAAACCTACGAATTACCTGATATTTTGAATATCTATTTTTGTAATGAATCCTTTATTGATAAAACACCTGAAACACAGATTGATTGAGTGTTGGTAGCTTAATGTCCAGTGACGGCGAATTATAAATCCCTTTCCAGGGTGATAACAAGGTTGTTATAGTCCGTTGCATGTTTCCCGTTACAGGATAATTTGTTTGACTGATGTGTCTATTTCTTCAGTCTGCAGGGGCCGTGGTGGTCATGATCGTATGGTAGTTTGATTTATAACTACCTATGCAACCAGTGTCTATCACCATTAACGTCATGAGTTCGAACCCCGCTCAGACGATATGTACACGATACAACATTGTGCGACCCCGTTTGTCAGTGACTTGCGGCATGTAGGTGGGTTTCTCCGGGTACTCCAGTTTATTCCTCCAATAAAATTGACCACCATGATATAATTGAAATATTGTTGAAAGTGGCGTTAAGCACCAACACCCTAACCCTAACTCAGTATTTCGTCATCCTAAACCGCTAAAATGTAAATCACTTATATTGCAACAGGAAAGGTAATACAATTGCAGCTCTGACTGGGTAATCATTGACATCCACTTTGTCAGATTGTAGCTGCGGTTTAATCATGGATATACCTAATTTATTCATACACTAATTCAATGTTTTTCGTATGGTTTTTTAAAATATATATACAATCATTTGACTTTAAGCGTATCGGTTGAAAGTTATTCCAGAAACGCATCTTGCGCACTAAATTAGATATCCACGTTTTTATTATAATTTTTCAATATGAAAGCTACCCCATCAATACAAGGACTAAATGTGAACCTGAAGCAATAAACCGCGGTTGAAATGACGGTTCATGAAATCGGAATATACTCCTCAATAATTTCCTACATTTATAGAAATAAGTTATGTGTGTTTACATTGAACAATACTGCAGATATATCGTGGCAGTCAGATTGTGTTTTGGTTTCGTGTACGCTTCAATTTTGAAAAAATTAACTAAAATAAGTTTGCAAGGTTGTGATTATTTTTGTGTATTGTTGTAAATATGACATGTAGGGTTTCACGTTTTCAAGATGGCGTATCCCTCCAGCTGGACCCTCAGTCAGTTACGACTTTTACGTAGAAGGGTAACCAATCAAATCCGACGATACAAGCAAATAGCATTAGGATTTGAAATTAACAACATATAATAGTAGCAAAAAACACTTGGAAATTTTGAAATTATAATAGATAAGACGTGAGATACCATCACATTACTTGATTGATTGATTGATTGATTTTTGGTGTTTAACGCCACTTTCAGCAATATTTCAGCTATATCATGGGGACCAGTTTTAGTGGTGGAAGAAGCCGGAGTACCCGGAGAGAACCACCGACCATGGACAAGCAACTCGTAAGCTTTATCACTTGCGGCTGCGAATCGAGTTCACCTTTTTTGTTATTCACAAAACCGGGCGTGAATCCACGCCGCATTGGTGATAGGCTTGTATGAGTTGCTAGGTAATCCAACTACCTAACTCACTGAGCCACCCGAGCCCTCACCATCGTTTTAGATAATAGACAAAAACCCTAAACTGCATTGTGCATGGCAGTTGTGTACAGACCCACTATAATTACACAACTGAAACTGAATAATTTTTATTTATTTTTTCAGTTCTATTGAGTCTTGATCACTTGTAAATCAAATAGAATAAAACATGGGATGTGGAAATTCATCTAGTTCTAAGGTATGTATGTCAGAGCATTTAATTCTAAATCGAAATACAATACGGTTTTTTTAATAATCATCATTTGGCTAGGTGGTATACACATGCCGAATGGCAATGCAATTTTGATGACAATTCGGCAGAAACATTACAAGTATTTTGTTTGTATACTTGTACACGAAAAAAGCCAATCAGAAAATAGATTTTGGAGTGTTGTGTACAAAACTCGTGCTGAAAAGTAATTATTGACATTTAGAAATTATTTGAACATGTATCACATGTGACATGTATAACCTATTATATAAGTAGTTTGATAACGGCGTCATGAAACTATGCACACATGATTTACTGTAAAAATCTGCATATTGAAGCTAACTATGTTATTATTTGATTGGATAATACAATGTACAATGTTGTTTTAGAATTCTGGTTCGACAGGCCAAAAGAAAACAGAGATTGTCGGGACTGAAAATCCAAAAAGTGGTAATGATCTAAAGACGTGTCTGAAACTAGCACTTAAAGATGACAGAATGGTATTACTAGAGTTGGGAAACAAAGAAAAGCAATGGACAGATACCTTGAAAAATAGTGAGAAGAAAATAGTAATGGTAGATTGTAAAACCCTCCAGAACGATCAGGTTAATTATATTTACTCTTTTATATAACTAATATTATGCATAAATGTCTAGATTATAACTCCGTTTTCTTTGCAAAAATCGTTCACCCTGTTATATGTGTTAAGTACTTGCATGACCGCACAATTCACTAAAAGGGCAGATTTGTGCTAATAATATTAGATTGACCCCGCCACTTTTTATTTAAGTACCTGTACCAAGCCAGAAGAGTGAATGATCATGTATATGCGTGTTGGGGATATCGCTATTGTCGGTTTCACGTTTTTATGATTAGATTTTAGAACTGTTTTGATGTTCTGATGGCGTGATATGTCTTTGTTTATCGTTTCAGTATACTTATGATAATGGATACTTAGTGATTTACATTTATTTTTGGCTATGAACATTAATTCAAGTTTCATCTTGTCCTAATTGTTGGCGATAACGGTATTGTCCACGATGCAATAAGACCAAAAACTGTGTGGCTTACTCTAGTGGTGTAGTTTATTATCCTATCTCGACATTGGTTGTGTAATTTTATTTAAAGCGACGTTAACTTTTGTAATTCAAATAATAAAACATTTATACAGTTCTCACAATGGTTAAAAAGGAATAAATAATTTATTTTTGTTTTTCAGTTGAATCAAGAGCCAGAAGAAGAAGAAAATGTAGAAGATTATCAGGTATAAATGATTTTTATATCAAATACATCGTTTCTATGACATATTAACTCGTAAAACAAAATATAAATTTGTTTGAAAAAACGCAGATGTTCAAATATAATTCTGATCTTCACATATGGAATGTTCATGACACGGGGATGATTCTCTTTTATACAAAACAAAATGAAAACAGAGGAATAAAAAAAAAATAAGAGAATGAAAATTGGAGAATAGAGCACTCATTCACACGTACATGCTGTGTAGGAGTAGTAAGGTAAAATTGAGACGCCGAAGTACGACAAGACAAGACCAATTAGAATATGTCATCTGACGCGTACGACATACTTTCATTTAAGAATGTAATCTGACGATTTCATGTAGCATGTGACACGTGTCAGGAGAAAATTTGCAGTATATATCTAATACAGATGGATATATAATTTTGCTATGATCGATCTTCATATTTATTTGCACATATCATAATTTGTATCATCTAACTTGTCTTAAAGGCATACAGTCGCTCAGATTGATTTTTTTTTATTGATTATATTAATTTTAACCAATATTTACCTGCAACATGCTTTATGGTTATTCATAGCAGTTATCAGTGTCCGGTAAACTTCGGAAAAGACAGCCGACTTATAATTAGGTGTATTAATGGCGATTTCACCAACAAACATTCGAATTCTTTTCACTAATTACCACATTATAACCTATTTTTTAAGCCTGACTTCTTGTTCAGAACATTTTATTAGTATAAAACATCGAATTTTGGCAACTTTTAATATAAACAAAAAAAAATCAATCTGAGCGACTGTATGCCTTTAATGTATATGAAATATTATGTCTTATGAAATTACGAATATGAAGGGAATCAGTACATTTCTTTGTCATGATAAAGTGTCATTGAAAAGAACAACTAGAGTTGCATATTGTTACCAGCCGCGCCAAAGCAGAGAAAAAAAAGGAAAAAAAAATAATAAAGAAAAAAAAACATATTCCACATAAAACAAAGATAAATGTAGCCTAGGTGTACATTGCTATTTTAATTTAATTTACTTTACTGTAATCTACAGCACTAGAAAGAAACCAATTTGAGAATCAGGTTAAAATCTAAAATTTAGGAACAACGGTTTTTTATTTATTTTTTATGTTGGGTGAGTGGGGGAGGGGGTGTATTTTTTTTGTTTTTTTGTTTTTTTTATCTCACAGCGATTGTGAAATCTTCAGCGGTGAGTACAAAGCATTACTCAGACGACCCCTAACATCCAGTTAAACTGTTCTCTTCTGATAAATGTGGATGTTTGTTTTATGTTTAAGTAACATTTATTGAACTATTGAATTTACTGTCTATCGCAATTATTTTCTAGGACAATAGAAGTATTGAAAACATACTGAACAGTCTGCAACAAAGAATAGGGTCATCACCGACACTTAAAATTGAGCTATTTTTAAACTGGGGAAGGAATCAAAAGGCTAAAGTGATAAGTTGTTATCCAACATCTAAAGATGAGATACAGAGCCTTGTACAGGCAGCAGCCGCTGAAGATGTTCGTGTTAGATGTGTAGGGTCTCGTCATAGCTGGGCACCTTTATTTTCTGACGATCGCCAGTTGCTCATTTATGTTGCTAAAATGCAAAGTGATTATTCAGATGGTTCAAGAATACGACTTGTAAATGTAAGTAAAAATACCTATTACAACTGTCCTCAGATATGTTCAAAAGGAAAATATTAGAAAGTCATATAATTAAAGTCTTTGGGACCAAGAAGACAAAATGTGTCGAAAACCTCGTATAAACTGTCAAACTGTAAAGCAAAACAATAAATTCACTGGTCTAATAACGAGTTTAAAACTCTTTTATTGTTCTGACCTTAGAAATAATGAAGTACTAACAGTTTGTATAATACAGATAATCTCTAAAATAATAACGTTTTCTTTGTTTGTTTATCTAAAGTGTAATGTAACACAATAATTTATGCTTTGAAAAAAATATCGCTGCAAATAAAATACCCTTTGTATGTAATGTCTTGTTGTAACATCACATTATCTTTTTTGGTAGAACTTGTTATAATTCATTAAATCATGTGAAGATATAAAACAGTTTTCCCTAGTTGAATCGTCATGATAACTGTGGCTTTCGTTTAATGACAACAAAACAATACTAGTATTGATATTATGTTTAAATCAGAATACAACATTATGCAAATTAATTATTATTCTCGTGTTGTTTTTTTTAAGAAAAAACAAATGGAAGTTGACATCATGACAGGTACAACAACTGGAGATTTCAAAGAGTTCCAAATAAAGAATAAGATGCATTTAGATGCAAATGTTATTCTCGACACGGTGCAAATGGTCAGCGTTGTTGCTACCGCGTGTCACGTAAGTTGCCTGTTGGTTTTATTTCAAGAGTCACCATCAATGTAAAGAAAATAGTACATTAAATACTCTACTAACATTAAAAACCTATAAAATACCTTGAAATTAAACAAAGAAATGTTGATTGATTAACCGCTTATTTTTAAAGTAAAGGGAGAAATATTTCAGCCATATTGACATTGACACGATATAGCTGAACTATTGTTGAATGTGGCGTTAAATACCATAATCCTAAACCTATACTCATGACGAAAGACAGAAGCCGTAAATCGAAGCAGGAACTGAGAGACAATACAATGGCAAAAAGGGACCAAATATGATATACAAAGTATCACACAGAAAACTAAGGATTGAGCAAAACGAACCCCACTGAAAACCGAGGGAGAACTCGGGTGCTTTAATTGTCGCAAGAAAAAGGAAGATACTGGACAAATTCGAAATATCTTCCACAATAAACGAGCCAAATGAATAAATATAGAACAATACTTAGTTGAAAAAAAACATGGACCTGTGTAATATCCGAAACTTTCAAAACAATAATTTTACTCTTTATCATGAATTCAAGAATTATTAGTATGGAGCATACGGTACTGGAACAAAATAAGTGAAGAAACAAATATTAGAGAATACCCAACATATATCTTTGGCAAAGTCTATGTAAATTATCAGCGCTAATTCAGTTCTAAATAGTGAAAGGATATTAGTTTTGCTTACAATAACACAACTACTTCAGATGTTGATTTAGACACATAAACCACACATTATATAGCCAATAATAATTTAATGTGATTCAGGTACAACATGTTCATTGTCCTACAATAGAAATTTTTATTTATTAAGACAAGCTTACATTACATATATATTATACTACACGTTTAAACACTATTACTTGAGGGGTCACCGTGGTCGTGATCATATGGTAGCTGGATTTATAACAGTGCCGGTGTGAGTTCGAATCCCGTTCATGGCGAGGTGTACTCGATACAACATTATGTGATAAAGTTTGTCAGTTACTTGCGAACGGTCGGTGGTTTTCTCCGGGTACTCCGGTTTCCTCCACCAATAAAACTGACCACCACGATATAGCTGAAATATTGTTGAAAGTGGCGTTAAGCACCATAAGCTTAAACCAAATCATTACTTGACAACATAGTGTTACATTTCTTTAATTTAGCTAACATTGTACATGTAGCAAGAACGGCAATGTGATCATAATATGTAAATTATTACATTGTACTTACTAACAATAATATACTCCTTTAGGGCGTCGGAAAGGGCACGAAAAGTCCTAGTGATCATATTGTAAAGATGCGAATCTTTGATAGTAAAGGTGAACTTCGAACATACACTATGGCGGACAACAAAGAAATGTTTAGAGCGGTTGCTGGTAATTTTGGCTGTTTCGGGGTTATATTTGATATGACAATACAACTGGTTCCTGAGATAATAGTCAAAACAGAAAATTTGTACTATGATTTAGAGGACCTTTTCTTTAATCCGGCTAGTATGAAGAGCCTGGTAGAGAACAATTGGTCTGTGGAGATTTTCTGGTTCCCATACAACTCTCTTAGTGTATTTGACTATGAACCAAAAAATGACGATATTTGGGTGAGAGCCATCAATAAAGTGAAAAACCCGAAGAGTGTTGATCTTGCGGAGTTTAGTTATTATTCCTGGAAAGACGCGAAGGATTCACTTACACAAGAAGCTTTACAAGTCGTAGCTCCTTTCATAGCCAGTGATCCAGGTCTTACTCCGTATTATTCATGGTCTGCATTCAAAGCCTTAAAACACATCATCTACCCAGCTGGCCACCTGCATCAAGAACTTCCACATGCTGTTCATTTCCGGTAACTATTAATAATACATAGACAACATGTTTATTTCTGTAAACAATAGAGATTATCCTAATAAAAAATCTATACATATTATTACAGTACAAATGTTTTGAAATTCTGAAAGTTGACATTCAATATTTTTGCTGCTAATGCCAAGATTTGTCGGAATTATCTGGTCACATTCCTGGTTGATGTATCAGTTCGTGTGTTTAAAGTCTTTGTTTTCTCTTTGTTTGTAATCCGACCATCCTTTTACTCGACAATCTCTTCAGGGCTTGGTCGTAATGAGTTCGTTGTCCTTACCTGATATTGTAAATGTATGTTTATTTATATACGATCTTAGAAGTATATTAATAATTTCACGAAGAGGTTTGATTAGACCCATTAAACTATTTCAACTCCGTCACTTGCTATTGAAGCACCTGTATCCAGCCAGGAAAATGCATGTATATGTGTGCTAGCGTATCGATGTAAACACTTCCTATGATTTTCCGATTGGATTTTTGAACTGTTCTGATAACTTTATATTTTTTTGTTTTTATTGTTTTGAATGAATATTTGTCTCTTTTCTTCGCAGGACATTTATTGGGACACAATAATTTAATTTAGTCTTGACTCATAATTTTGTGCAGAAATATTGATAAATAAGTGACAATGTTTTGGTTCAACAGTATTATTCCTCGTTTTTTGTATTATATATAACACATACATTTATATACAATACATGTATTTCCTGTTGTTATCCTGTGCGTTTAAAAGTGTAATTATGATAGTAAAGTCTTTGACATAATTATGTGGTTTATATATAAGTCTTCATACGTACTTCTTTCATATCCGAAGTGCCCGGGTGGCTTAATGAGCTAGATAGTTGGATTACCTAACAACTCATACAAACCTATCACCAATACGGCGTGGGTTCGCGCCCGGCTTTGTAAATTACAAAAAGGGTGCACTCGACTCGCAGATACAAGTGATAAAGTTTACCAGTTGCTTGCTCATGGTCGGTGGTTGTCTCCGGGTACTCTGGCTTCTTCCATCATTAAAACTGGTAAAATATAGCTGAAATATTGCTGAAAGTGGCGTTAAAACACCAAACATCAATCAAAAAAATCATACGTACTTCTTTCATATCTGAGAGATATACTACAGGTATTACTATATACTATAATTCATAATTAACATTACATTCGTTGGCAGTGTTAATTGTGCTTTGTACTCGACTCAAAAGGAACGAAAAATATTCATTTCTCATTTCTTTGGGATCTAGAGTGATCAATTCATCGCTTAGACTATCGATACATGGCTAGGGTGTTTACATATTGTGCCGGTCAGTTTTATTTGAAACCAGAGTACCTTCAAAAAACCACAGACCTGCCCAAGGTCACCGACAAACTTTATCGGATTATGTTGTATCGATGACACCTCGCCTTGAGTGGGATTCCAACTCACAACTTTGGTGGTGATAGGCACTGATTGCATTGGTAGTTGTAAATAAATATCTATACATTTCCAAAGATAATATTGATAGATTTCAATATTCAGATACTAAAAGGTTGATTAGAAATATCAATACAAATTTTTGGTTTTCTTAATAATTTTCCTTTCTGTTATTATTTGAGGAAATGAGCATAAATGTGTATTGTATTTCTCTAGAAAACATATTGACCAGGCACCAGTCAGTGATATGGAGTTTTCATTTGACCTTAAAGGGGATTACAATAAGCTACTGAAAATTATACAAATTGTTGTCAGCAAAGTGGATCATTACGAAGAAAAAGATGAATATCCTCTAAACATTGCTCTAGAAATGCGATGGATGAGGTACAGGTATGTTATGACCAGGACTGAAATTGTATACTCAGGTATAATAAGTTGCTAAAGGGTGCGATAAACCAATATTTGTATTACATAAAAAAATCGTTGTCCCTTTTACGAAATCACTAATCTCTCAGATTTATTTTAATGCGAATGTGTGAAACGTGGTCTTACAACATTGAGGCTAATAACAGGTAATAATAATGGTGAAGACCGGCTTTGTAAATTACAAAAAGGAGTGCACTCGACTCGCAGCCGCAAGAGATAAAGTTTATCAGTTTCTTGCCCATGGTCGGTGGTTCTCTCCGGGTACTCCGGCTTCTTCCACCAGTAAAACTGTTCGCCATGATATAGCTGAAATATTGCTGAAAGTGCCGTTAAACACCAAAATACAAATTCAAATTCAAAATAATAGTGATGAAGCCGCTAACAATTCTGTAATAACAGAGAACTGCTGTCCCACTTAATATTTAAGCATTATGTTGTCTACCACGTTTTCATGTGTCGTCTGTACTCAAAGAAGAACAGATAATACAATGACCAAAGGAAAAAGGACAAATAAAAAAAGACAAAAGGGCAAACAACGATCTACAAACCAATACAGGAAAGCTAAAAATTGAGCTACGCGAACCCCACTAAATTTCAGGATTGAACGTATGTGCACCGGAAGGGCAGGAAGTTGCTGCTCCACTAGTGGCACTTGTTATAAACCTGGTGATAAGTCATAAATGAGGAGAATGCCGGATTGCGATTACGACAAACGGATAAATTGAAGGACATACAACACAATGGTCAAAAGAAAAAAGACAAAAGAGCAAACAACTATCTATAAAACACTACACAGAAAACAAAAGATCGGGCAACATAAACTGAATAACGGTGGAATGGTATGCAGTTCCTGTCCCACCCGTCGTATTACTCTAGTTGCAAACCCAGTGATCAGTTATGAATGCGGAGAGGAACGGGAAATGCTTACAAGTGACCATTTGTGACACACATATCTCATAGCGGTTTACCAAGTCACAATGGGGACCGTAAATCGCCCAAAGTGATGATTTCAACTTGACTACGAGGAATTCATTGGTTCAGTGGCTTTCCTATTAGTAGCAACATACTAGCAAGAAATTCATGATATGAAGCACAAGCTTTGGAACATCGGATCAACTGAGAGATATATACTCCATATGCAGGTGCTGTTGGAATGTAGCTACAGCTATCATTAGTAAATCCGACTAAGAAAAAATCACGGCCACGACGGTCCCTTTATTATTAGGTGAATGTTATTGAACATAGTGTTAGAATAAAGACCTGTCAGTAACCTTTCATGCATTGAATTTACCTTACAGTGATACATATCTCTGTCCTGGAATAATAGGGAACCCAGCATATGGTGGATCGGGGCAAGTGTTTTACGTAGAAATACTAAGTGTTCAGGGGACAAGAGGATGGGAGAAGTTTTGCATTGATGTGGGTAAGGAATGGATGGCGTTGGGAGGAGTACCACATTTAGCAAAACAGTGGGACTTCCTACCAAATATTGAAAATCACATTCACAAAGTAAGTTAAAATTAAGTTCACACGTATGCTGTACTACATGTATATTTAATTTTCATTTTCACAATTATTTGTATAGGAAATAAATGCTAGGATGCAACGGATACTAGGAAATCTGTTTCGGAGATTCTTGATTTACATTTTTTTTATTCTGACACAAATGAACAATGTAGTACGAATGTTTGTCGAATTGCATTAACAGTACGCCGAACCTGAAGTATAACAGAGGACTCTATTCCAGGTTCGAGGGCCGTCGTGGCGATGATCCTATGATAGTTGGATTTACAAGTACCTATGCAATCAGTGCCTATCACCATTGATCTTGTGAGTTCGAATATCGATCAGGGGGAAGTGTAGAACATTTTGTGATAAAGTTTGTCAATAAAACTGACCGCACCGATAACTGAAATACTGTTGAAAGTGGCGTCAAACACTATCAAACAACAAACAAGCAAAGAAATTCCAGGGTCGGCGTACCGTAATCACATTTCTACTACCAATAGTCTTGTCAGTTCTACTTGTAGGACTAATTATTAAATAAATATAGCATTTTTGGGGGGTTTTCTGCCTCCATAAATTTTCTACTCTTAATGTTTGTGTCAAGAAAGTATTACTTTATTCTATCTTATCCTATGTTATCGTGTGATGTTTCACTTACACATCGGAACACTTTCGGTTTTCATATTTTAAAAGACGTTACATTTCACATGTAGATAAAGAATAGCGTTTGGGAGGGGGAGGGGGGTTGGAGGGGGGGGGATTCTCGAGGCTCGCGACAGTAAAGAAGACAAATACATTTTGGCAAAAATATTAATATTTTCATGCAAATACCCCGGCGATGGTGAAAATGGAACGAAAACGAAATTCGTTCGAAATATAAAAAATACATTAAAAATACACCAGCTATATATATCAACCAATCAAAATCCAGTATATTTATATAAGATGTGATTGATTGATTGATTGATTGATTGATTGATTGATTGATTGATTGATTGATTGATTGATTGATTGATTGATTGATTGATTGATTGATTGGTGTGTAATGCCAATTTCAGCAGCATTTCAGATATATCGTGGAGTGGACAAATTCTATTATTAACCTAGAAACAATTTCTAATTGGACTACCATGACTGTATTAACACATAACTGTTTTAATTTTGACTGGACGATATTGAATAATAATGTTAATTTTTGATATTATCAACAGATTTTGGGACTCCCCTTCAGCGAGTTTAAAACACAGCTTTTGAAATCTGGAGCTGATCCGGATGGAATGTTCTTGAACGAAAGCTTGAAAAAACTCATTCGTCTGTAGCATAGGATCTTGAGAGGAATTGTTCAGCATGGTCAATTCAATTAAATAGACACGATTAGCAAAAACCTGTACATAACAATTGGACAAAAAATATTGATTTTAATAGCTACAATGCAAGAAAAAAATATTAGTATTGTTTCTAATAGTTATAATGCAAGAACAAATATTAATATTGTTTATGGATATATACAATGCAAGAAAAAATATTTTATTATTTAAGTGAAAATAAGTTGAAGATTTTCAGATGGAAATTATTACATTTCATTATTCCTACTAAAAAGATACTTTTAAAATGGAAAATCTGAAAAATAGTTTATGCAATTTATGTAATATAGTGGAAGACTATTGTCACTACTTTAGGACTTGTATTTTTTTCAAAGAATTTCGGGGAAAATAAAAGAATTGTTATTAAAAAAAGTGGAATAGAGAATGATATAACTTTATATCATCTTGTATTCGGTTATAAAATATTCGATAAATGCTATTATGACTTAAATTATTTTCTTACATTCATTGGATTTTCAATATATAAGGCATATTACATTTCAGAGCAAAAAACTAAAAGGCTTGATGCTTACTCATTGTTTGTTAGGGAATACCTTCAAATATATAGAGGAAATGAAATAATTCAGAAAAGTTCATTTCAGAAAAGACTACAGAATTATTTGTAAACTATTTGAATATGAATTATTTTAATATAATTGTGTCGCAAATTTCTCTATATTTATATTATATATATATATATTGCTTCATAAGAAGTTTGGGCTTATGAAGCTGGTTGTAATAAGCGTTTGAATCAAATATTATTGTTGTTAAAAAAATATATATATTTTCATCTACATGACTTTCAGTAGCACAAATTATTGATGAGTCATTACTTATGATTTGCAAATGATCAAGTTTATGACTAATACTTCTACAGTTCCAATGTAAAACACTGACTTGACCTACCTTAGTTTCTGGTCCAGTATTTTCAGCTACGTCATTGCCCAAAAGCTAAATTTGTAAAAGTAACAAGGTAAATGATATGTTTTGACAAAAGCATCCAAATAAGTTGCTATTGATGAAATTTATAATTTATTAGAGACAGTCGATGTATGGCTAAACTAAAACTAATAAGACGTAGAATGACAATTTTAAGGAAACCAACACGTTTTTGAAGACGACGGATTTAGTTCTGAGATAAAATGAACCTATCGCAATTCTGTAAGCGACAATGTCATTACCCATTATCAAACACAAAAATCAAATAAAAATTTTAGCGATAGGTTAAACACAAACAAAAGGCATGTACATCAATGATAGTGATCATAGAAAAAATCATTAGTATAAAACACAAAAATAAACAAATAAACATTAGAACAATAAGAAAAGGTACAAAATATTATTCTATATACAAAACACTTCCCTTTGCCTATATCGGCATGACAGATTTCCCATCTGGGAGTCCTAAATATAAATTTGTTGAACCAATGGAAAAGAAAATATCACAAATAATATATTTATAAAAAATACATAAACATAAAACCCATAACGTGTTGTTACTAAATCATTTCGTTAGAAAGTTGATTTTAAATGACGAATGAAATAATATTGTTTTTATTTCTGAAAATAAATTCAAATTAATAAGTCGAGTACACCCGAACATTGACCTTTATAGACTTGTGTATAATAGATTAATTTATTTCACGCTTTATTCATTGTGGGAGCTCTTTTTAGAATAGGACACGCGTTGGTTATTTTAGCTTACCATAACAGAGGGATTAATGTTTAGTAACCACACGTTAAAAACAAACTAGTCAATAAGTATTGTGTTATTATTATATTACTACAATATCAATGTATGTGTACAAGATGTCATAATATGGAACGTAAACAAAACCACGTGGTTAACACGAAGATAATTAAATTCGTCCATGATTTTCTGTAATAAATACATTATCTTTGTGGCTTTTTAAGCTACGCTTAGCACTAAACACCAAGTTTCTTTGACGGTAAGTAAAAAGTCTAGCTATTACTTGAATTTTACCACCACGGACCTTGTCTATTGGGTGAGTTCTTCCGATTTCGTTTATTGTAATTGGTACTTTTAGTACATCATTACAGATATCTAATATTATTTGATCTGTATTTATTTCATACATGTTTCTAGGGTCTCCACATGGAATATTATGAAAATGGAGGCTAATGCGGAGGGAGTATTGCTCCTGGTCTTATAATCTCATGTCTAGGTCAGATATGTTGTTTTGGAGATCGGTAATATTTCCCTTAAGATCAGTAACTGTTTGTTGTAGTGTTTTTATGTGTTCATCCTGTTTGTGCACGGTGTGTTCGGGTTGAGGTAATTTTTCTACATGTTTGTCAATTGTAGTTCTTTGTTGTTTTATAAGTTCTGCTTGTTTATTGAC
Source organism: Bathymodiolus septemdierum (assembly GCA_963383655.1). Taxonomy (NCBI): domain Eukaryota; kingdom Metazoa; phylum Mollusca; class Bivalvia; order Mytilida; family Modiolidae; genus Bathymodiolus; species Bathymodiolus septemdierum. The sequence continues at coordinate 83,741,406 of OY726522.1, forward strand.
AGTTTCTTGTAATGGTTTGACAACGTCATTCACAAGAGTAACATAGTTTTCGTCAAGTTTTTGACAAACGGACTCGTATATCTTTGGAACTAGTTTATTAATAAAAGAATCATCTTTTAGCTCACCACAAACAAGTTCTTGGGTGTTGATGGTGGTTCTGGGCTTTTTAGCAAGAATTTGCTCAACCTTAGTGTCGTTAATACCAGATTTATCTAAATCGTCGGCAGAATAGCTAAATTTTCTAGGCTTAGTCTGACGGGACACTTGTTTTTGATGATCGGGAAGTTCATGAGGACTATATGGGTTCTTGCGTTTAGTTGAATCGGACATTTCACCTGTGTTTACATTTTTAATTTTTCTCTTCGCCATTTTTTTAAGATCCATTATGCCAATAGTAATGTCCAAAAGAGGATACATAAAAGTTATCTAAGCAAAATATATACTCGAAAAGTTGACTCGAGCAAACCTAAACCATATTTAGTATCTTTGAAGACTGATTCATTCTAAATTATTAATTTGCACCACTAGGACTCCTTATGGAAGAGGCTCACAAAATGTACCCGTCCATTACCCGTCCATTACTGCTGGCGCATGAATCCCACATTTCACAACAGGTAACTTGATTGTTCTATAGTTTGTGCTGTTTATGCTCAGCATTCGTGAAACATAAGTGTTTCAATGTTTGACAAAGTTTGTGCTTGTCTTTCCGTGGTTATATGAATTGTTTTATAATATATGTTTGAACGCTGTTTTATTTGTAGTTTCTAGATGATCTGGAAGTCAGCTTGCTGTAAAAGTTAAGGTCTGGGAATTGTTTTAAAGGATGCATATTGTGTTGAATTTCCAAACCATATGTTATTGTTGCAATTGTTCAGAAAAGTTTGGTTTTGACTCTAAGTAGTTTGAGTCTCAATTTTATAGCTTCTCAAGCTCCGTGAAAACGGATACGGACAAAATGGAGTAACACGCCGTACATGTTACATATGCTTGGTCTTATGCATTTTGTATATCAGAAATAATCCCGTTATTACATTTATTTTTCTTAAACATGGTTTGCTAATCTTCGATTTCATTGCAAAAACGATTGATTGATTGTGTTTAACGTCAATTGAGTAGTATTAAAGTTATATTCATTACGAGAACAAGGTTACAATGAGCAAAAATATTGTAATGTCTGCCAAGGACCACTAACTACTGCCACTCCTAAGTAATGAAAAAAGACATAATAATTTCAAAATAACCATATACATAAAGTTAAAGGTATAAAGGACTACAAAACAAACTCGATATATTGATTTGGCAAAAAAGTTTTTAATGATTTTTGGGACATAATTTTAGACACCGTTATAGCTCAGAAATGAGTCTGAATCATGTATTGTACAAATTATATGTTAAAATAAGCTTATAATGCGGTACATGATAGATTGGAGGCATCTTAGTAGCAACGTTGGGAAACTAAATAAACCCAAAAAGATCAGAGTTCATATTTTTATTCAATCAAACTAAGCTACTCCTTATGTGGAATTACTGCAATGTAATTCCAGAATTCAACGATCTACGGAAACAAAAATACTTGTCATGGGAAATTTCCATCTCACGATTTAAGGATACAGAGAGTGCGATATATAGATGATGATATGTCACTCAACAATTATCGATTCGGTTATTATTTGCATCTCATTCATCCAATTTAGCTTGAAGTCATTAAAGGATACTGATGACACTCACAAATCTGATTCCTACATTGACCTTCACCTTGAAATCAACAACGGATGAAGATTTAAAACAAAACTCTACGGCAAACATGATGACTTTTCCAATAGTCAACTTCCCCATTCATTGGTAGCAATATTCCAGTAGCACCAGCGTATGAAGTGATTTTCTGGACAGAACTCAGCTCCTGACGCAAAAATACTAAAGCATGGCTAGATTGATGTAATCGCTACAAAAATTATACGACCGTAATCGCGAATAGGCTGATCGATCCGAAATATCAATTCGTCAAATGGCAATGGATCTTTTACCATTTACGTATATCTTTTTCCATCCTTTATTACCGACAAGATATTCACTGGATTTGACTATGTGAAACATGACGGGTGTCCTATAAGACACAGCAACTGCTTACCATTCCCGAGTTCCTCGTTTCGTCCCTTGTGTATTGTTGGAACCGTGTAGCTCATCTTTGTAGTTTTCTGTGTTGTGTAGTTTGGTTTGTTTGTCTTCGTTCTGTTTCTGGAGTCCAATGTTGACAATATCTCTGGACTGTCCATTCTTGATTGTCCCTTCGGGTTTCTCTAACGTTTATTTAAAAAAAATGATGTTATCAATAAAGAAAATAATTAAATAAGAGTAAGGATAGTTATGTAGGGATGAACAATTAATAGCTTATTGAGGCGGCTACAACACGTCCACTCTACACTTGTCACAAACATCTCCCGGGCCTTTCTTCGTTCATGACTAATCACCAAGTTTGTCACTAGAGTAACACAGTCGGCGCCATTAGTGGAGCAGCCAACTGCTTACCCTAACGATACACCTGAGTTCACACCCGGTTTTAGTGGGGTTCGTGTTGCTCGATCCAAGTTAGGTTTCTCTGTAGTGTTTTGTAGATCGTTGTTTGTCCCTTTTCTTTCGGTCGTTGTGTTGTGTGTCCTTCTTCGATATACAGATTCTGATTACCCCTTGGTATCTTCAAACTCTTATTCCTACAAATCTACAATAGAGGTATTTAATCTGCAGGGAGTTTGCTCCAAACGTTTTACTCACTATGGTACCTGGTCAAACTTTTCGTGTTTTGACCTGACACCACCTGGCTCCTCTATGAGTTGAGACCCATGAACTGTCACCACTATCAAGGCTTCGAACGAGATTTTCAATGAAAGAAAATATCCGGATATAAAACAACAATCATACCATAAAAGCAGAAGTACAAACGCATGTGTTTCATGTCGTCATGTCGTCATGAAGTACTAATTTACAAAGCAAAAAGAGTAGAGATTAAAAATTAGTGCATATGTATTGTAATGATGGGATGTAATTTCGTGAGTCTATTTGACTTTTCACAAAACAAGTCTTTATTTTAACAGAAAAATACAGACTACATGTAATTTGTTTGTAATTCTGATACTCAACTAGTTTTCCATACTCAGAGACAATTTGTATTGGTACAACTTCAATAGTATACTGCATACAAATGTATCTTATTTTCTATTTCATTATTTTTATTTGGATGTCGTAATCAATTCAAATCTAACAAAATTACGATGAGATTAAATATTTGATCAAGAAAGGCATGTTTGTGCATACTTGAATATATAATAGAAACAAAGACAATGTTCGATTCAAGTGCAAGTTCGAGGAGGAATGTTAAGTTGAATGTCTACCACGACTTAAGCTCGAAATCGTTTGGGTCGAATGCAATATCAGACAATAAGCCTATAATAATGGAAAATAAAACAGACGACGGTACATGTAATGGCGGCAAACAACAGACGTATGATGGATTAAATTGTGGCGGTAAACAACAGACGTACGAAGAATTAATCCGTGGTAGCAAACAGCAGACGCATGAAACATTTAATTATGGTGGAAATAATGAATCATACAACAGCAATCACACATACGACATTTTAAATTCTAGTGGCGACAGAAATACAAATGACAGTTTGAAAGCCAATCGGAAACAATCATTAAACAACACACACTCGTCTCTGCAAAATGCAAAAGATACTAACTTAGTGCGAGGGAAAACTGCCACAACAACAGTGAAAAGAAAGTATATTCTGTTTGGATTGGTTGGATTTATTGTTGGGAACGTGATTGCTAGGATCACTGTATATGTTATCATGAAGTATGGTGTTTTTAATTGCAGTGACAATTTACTACAAAATTCAACACTAAAAGAAGGTAAGTTTTGAATTAATGCTGCCTTACATCCATATTACAGTTTAATATACATTTATATAGGCAATCAGTGTATAGTTATCACTAAATGTTTTTGATTTCACCACTGTTTCACATTGAGAGGTGTATGTGAGACAACGTTATGCAATAAAGCATGGCAGTAACCGACGGAATGTTAGTACGTGATATTTCGGGTAATAATGTTTGAAAATGTCACCTAATACAAAAAATGAAAACAAGTTAGTTCAGATTGGTAAGAAAAAAAAACAAGACAGAAAATCAATAATCACTCTCACCTATGTGTTGTCTATTTACATTGTACACACGGTAGACGATACACATTTCACAAGATGACAGAAAATAATCGCTCTCTGTGATCTTTGTCCAAAGATACGATACACCTTATGTTTTTCTTATAATAAGGACTTACTTATTAATGTTAGAACATTCAGATAAAAATGTTATCAATCGTTCCTTCAATGCATTTCTTTCCAATCAATGCGAGCAATTCAAAGAGAAACTGAGCGAAATTCGGGGTTGAGGTCAAGCTGATCATCATTTTGCGGCACATTATCGCTTATTTCTCAATTAATATACGATGACATAGCCAAAATGTTTCATCTGACAGCAGGAAATGGTTAATAAAGCATTTATTTCTCTCAAGTTCATACAAAAAACAAATAAATAAACATAATTCTTACCTTCTTCTTGCCTTCTTACAGTCCGGTTCAGTTCCGGAATTAGATATGCACGAGTCCAAACATTTTTTGCCGGGTCAGTTTGTACACAGTGAACATGATAACCATGATCGGTTAAGGGTAGCTATACCTGAGGGACATTGATCTAAGTGTTAATAAATTACATTGTGTAGAAACTGTAAATATTGAAACATACTAGTAGTAAGTTAACCATACGAACATTCATTGATATCCTCTGAGATTCTGTTAGTCCACCATCAGATTTATCAATAGTAATAGTAATAGAAATGTCGATATCTAACTTCATTATCTAATCGAAGTCATTATAGTCGCGTAGAAAGTCAAATACAGCGACTGCTATGTATAGACTTAATATAGTCTTGACGTTGATATTGACTCCTAAATTATATTTCTCTTGTCAGGAATATCTTTTTCTGTTTTCATAATGGAATAGCTTAATTCGTTGACAATAAAACTATTATCGATCCTACAGACTCCTTTGGAATTGCTTACCTGAAGCGGTTCCCTGACCCCTCCCCGAACACCAGTTTCTATATTATTAAAAGTTTGGCTACGTCAGGGTCTAGATTTCAAAGAAGGTGGCGATCCAAGCATCGCACATGTACATCTTTCACAATCAGTTCTCCTATCACCATACTCCAGCATGTTTATAAATGTAAAAGCGGAATCTCCACCAGGTCGGTGGTTTTCTCCGGGTACTACGGTTTCCTGCACCAATAAAACTGACCGTCACGACATAGCTGAAATATTGTTGACAATGGCGCTAAACATCATAACCCAACTCACCCATCAAATATCAGATGATTATTTCATGGTACAAATACGTAATAAATAGTTAATATAGAGGATGTAAATGTAAATATGGAGTACTAGTAAAATAAAAAACAAAGTACAAATGTAAGACCACGCATGTGTAAGGAACCAGAAAGGATAAGAGAATCGACATATGGTAAAACCGATTGCAGTATGATTCTCCTATTCTTCCGTAAATGGCATTTTTCGGGTGGAGACGACCGAGGTAAGACGAGTTCACGTGCACTCGTCTTTTCTCGTTGTGACATCCAATCAGAACGCCTCTAACAAGAACAAATCGTTTAAATATATATCCTAAGCCGGGAATGTCACATTATATACCCTGTCTGATAGCTAAATAACAGATATATTACGGATTTAACCATCGGTTTTTTTTTCAAATACAGACTCCAACCGTATTAAATATATTTGTGTCTTTTATTTTCATTTTTTCGTATTTCTAGATGTCCTTTTCCGTACCTTTGACGTCATTCTTCAATGACGTCAAAATATGTGTCACGTCATATTTCATGTATGGGGTGTCTCATGAAGGAAAATACTGTACTTTCAATAAAATGTTAGTGAGAAAAGCTCAAATATCAGTAGAAAGCTACTTAGTTTATTAGTCCGTGTCACAAAAGTCAATTTTATGTGATGTGTATTTCATAACGCTCAATGATATTGATCTGATAATTTATGCAAATTAGTTACTGATCAATGGCGGTGGTCTCTAGGAGTTTGTGATAGTGAAAGTTGTTGGTTTACGGAAGAAATAGGTACTTGCATGCGTTGTTGGGAAAGCCTGGGTGATCTTCCACTCGTGATAGAAATTTTTGTTTCTTTTCGCTCGTTTCGCTGCGCTCCACTCGCGAAAAGATATAAAATTTCTATCACTCGTGAAAGATCACCCGGTCTTTCCCAAGAACGTATGTAAGAACCTATTATTCTTTCCATTTTTTATCAACGATTCTAACATGACGCTCTTCTTTCGCTTTGTAGACAAACGAGCGATTTGTCGATGATATAATCTCATTCATACATGCGCCGGTGAATGTGATTGACTTTTCCATTGGCAGCATAAATTGTGTGCGACATTTTCCGCAAGCGTAAATATAAATTACCGTCTTCCAGTCAAAGTATACTACCGTATTTGTACTCTTAGACATATCAGAATTGAAATAAATCATGGAAGCGAGAATGTGTTTTGAGTTTTAACATGGGTTGGCGGATATTAGTAAATTTTATCCGCTAATCCATGTTAAAACTCAAAACACATTCTGGCTTCCATGATTTATTTCTTAAATCTACTAGACATGAGATGATGGAAATGAGAAGTGCGATTATTAACGGTTTATCAGCAAATGTCTCTTGTTTCAATCCTCTAGACTTGTTACAAGTTCCTTTCTTATGTATAACCCCTTTGAATAATTTTTTGCTATGAAAGTTAAAATCTTGATTGACCACTTATAATTATATTCCACATGTTGAGTTGAACTTTCATAGCAGTATTTTTTTTTATGTATTATTGATATATAAAAAAAGAGAATTATAGCAAGTCTATTAATAAATTCCGTAAAGCTATTTGTATTGAATTCAAGGAGACCAGTGCTGTTTTGTAATGCCACAATGGTTGTCAGTATAAGTATTGTTCAATGAACAGACAAAAGTCATAAACACTGAAACACTGAAGAAACAGATTGAATAGCATATACATTTTTTTTGTAGATGATTTCTCTGTTCAACAATTTATCACCGACCCTACGACCCATCTAACATATATTTGCTGGTAAAGGCTATGGACTCTCTATAATAGAACTAGTAGTATATCACAAATAATAACTTTATTATTTATCACGCTGTTATGTAATTCTAGATTTGGACTCTGCGCTCTTTGCAACAACGCTACTCAGCCAGTTATATGTGAGGGTCGGCATTTGAAAGCATTACATTATTTCACTAAGAGGGGAGGTTATTGGCAATAAAACTATTTCACCCTGTCATGTAATTCTAGACTCTGCGCTCTTTGCATTAACGTTGCTCAGCCAGTCAAATGTGAGGGTCGACATTTGAAAGCGCTACATTATTTCACTAAGAGGGGAGGTTTGCAGTCATAAAATTATTTCACTCTCGCAACTTTTTATTGAAGTACCTGTATGAAGACAGGAGAGTGAGCGGTCATGTATATGTGTGTTAATAGTAGCGATGTTTGCAGCCGTTTCTACGATGTTAAGATTATATTTTGAACTGTTCTGACGGAATGTTATGTTTCTAATGATTTATTAGTTATAATTTAATTTAATTTTTGGTGCTTAACGCCACTTTCAGCAATATATCAGCTATATCATGGCGACCAGTTTTAGTGGTGGAAGAAGCCGGAGTACCCGGAGAGAACCACCGACCATGGGCAAGCAACTGGTAAACTTTATCACGTGCGAGTCGAGTGCACCTTTGTTTGTAATTTACAAAGCCGTATTGGTGATAGGCTTGTATGAGTTGCTAGGTAATCCAACTACCTAACTCATTGAACTACCCGGGCCCTTTTTATTAGTTATAATATATATACGGTTAACAACAGAAAACATGAGTGAGTGATTGTTGTTTAACGCCATGTGAACATTTTTTCAGCTACCTCATGGCAGGAACAAGTTACATTTCGATCAGATGATGATGTCCGCTTTGCACCATATCTACACACTTGGGTGGATTTGCACATCTAGCTCACCCATCGATACAACAGTCCATGGGTACAATGTAGATATGTCTCTCCACGCAGACACATTTTCCGGATACTCCGGCTTCTTCCTTCACTAAAATTGGTCGCCATGATATAGCTGAAATATTGCTGAAAGTGGAGTTAAACACAATAAATCATAATCCTGATTTCGAGCCAATCAATCCCCGCTCTTATACCTTCATACTACAATCTTGGCAGAAGAGCAGCAGTAAGCTCCTATCGTATTGTCTTGAACCCATGATCTACCACGCAAGAAAGAATGCGATTATTCGAAGAAAAAAAAACTGTACATAACATACAGATAATTTTAAAATATATAAACCCTACAAATTTAACAACGACACTTGTACATGACGAGTCACTAAGATACACAACTTACTAAAATATTTTCATCGATGAAATAAACTTGAATTTAATTTTATTGACTGCCTATAAGAAATATAATCAGAGCACAAATATCATAACTGATAGATACGTTTTTTCCTCATCTTGTATTCCCTATGCAGTCATGCAAGAGAATAGAGGGAAATTAGTCAAATATAGTCACAAGTGTGAATAAGTTTGATAATAAGCAAGATGTAATACTGAGCCAGAGTCCCTGGGAAAAATCTTGAAATCACAATTTAACAGAAGTGGATGTGTTATGTGAAACAATCTGTAAAGTGTATTTTACATGCAAAATACCACAGATGTCAAAGGTTTGAGGATTTGATACCCTGTCCATTCTAGACGAAGCAAATAGTTGTCATTTTTAACTCGTACTGAAATAGTGTATGCAAAGACAATGTTGGGGAAAAAACACAAAAAAAACCAAAAAAAAAACCAGCCAAAAATCCCATCACCATTCTATTTCATGTATGGAAGATTTGTACATTTCCAACTAACGGTTGAATAATGCTCCCCCGCCATGTGTCAATATATGCATAGGGAGTATCTACCAGAATTAACACATTGACAATACGCATATAAGCCAGCGAGATACGGAAACATAATATGTGATCATCTCATTACAAAGCAAATAAGAATTCTAACGTAGTTGTTTAATATTCCTGGTTTGTGATTGGACACGGTATCATTGCCACTGTTGAAATAGCATGAGATATTTTTAGAATTTTAGCTGATTACCGCTTACGTGTACTTGTCAATAATGTGACAATGCACATGACTACATTAGAATGGAGATAACTGTATTGTTTTTGAAAATTTCACGGCATCAAATCTCTAATTGATGCCGTGAAATTTTCAAATACAATACTGTTTATCTCCTAATACTCCCGGTGTGAGTGGGTAGGTGTCAAACCATTAATTCACCAATCAGAAAGTAGTCCCTTTTCAAGAAAAAAGTTCCTTTCACTTTCAGTTAAATAAATAGGGATTATTTTGAGCCCAAATTTGATGGATTTAGTTGTATTTTAATACCTCTATGGAGGATTTGATGCATGTCCTATAAATACTGAATTTCTTGGGGATGACCGAGCTATTTTTAGAGTAGGTGTTTTCCGTAGCATGGCATTTCACTGCAAGATTTTAAACATGCCCTGATATTTTGACAGAACGTAGAGGAATCATGTACGTTTCAGAAAATATATGGTCTTGGAAAGGTTAAACTTAAGATAAAATGACCAGGTAGGCTCAAAAAAACACAAATTTAGTAGAAAACCTTAAAAAAATTAATTAGTGGTTTTACACCTTTGATAAACTTCACTTGAAGTCGAGCATACAGTTTCTTATTATATCTAATAAATTGGCTTTGTTACTTTTAATAGTATACACCTATTTACTGGCTATGAGAACAATAGTAAGTTTATTGTCCCCCGAGACGCCAGTAAATAAGTGTTTTATTATGCCAAAGGCAATCTAGGAAATCTGAGAAAATATGGCTATTAAAAAGACACAAATAGAAGTACTTATTAGTAATATTAAGAAAAAATATCAACAATAAACATGTTTTAACAACAATTCTAACCAGTTTAAAGTTTCAGCAGATGCCATTTTATCGTCTGGTAAACAAATAATCGAATCTCTCTGACATGTAGGTGCATGTACGTTAAAACACGAAAGATCCGAACCATAAAAGCGCAGAAAACGTGTGCTGTTTGAACTGAACTATTTCCCTATACTATTTCCCTAGGGATAATAGTCATGATCAGTCATCAAAACTATTTAAACAAAATCAGCAATTCGATTTTTATGTGCAAAATAGTAATTTTATCTGTATTTGATTTTATATAGAAAATATATACTGAGGTATAATAATAACTATTATTTAAATGTTAACAGTTGAACCATAACAGTTCGACAAAATGTTGATGAACTAATACTTAAATTAACCATATATATAGGTAAAATAATACCTCCATATAATTTAATATAGGTATATATTTATATTCTAAATTACTATAATGCTAGTTAATAGTGATAACCGCATCGGTGGTGTAATGGTTAGCGTGCTCGCCTCGAGTGCGGTAGGTCGTGGGTTCGAGCCCCGATCGGGTCAAACCAAAGACTATAAAATTGGTATTTGTTGCTTTTTCCGCTAAGCACGCAGCATTAATGAGAAGGAGCAAAGACGGGTTGGCTCGGAATCAGGATAATGTGTCCGAGTGGGGCAACATGTTTATCCGCGAACTGTTGTTTCAGTGATCTAGTACTATAAAAATCCAACTAAGCGCGTAGGTCTAGTAGGGAGCGGAACTCATCATCATCTCATTGAAAACTGACTTGTTCTCGCCTTGATATAGGTGGAAAATTGCTGAGTTGACGTTAAGCAACAATTAGTCACTCACTCTAGATAATGCAAAACACAACCTCGATAGACAAAACAACACAGGTGAAAGATCAGATTAAAAGAAGAAAAAAAAACAAAAGATCGGATATCATCAACTCTAACATAAAACTGTGAGAGAGGAGAACAGAAACTTTAAAAACTAAGCTTCTCATGCTGCATGCGTGGCAAACATCACGACTTATTACCGGGTTTGTAACTAGATTAACACGACGGGTGCTACTAGTGGAGCAGGAACTACTTACCCTTCCGGAGCACCTGAATTCACCTCCGGTGTTTAGTGGGGTTCGTGTTACTCGATCTTTAGTTTTATATGTATGTTTTGTCGATCGTTGTTTGTCCTTTTGTACTTTTTCTTTTGGCCATTGTGTGTAGAACACCAGGCAATAGATCACCAGACAATAGAACACTAGAAAGCCAAAATCCCAAAAATAATTGAAAATAAAACATACTTTATAAAACATGTAAAACTTTACAATTAGGTAATACAAATATTTAATACATTCTGTATATAAATGTAATGCTAATCTTCAGATTAAGTATAACTACAAACTTAATACATTTTAATCAGTCATTATGAATATTACGGGATACAACAACTCGTACTGTACTTTACTGATAACATGTTGTTGTTTACACAGTTTCTGTACTTTCCCGTGGAGCCTATTCAGCTCTTTTTGGAGACAGCTGGGATGGAATTCTCTATCAAACACTTTGTTTTCAATCTTTGTAGAAATGTTGTTTGTTATCAGATACAGTCTGATGAAATTTTCTTCCTCAATCCCTATTGTAGAATTATCCACCATCTCTTCAGCTTAATATTAATAACTGTCAATAGAGGAGGGAAACAATAACATTTTACTATACAATTACAGATATAATTTAAATTATAATAATTACACAAAAATATATCAACTAATAGATCAAGTTTATTGTATTAATAGGAAATTTCAATTTTGCTCATGACATAACGAGACTGTATTCAAAATATCTCGTCGAAATACAATTTCTGAAAAATGAAAACCATTATACAACAAAAGCTTCAACACATGGCACACTAGACAGAATCACAAGGTATAGAGATAGGACATAGTTTCTCCGCTGCGAGTAGCAACTTTCCAAAAAAACGGGCATCCACTAGTTGTGTGAGATGAATCACTGAATACACAGCTCTCAAAAGTCGGGACGGGACGTAAATGAGCAGTTCCTGTATGAAGCATGCCCTGATCCTTACACGTAGAATACAACGTGTAGCAGACCCCAATGAGTCATACGTTTTTGAGGAAATGACCATAGGTGTCTAAGGCTAGACAATATTTCCGATCCTATTTATTATTTCTTCACTTTCCTGTGGTCATTTAAGATTTTGATTCTTTACTGAAATTTACAGTTTCTAATAATGTAAATATTGTCAATCATAATGTTAATATCCCTCAGACATTGGTGACCGTAGCCGAATGTGGCTATCTTGCTTAGGCCCTTTGGTTTCTAACTCACGAAGACATTTAAATTATTTGGCTTTCTAATATTTTCACTTCAGTGTATCTGATGAAATTTATTCTAGATTGGCGTTCTGCTCACTAAATTATATATGTACATTTTATTAATTCACTCATACTAGCTCCATAAAAGTGTAACTTTTTATCTATTATAAATGTTTTGTATGTAATCTTGTCCTCGTTATGAATAAAACTGAGATTGTGCTCACTTAATGTTAAACAACAAACAATTAATATATCGAGACAGTTAATTAAAAAAGAGAAAGATATAATATTAATAGCAGGGAACAGCACAAATACCAAAAACCAAAAACACCCGAACAACAGTATGGAACAACTTTTAATTTAAGTGACAAAATAAGAAGAAACAAGGGAATAATGTAATAAATTTTATTTGATTTTTGTGTTTGATAATGGATAATGACATTATCTCAGAACTAGATCAGTCGTTGTCAAAAACGTGCCGGTTTCCTTAAAATTGTCATTCTACGTCTTATTAGTTTTATTTTAATCATACATCGACTGTCTCTAATAAATTATAAGTTTCATCAATAACAACTTATTTTGATGCATTTGCGCAACTAATTACTAACCCTTTTGTGCCTCGTACTTTACCTTACCTGTATTTTCATAGAAGATGCATAGAACCCTTGTGCGCCTCAACTTTCTGTATGTACATGCATTATAGGGTGAACACATTTTATTCGTCGCATCCATCTATTTTTGTATATCTGGATGCCATTTGACAAATACAAACTGTTAACTACATCAAGATTAGACACATTTCAGATGTTGCACCACAGTCAAGAACTGATCAGGAGAAACTTGACTTTTTGTTTGACTTGTGAAGGAAGTACCAGTCAGGATAGATAACGAGGAAAAGATATATCCGTTGGGTTGAGTACAAATATCAGGCTAGAACGGACATGTGAACATTTACAACAGACAAAGTCTCGCAAACGGAAGAGGTAGACAAATTTAGATAAAAAGTTCAAATGTGCTGTCGTTTTACAAAGATGCGTATTTGAAAAGGTCGCAAAAGGGTGCAACTTTGAGGCGCAAATGGGAATTTTTTTTCGGCTCAAATATCATGTGAAAAGGCGCAAATGGAACGCGCCGCATACATTAGCCTCTATTGTCTATATCTCCTCCGGAAGAATCCTTAGGGGGTTCGTGTTACTCGATCTTTAGTTTTATATGTATGGTTTGTCGATCGTTGTTTGTCCTTTTGTACTTTTACTTTTGGCCATTGTTTTGTCTGTTCTTCTTCGATATACGGTTTCTGATTGCCCCTTTGGTATCTTCAAACTTTTCTTTAGATATAGCGGAGACATTTATTGTTCCGCCCATCAACATACTATCAAAATGGTAAATTATTGGTTGTAATACAAATAGATTATTGGTAAACAATATTAAAGGATAATCATTTTGCAATTTTTTTCATGTAAGTCTATGATGTCAAAAAGGTGTACAACACCATCACAATAAGGTAATACAAAACATATACAATAGAAATACATTTAAAATATACATATATATCGGATAACTCACGGGATTCTTTTTCATGTTTAATGTGATACCATACACTTCAGGTAAAATTTGATCTGCTCGTTTAATTTTCTTATTTTTTTTTGGCAGTGTGTTTGAATATATCCACTGTAATAAATATCAAAATTTTAACAAATTCCAACCAACAGACTCAGAGCTATGCATTCACTAGCCACATAGCAACTTTTTTTTTGTGGTTTTGATCACCGAGATGCTTGAAATCTGCATACAAACATCATATGATCGAAACGTTCAACTGATTTTAAAGAGTTATCTCCCTGTAGTGTATGGTACCCCCTTAATATGATATTGTTAGTATTTGTTATATAGGTAAATATATAAAGTATTTAATAGAAAATAACAACCATCTGATTTTCCCGAATGAAGGAACTTACGCTTATTGCAATTACCAACGTTATGATCACAGATTTCCTTTGAGCATTCTGGTTGGAGTGCCAATTATTAAATAACAGCTAATAATAGAAGGCACTGGACTGCAAATTAAATTCAAAAACAATATCAAGGAAAACTTTCTGAAAGTAAACATACTTTTACATTTTGCATTGTATTTTTTTATAAACGATATTTATCTGTTTTCTTGCATTGTAACTACATGTATTAATAAACAATATAATTTTTTTTGCATTGTAAATATTAATAAACATTATCAATATTTTTCTTGCATTGTAGCTGATAATAAACAATTTTTGTGCATTGTAAATATTAATAAACATTATCAATATTTTTTCTTGCATTGTAACTGTTAATAAACAATATTCTTATTTTGTTCTTGCATTGTAAATTTTAATAGACAATATTATTATTTGTTCTTGCATTGTAAATATTCATAAACATTATCAATATTTTTCTTGCATTGTGAATATTCATAAGCAATATTAAATATTTCTTCTTGCTTTGTAAATATTCATAAAGTTTATTAATATTTTTCTTGCATTGTACATATTCATAAAGTGTATTAATATATTTTCTTGTATTGTAAATATTCATAAACAATATTAATATTTTTTCTTGCATTGCAAATATTCATAAAGTTTATTAATATCTTTCTTGCATTGTAAATATTCATCAAGTTTATTAATGTTTTTTTCTTGCATTGTAAATATTCATAAACATTATTAATATTTTTTTCTTGCAATGTAAATATTAATAAACAATATTAAAATATGTTTTCTTGCATTGTAAATATTAATAAACAATATTAATATTTGTTCCTCTATTGTAAATAATCATAAACAATATTAATATTTGTTCTTACATTGTAAATATTCATAAACTATATTAATTTTTTTCTTGCATTGTAAATATTCATAAACAATATTAAATACTTCATTTTGCATTGCAGATATTTATAAAACTTATTAATATTTTTCTTGCACTGTAAATATTCATAAACAATTTTGCTTTCTTGCATTGTAAATATTTATAAAGTTTATTAATATTTTTCTTCCATTGTAAATATTCATAAAGTTTATTAATATTTTTTCTTGCATTGTAAATATTCATAAACAATATTAATTTTTTTCTTGCATTGTTAATATTCATAAAGTTTATTAATATTTTTCCTTGCATTGTAAATATTCATGAACAATATTAATATTTGTTCTTGCATTTTAAATATTTATAAACAATATTAATTTTTTTCTTGCATTGTTAATATACATAAAGTTTATTAATATTTTTTCTTGCATTGTAAATATTCATGAACTTTATTAATATTGTTCTTGCAATGTAAATATTCATAAAGAATATTAATATTTTTTTTTTGCATTGTAAATAACCATAAACAATATTAATATTTGTTCTTGCATTTTAAATATTTATCAACAATATTAAAAAATTTTTTGCATTGTTAATATTCATAAACAAAATTGAATATGTCTTCTTGCATTGTAAATATTTATGAAGTTTATTAATATTTTTCTTCCATTGTAAATATTCATAAAGTTTATTAATATTTTTTCTTGCATTGTAAATATTCATAAACATTATTAATATTTTTTCTTGCATTGTAATTATTAATACACAATATTATTATTTGTTTTTGCATTGTAAATATCCATATACAATATTAATATTTGTTCTTGCATTGTAAATATTTATAAAGAATATTAATATTTTTTCTTGCATTGTAAATATCCATAAGAAATATCAATATTTGTTCTTGCATGGTAAATATTCATAAACAATATTAATATTCTTTCTTGCATTGTAAATATCCATTAACAATATTAATATTTGTTCTTGCATTGTAAATTTCATAAACAATATTAATATTTTTTCTTGCATTGTAAATATCCATAAACAATATTAATATTTGTTCTTGCGTTATAACTATTAAAAACAATACTAATATTTTTTTCTTGCATTGTAGCTATTAAAATCAATATTTTTTGTCCAATTGTTATGTACAGGTTTTTGCTTAATCATGTCTATTTAATTGAATTGACCATGCTGAACAATTCCTCTCAAGATTATATGCTAGAGACGAAAGAGTTTTTTCAAACTTTCGTTCAAGAACATTCCATCCGGATCAGCTCCAGATTTCAAAAGCTGTGTTTTAAACTCGCTGAAGGGGAGTCCCAAAATCTGTTGATAAAATCGAAAATTAACACTCTTATTCAATATCGTCCTGTCAAAATTAAAACAGTTATGTGTTAATACAGTCATGGTAGTTCAATTACAAATTGCTTCTAGGTTAATAATATAATTTATCCACTCCACGATATATCTGAAATACTGCTGAAATTGGCATTACACACCAATCAATCAATCAATCACATCTTATATAAATATACTGGATTTTGATTGGTTGATATATATAATGTTTAATGTATTTTTTATATTTCGAACGAATTTCCTTTTTATTCCATTTTCACCATCGCCGGGGTATTTGCATGAAAATATTAATATTTTTGCCAAAATGTATTTGTCTTCTTTACTGTCGCGAGCCTCAAGAACCCCCCTCCCCGAAACACCCCCTCCCAAACATTCGGACTCTCTCCTTGTTCTACATGTGAAATGTAACGTGTTTTCAAATATGAAAACCGAAAGTGTTCCGATGTGTAAGTGAAACATCAGACGATAACATAAGATAAGATAGAATAAAGTCATACTTTCTTGACACAAACATTAAGAGCAGATAATTGATGGAGGCAGAAAACCAAAAAAAATGCTATATTTATTTAATAATTAGTCCTACAAGTAGAACTGACAAGACTATTGGTAGTGGAAATGCGATTACGGTACGCCGACCCTGGAATTTGTTTGTTTGTTTGTTGTTTGGTGGTGTTTAGCGCCACTTTCAACAATATTTCAGCTATCGGTGCGGTCAGTGTTATTGGTGTAGGAAACCGGAGGACCCGGAGAAAACCACCGATCTGTCACAAATCACTGACAAACGTAATCACAAAATGTTCTACACTTCGCCCTGATCGAGATTCGAACTCACAAGATCAATGGTGATAGACATTGATTGCATAGCTACTTGTAAATCCAACTACCATACGATGATGGCCACGACGGCCCCCGACCCTGGAATAGAGTCCTCTGTTATAATTCCACATATTTTTCAAACAAAATTCAAAGAGGTAAAACATGCTATTCCGAGGAACAAGAGATCAGTATGCTGGAGTTCCTCATCGATAACATATTTGTCTCCTTTGGAGGGACACTGTTTCAGCAGGTCGTCGGCATACCAATGGGTACGAATTGTGCCCCTCTTCTAGCCGATTTATTCCTATACTCATGAGTCGGAGTTTCTTCAAAAGCTTGTAAAAGATAAGAAGATTCATGAGGCTAGCGCCTTTAATTTCACATACAGGTATATTGATGACGTTTTATCTATAAAAAATTCTAGATTTGCAGAATTTCTTCCATTGATATATCCTCCAGAGCTGGAAGGTAAAGAGACCACAGATACAGCTTCGTCCGCATCATTTTTGGACTTATACCTCTCATTTGACGAGAGTGGTCAACTCAGTACTAAAATTTATGATAAACGGGACGACTTCAATTTTAAAAATCATAAAATTTCCAAATATATGCAGCAATATACCAGCTTCTCCTGCATATGGTGTTTACATCTCGCAATTGATTCGCTATGCAAGGGCCAGTAGCAGTTATTCTGATTTCATGAAACGTCATCTTCATCTGAGAAACAGGCTACTGAACCAGGGCTATGAAAAGATTCGCCTTATTCGATTTCTTAAAAAGTTTATATTCCGATACCAAAATCTTGTCGAAATATATTCCGTCTCTGCAGAGACGATAATAAACGATGGATTTCCATATAGTGAAAATGTATAAAGATAAAGAAGTCAACAAAAATGTCAAAAATATTTTTTATGAATGTGTGACGTAAAAGTGTTTTTGACATTTACTTCACTGAGTTTGGTACTGCTTTGACAACTATTTTACCTATTTTGTTCCAGTATTGTTATAGATACTGTTATAGTGACAGCCGAACCTTTGAGCCATAATAAAAGCGGGAGGTTTGGCGCTTTAAAATCTGATTCAACCCACAATTTCTTTAGAACTGTCTGTACCAAGTCAGGGTCATTACGGTTTTCACAGTTTTTCGGTTGTTGACCGATTTTGTCTGTTTATATACATATGAGTGTTGACTTTCCCTTTGTAAGATTGTTCGGAGTTCGGTAATTTTGTTATTACCCTTATTTATACTTCAGGATCGGCGTACTGTTAATGCATTTCGACAAACATTCGTACTACATTGTTCATTTCTGTCAGAATAAAAAAATGTAAATCAAGAAGCTCCGAAGCAGATTTCCTAGTATCCGTTGCAACTTATTTCCTATACAAAATATTGTGAAAATGAAAATTAAATATACATGTAGTACAGCATGTGAACTTAATTTTAACTTACTTTGTGAATGTGATTTTCAATATTTGGTAGGAAGGTCCACTGTTTTGCTAAATGTGGTACTCCTCCCAACGCCATCCATTCCTTACCCACATCAATGCAAAACTTCTCCCATCCTCTTGTCCCCTGAACACTTAGTATTTCTACGTAAAACACTTGCCCCGATCCACCATATGCTGGGTTCCCTATTATTCCAGGACAAAGATATGTATCGCTGTAAGGTAAATTGAATGCATGAAAGGTTACTGACAGGTCTTTATTCTAACACTATGTTCATTAACATTCACCTAATAATGAAGGGATCGTCGTGGCCGTGATTTTTTCATAGTCGGATTTACTAATGATACCTGTAGCAACATTCCAACAGCACCTGCATATGAAGTAAATATCTCTCAGTTGATCCGATGTTCCAAAGATTGTGCTTCATATCATGAATGTCTTGCTAGTATGTTGCTACTAATAGGAAATCTACTGAACCAAGGATTCCTCGTAGTCAAGTTGAAGTCATCACTTTGGGCGATTTACGATCCCCATTGTGACTTGGTGAACCGTTATGAGATATGTGTGTCACAAATGGTCACTTGTAAGCATTTCCCGTTCCACTCCGCATTCATGATGCAACTAGAGTAATACAACGGGTGCGACTAGTGGGACAGGAAACTGCGTACCATTCCGGAGCACCTAGGCCAACCACCGTTATTAAGTTCAATTTGCTTTCTGCGTAGTGTTTTATAGATGGTTGTTTTCCCTTTTTTCCTTTTTCTTTTAACCATTGTGTTGTCTGTCCTTTAATTTATCCGTTTGTCGTAATTGCAATCCGGCATTTTCCTCATTTATGATTTATCGCCAGGTTTGTAACAAGTGCCACTAGTGGAGCAGTAACTTCCTGCCCTTCCAGAGCACATAAGTTCAATCCTGAAATTTAGTGGGGTTCGCGTTGCTCAATCTTTAGTTTTCCGTGCATTGGTTTGTAGATCGTTGTTTGTCCTTCTAACTTTTTTCATTTGTCCTTTTTCTTTTGGTCATTGTATTTGATTTGATTTGATTTGATTTGATTTATTGTGCCTAACGCTTGAGTACAGATGACACGTGAAAACCTGGTAGACAACACAATACTTAAATATTAAGTGGGACATCAGCTCTCTGTTATTACGGAATTGTTAGCGGCTTCCTCATCATTATTGTTACCTGTTATTAGCCTCAATGTTGCAAGACCACGTTTCACACATTCACATTAAAACAAATCTGAGAGATTAGGGATTTCGTAAAAGGGACCACAATTTGTTATGTAATAATACCAATATTGGTTTATCTCACCCTTTAGCAACTTATTATACCTGAGTATACAATTTCAGTCCTGGTCATAACATACCTGTACCCCATCCATCGCATTTCTAGGGCAATGTTTAGAGGATATTCATCTTTTTCTTCGTAATGATCCACTTTGCTGACAACAATTTGTATAATTTTCAGTAGCTTATTGTAATCCCCTTTAATATCAAATGCAAACTCCATATCACTGACTGGTGCCTGGTCAACATATTTTCTACAGAAATACAATACAAATTTATACTTATTTCCTCAAATAATGACAGAACGGAAAATTATTAAGAAAATCAAAAATTGGTATTGACATTTCTAATCAATCTTTTAGTATCTGAATATTAGAATCTATCAATATTATCTTTGGAAATTTGTCGATGATTATTTACAACTACCAATGCAATCAGTGCCTATCACCACCAAAGTTATGAGTTAGAATCCCACTCAAGGCGAGGTGTCATCGATACAACTTAATCCGATAAAGTTTGTTAGTGACCTTGGGCAGGTCTGTGGTTTTCTCAAGGTACTCTGGTTTCCAATAAAACTGACCGGCACAAAATGTAAATACCCTAACCATGTATCGATAATTTAAGTGATGAATTGATCACTTCAGATCTCAAAGAAATGAGAAATCAGTATTTTTCGTTCCTTTTGAGTCGAGTACAAAGCACAATTAACACTGCCACACTGCCAACGAATGTAATGTTAATTATGAATAATAGTATATAGAAGAAGAGTTTGAAGATACCAAATGGGCAATCAGAATCCGTATATCGAAGAAGAACAGACAACACAATGGCCAAGAGAAAAAGTACAAAAGGACAAACAACGATCCACAAAACATACATATTATAAACTAAAGATCGAGCAACACGAACCCACTAGAAACTGGGGGTGAATTCATGTGCTCCGGAAGGGTTAGAATTTCCTGCTCCACTAGTGGCACCCGTCGTGTTAATCTAGTAATATCTGTTGTATATTTGTCGAATATGAAAGAAGTACGTATGAAGAATTATATATGAACCACATATGTCAAAGACTTTACTATCATAATTACACTTTTAAGCGCACAGGATAACAACAGGAAGTGCATATATTGTATGTGTTATATATAATACAAAAAACGAGGAATAATACTGATGAACCACAACATTGTCACTTATTCATCAATATTTTATCAGATAATTATGAGTCAAGACTAATTTACATTATTATGTCGCAATAAATGTCCCACGAAGAACACAAACAAATATTCATTCAAAAAAAGAACAGATAACATGAAAAACCAAAACAGTTCAAAAATCCATTCGGAAAATCATAGGAAGTCTTTACATCGATACGCTAGCACACATATACATGTATTTTCCTGGATGGATACAGGTGCTTCAATAACAATTCACGGAGTTAAAATAGTTTAATGGGTCTAACCAAACATCTTGGTGAAATTATTAATATACCTCTAAGATCGTATATATATACACATACATTTACAATATCAGGTAAGGACAACGAACTCATTACGACCAAGCCCTGACGAGATTGTCGAGTAAAAGGATGGTCGGAATACAAACAAAGAGAAAAAAAGACTTTAACCACACGAACTGATACATCAACCAGGAATGTGACCAGATGATCCCGACAAATCTTGGCATTAGCAGCAAAAATAATGAATGTCAACTTTCAGAATTTCAAAACATTTGTACTGTAATAATATGTATTGATTGTTCATTAGGATAATCTCTATTGTTTACAGAAATAAACATGTTGTCTATGTATTATTTATATTTACCGGAAATGAACAGCATGTGGAAGTTCTTGATGCAGGTGGCCAGCTGGGTAGATGATGTGTTTTAAGGCTTTGAATAAAGACCATGAATAATACGGAGTAAGACCTGGATCACTGGCTATGAAAGGAGCTACGACTTGTAAAGCTTCTTGTGTAAGTGAATCCTTCGCGTCTTTCCAGGAATAATAACTAAACTCCGCAAGATCAACACTCTTCGGGTTTTTCACTTTATTGATGGCTCTCACCCAAACATCGTCATTTTTTGGTTCATAGTCAAATACACTAAGAGAGTTGTATGGGAACCAGAAAATCTCCACAGACCAATTGTTCTCTACCAGGCTCTTCATACTAGCCGGATTAAAGAAAAGGTCCTCTAAATCATAGTATACACTTTCTGTTTTGACTATTATCTCAGGAACCAGTTGTATTGTCATATCAAATATAACCCCGAAACAGCCAAAATTACCAGCGACCGCTCTAAACATTTCTTTGTTGTTCGCCATAGTGTATGTTCGAAGTTCACCTTTACTATCAAAGATTCGCATCTTTACAATATGATCACTGGGACTTTTCGTGCCCTGTCCGACGCCCTAAAGGAGTATATTATTGTTAGTAAGTACCATGTAATAATTTACATATTATGATTACATTGCCGTTCTTGCTACATGTACAATGTTAGCTAAATTAGAGAAATGTAATAATATGATGTCAAGTAATGTTTTGGTTTAGGTTTATGGTGTTTAACGACACTTTCAACAATATTTCAGCTATATCGTGGTGGTCAGTTTTATTGGTGGAGGAAACCGGAGTACCCAGAGAAAACCACCGACCAGTCGCAAGTAACTGACAAACTTTATCACATAATGTTCGGTAATTTTGTTATTACCCTTATCGAGTACACCTCGCCATGAACGGGATTCGAACTCACAACGTTAGTGGTGATAGGCACTGCTATAAATCCAGCTACCATATGATCACGACCACGGTGACCCCTCAAGTAATAGTGCTTAAACGTGTAGTATAATATATCTGTAATGTAAGCTTGTCTTAGTAAATAAAATTTCTATTATAGGACAATGAACACGTTGTACCTGAATTACATTAAATTATTATTGGCAAAATAATGTGTGGTTTATGTGTCTAAGTCAACCTTTGAGCCGAAATGAAAGCGGGAGGTTTGGCGCTTCAAAATCTGATTCAACCCACCATTTCTTTAGAAATGCCTGTACCAAGTCAGGGTCATTACGGTTTTCACAGTTTTCCGGTTGTTGACTGATTTTGTTTGTTTATATACTTATGAGTTTTGACTTTCCTTTTGTAAGATTGTTTCGGAGTTCGGTAATTTTGTTATTACCCTTATCTGAATTAGTTGTGTTATTGTAAGTAAAACTAATATCCTTTCACTATTTAGAACTGAATTAGCGCTGATAATTTAAATAGACTTTGCCAAAGATATATGTTTACTGACATACTTCATTGTCCATTTTGGGGTTTTCTCTAATATTTGTTTCTTCACTTATTTTTGGGTATTCTCTAATATTTGTTTCTTCACTTATTTTCGGGTATTCTCTAATATTTGTTTCTTCACTTATTTTGTTCAAGTACCGTATGCTCCTTACTAAATATTCTTGAATTCATGATAAAGAGTAACATTATTTTTTTGAAAGTTTCGGATTTTACACAGGTCCTTGTTTTTTTTCAACTAAGTATTGAGTCGACATATATATATTTATTTGGCTCGTTTATTGTGGAAGATATTTCGAACTTGTTCAGTATCTTCCTTTTTCTTGCGACAATTAAAGCACCCGAGTTCTCCCTCGGTTTTCAGTGGGGTTCGTTTTGCTCAATCCTTAGTTTTCTGTGTAATACTTTGTATATCATATTTGGTCTCTTTTTGCCATTGTATTGTCTCTCAGTTCCTGCTTCGATTTACGGCTTCTGTCTTTCGTCATGAGCATAGGTTTAGGCTTATGGTATTTAACGCCACTTTCAACAATAGTTCAGCTATATCGTGTCAATGTCAATATGACTGAAATATTTCTCCCTTTACGTAAAAAATAAGCGGTTAATCAATCAACATTTCTTTGTTTAATTTCAAGGTATTTTATAGGTTTTTAATGTTAGTAGAGTATTTAATGTACAATTTTCTTTACATTGATGGTGACTCTTGAAATAAAACCAACAGGTAACTTACGTGACACGCTGTAGCAACAACGCTGACCATTTGCACCGTGTCGAGAATAACATTTGCATCTAAATGCATTTTATTCTTTATTTGGAACTCTTTGAAATCTCCAGTTGTTATGCCTGTCATGATGTCAACTTCCATTCGTTTTTTCTTACAAAAAACAACACGAGAAAAATAATTTATTTGCATAATGTTGTATTCTGAATTAAACATAATATCAATACTAGTATTGGTTTGTCGTCATTAAACAAAAGCTACAATTATCATGAGAATTCTACTGATGAGGACTTTTCTCTATATCTTCACATGATGTAATAAATTATAACAAGTTCTACCAAAACGATAATGTGATGTTACAACAAGACATTATAAACAAAGGGTATTTTACTTGCAAAGATATTTTTCAAAGCATAAATTATTGTGTTACATTACACTTTAGATAAACAAACAAAGAAAACGTTATTATTTTAGAGATTATCTGTATTATACAAACTGTTAGTACTTCATTATTTCTAAGGTCAGAAAAATAAAAGAGTTTTAAACTCGTTATTAGACCAGTGATTTCATTGTTTTGCTTTACAGTTTGACAGTTTATACGAGGTTTTCGACACATTTTGTCTTCTTGGTCCCAAAGACTTTAGTTATATGACTTTCTAATATTTTCCTTTTGAACATATCTGAGGACAGTTGTAATAGATATGTTTTACTTACATTTACAAGTCGTATTCTTGAACCATCTGAATAATCACTTTGCATTTTAGCAACATAAATGAGCAACTGGCGATCGTCAGAAAATAAAGGTGCCCAGCTATGACGACACCCTACACATCTAACACGAACATCTTCAGCGGCTGCTGCCTGTACAAGGCTCTGAATCTCATCTTTAGATGTTGGATAACAACTTATCACTTTAGCTCTTTGAGTCCTTCCCCAGTTTGTAAATAGCTCAATCTTAAGTGTCGGTGATGACCCTATCCTTTGTTGCAGACTGTTCAGTATGTTTTCAATACTTCTATTGTCCTAGAAAATAATTGCGATAGACAGTAAATTCAATAGTTCAATAATTGTTACTTAAACATAAAACAAACATCCACATTTATCAGAAGGGAACAGTTTAACTGGATGTTAGGGGTCGTCTGAGTAATGTTTTGTACTCACCGCTGAAGATTTCACAATCGCTGTGAGATAAAGAACACCCCCCTCCCCCACCCACCCAACAAAAAAAATAAATAAAAAGCCGTTGTTCCTAAACTTTAGATTTTAACCTGCTTCTCAAATGGGTTTCTTTCTAGTGCTGTAGATTACAGTAAAGTAAATTAAATTAAAATAGCAATGTACACCTAGGCTACATTTATCTTTGTCTTATGTGGAATAGGTTTTTTTCTTTATTACTTTTTCTCCCTTTTTTTTGTTTGTTTTGGTGCGGCTAGTAACAATATGCAACTCTAGATGTTCATTTCAATGACACTTTATCATGACAAAGATTCGTAATTTCATATGACATAATATTTCATATACATAAAAGGCATACAGTCGCTCAGATTGATTATTTTTGTTTATATTAAAAGTTGCCAATATTCGATATTTTATACTAATAAATTGTTCTGAACAAGAAGCCAGGCTTAAAAAATAGGTCATAATGTCATAATTAGTGAAAAGAATTCGAATGTTTGTTGATGAAATCGCCATTAACACACCTAATTATAAGTCGGCTGTCTTTTCCGAAGTTTACCGGACACTGATAACTGATATGAATAACCAGAAAGCATGTTGCAGGTAAATATTGGTTAAAATTAATATAATTTAAGAAATATATCTATGAAATTGGATCCCGGGGTAATCAGTTAATATTATATAATGGTATCTAGTAAGAATGACACTTAAAATCGAAAATACGTGATGAAATCAATAAAAACAAACCCAATCTCTGCAAAGGGATCCGATAAAGGAAAAATTGTAAACAAATTGTATTGCATATTATTGACAACACTTGAGTTGACTTGATTATATTTTTTTAGAAAAAAAAAACAGACATGAAGTTCATTATTTTAGTCTCTAATTTAAAAGAGAAATCACCTAGCGTTTTCTCCTGAAAAAAAAAAGATAAAAAAAACTACCATGCAATTCTGTCAAAATACGATTCAGCAGAAAAAAGATGTATAAATTTTGCTTACGTGTTGAAAAATGGAGTAGGTCGGCTTAACATCTTTTTTTAATTTTTACACAAATCTTGCTGTGTCGTTTTCGCGTAGAATCCGTCAATATTTTTATTTATAGCATGTGCTTTTTTCAGCAAACAATTTCGCACATTCGCAAACGCTTTACCGAATGAGGTCACTGTGTAGGTCATCAATGGTCATATGATCATATTCATGAATATATGAATATCATGCTGGTAAACATTGAATTCTTTACTGGTCGTAAGAAAATCAAACAGCGACATATTTCCTTCGTTCCAGGTTAAATACGTATCATATTATGAAAAATTTCAACTGCAATTAGTATAAAGCATCGAATATTGGCAACTTTCAATATAAAAAAAATCAATCTGAGCGACTGTATGCCTTTAAGACAAGTTAGAAGATACACATTATGATATGTGCAAATAAATATGAAGATCGATCATAGCAACATTACATATCCATCTGTATTAGATATATACTGCAAATTTTCTCCTGACACGTGTCACATGCTACATGAAATCTTCAGATTACATTCTTAAATGAAAGTATGTCGTACGTGTCATATGACCTATTTTAATTGGTCTTGTCTTGTCGTACCTTACTACTCCTACACAGCATGTACGTGTGAATGAGTGCTCTATTCTCCAATTTTCATTCTCTTATTTTTTTTTATTCCTTTGTTTTTATTTTGTTTTGTATAAAAGAATCATGCCCGTTTCATGAACATTCCATATGTGAAGATCAAAATTATATTTGAACATCTGCATTTTTTTAAGCAAATTTATATTTTTTTTACGAGTTAATATGTCATAGAAACGATGTATTTGATATAAAAATCATTTATACCTGATAATCATCTACATTTTCTTCTTCTTCTAGCTGTTGATTCAGCTGAAAAACAAAAATAAATTATTTATTCCTTTTTAACCATTTTGAGAACTGTATAAATGTTTTATTATTTGAATTACAAAAGTTAATGTCGCTTTAAATAAAATTACACAACCAATGTCGAGATAGGATAATAAACTACACCACTAGAGTAAGCCACACAGTTGTTGGTCTTATTGCATCATGGACAATACCTTTATCGCCAACAATTAGGACAAGATGAAATTTAAATTAATGTTCATAGCTAAAAATAAATGTAAATCATTTAGTATCTATTATCATAAGTATACTGAAGCGAAAAACAAAGACATATCACGCCATCAGAACTTCAAAACAGTTCTAAAATTTAATCAAAAAAACATACCACGCCATCAGAACATCAAAACAGTTCTACAATTTAATCATATAAACGTAAAACCGACAATAGCGATATCCCTAACACGCATATACATGATCATTCATTATTCTGGCTTGGTACAGATACTTAAATAAAAAGTGGCGGAGTCAATCTAATAGTATGAGCACAAATCTGCCCTTTTAGTGAATTGTGCGGTCGTGCAAGTGCTTACCACATATAACAGGGTGAACGTTTTTTTGCAAAGAAAACGGAGTTATAATCTAGACATTTATGCATAATATTAGTTATATAAAAGAGTAAATATAATTAACCTGATCGTTCTGGAGGGTTTTACAATCTACCATTACTATTTTCTTCTCACTATTTTTCAAGGTATCTGTCCATTGCTTTTCTTTGTTTCCCATCTGTAGTAATACCATTCTGTCATCTTTAAGGGCTTGTTTCAGACACGTCTTTAGATCATAGCCACTTTTTGGATTTTCTGTCCCGACAATCTCTGTTTTCTTTTGGCCTGTCGAATCAGGATTCTAAAACAACATTGTACATTGTATTATCCAATCAAATAATAACATAGTTAGCTTCAATATCCAGATTTTTACAGTAAATCATGTGTGCATAGTTTCATGACGCCGTTATCAAACTACTTATATTGTAGGTTATACATGTCACATGTGATACATGCTCAAATAATTTCTAAATGTCAATAATTACTTTTAAGCACGAGTTTTGTACACAACACTCCAAAATCTATTTTCTGATTGGCTTTTTTCGTGTACAAGTATACAAACAAAATACTTGTAATGTTTCTGCCGAATTGTCATCAAAATTGCGTTGTCATTCGGCATGTGTATACCACCTAGCCAAATGATGATTATTAATAAAAACTTATTGTATTTCGACTTAGAATTAAATGCTCTGACATACATACCTTAGAACTAGATGAATTTCCACATCCCATGTTTTATTCTATTCGATTTACAAGTGATCAAGACTCATTAGAACTAAAAAAATAAATAAAAATTATTCAGTTTTAGTTGTGTAATTATAGTGGGTCTGTACATAACTTCCCTGCACAATGCAATTTAGGGTTTTTGTCTATTATCTAAAGCGATGGTGAGGGCCGGTGGCTCAGTGAGTTAGGTAGTTGGATTACCTAACAACTCATACAAATCTATCACCAATGCGGCGTGGGTTCGCGCCAGGTTTTATGAATTACA
The DNA here is from genome assembly GCA_963383655.1 of Bathymodiolus septemdierum. Lineage (NCBI taxonomy): Eukaryota > Metazoa > Mollusca > Bivalvia > Mytilida > Modiolidae > Bathymodiolus > Bathymodiolus septemdierum. The sequence continues at coordinate 83,770,232 of OY726522.1, forward strand.
AAAAAAGTGCACTCGACTCACAGCCGCAAGTGATAACGCTTACCAGTTGTTTGCCCATGGTCGGTGGTTCTCTCCGGGTACTCCGGCTTCTTCCACCACTAAAACTGGTCCCCATGATATAGCTGAAATATTGCTGAAAGTGGCGTTAAACACCACAAATCAATCAATCAATCAATCAACTAATGCAATGGTATCTCACGTCTTATCTATTATAATTTCAAAATATCCAAGTGCTTATTATTACTATTATATGTTGTTAATTTCAAATCCTAATGCAATTTGCTTGTATCGTCGGATTTGATTGGCTATTATTCTACGTAATCTACAAGTCGTAACTGAGGGTCCAGCTGGAAGGATCCGCAATCTTGAAAACGTGAAACCCTACATGTCATATTTACAACAATACACAAAAATAATCACAACCTTGCAAACTTATTTTAGTTAAATTTTATCAAAATTGAAGCGTACACGAAACCAAGACACAACCTGACTGCCACGATATATCTGCAGTATTGTTCAATGTAAACACACATAACTTATTTCTATAAATGTAGGGAATTATTGAGGAGTATATTCCAATTTCATGAACCGTCATTTCAACCGCGGTTTATTGCTTCAGGTTCAAACTTAGTTCTTGTATTGATGGGGTAGCTTTCAAATTGAAAAATTATAATAAAAACGTGGATATCTAATTTAGTGCGCAGGATGCGTTTCTGGAATAACTTTCAACCGATACGCTTAAAGTCAAATGATTGTATATATATTTTAAAAAACCATACGAAAAACATTGAATTAGTGTATGAATAAATTAGGTATGTCCATGATTAAACCGCAGCTACAATCTGACAAAGTGGATGCCAATGATTACCCAGTCAGAGCTGCAATTGTATTACCTTTCCTGTTGCAATATAAGTGACTTACATTTTAGCGGTTTAGGATGACGAAATACTGAGTTAGGGTTAGGGTGTTGGTGCTTATTGCTGCTTTCAACAATATTTCAGTTATATCATGGTGGTCAATTTTATTGGTGGAATAAACTGGAGTACCCGGAGAAACCTACCGACCTGCCGCAAGTCACTGACAAACTTTGTCACATACTGTTGTATCGTTTACACATCGTCTGAGTGGGGTTCGAACTCATGACGTTAATGGCGATAGGCACTGATTGCATAGGTAGTTATAAATCAAACTACCATGCGATCACGACCACCACGGCCCCTGCAGACTGAAGAAATAGACACGCCAGTCAAACAAATTATCTTGCGACGGGAAACATGCAACGGAGTACAACAACCTTGTTATCACCCTGGAAAGGGATTTATAATTCGCCGCCATTGGACATTAAGCAACCGACACTCAATCAATCTGCGTTTCAGGTGTTTTGTCAATAAAGGATTCATTACAAAAATAGATATTCACAATATCAGGTACTTCGTAGGTTTTTCACATTATTGAGATAATTCATTTTAATATAAAAGAAAGTAATTGATCCGATGAGAGGTATTTTTGGTATTGATGGTATATTCTGGTTTATGACGTACCTTGATATATCAAAATAAAACGGTTAAATTAAGGTATCCTGCACTTGTTCAAATTGAGCAGGAAAATTGTATTGAATGGATAAATAGAACATATAAGGTTGATCGAGTCATGCCGTGATAAAACACCAACAGTGGTAGAATATAATGGAAGACTTGAAAAGCTATAAAGATGTCGACAAGAATAAAAGCTAGTGGATCGGCTATAAGAATCAAATCGTTGACTACAAGTCCACAAACCACAAAAAAGCTAAATAGGTGCGGATGAGTATCAAATCTACAATATTTCCATCAAAAATAAAGCTAGAAAGTTGCCAAAAAGTATACAGTTATGCTAAAGCTACATGGTAGCCATCAAATATAACATCTACAAAGTTGGTGATAAGTATAAAAGCTACAATGTTGCCAACAAAAACAAGCGACAAAGTTACAGATAAGACTAAAAGTCACAAAGTTACCGACAAGAATAAAAGGAAACTCTATGAAATGACTGGAAACAGAAAAGTCAAAGCAGTCAAAGGTTGAAGCATTGATAATCAAGATACAGAGGAGTTGACTCTATAGTACACACAATAAAAGTGAAGTGTTGTTACCTCAAAAATATGTACCCCCTGGAAGTGTTATGTATAACTACACGGATATTAGAGGTAATAGTTTTTATTCATCCAAACTTATGTATACATAGGTAAGACCAATTATGTTTTATTTATACACCGGTGAAGTGTATTGGCATAACAAGTCATGACGTTAGCTCGTGTCATTAATATAATAAAACTAAAACGGATGAATGCTTTTATTATTTTTTTTTTTCATGGATACCAAGGTTAGTTGTTGTTTATCATCAACATGCATATAGGTACTTTTAAATTAACTTTGTATCGATTTGACATTGAAAAAAAACCATTTCCTATGTATAAATAATTGATTAGTATGTAATTATTTGAAAATCTTTTGCCGTTTATTTATTTTTTTATTTCGAATATTACTGAAACAGCTACTATATAATTTGTATCCATTTTTCACATATTTTCATATTCGAATAAATTTCTAAATATATAAACAGTAGAGATGACACAAAATCAACGAAATAAGACAGAAAATCAACACCATATGATTTTTCAATCTGCTGGAAAAATCAACAAGATTACAAATGCAAAGGCAAACCAAACACAGAGAACATGCGCGGGGACAACGAACAATTTAAGCCGGAAGTGGTGAGACTGTGTGCTTAGTACAGGTGATTTATAGATTTTAGCTCCTTCTACGAATTTTGCTATTGTGCTTTGGAACTGTTCTGACAGTGTGGAATTTCTTGTATTTTTATTTTTACTACCATCCGTTGTAGCTCTAATCCACTAATCAAAAGAGATATTTTGAGGTTCTCAATAGAATCTGTATTTAATCAGCATAGATTACCAATTATGACAGACAAAAGATCAAGACCATAGACTAGATATGTCATAAGTTGAATGTGACTCTCTAAGAAGAGTTTGAAGATATCAAAATGATAAATCGAAGAAAGACAGGCAATATTTAGGACAAATGTAAAAATAACAAAACGACAAAGCTCTACAAAACAATACACAGAAACGAAATGATTGAACACCATGGATCCCAATAAAATCTGGGGTTGCACTCATGCGCTCCATAGCGATAGGCAGTTGTTGTTCCTCTTGTCAAACATTATTGTCGTGTACTTTAATAGAGAATAATTACATCATTGTTGTGACAGTTCATTACTCTCAGTCTCTGCTTAAAAATATATGATATATGGCAAAATGTGAAAAGGGTGTTTGACGTGCATCAATCTTTCTGTACTAGTAGACTATTGTTCAGTCAGATATATACAAATGTACATAGATTAATAGATGTGGAAAGCGGTCTTGTCATACACATATATATTAAAACTTATGTTATTTTCTGTTTACTAGTTGTTTTATTTCTTTCTGGCGTGAAATTAAAAGGCTAAGTGAATATATTTCGAATTTAGACAATGTTAGTTATAAAACTACTTCAATAAACGTTAGTGAAAACCGAAAGGCCAATCAATAATGGACAATAAGCCAGAAACACTGGCAACGTTGGCCATACAAGACACAGGACGAAGACAAACAAAACACAAGACACAGGACGAAGACAAACCAAACACAAAGACACAGGACGAAGACAAACAAAACACAAGACACAGGACGAAGACAAACAAAACACAAGATATAGGACGAAGGCAAACAAAACACAAGACACAGGACGAAGACAAACAAGACACAAGACACAGAACGAAGACAAACAAAACACAAGACACAGGACGAAGACAAACAAAACACAAGACACAGGACGAAGACAAACAAAACACAAGACACAGGACGAAGACAAACAAAACACAAGACACAGGACGAAGGCAAACAAAACACAAGACACAGAACGAAGACAAACAAGACACAAGACACAGAACGAAGACAAACAAAACACAAGACACAGGACGAAGACAAACAAAACACAAGACACAGGACGAAGACAAACAAAACACAAGACACAGGACGAAGACAAATAAAACACAAGACACAGGACGAAGACAAACAAAACACAAGACACAGGACGAAGACAGACAAGACACAAGACACAGAACGAAGACAAACAAAACACAAGACACAGGACGAAGACGAACAAAACACAAGACACAGGACGAAGACAAACAAAACACAAGACACAGGACGAAGACAAACAAAACACAAAGACACAGGACGAAGACAAACAAAACACAAGACACAGAACGAAGACAAACAAAACACAAGACACAGGACGAAGACAAACAAAACACAAGACACAGGACGAAGACAAACAAGACACAAAGACACAACACAATACAGAAAGCTAAACATATGAGCAACACGGACCCCATTACATGCCGGGCATGATATCAGGTGCTCGCGAATATTAGGTTTTTAGCATAAAATTATCAATATGCTCAGATTTAACTGATTATGACTTGTGACACCTTTTTAACCTTTTCACAACATCAATACCAACATGACATCAGTGTAAGTAATTGACAACGTGCAGTGCATAAAACATGCATTTAACTTTGCACAAATCTTAGAACAAACATACAAGCATCCATTTTTGAAAGTTAAACCAATAATTAATTTAAAATTGTTGATATGTGGCTGTTGAACTAGGGTTCAAGGCATACAGTGGTTGATTAATAATCATTCAAGTATGTATTTTATCAATAATAACAACATCTAATACATTTGTATATATTCATTTATCGATTTTATAAGAATAAGTTAAAAGATTACTTTACTTCATTAATCAGGTAATTCGTAAGACCAGGTATTGTTTACAACGTAAACAATCGTGTTGTTGTAAACACCTGGCAAACTATCTTAATTAAGGTACCAGTATATGATATCTCTTAATTGATTGAGTTATTGTTGTTTGTCGTTACCACCGGTTAGCTATGTGGTGACTACATGACTTATTAGGGAGGAAAGCATGGACAGTAATAGACAACTGACTGGCCGGTGAAGCCCTCATGTCTCAGCATATTAACACATGAGGTAGATATTAGATCTAAATTTACGTTTTTCTGCTTGCAATGAGTTGGGTTCAGATATATAGTCAAACCTGTATTAAGAGGTCACCTTTGGGACAAAGAAAAATGGCCCTTTAAGACAGGTGCCCTCTTAAAAGAGGTTCAAATGATATGAAATCTTCTATGACAGGAAAAGAAAAAGGTGGCCTTTTAAGAAAGGTGACTGCTTAATAAAGGTGACCGCATGTACAGGTTTGACTGTACTTATAGCTTAGAATAACGTTTTGTGAAATTAATGATGTCAATGGTAACGACACAATCGTGGTTTCCATGAAATCTGAAATATTACCGACACTCAAAAGTCTGCGTCTTATCCTGACCTTCACCTTGAAATCGACAACGAAGAACATTTGAAAACAAAATTCTGCGACAAACGTGATGACTTCACTTTTCCAATAGTCAGCTTCCCTTTCATCAGTAGCAATATTAGAGCATCATCAGCGTACGGAGCTTATATTTCATTCGTTATTCTAGAGTGATTTTCTGGACAGAGTTCATCTTCTGACCCAAAAGCTGCTCAAGCAAGGTTACGTTGCTCCTAGGTTGAAGTCATCATTACAAAAATGATAAGGTCGTCATCACGATCTGGTTGATAGCTACGAAATATCCATATCTCAAATGACAATGGACATTTTCCTTTCACGTATATTTTTTTTCTTTCCTCTATCACTGACAAGACTTTTATCGGATTCGGCTAAAAAAATATGGGGTCCGTGTTGCTCATCTTGTTTTGCTTTCTGTGGTGTGTTGCGCTCTGTTTGTCTTCATCTTGTGTCTTGTGTTCCCAATGTTGTCAGTGTCTCTGGATTGTCCATTCTTGATTGCCCCTTCGATTTTCTCTAACGTTTTTTCCGCAAAATTTGCTTATGCACAAATATTAATATATCTTTCTGTAAAACAGATGTAATAAGTAGTTTTGACGGGTTGAATTCGTTTTCATCGCTATTTTATTAGGTTTATTGGGTGTTTGATTTCATACTACATTTTTGGTAGGAAGCATACACTTGATGGCAAGCATTTGTTCCCTTTCATATTCTATTGTGACATGATTAAAAAAAATCATAGCTTTTCAATATTATCAGCAGAGTAACTATAAGGGACATCGTATTGTTCCTGGATTTGTATCTACCGATACAATCAATGTCCATAACTCCTATGCTTATCTACCAAACGTGGAAAAGTTAACTCTATGAAAGTTAATTGGTGCATAACGACAATTGGGTGGTTTTCTTGGGGGGTACTACGGTTTTCACAACACCAAAACTAGCCGCCAAATTATAGCGGAAATAAACGTTAGAGAAAACCGAAGGGACTATCAAGAATGGATAATCCAGAGAAACTGGCAACATGGCAACATTGGGTAAACAAGACACAATATGAAGACAAACAAAACAAAAACACACACCTCAGAAAACTAAAAGGATGAGCAACATGGAACCCACCAAAAACGAGGGTAAGACCAGGCGCCTTTGTAGATTTGTAGATAGTAGCGCTAAAAACGTTCACACTTGCAAATTATTAAATATGTGTAATATGTAAAAGCTTAGAAACGCATTTTGGTTCGTATGATTTATGTTACATATATATATGCATGCTTTACTTAATATTAAAAAGATATTATGTGTTCGTGTACAACATTTTTGTCATAAATAAATTGGAGAAACTGGCTTGGTCATCGTCACAATGTTTTGTCCTTTTATTGCTTCCTGTGTCTGTTCCGTGTATGACGCATTCCTTTACTCCAAGTCATATCTATGTGGATTGGTTCTAAGAGGGACAATAGGAATCCCACAACCTTCTTCAAAAATGCTGTGCTAAAGGTTTTAGATCACATGCTGTTTTGTAGTTATCTTACTTGTATGCATTTGTGGATCATTTAAGAAATAAATCATGGAAGCCATAATGTGTTTTGAGTTTTAACATGGATTGTTGGATATTAGTATTTTATCCCGAATCAGAGGCGAGGGATACAATTTACTATTATCTATGCTAAAACTCAAAACACATTCTGGCTTCCATGATTTATTTCGATTCTGATATGTCTAAGAGTACAAATACGGTAGTATACTTTGATTGTTAAACAGTAATTTATATTTACGTTTGCGGAAAATGTCGCACACAATTTATTCACCGGGGCGTCTGCGAATGAGATTACACCATCGATTAATCGCTCGTTTGTCTACAAAGCGAAAGAAGGAGGTCATGTTAGAATCTTATTTAAAAAAAAACATAGCTTTCAAGATAATAGGTCATTTGACTGGATTCAACTACGAGTGTTTAATGATGTTAACTTTCAAGTGTTTTTAAACCGGATAATACCGACTTTCAGTCAGTAACTGATACACTTCATCACGTACTAACTAATTGTGTGGGTAGATGTAAATACGAATACTCTAACTATGATTGTGGCTACATATGTCGAGTAAACAATTTGACATTCCATCTTAATACTTATTTATAAATATTTATGCAATAAATTTAAGCTTCAATCGTTTCTTATTAGAAACACACAGAGAGTAAACATAGTCTCCAAGACAGGATAATCTCTTGTATGTAAACGGCAGAGAACACTGAAGGGACAACAAAAAATGGACAATCCAGAAAAACCGGAAACACAGGGCACACAAGACGAAGAAAATCAGAACAAAAACACAACACAATGTGTGTCAGACACCACTATACGCAATAAACACAAATAAGATAAGCCCTCCTACAAACATATATCTCAAAGTCCAGGGACATAAAACTATCTCTAGTACTCTGTGTTTGTCTAGAGAATGCTACACTCGTGACATACCCCAATTGCCCATAAGCTGAAAGAAATAAATTCAACTTACTTCGATGGTGTGTAATTGAAATATATTGAGCTAATAACATGTTTTTATGTTTTATGGTTAGCTGTAGTAATTTGTCCATTCACTTATGTGTACTGTTAATATTTTCAACCACCAAAATCATCGACATTATGTAATAGTTTCAATCAATTTTAACTCTTTACATTGATCCGTGATACCTTTCAAAAGTTGTTTAATACATCTATATCTATTGCTGCTACAATAAGATATTTATAAATAGGCGCTATTTATATTTTTACCCTTTTACTTTTAGTCTTCATTTGTTTAATTGTTGCTTACTGTTGTAGATATTTTTTTAACCGACATATATTTCAGGTTTGACACTTTTCAACAGCTCTAAATATACATTTGAATGCAACTTTTAATAAAAATTTCCTTTCAACCGTCAAAACCACAGGGGACATGTCTATATATGGGTTCTACTATGAAAGAATCACCAGATTGCACCCTTAAATTCAACATGTCTAATTATTGGTATGTAATTGAGTGAAAACCACCGCATACCTCAAACCTCAGTTTTAATGAGATATTTATTTACACCTGTGGCGTCCAAAAAGCCAGAAAATGTCACAATTTACATCATAAAAGTGTTGATATGACGTGATGTATTGTAAAGACAGTTACAGTAGCAGTAATGTGCCAAATTCGTCAACACTTATTTTCTGTTTTTGGAACCTTTACACGGCTCTAAAGAAGTGCATTTTTGTAATGCATTAGATTATGAATATCAGTACTATATTTGAAGAGATTATTTTATTTATAGGTTGTAAATGTATTGGTTGTTGATTAACCTCACTTGGTAATAATTCAGCAGTTATAGACAGTGGGGTATAGCTATTATCATGTAGCGCGTAACATTTTCCTCAAGGTGTAGCCATTAATTTCAAACAAAGTATAAACTTGTATCATTTAAATGTAACCGGTATATTTTGTCGTGCATTGAACGTTATATATCGAGCAAAAATATTCATATTGTACTTACATACTTTTTTTTACCAAACCACGAATTTGTCCAATCCGGAGAATAACAGGATAAACTAAATATATCCCGAATGCATGTCTTTATTTACTGCTTTTACGTACCATGGCAACGAATGTCAACAAACAGAACTTTGATAAAATTATAAAAAATACAAAGCCATCCGTGTGCAACAGAATCAATCAGAAATGTCCTCACGGAAACGCTCGTACCATTGGTAAATTTATGTTTAATGAGGTATGAACAACTGTTCTACTTCGTAAATATTGTCCAAATTAACGCATAGAATCGCAATATGATCAATATCTAAATAATGTCTTGTAAATATATAAAGACATCAGGTATATTATTAATTAAGCATCTTATCTATATACATATACAGTTTTGTATATGACGACAAGTTGTTTACTAAACATTCAATCAGTGTGAAGGTCAAATGGGCATCAATAGGATTTGAATATGGGTGGATATTTTGATTGTCATATGAGAATAGGGAAATACGGGAAATAATAGATTAGTTTCCGTGAAAGGGACAGCATCTAAGGACCATTTCAATCAAGTTGTTGTCTCTCAGGAGATGCTGTAAAAGTTGTGGTGCTTTGTGTGCAAGGCGTTATACTGTTGCTACTTTCCAAACAACCTATTGATAACTGCAAGAGAGGTAATATTCACCATAAGCCAGAGATGCAATGTCATATTAATACCTCTGGGTTCTCACGGGGGAGAGAATATGACATGTTTTATGCAACTGAAATATTGTGATAATATTAATAAAAAAAAAGAGAAGTTTAAATTGATTGATTATTTTCCACCTATGCACGGTACATATATGTTTTGAATTAAACAACGCCATTATATGATTAGGTATGAAGACGGTTTGTATTCATTTTAATATCTAAGTATATCTACATATTAAACACATTTCTTCCCAATATATTAAAATACTAAACAAACATGATTCTGCTTGCATAACATTCATGACCAATCACGCAGTTTGCAACAAGAGTAACACCATGGATGCCATTTGTGGAGCAGGAACTGCTTACCTGTCCTGATAGAGCACCTGAGCTAACTATTATGTCGTTATGTTCATTAAGCATTGTATGATTTATGAATTGTATTTAATTTGCTATATTGTCTTGTATTTCATTCACAAATTGTAAATTTTGTAGATCCTATTCTTAAATTGTTGTTATTGTTGTTAAATTGTTGTTATTGTTTTCTACGTTGTATTTCCTGTTTGTAAATTGTACTTCCGGTTTTTGATCTGAAGTCACAATTAATCTTTCAGTAATTACCTACATTTGTATTTTGTCTAAAATATCTGGTCAATTCAACAGTCCAAAAGGCCAATTACGATGTCCAGCAATGAATAACACAATGAAGTTATACCAGGTCAATGTAATTAAAAATTGAATACCGGCTTATTTTTATTTTTTTTACATACGTCAATGATAATGCTGTCTATCTATAACAGGCCACAGTGTGGGCTACTAATGCGATCGATTCATAATTATACTAAATTATGTCCTCTGCCTGCTGATCCCAGTGCCGTCTCTATCGTGCATTATGAAGTATTTTTGGACACACATAGATTGGCAGATTGAAATAGTGGGGTTCGTGTTACTCGATCTTTAGTTTTATATGTATGTTTTGTTGATCGTTGTTTTTCCTTTTGTACTTTTCCTTTTGGCCATTGTGGTGTCTGTTCTTCGATATACGGATTCTGATTGACTCTTTGGTATCTTCACTCTTCCTACACAATAACACTTTATGACCACCTTTTTTTTTTCTTTGTTCTTTCTTGTTTTTCTTTGTTATTGGGTTCGTGTTGCTCAATCTTTAGATGAAGAGCTTTGCAGATTTTCTTTTGTCTTACTGTTGGCCATTGTATTGTCTGTCCTTCGATGGTCCCCTTTGATATCTCCAAATTTCTTGCCAGTGTTTTGATTCCAGACATTATTATATGATTTGAATGATTGTTACTTACATAATGTCAGCAGTATTTCACCTATATTCATAACCGATGTATTTATTGATGCACAATTGTACCCCAAAGCGGTTGAAGTTATACTGCACAGCATAATATAATACAAATATACAATAAACATTAAGGGCTTAACGAATAAACATCAATAATTCAGCATAGACTAGACTAACATTTAATATGAACAAATTCTTATACAAAGGTCGGGTCCACTTTCCTCAGTAACCAAGACTTTTTAACAAAATGGCCAACGAACTGCACAAGTCTTTCCGATGACAACATTATTACATAGGAAAAACAAGTTTACAGACATAAATTGTGCTAGCAAAAATGTAGCACTGAGCTGTTTAAAATGGCAGGAGATTATATTAAGCCCAAATAAAGAGAATATATTGGATATGGTCTGAAAATGTCATCCTACAAGGCGTCACGAACGACCATTTCTACTAAGGTTTGGCTGGTTTATGGTGTTTATCAATATTTCAGTTATATCATGGCGATCAGTGTTATTGATGGAGGAAACCGGAGCACCCGGAGAAAACCACCTACCTGTCGCAAGTCACTGACAAACGTTATCACATTATCTTAATAAGGAGCTGTTGCAAGTTGTAAAATATAGGTACAAGGAACCTGACATTCTTCATATCGGAGAAACTCTTTTATATCCCATCGAGTTGTGTATTTGATTCGCCCCCGTACAAACATACGCCCCTTTTCTGCAGTGTTGTACTCCACAGCGGAACCACTTGATGTAAGTTTTAGTTCTATATCCTTGGATTCGCCCGAGGGTAACAGTTTTTGGATAAAATAATAAACTTCAAACGTTCCTTCTATTTATATGAAATAGTGTGATTTAACATTTTAGTTTTAAATTTTGCTTGATTTATTCTGTTTATTGTTGTTCAACAATATCGCACGAATAAACAAAATAAATAGGATGCCAATTTATTAGACACAATAAAAATTCTGTATGCGGAAATATATATTAATGATACCGTATAACCGGTAATTTCTGCGGCAATCTAATTTCTGCGGTATTCTGCGGTCAACTCCGGTCAATGGCCAAAATAAAAAGTACAAAAGGACAAACAACGATCGACAAAACATTCATATAAAGCTAAAGATCGAGTAACGCGAACCCCACTAAAAATCGGGGGTGAACTCAGGTGCTCCGGAAGGGTAAGTAGTTCCTGCTCCACTAGTGGCACCCGTCGTGTTTATCTAGTTACAAACCTGATAACAAGTCGTGATGTTTGCCACGCATGCAGCATGTGAAGCTTAGCTTTTAAAGCTTTCTGATCTCCTCACTCACAGTTTTATGTCAGAGTTGATGATATCTGATCTTTTGGTTTTTTTTCTTGTTTTAATCTGATCTTTCACCTGTGTTGTTTTGTCTATCGAGGTTGTGTTTTGCATTCCCCTATTAACTAGAGTGAGTGACTAATTGTTGTTTAACGCCAACTCAGCAATTTTTCAGCTATATCATGGCGAGAACAAGTTAATTTTCAATGAGATGATGATGAGTTCGGCTTCGCACTAGACCAACGCGCTTAGTTGGATTTTTATAGTACTAGATCAGTGAAACAACAGTCCGCGGATAAACATGTCGCCCCACTCGGACACATTATCCTGATTCCGAGCCAACCCGTCTTTGCTCCTTCTCATTAATGCTGCGTGCTTAGCGGAAAAAGCAACAAATACCAATGTTATAGTCTTTGGTTTGACCCGATCGGAGCTCGAACCCACGATCTACCGCACTCGAGGCGAGCACGCTAACCATTACACCACCGATGCGGTTATCCCTATTAACTAGCATTATAGTAATTAAACAACATTATTAATAATTAACTGGTGGAACGTGCAAAAGTGTGTCACGGGTCACTGTGAGTAGCATGTGTAGTCACGTGATTTGTCTCATTGGTAATCGGGCGGATGTATCGAGAAACAGATATGGTGTTGCAAAAACTGTTGATACTCATAAAATATTGATAAATGCAATAAAATGTTAGATTTGTCTTCAAGAAATATGATAGACAAAACCATGTGTGAAGTTTTATGACGAAATATCTCCGATTTCTATGTAAATTTACGAGTTGAAGTGGGGAAACACCCACAGGTAATTTTAGCGATGTATTTTTTTTATCTTGGACAAGAATAATGAGCGTCCTGATTGGATGACCGATTTAAAACACACTGACTCCGCATGGTTTAGCAAGGTTACTCAGGTCAATAGTTTATAAATATAGAATCTTGACATCTCCACCATGTAAGTATTTTTGCTCTATGGCGAGTTTAGAATATAAATATATACCTATATTAAATTATATGGAGGTATTATCTTACCTATATATATGGTTAATTTAAGTATTAGTTCATTAACATTTTGTCGAACTGTTATGGTTCAACTGGTAACATTTAAATAATATTTACTATTAAAAGTAATAAAACCAATTTATTAGATATAATAGGAAACTGTATGCTCGACTTCAAATGAAGGTTATCAACCCACCCACACCGGGAGTATCAAAAGTTCAGCCATTGAAAATATTTTGATAAATAATAATTAGGAGATAGCAGTATTGTATTTGAAAATATCACGGCATCAATCATGGAGATTTGATGGTCGCAAATTGAGTTTACTAGCGACGCGATAGCGGACCCAGTAAACGGATATTTGCGACCATCTAATCGAAAATTAATGCCGTGAAATTTCAAATGTAATCATGTGCATTGCCACATTATTGACAAGATGACGTAAGCGGTAATCAGCTAAAATTCTAAAAATAGCTCATGCTATTTCAACAGTGGCATTGATACCGTGAAAATTACACCATTAAATCGACAATTAATGCAGTTGAAAGCTTCAAATACATTGCAGTTATCTCCATTCTAATGCAATCATGTGCATTGCCACATTATTGACAAGATAATGGTAATGGGCTAAAATTCTCATGATATTTCAACCGTGGAATTGATACCTTGAAAATTACAGCATTGTCCAATCCCAAACCAGGAATATTAAACAACTACGTTATAATTCTTATTTGCTTTGTAATGAGATGATCACATATTATGTTTCCGTATCTCGCTGGCTTATAATAGCTTTTGTTTTATCTGAGGGAAGTAAAGTCACCTTCAAATTTCTGTGATTTGGTAATCGACCAGGTAACGGAACCCCAAATGTTACTGCATACTCATTCAAAAAATGCTTTTACTCTTTGAATATCAGGCATTAATAATGCATGTTTAGGAGTTTTACCAGTGTTACCATGAGTTCTTGGCTTTAACCCTTTCTAGTGGCTTAGATATGGATTCCAGCTGGGATTTGCCAATGACATGGGCAAATAAAAATGTTTTTCTACATATCTGGTGACAATTGAACAAATATTGTTGCATTATTCTCTCTCTTTCTTTGTCTTTGTGTTTTTTTGCATCAACACCTGTGCTATTGTTTCTGTGAGCAAATAATAAACTGAACTTTGATTATCAAATCAAGTTCACTTTTGTCCATTTCCAGACAACTCAACCTATAATCTATGAGTACTTCATTATCTACTATTTTACTGCATGGAACTTTGTTATACAATCTTTCACAGTTGCAAGTTTGATTCAGAAAATGTGTTTGTTTCTCAGATTCACAAAGATCTAATTCACTGCATTCCACACCAATGTTGGATGTATTACTGTCAACATTTTCCTTATCAGATTCACAGCCTTCATCGTCCTCGTCATTTAAATCTGAATAACTAATGTCATCTCTCAAATTGATTTCAATGTTCCCAAAATAAATTCTGCCAACTTCGTCGATTTCATCCACAAAGTCATTGTCCTGATCATGAATTAAATCCAAGGGAACGGTGCTTGCCGAGGATGACACACTAGCTTGACTATCCATAATTAAGTCTTAGCGGACACCATTTCAACGTTATTTTAACAAATATGGTTTACATTTTCTCGGAGAAACAAACTTTTTAACAGAGTATTTTCCCTTGACGAAACTAATGATGAAGGCAAATCTGGTAACGGAGATCGACGCATTTTCGAATGAGTTTATATTCGTAACCACTTTAAATCTATGGTTCAGTAAGATAAATATCACAGAATTACACTTAATACAATATTGTAAAGGTGTGATTTAAAAGAGAAGCAATTCCATTCCGTTGGTAAAAATGATTAAATATAATCAGAAAATTATCGGACTTTTACTTTTACATACAGGTACGTAAAGTTCTGCGCGCTGTCGGCGATTTATTTTATTAAATTTAATGAGAAAAGATGAAAATAGCACTTAATTAGTTGGAAATGTACAAATCTTCCATACATGAAATAGAATGGTGATGGGATTTTTTGTTGTTTTTTGTGGTTTTTTTTCCTTCTTTCGTTTTGTAGAAAAACGAGCGATTTATCGATGGTATAATCTCATTCGCACGTGCGCCGGTGAATGTGATTGACTTTTCCATTGGCAGCGGCATAAATTGTGTGCGACATTTTCCGCAAGCGTAAATATAAATTACCGTCTTCCAATCAAAGTACACTACGGTATTTGTACTCTTAGACATATCAGAATCGAAATAAATCATGGAAACCAGAATGTGTTTTGAGTTTTAACATGGGTTGGCGGATATTAGTAAATTTTAGTAAAAAAATTGTAAAATACTAATCTCCGCCAATCCATATTAAAACTCAAAACACATTCTCGGTTCCATGATTTATTTCTTAAATATATATTCCTGACAAGAGAAATATAATTTAGGAATCAATATCAACGTCAAGACTATATTAAGTCTATACATAGCAGTCGCTGTATTTGACTTTCTACGCGACTATCATGACTTCCATTAGATGATGAAGTTAGATATCGACATTTCTATTACTATTGATAACTCTGATGGTGGACTAACAGAGTCTCAGAGGATATCAATGAATGCTCGTATGGTTAACTTGCTACTAGTATGTTTCAATATCGCTATTTTGTTTATTTTCCCTTTGATGTTTAAAACCGATATATTTCATATCACGTAAGCGTATGAGATGATTCCAATTATCGCTAATCGCTAAGCGTTGTCAAGGAAGCACTAGTATTATCTTGTTTTCTAATATGACGTTATAATGACGTCACAAATTCTCGATAATTAAGTGATTAACGATATAAAATATTAATTGTGTTTAAAAAAATGTCAGTATCTCAACAAAAATTATTTAATTATGAATACAAAATAGCGATAAAATAATTAAAGATGATTTTTAAAACTGGAGGACGTTTAAAAAAAACACCGTTAATCACTTAATATTTACAGTTTCTACACAATGTAATTTATTAACACTTAGATCAATCTCCCTCAGGTATAGATACTCTTAACCGATTATGGTTATCATGTTTAGACCCTTTGATATACTCGCTACCATATTTGATGTTCATTTATTAGTATCGGTGTGCAAGTGTTTCATAACTGACATGGTAACGTTTATTATATATATTTGATATACTTGTTTCTAAATACTCTTAAATCATTTGGCTTTTTAATCTTTTGCATATCATCGTGCATGATGAATGTAATTTCAGAAACGTGTCGTGTGCACTCATTTGACTACTACATTTCAATTGATAGTACCACTCGCGCGCATGGAGTTAATATTTCACAACTCTAACGTTAAGCTCGAGCTTACTTATCACAACGTCCCCGTCTTCTTATTAAACCAAAATAATTTTGATTGGTTGGTTGGTTTTATGGTGCTTAACGCCACTTTCAACAATATTACAGTTATATCATGGCGGTCAGTTTTATTGGTGGAAGAAACCGGAGGACCCGGAGAAAACCACCGACCTGCCACAAGTCACTGACAAACGTTATCACATAATGTTGTACACCTCGCCCTGAGCGGGAGTCGAACCCATAACATCAGTGGTGATAGGCACTGATTGCATAGGTAGTTGTAAATCAAACTACCATACGATCACGGCCACGACGGGCCCTTGAGTCTTTCTTATTTTGTACTTCACAAAGTGTATCATCACCTTGCTAAAACGTATTCTGTCAAATATTTATAGAAGAGTTTGAAGAAACCAAAGGGGCAATCAGAATCCGTATATCAAAGAAGAACATAAAACACAATGGCCAAAAGAAAAAGTACAAAAGGAAAAACAACGATCTACAAAACATACATATAAAACTAAAGATCGAGTAACACGAACCCCACTAAAAACCGGGGGTGAACTCAGGTAGTCCGGAAGGGTAGGCAGTTTCTGTTCCACTACTGGCACCCGAAGAGGCATTACAATTAGGTTTTGTCTCAATGTTGTAAATTGTTCCCCTATTATAGCTTTTGATGACCTTGTGCGCTATAACATTTTAATGATAGTTGAAGCCATCGGCTCTCTTTAATAGAACTAATATTATACATATGACAACCTGTGTCACGAAGATTACATATATATTATGCATACTGTTCAAGATTTAGGGTGCTTTTCCCGTTATAGGTGAGGATTGACAATGTACACTGCATGAGTGCATCATTTCACTATGAGGGAATTTTTGGGCTCATAAAATTAGCTAAACACCCCACCCCCTTTCTTGGGTAATTTAATACTGCGTCAAAATCTTCAAAATGTTGTCTGGAAATAGTACTTAGTGTAGACTTTATAATACCTGTTAAACAATATAGTTCATGATGCGGTCGCTCTATCCACGAAGCGTGTCTTAGTACGTATGTGACCTACAGTACATGTATATAATATTATTATTAATAGTACACAAAATCATTGTGTCTAATGCGTACCACCACCTGAAATGGTTTTCAGCTGGATCGTATCATAAGCGTGTCAGGTGGGAACATAAGTAGAATACGCGATATTTAAATACATGGGGAAAATCTGAATTTATGTACTACGTGGTAATTTATATGTTATCAGTCTCGAGGTGTTATATATCCCGGTTTAAAGGGCAGTGGTTTTGTTAAAAGGTGAGGCGATTTATAACATCTAGAGACTGATAACATTTGTATCTGAATGTTCCGACATTAATAAGTATGTCCTTATTATAGGGAAAACATAACGTGTATCTTTGGACAAAGATCACAGAGAGCGATTATTGAGTTTCTGTCATCATGTGAAATGTGTATCGTCTGCTGTGCACAATGTAAATGGACAGTACATAGGTGAGAGCGATTATTGATTTTCTGTCACCGCACGGCCTCCCTGAAGTTTTAAAAGTACCTTTTTAGCCAATCGATATTCTACTTGCCACGAGAACATCAGATAATCTGTTATTCAACTGATTTACTGTTCACCTAATTCGATGTTTATCATATTCGTTAAAAATGCGGATTGTTTACAGGTAAGTGAAAAATCGGAGTTAAACGATGTGGGTTGAAATTTTTGCTTGTAATTACTGAGGGGGTGGACAGGGGGTACTCTCTCCCACCTCCTTCCCCCTTCTCTCCCAACTCTTGTCCCCCTTTCTCCCACCTCCCACCTCCTTTCTCTTGAAAACATAAATTGAAAAACAAATCTGGACAAAAATCCGTTTTTCTGTATTTTTATTATCTATGATCGACTTTCTTAAATTCTTGTTTCTTAAATGATCATTTTCATCATTTGTCCCTTTCCCCTTCCTCCTGACAAGGAAAATTAAATCTCTTAAGTTATTTATTCACCTTTTTGTGGGGGGGGGGGGGGGGGGGGGGGGGGGCGGAATAAGCTTTCTCCCATTTTACAAATTTCTCCTCTCCCACTTCTCGCCCCTCTGTCTCACACCTCCCACCCTCCCTTCCTCCCACATCCCTCCCCTCCTCCCACCTCCCACCTCCCGCCCCCCTTTTCTCCCACCTCCCTTTTTGCTGTCCGCCCCCTCATTACTGTCGACCAACGCCCACTCTTGACCAGTTAGTGCTTATTAAGAATTACTACAAATACAAGAAGCATGGTAATCTGTTAAACACGAGGGACTTGTTACGTTCGGTAGTTATATATGGCTGGCTAGGTCCTTGATATCATTCGCACCACCAACGACGCCCTTTCGAATGGGTTGTTCGATGCTGAGGCGAAGAAACGCTGTCCTTTTTTTTTTTTTTCTTTTTTACTTTTTTATCTACGGGGTTCCTCCTGGGATTTTTTTATTTGCAAATTTAATTACTCTCATAAAACTTGAACGTTTACAATTGTAATAGAGAACGTTTACAATTGTAATAGAGAACAGAGACGAGACCACACAGAAGCATTCATGTATAAAATATACATTTACGAAGTACAGTGGATTGAAGTTTTAAAATTCGAAAGGCGGTCATTTGTTGAAATACTTTTACAACTAGAACCTAGTTCCATAACTCTTGAGCAGAAAAATGTAACCGTCGGCAAAAAATATCCTTCTAGAGTTAGGGTCAGGAGTCTGTTATGATGTTATCTCAATACTATCAGTGGCAGTTATTATCCGACTCTAGCCAGACATCAGATTATATGGTAACGATTTTAGTGGAAAACCATTTCAAAGACAGTCAAACCTGTATTAAGAGGTCACCTTTGGGACAAAGAAAAAGTGGCCTTATAAGACAGGTGACCTCTTAAAAGATGTTCAATTCATATGAAATTATCTATTTATAGGACTATGAAAAGGTGACCTTTTATTACAGGTGACTGCTTATTAAAGGTGACCACATGGGCAGGTTTGACTGTACAAGGAAAAATTTGCAATTAACACAGTCATTATAAAAAAAATGTGCAACTATGTTATGAATTAATTATTGAACTTATAGAAAATAATTACTGGAAGCCATAATTTATATCTTGACGTGGTTAACATTATTTTGGTATAACTTATCACGAGTGATATACAGCGAAATGAATACGAAAAGTTATAATATACAATATTTATATATCATATTTGTCACACCTTTGACTTGGAACATAATAATCATAATTGGTTTCAGTGAAGCAATTTATTGTTACCGATCATCGTTCGAACATCACATGATGGTTACCATCTTTAAATTGATCTCGCGACCGTCGCATTGTATTATGTTATGTAAAGTTTAAATAAATATTATCTCATAGAATTATTGATAATTCTAACATAACGTCCTTCTTTCGCTTTGTAGTCAAACGAGCCATTTATCGACTGGGTATACTCTCATTAGCACATGCGCCGGTGCATGTGACTGACTTTTCCGTCGTAAATGTACATGTTAATGAATTATCGTCTGCTCGAATTTGGCAGTATAAATTGTGTGTGACATTTTCCGCAAGCGTAAATATAAATTACCTTCTTCCAATCAAAGTATACTACTGTAGGTGTGAACATTGAAGTCGACCTCGAAGCGAACGCGATCGATCTAAATACGCTTAGTGTGAACAGGGTCTATGACATATCAGAATCGAAATAAATCATGGAAGCCAGAATGTGTTTTGAGTTTTAACATGGGTTCGAGGGGTAAAATTTACTAATATCCACCAACCCATGTTAAAACTCAAAGCACATTCTGGCATCCATGATTTATTTCTTAAATACTCCATGTAAGAAAGAGCAATTGTCAAGCATGTAAACCACATCAGTAGTGTAATGGGTAGTGTGAGTATGGTAGTTTCACGGTACTTGGCCCGTAATGTCAAACAAAAGACTATTTAATTGATAGTTGTTGCTTCTCCACCACGCACGCAGCATTAATGGGTAATAGTAAAGATTGGTTGACTCTGAATCAGAATAATGTGTCCGAGTGGAGTGACATGTCTACCCACGGACTCAGTGTTCTAGCACTATCAAATTCCAATTAAGGGTGTTGGTCTAATGCAATTATCATGCTCATTTCATTGAATGTAACTTGTTCTCGCCACGATAGCTGAAATAATGCTCATAAGTGGCGTTAAGCAACAATCACTCGTTAACTCACTCGCTCAAACATGTAAAGTACTTAAGCAATCGTCTGCGATTAAGCAGTCATTCAGTATATATTCACAATCTTCATAGAGAAATAAAAAAGATGCACACATTATTCCCTTGTTTCTTCATATTTTGTCATTTAAATTAAATGTTGTTCCATACTGTTGTTCGGGTGTTTTTGTGCTGTTCCCTGCTATTAATATTATATCTTTCTATTTTTTAATAAAGGACCTGGGAGACTCAATGCGTTAGGTAGTTGGATTACCTAACAACTCATACAAGCATATCATCAATACGGCGTGGGTTCGTGTCCGAGTTTGTAAATTACAAAAAAAGGTGCGCTCGACTCGCAACCGCACGTGATAAAATTTATCAGTTGCTTGCCCATGGTCGGTGGTTCTCTCCGGGTACTCGGCTTCTTCCACCACTAAAACTGATCGCCATGAAATAGCTGAAATATTGCTGAAAGTGGCGTTAAGCGCCAAAAAATCAATCAATCAATCAATCCTTTTTAATAAACCGTCTCGATATATTAATTGTTTGTTAGTAGTATATGGGCACAGCTCAGTTATCATTTGTGGGGGATCGAAGGGGGTCTGACCATTGGGCAAGCTTGACCGGATACGGTCTATGGTGTATGGTACACTCCACCAGGATACTTGTAGATTACATCTCCGGTACAGGTCCGTTCGTGGCGGTGCAGCATCCCAACATATTTCCACAATCTATCACACTTGGAACACAGGAAACTGTGGCTGTACTTCTCCATGTCGTTGACGTAGCGGAAATGGTCTTCATACAACTTCAAATTCATGGTCTCCTGGTAGCTGTAGGGAGAACGTCGTACCAATCGTGCTGCAATATCTCCCTCTTCCATCTCTTGTAAGTCGTAGACATGGAGTGTAAAGTTGTACCGCTCCTGGATAGGGTTGCCGGCCGCCTCCTCTGTACGGATGGACTGCCAATGTTGTCTATGCAACGCACTGGTCTCTGTGTCCTCTGGCAACACGTCTGGTCCAACATGATTCCCCATGGGAGTTCTGGGTGGTAACATGGTACGTCTCTGCTTTGGGCTGGATCCTGATTCAGGTGCTACTGGTCTCTTCATTGGTGGTCTCTGCTTGGCCTCTGGTCTCTCATGCTGGGCACGATGGCGTGCTAGGCTGTCCATTCTGTTGAAGTACTGGCCGCATACTCCACAGGTCAAGCTGTAGCTGTGGGCCGCTTCATACCTCTTTCTGTGATCTGGTCGGCTGAGCACCTTGGCGCATACCCCACAGGTATAGGTCTGTGAAGAATCTACATGGGTCTTCATATGCCTGGTCAGGTTGGTCTTCTCTGTAAATTCTTTGCCGCATCTCTCGCAGGTGAACATGGTTATGGTCTGTCAAAAAAGACAGAAAGCCAATGATAATTCTCTCACCGTATATATTGTTCGGACGCGGACGTAAAAGAAGTCACCCCTCTTCTGATTGGTTCATTTCTTACAATCTGATTGGCTAATCGGCCGGAAATAGCGACTTCTAATTGGTTCAATTTCCAGTGATATGATTGGTTGGTGCTATAAAACATTTCAATCCTCTTTTGGGTTAAATAAATAAATTTTTGGTCCCTTCCGATCGCGCATGGACGCACCCCACCCGTCCAGGGGAAGCCATACGGGTGACGTTTGAATTCCGCAAGGAACATGAACTGTGTTATAACGACATGTACTAGGAAAACAACTAACTGGTATTTTAAAACGTTGGATTTCAAGCGTCGCCACGTTTGAAAAAGTACGGGGAAAAAATACGGGGAAAAATATAAAAAAAAAAAAAAGTACAGGGGAAAAAAGTACGAGAAACCCGGTTGCGCATGCGCGCACCCAAGGGTTCAACATTATCAACATTTTGTACTACTACTAAGAAAATAGCGCGGGAATGCACTTCCTGTAACCAACTTCCGGTCAAAAGGCCTCACTAGGGCGGATATTGCGCAACTTCCGGTTGCGCATGCGTATAACGTACTTCCGAACGGCCTATTCCGGTCACGTGACTGACGTCACTTCCGGTTGCTCCCCATTGCTCCCCCGCAAATAATAACTGAGCTGTACCCATATACTACTTTTGTTGCTTAACGGGAAGTGAGCACAATTTCAGTTTTATTCATAACGAGGAAAAGATTACATACAAAACATTTATAATAGATAAAAAGTTACACTTTTATGGAACTAGTATGAGTTAATTAATAAAATGTACATATATAATTTAGTGAGCAGAACGCCAATCTAGAATAAATTTCATCAGATACACTGAAGTGAAAATATTAGAAAGTCAAATAATTTAAATGTCTTCGTAGGTTAGAAACCAAAGGGCATAAACAAGATAGCCAAAATCGGCTACGGTCACCAATGCCTGAGGGATATTAACATTAGCATTGACAATATTTACATTATTAGGAACTGTAAATTTCAGTAAAGAATCTAAATCTTAAATGACCACAGGAAAGTGAAGAAATAATGAAAAGGATCGGAAATATTGCCTTGCCCCAGGCACCTATGGTCATTTCCTCAAAAACGTGTGGCTCATTGGGGTCTGCTACACATTGTATTCTACGTGTAAGGATCATGGCATGCTTCATACAGGAACTGCTCATTTACGTCCCGTCCCGATTTTTGAGAGTTGTGTATTCAGTGATTCATCCCACACAACTAGTGGATGCCCATTTTTTGAGAAAGTTGCTACTCGCAGCGGAGAAACTAGGTCCTATTTCTATACCTTGTGATTCTGTCTAGTGTGCCATGTGTTGAAGCTTTTGTTGTATAATGACTTTCATTTTTCAGAAATTATATTTCGACGAGATATTTTGAATACAGTCTCGTTATGTCATGAGCAAAATTGAAATTTCCTATTAATACAATAAACTTGTTCTATTAGTTCATATATTTGTGTGTAATTAGTATTATTTAAATTATATCAGTAATTGTATTGTAAAATGTTATTGTTTCCTTCCTTTATTGACAGTTATTAATATTAAGCTGAAGAGATGGCGGATAATTCTACAATAGGGATTGAGGAAGAAAATTTCATTAGACTGTATCTGATAACAAACGACATTTCTACAAAGGTGGTTAAGAAAGTGTTTGATAGAGAGTTCCATCCCAGCTGTCTCCAAAAAGAGCTGAATAAGCTCCACGGGAAAGTACAGAAACTGTGTAAGCAACAACATGTTATCAGTAAAGTACAGTACGAGTTGTTGTATCCACTTACAGGTATGATTTTCTCTTCTTATCAGTAAAATACAGTACGAGTTGCTGTATCCACTTAAAGGTATGATGTTTTCTTCTTATCAGTAAAGTACAGTACGAGTTGTTGTATCCACTTACAGGTATGATGTTTTCTTCTTATCAGTAAAGTACAGTACGAGTTGCTGTATCCACTTACAGGTATGATTTTCTCTTCTTATCAGTAAAGTACAGTACGAGTTGCTGTATCCACTTAAAGGTATGATGTTTTCTTCTTATCAGTAAAGAACAGTACGAGTTGCTGTATCCACTTAAAGGTATGATTTTCTCTTCTTATCAGTAAAGTGCAGTACGAGTTGTTGTATCCACTTAAAAGTATGATGTTTTCTTCTTATCAGTAAAGTACAGTACGAGTTGCTGTATCCATTTACAGGTATGATTTCTCTTCTTCTGGGTTACGGCAGACTTTCAGCTAATTGAACATCACTTCCGGGAATTGTGAGATATTTTTATTATACAAAAAATGTATTTGAAGATCTGTTGCTTTGATGGTTGCAAATTGAGTTTACTAGCGACACGTTAGCGGAGACACCAGGGCCTTAACTAGGGATTTTAAACAGGAGAGGCAGAGGTATTGGGGCCGCCGATGGAGCGCCCATGTAAAGGGGGTCCGGGGAGCAAGGCCCCAGTTGAAAAATGTGACTTAAATTGACTGGATTTTCACTGGAAATTACGAGAACACTTAAAGTTCCGAGACATATAATGAACCAAGAGCCAAGAAAGGGTGTCTACTCTAGACGTCCATCGAGTTGCAGAAAGGGTTCGCATCATTTTTGTCTCATTGCAGCTTCAAAAAACCTTTTTTTTTTCTTTTTTTTTTAAATTATTTCTCTTAGAAAATCAGACGTAGTTACGGCCCTGGACACTAAACAGATACATGTATGATGTAATTGTGAACATCGAATCACAATCGATGTCGTCAATTCTTCAAATACATTATAGTTTTCCCAGTTGTAATGCATAAGTATGACATTTTCAGTTGGTCCGAGTTGTATTGAACCAGATATTTTTTTTCCGTTTGATAAAATCAAGAATTATTTAACTTGTCTACAGCACAACTCAGAATAAAAAACCACATAATTATGTTTTAGTCTATATAATATATACTTATTATTCTTTTAAAGGTACAGCTGTATCGGAGAGATTTGATTTATCACTGATAATAACCTTACTTAGGAATTTTACAAATATTGGTCATCCAAAGAAGGGCCTTGACCAGTTACCAGATGATGGTGAAATCAGAGAGGCTGACGATCTAGCGAGACTGAAGTACTATAGAAACTACCTATCACATAAAAGTGAGACAAAAATAGACAATGGTCTATTTACCACCATTTGGAAATCAATATCAGAGGTAATGAAAACATTATTTCATAGATTTGGCAGTAACCTAGCCTGGTTAACATGAAGATGATTACTCACTATGTGGTTGTCCCCAGCCTTTTTGTTTCGTTCAATGAGATGAAGTGAGAGGTGATTGCTCGCTTTGTTGATATTGGTGGAATTGTTGACGACTATCACTGTTTATTTTTTGTGTTGATAATTAGTATATGTCAGTAATTAATTGTTGCATATATGTTGTTGGTACCATTAGAATACTACATTAATTATTTAGCTTAAAAGTCATTCCACTTGTTGATTCCTTGTCGTGTTGCTTTCGTGGTATATGCTTCTATCGAGAATAATAGGTTCTTACACGAGTCTCAATTGAAGATCTGGGATTTCTTTCACGAATGGGAGAAATTCCGTCTTTTCACGAGTGGAGCGTAGCGGAACGAGTGAAAAGACGTAGAATTTCTCACACGAGTGGAAGAAATCCCAGATCTTCAATAGAGACGAGTGTAAGAACCTATTTCTTCCGTTTTTAACAATGTTTACACTTCGGCCCCGAAACTAGATCACCACGTGCTAGGAGAGAAGGACGTTCATGTAAAGTTTGTGAGTGCATCGACCCCGTGTACACATTCATGAACTCCTGAAAAGAACCGTTTAATTATTATAATTCTTCAATGCAATACTGAACATAAAAATGTATTCTTGCATATCTCTGGTCTAAAAATCATATAAATTAAAATTCCGCGAAATGTTGTTGATGTCTTTAGTACATTAACAACATGACGTCAAATGAAGACTTCCAGTTTAAAACGTAAAGATCAGACGTCATTTGGTTTCGTGTACGCTTCAATTTTGATAAAATATAACTAAAATAAGTTTGCAAGGTAGGCGTTTGTTTAATTATTTGTGTGTATTGTTGTAAATATGTCTTTCAATCTGACACTATCGTAGTTTTACGTTGATTAAACTCGGCCGATTTGATTGGCTGACAATGCCATGTAAGACAAGGTCACGCGCAGCTGTCTTTATGTCTTGTCTTACATAGAAAACGCATCAAAACGGAAGAACGTTGTATCTTTTATCAATTTCATTTTCTTTGCGGGAAGTAAGGGATTTTTTTATGTTGAGAATTCCACATATTATAGATGTGTTTATACTTGTAACAATTATAACAAAGCTGATAAACATTGTTATAATGGGACCCATAGGCAGTTTCGAAGGTTAAATAAGACATGAACTACCCAATATATGTAGGTAATGTTTACTGATGATTAACGCCGTTTCCATAAATAGTTCAATAATATAATTATTGCAAGATGTTATGCCACGTGTGCATACATGACAGCGTGCTGCAAACCGTGATGAAGACCAGTGTTATGATTTGATTTGATTTGATTTATTGTGTTTAACGCCATTTTCAGTGGTGGAAGAAACCGGAGTACCCGGAGAGAACCACCGACCATGGACAAACAACTGGTAAAGTGTATCACTTGCGACTGCGAGTCGAGTGCACCCTTTGTGTAATTTACAAAGCCGGGCGCGAACCCACGCCGTATTGGTGATAGGCTTGTATGAGTTGTTAGGTAATCCAACTACCTAACTCATTGAGCCACCCGGGCCCTCTACCAGTGTTATGAGATATACCACAGGTGATAAGTGAAAAGAAGGAATGCAGTTAATACTTAGTTACCGACGATGTGTAGATATACAAGGACCTTATTTGTAGAATAATGAAATGACTGGTTTGCTTTTTTTAGTAGCCTACTTAATACATGTATGTAGATATCTGTATGTTTTAATATAATGAAAAACAAAAAATATTACACTGCCGGAACAGTTCTGAAATGTAATGAACAAAATCATAGAAAGAGGCAAAATTGGTACCCACAACACACAAATACATGACCGCTCACTTCACTGGCTTGATACAGACACTTCAGTAAAAAGTGGTAACGTTAAACTAGCTTTATTGTCATAAAAGAGCTCTTCAACGAAACGTGTCAAATACAGTAATTTATTTTACATGTACATTATGGTATCCCACACACAACCTATAAGAAGATATCTACATTTTGTTTTTGTATACTTTCAACTTCCTTTTACCACTTATATCAAGTAGTCATATGACATTATCATTATGACATTAAACAAGCTTATAGATTTTAGAATAAGGGGGAACAAGAAAGGTTGGCGTGTAACAACACATTTATAACTTCACGAATATACATGGAAGACGCTGAAGATATAAGTTATGACCTAATGCGAAACTCTATAGTGTGTACCTAATATTGAATTTTTAAGATAGGATATTACTTTTGTCGTGCGCTCTTCCCAAAACAAAGCTAATAACATGAACAACTGCATAACTTTAGATACTTTTTTCAAGAACATGTATGGTAGTTTCGGAATTTCACTGTTTCTGTTACATACAGTCATGTTCTCTTTCTGGTGTCATCAATTTAAAAGTTCATGATTTTTTCAATGGGATTTCATGGTAAACACACTTCAAGGGGAATATTCGTACGCATGGTCTCGCTTTAAACTGTTTTGGTTTTGGTCGATCGACTGGTCCACTTGAATCAGGAATTACTTTTTTTGGTAATCCGGAAGGAACATTCCAGGAAGCATACAAAAATAGTTCATTACATAAAGGGATGATAGTGAGATTATAATATAGATGTTGAACTCCACTTAACAATATATCATTTATATTGTGGCGTTTAGTTGTTATGACAAGAAGATTTTAACAGTGATGGCCACCAATACCACCAATATCAACAACACGAACAACGATATCTAACCTCAAATCTTTGAACATGATAAAGACAACGGCATATAACGCTAGAAATCCAGGTCCTGGTTTGGGATAGGCACACACAAATGTGGCGGGGGATAAACTAGTTAAATGGATCTCCAATGTAAATACAGGTATAAAGACGATTAAAAAAACGTGCATAAAATTGATTACACTTTAAAATACCACATACTATCACAAAAATGAATGGCAACACAGACATGAAGAGTATAATAGCGGCAACACAGACATGAAGAGTATAATAGCGGCAACACAGACATGAAGAGTATAATAGCGGCTACACAGACATGAAGAGTATAATAGCGGCAACACAGACATGAAGAGTATAATAGCGGCAACACAGACATGAAGAGTATAATAGCGGCAACACAGACATGAAGAGTATAATAGCGGCAACACAGACATAAAGAGTATAATAGCGGCAACACAGACATGAAGAGCATAATAGCGGCAACACAGACATGAAGAGTATAATAGCGGCAACACAGACATGAAGAGTATAATAGCGGCAACACAGACATGAAGAGTATAATAGCGGCAACACAGACATGAAGAGTATAATAGCGGCAACACAGACATGAAGAGTATAATAGCGGCAGCACAGACATGAAGAGTATAATAGCGGCAGCACAGACATGAAGAGTATAATAGCAGGGTCAATGAATGGCAACACAGACATGAAGAGTATAATAGCAGGGTTGTATTGTATTAGTTGAGATGTTCAAGTAAAACACCACAGTTCTTCCACAAATCACTAAAGTAAAGAATATACCTTGATCAGAGCAGAACTGGAAGTCACAAACCATAATGATGAAATATATTGGTTACAGAGGTAGGTATAAACCATCAGATACATGTCGGCCTATACGGATCCTTCTGATTATTCGAAGGATACTCATAATATATTGTTGGTCATTGACAACAATGGCTGTTATATATGTATAATACAAGAGTAATACAATATTACTTTGCAGGCTGTTTCCAGATTAGGTGGAGCGAATTTTACACAAGAATGTGCTAATCTACGTATTGCCACTTTTTCAAGTACAAATCTACAATTTGTGGAACGGTTGACTACTATTTCACGTGAATACAACGACATGAGAAACGAAACAATCCCTCACAATATTTGGGGTAA
Source organism: Bathymodiolus septemdierum (assembly GCA_963383655.1). Classification (NCBI taxonomy): domain Eukaryota; kingdom Metazoa; phylum Mollusca; class Bivalvia; order Mytilida; family Modiolidae; genus Bathymodiolus; species Bathymodiolus septemdierum. The sequence continues at coordinate 83,799,626 of OY726522.1, forward strand.
GCTTTGTCATATTTGTATATACTATTTTATACATTCTAATGATTTTGATTTTTGTGTTTTAACGCCACTTTCAGCAATATGTCAGCTATATCATGGCGACCCGTTTTAATGGTGGACGAAGCCGGAGTACTTGGAGAGAACCACCGACCAAGCAACTGGTAAACTTTATCATTTGCGGCTGCGCGTCGAGTGCACCCTTTTTGTAATTCACAAAGCCGGGCGCGAACCCACGCCGTATTGGTGATAGGCTTGTATGAGTTGTTAGGTAATCCAACTACCTAACTCATTGAGCCATTCGGTCGCTTTATGCATTCTAATATTCGCTGAACATTATTAATGATGATCCAAATAGGGTTACGTCTCAGTACAAATATGCTCCAAATATGATGCTCTTATAAATGTATTTAGTGTAATGATTCTATTTTAGATCAAAATTACACGTACCTCACATGCATGTTGGAAATTTGTGAAAGTACTTTCTGTTGAAAATGTGAGCACTCGTAATAGGACAGATCCTTAATCATTTCCTTAAAATTCAATTATGCATTATCAAAGTAAATTGTGAAATACATTGTGGACATAAACATTTGTCACAGTATACTCTTCTGAGCCAAGTGAAACCAATGCATATTTGACTGAAATATACCATTCCCATAGCTCGGTATTGGTAGGTGTCCATTTAATCCACAAAGCCATATCCTAGAACCTTTACTGGAAGTGTAAATATGTCGATGCTAATCAACAGTGGTTAGTTATTCTAAAATAGTCTTGATTAATTTAATCGGTTGAATTCTTTAGTTTCTGATGTACAAGAAGAGTTTGAAGATACCAAAGAGGTAATCAGAATCCGTATATCGAAGAACAGACAACACAATGGCCAAAAGAAAAGTACAAAAGGACAAACAACGATCTATAAAACATACAATTTAGCACGGTATCAAACAATACGAAATAAAGTGCATGTAACCTTATGACTTAGTTAACCGTTATGGAATGCCTGTGTCACAGATGACCATGGATATAGTTAACTGTTATGGAATGCTTGTGTCACAGATGATCATGGATATAGTTAACCGTTATGGAATGCCTGTGTCACAGATGACCATGGATATAGTTAACCGTTATGGAATGCCTGTGTCACAGATGACCATGGATATGCTATGGTTGTCGTAATCACAATGCAATCTTCCTTTCCCCTTGCACAACTTATCAAAGGATTTTTAGCAAGAGTAAACATATTTCAAAACAAAGAATCTACTAACCCAAGGATTTCTATAGATTAAGTTGAAGTCATCACTTAGAAAGATTTACGGCTGCTACAGTGACTTGGGAAATCTTTACGGGATATCTGTATCACAAATTACCTCAGATATTTTCCGTTTACCGTTTTCATAATCCCGCCCTTTCCTCAATCATGACTTTTCGCTGGGTTTCTAAGAATAGCAGCATAATGTGTGCCACTAGTGAAACAGGAGTTGCTTACCCTTCCGAGACCCCTGCATGACTACATCTCTTGGCTTTTATTATAAATGATCACATGAGAACCGGATTGGATTTAGTTAGCACTGTCAATAAGTTTAGAATATATTGAAACTATATTAGTAAATCCTACAAATTAGCAATACTGAGATATCTTACACCACTCCTCATAACATTCTCTACATGTCATTATTTGATTTTTTTTTTGCTATATGGTCACCTCGTCTGATTATAATATTTCATTGTAATTAATTTATTTTGTTTTAGGAGTTCATTTTATCAGATCTCTTGGTATTATTCTGTTCAGTGGTTATGTTTTGTCTAATAGAATTGTGATGTTGCTAGCACCATCATAGACTTTCTACAAGCCTCTTTCTTATAAATATTCCATTTAAATAAATTGTTGCTATGAAAGTTGACATCTTAATGAACCAATTATAATTACTATCCACATATTTCACATGATCAGTAAAGGAATGTTGTTGGTAAAATACAAGTGGTCAGTCAAGATTTGAAACTTTCATAAGAGTTATTTTCTAATGGATTATTTATAAGAAAGTGATGTGTAGCAAGTCTAGCACCGCCACTCTTACAGTCTTAACACATTGTTAAAATGTCCAGGTACATTGAAAATTAGCTAAGTCAAACCACTACTTTACATTTATCCAAAATGTATGGGTATTTTTGAAGAATCCCGGATTCCTTTTAAGGAAATTTATTCCACATGGAATATTTTCAGAGTGTATGTTATTCTAACTCCATAAAACGTCAAACCAGTTATTAACGATATAGATAAGTATATACAAATATATTTACAGAACTCAACAAGGTAGAAATAAACCGATGGGAAAAAGAAAATGAGATATTCGTTGCTACAGAAGCCTCACAGTTCGTCATTGACAATATTCAATGTAAGTCTTGTGTTATCATTGTTGGAGCTTCAGGTGCTGGCAAGTCCGCTATTGCTCATCATGTAGCTCTGCATCTACAAAACCATTTTGATTACACCGTTATTCCAGTAAAATCTGCTGTCGAAATTAAGACGTACCATAATTCGGCAAGAAATCAGATTTTCGTGGTGGACGATATTTGTGGACGATATACTGTAGTTCAGAATGATATTAATGAATGGCTTAAATATATGGAAACCATAGAAGATATTCTGGAAGAAGGGAATATCAAATTGCTGCTGACATGTCGATTGCAAGTATATCGAGAAAGCAATTTCCAGCGATTAAAGTTTTTGGTGCAGTGCGAATGCAATATATCTGATCAATTCAGTCTGTCGTCAGAGGAAAGACTAGCAATAGCACAGCGATATCTGTCAGATGAAGCTGCCAAAATTCCAAACATTGATCGATACGAATCATTCCCACTTATGTGTAAATTTTATTCGGATAACAAGCAATTGGTATTAAGCGATTTTTTCAACAATCCTAAAGCTGTTTATATGAAAGAATTACAAATGCTTTTTGAGCAAAGTGATAAAACAAAATTCTGTTCTCTTGTATTGTTAGTTTTGGTAGACAATCAACTTGACGAGACTTGGCTGACGACAAATGACAATCCCGTTTTTACAACTATGTACAATAATGCATGCAATGAATGCAAATTAAGTACTGGTACCTCAAAACGATTACTTCAAGACCATCTAGATTCGTTTTTACATTCATACCTGAAGAAGAGAAACGGAATATACACAACCATCCATGATAAAATATTTGATTATTTATCTTGTTATATTGGTAGATTGTTTGTTGACTTAATCTTAAGGTATGCTACATACTCATTTATCAACCAGAGATGTGTGTTAGAAAGTTGTGACGATGACGACGATGAATTATCTATAACAATTAGTGCTACAAAGGAATTTATTTTCTTTGAAAGACTAAAATTGGAAATGGAAAAAGGAAATCTTTTGGGCATATTCTCGAATAGGCAATCAAAAAACTTGTCTTATCGCAAGAAATTTATGAAAAATTTAGAATCTATAACAGAATTCAATCTAGATAGCATGTTGGATGAAGTTGACACCACAACAGTATATTCACCTTTATTGCTGTGCTGTTTTTCCGGATATAATGACATCGTACAATTTTTAATTGCACATAAAGCTGATGTAAATAAACGGTGCATCAAAGATTATGATATATCACCGTTGTATATTGCATGCCAGCAAGGTCATTATAACACTGCTCAAATATTACTGAAAAACGGGGCTGATATAAATATGTGCCTTTCAAATGGGTCTACACCATTTTATATAGCATGTCAGCTTGGATATACAAAGATTGTTGAAATGTTGCTTACACGTAGAGCAGATCCCAATATTTACAGGTGCAATGGATATGCACCATTACATTCCGCATGCCAAGAGGGTCATTTGGAAATTGCTCGGATGTTAATTAAAAATGGAGCCTTAGTGAATCAGTATACAAATATGATAGAACCACCTATTTTCATTGCATGTCAAGAGGGTCATATTGACATTGTCCAACTTCTTTTGGATAATAATGCTAATGTTAACGATTCTACAGCCGATTCTTTAACACCTCTTTTTATAGCTTGCCAAAAAGGACATGTTGATATAATAAAATTATTACTACGATTTAAAGCTGACGTAAATAAATACTGTGTTGATTCCAATCCATTATTTGAAGCTTGCCACAATGGCATGGATGATGTTGTAAAAATTCTGCTTGAGAATGGCGCTGACGTTAATTTTCAGAGAAATGATGGAGCAACTGCCCTGTTCATTGCATGCGAGATGAATTATAGGACCATAGTTCGTCTTCTTTTGTCATATGGAGCAGATGTTAACCATAGAAGGGATAACAAATCAACGCCATTATTCATGGTATGCTGTGAAGGCTATGCAAGCATAGTAACCATGTTATTAATTAGAAATGCGGATCTTAACATTTGTCAAAATGATGCCTCGCCATTATTTGCTGCTTGCAATAATGGTTGTGTAGATATAGTAAAAACACTGGTAGAACGTGGTGCTCTAGTCAACAAATGTACAGATGATCAGACATCGCCACTGTTTATAGCTTGCCAAGAGGGATATGAATCAATCGTTGCAATTTTATTGAAACATGACGCAGATTTCAATATGTGCAGATTTAACGGTATGTCGCCTTTGTATATAGCATGTGAAATGGGATATTTGTCAATAGTTGTCATGTTGTTGCACGCAATGAAATGTATGAGTTCAACTGTTGATGATTATGTTTACGAAGGAGCAACACCGTTGTTTATTGCGGCTCAAAATGGTCATACAGAAATAATTACAGTACTTATCAAATATGGCGCAGACGTTAGCATATGTCGTGATCATGACACTTCACCTCTGTTTATGGCCTGTCAGGAGGGCCATGACAAAATTGTTAAAATACTCATAGACAACGGAGCAGACGTTAATGTCGTATTTGATGATTTATCATGTTTATTTGTAGCCTGTCGGGAAAATCACGAAGCTGTGGTCAAAATGTTACTGGCAGCTGATGCGAATGTTAATTCTCTAACAAAGGATGGCATATCCCCAATATTTGTTGCCTGCGAAAATGGATATACTGATATTGTGAAACAATTGCTTCAAAAAGATACAGATATATATCAGTGCATTGATGATGGCACGTCACCACTTTTTGTAGCATCTCAGGAGGGATTTTTGGAAATTGCAACAATGCTTTTGGACAAAGATTCAGTTTTACCAAAGAACAATGAAGACAAGTTGTCCGAAAACACGGAAAAGACAAATAAAGAAGAACATGCGTATCTATCGAATATTGAAAAGGAAATCGATCCACATACACAAAGGAAGCCATTCCACATTTCTGGAGCAACAATAAAACACTCGCGTATTGTCGATATTCGAAGGAATGATGGAGCATCGCCTTTATTCATTGCTTGTGCGGAAGGAGAAACCGACATAGTAAAACAGCTACTGGATCACGATGCAAATGTCGACCAATGTACACCAGATAGAATAAGTCCATTGTATGCTGCTTGTGAAGCCCAGAATGTTGACATTGTAAAAATGTTATTGGAACGTAATGCTTCAATAAACAAAATATCAACTAAAGGAAAAACACCTCTTTACGTTGCATGTAAGTTTGGTTGTCTTGAAATTATCAAATTATTAAAAGATAAAAATGCGAAAGTAAATAAAGGAAAAAACAATGCAACAACGCCTCTTTATGTCGCTTGTAAAAGAGGGTATTTAAATATCGTAGAAGAACTTATACAATGGGATTCGCCAAATAGTTCACATAAACGTTGCACCGATGTTAACTTAGAGGGAAAAGATGGAAATTCTCCCCTCTTTATAGCATGTAAAAACGAATTCCTGGATATCGTTAAGGTACTAATTGATGCAAAATGTAGTATTAACATACAAAATAGGAAAGGTGAAACACCTCTATTTATATCTACCATAAAACAAAATCTACAGATTGCACAGGTGTTACTTCTAAATGGTGCTGACGTAAGTTTTTGTACTAAAACTGAAAAATCGAAATGTAACACTGCCTTGTTTCAGGCATGCTGCTTGGGTTATTATGAACTTGTTTCATTATTGATGGAATATGGTGCCAATGTTAACATAGGAGATTATGATCGTAAATCATCTCCTTTATTTGTTGCATGTCGTAACGGCTTCACGCAAATAGTTGAAAAACTATTGAGTAGCGAAACTATCGATGCTGACATCAACAGATGTAGTGAATCGGGAGCAACCCCTCTTTTTGTTGCTTGTCAGAGTGGATACGAACGTATTGTATGTATGCTTTTGCGTAAACAAGCTAACGTTAATACATTTACAAAGACGAAAGCAACGCCTTTGTACATAGCATGCGAATGCAATCATCCGACAATTGTTCGTCTATTGCTTAATAATGATGCTGATGTTAACATATACACTACTGATGACATTTCACCGCTGCATGTCGCATGCAGAGAAGGGAACATTAAAATTGTAAAAATGTTGATGAAAGTTACTAACAGAATTGATGACTGTTCTCAAGACAATATATCGCCAATCTATGCAGCATGTGCTGAAGGGCATACGGAAGTAGTCACACTGTTGCTGGATAAAGGAGCTGATGTACATAATTGTTCAGATGATGGAAAATCATGCTTGTTTGTTGCTGCCCACTGTGGCAACATAGACATTGTACAATTACTGATTGAAGAGCATAATTTAATTGATCAGTATTCAAATTATGAAACGTGCCCGTTGTATATAGCATGCTTCAATGGTTTTACAAACATTACACAAGTACTTACGACCTTAACAGAATATAGCCCTGAAATAAAATATAGGTGTTTATATACCTGCTGTGAAAGGGGAAATAAAGACACAGCTAAGTTTCTACTTGACAGTTCCTTTGATCCAAACGATATTGACATAGACAGAACATATAGAACAACCCATCTACAAATAGCATGTGAGAATGGCCATACAGATGTCGTACAGTTGTTACTGGATTATAATGCTCAAATTGATAAATGTAATAAGGACGGGGAGTCGCCACTAATCTTAGCAACAAAACATGGCTACGATGGAATTGTTCGTCTGCTACTTTCAAAGGGTGCATGTACAAACTTAACTGATGGGAATGGAAATACCGCACTATCATTAGCCGATGAAAACGATTTCACAGACATTGTCGACTTGCTGCGACAGAAAATGTTTATCAGATAAAATACAAAAACATCGATTATAATATTTAGATTTAATCATGAATTTCATATTTAATCATGGTTTTCATATTTAATTATATCTCGTCGTATCGCTTTGTTGGCTTTTGCTGTCCGCATGTTAACATATTTCCAAATCACAGATGATGAAAAACTTGTTATCCAAATCACTTGGATACTATTAATGATTGCTTTAATTTATATGTTACGAAATTATTGAATTTACTAACCGCATCGGTGCCGTAATGGTTAGCATGTCCGCCTCAAGTTTGGTAGATCGTGGGTTCGAGCCCTGGTCGGGTCAAACCAAGGACTATAAAATTGGTATTTGTTGCTTTTCCGTTAAGCACGGAATCAGAATAATGTGTCCGAGTGGAGCAACATGTCTACCCGCGGACTGTTGTTTCAGTGAGCTAGCAGTAGAAAAATTCAACTTTAGCGGACAAAGTGAACCTCATCATCATCTCATTGAAAATTAACTTGTTCTCGTCGTGATATAGCTGAAACATTGTTGAATTGGCATTAAACACCAATCACTCACTCACTGAATTGCCTAAGGTGGTGTCAAATCAGAGCATAAGAAAACAATACAGTCAGATCGAAAACATACAGTGCCTTTCAACAACCTAGAATAACACGACGGGTGCCATTAGTGGAGCAACTACTGGTTGTCTCGGTATCAGGGTAGTGTGTCCGAGTGGAGCGACTGTTGTTTTAGGGAGATAGCACTGTAAAACTCCAACTAAGCGTGTTTGGCTAGTACAAAGCAGACATCATTATCATCTCATCGAATGTACAAGCCCTTGCCATGATATAGTTGAAAAATTGTTCATTTGGTGTTAATTAATGTGAATATGAAGGCAGTTCTTTGCATGACTAATAAATGATTCAGTGAACTCCACTTAAAAGTGTACACGAGTTTTTGGTGTGTCCATGCATCTTTTTCTGCGTTGTATGTTTGTGTGTGTACATTGTGACCAATGGTGCCTGTGTCTCTGGATTGTCCATTCGTAAGTTCCCACTGTGTTTCCTCTAACGTTTATTTGAACTAAAGCCATAAAAAGTTATCAATATTTAATACATGGGCAGTTGGAACAACATAACAAAATGTAATACTGATTAACTTTATTCAGATAAAAAAGTTGTCATGGCAAGAATCTTGACTTCAGAATTGATCTACCAAGCACTGTACCATGCTGGAATATCAACATATTATTAAATACTACAAAATATATGACGTATACATGTAAAATTACAAAAAGGGTGCACTCGACTCGCAGCCACAAATGAAAAAGTTTACCAGTTGCTTGCTCATGGTCGGTGGTTATCTCCGGGTACTCCGGCTTCTTCCACCACTAAAACTGGTCGCCATGATATAGCTGAAATATTGCTGAAAGTGGCGTTAAAACACCAAGAATCTAAATCAAATCAAAAATCATGTAAAATTACAGTGACGTTTTTATTTCAACAGGAACTCGAATCTTCCTTAATTATTTGTTTAAACAAACGATTAAGTTCGTCGTTTAAGCATAACTTATTTGGGAAACTGCTTTGTTTATATCTTATTCTGGTCAAGATAGTAAATAAGTACACAATATGTAGTTGCATAGCAACGTGCCTCTGGCGAATACATGAACTTACCACAATACCATGGCAACTACTTGGGATTTCGAAGATTCTATCCGCAATACTATGTTTGAAGTCCATAAACAGGTAATGTACCGCTGTGATCACTGCAAGTATATATCAGATACAATGTTATACGTTAAAAAATAGATTGTGTGTTCTCAACACCACATTGAGCAATATATCAGTTGTATTGGTTGAGGAGGAACCCAGTGTTCCAGGATGGAGAAGGACATCACTGACAACCTTCAACACATACCGTTGGATATCGAGTATACTTCTCGGTAGATGTAAATCTCACTGACAACCTTCAACACGTTGGATATCGAGTATACCTCTAGGTAGATGTAAATCTCACTGACAACCTTCAACACATACCGTTGGATATCGAGTATACCTCTCGGTAGATGTAAATCTCACTGACAACCTTCAACACGTTGGATATCGAGTATACCTCTAGGTAGATGTAAATCTCACTGACAACCTTCAACACATACCGTTGGATATCGAGTATATCTCTCGGTATATGTAAATCTCACTGACGCCCTTCAACACGTTGGATATCGAGTATACCTCTAGGTAGATGTAAATCTCACTGACAACCTTCAACACATACCGTTGGATATCGAGTATACCTCTCGGTAGATGTAAATCTCACTGACAACCTTCAACACGTTGGATATCGAGTATACCTCTAGGCAGATGTAAATCTCATTGACAACCTTCAACGCATACCGTTGGATATCGAGTATACCTCTCGGTAGATGTAAATCTCACTGACAACCTTCAACACGTTGGATATCGAGTATACCTCTAGGTAGATGTAAATCTCACTGACAACCTTCAACACATACCGTTGGATATCGAGTATACCTCTCGGTAGATGTAAATCTCACTGACAACCTTCAACACGTTGGATATCGAGTATACCTCTAGGTAGATGTAAATCTCACTGACAACCTTCAACACATACCGTTGGATATCGAGTATACCTCTCGGTAGATGTAAATCTCACTGACAACCTTCAACACATACCGTTGGATATCGAGTATACCTCTCGGTAGATGTAAATCTCACTGACAACCTTCAACACGTTGGATATCGAGTATACCTCTAGGTAGATGTAAATCTCACTGACAACCTTCAACACGTTGGATATCGAGTATACCTCTAGGTAGATGTAAATCTCACTGACAACCTTCAACACATACCGTTGGATATCGAGTATACCTCTCGGTAGATGTAAATCTCACTGACAACCTTCAACACGTTGGATATCGAGTATACCTCTAGGTAGATGTAAATCTCACTGACAACCTTCAACACATACCGTTGGATATCGAGTATACCTCTAGGTAGATGTAAATCTAACTACTGTTAAGACGTTTTGATGTACAAATGTATGTAACTTTACCGTGAAGAATGATACTGTTTATCAGGTCAACAAATTTTATTTTATTTTGTGGTAACCATATTAAGAAGAGTTTGAAGATACCAAGGAATCCGTATATCTAAGAAGAACAGACAACACAATGGCCAAAGGAAAAAGGACAAAAGGACAAAAGGACAAACAACGATCAACAAAACATACATATAAAACTAAAGATCGAGTAACACGAAGTGGGTTAAGGACAATACATTGAAACCTGGTTATGCTTGAATTGTATATATTTCACTGATTAAACTGGAAGGTACTTCTGCATTTTTTTTAATACACCATTTAACCAGGTCATTAACATTAATAGACCTCTAAATGATATGTTCATCCATCGTCTTGCGGTTTTTCCCACTCTTCGTGCCGACAATATATTTTTTAACAACATAATAGTTTATTCATCATAGCTTGTTACACTGTGACTTCATAGTGAAAGCACCACTGAAGTATCCCTGTCAAAATCCGACTGATTAACCAGGGAAAGTAATCAAAATATTTAAATATACATAATATTGTATATCATAAAAAAGTTTAGGTTCAAACATTAATAATTTTATGCATACTTTGAAATAAAGTACTTTTCTTTGATGCACCATATTCTTCGAATCGCGTGTTTAACTCTTGTTAATCCGCAGTTCATCTTGCCACTCCCCATGGAATTAAAAAATTACCACAAAAGTGATCCCTTCTCATATTTTTTTTTTAATTTCCTCAAACTACATTATATTCCAGGTGTATGATTACATGTAAATGGGAGTCCGATTATACGTCTTCCGCAATAAAATCACGATTTGGTGCTACAAAATATACGCTTTGATTTGTTTTATGATAAACAATGACATGTCTAGTCATCTGTAAATGAAGTCGATAAAAAACCTGGCTTTGCTTTGTATGACGCTACACGATATACGTTGTCATAACTGTAACAGTTAGAAGGATGAATAATGTAATTGCATCCTTATAAAATTTGGTAATAGTGAACATAGTATCATATAGATTTACTATGTATATAATACAGGCTGGAAATATTCTCAGAACTGCCAGATATGATCTCCATTACAATACGAATACAGTAAATACGGACATTGTTTGCCGTTTGTATTATATTGAAGGATCCGTCGTGGCCGTGATTGTATGGTAGTTGGATTTACAACTACCTATGAAATCAGTGCCTATCACCACTGATCTTGTGAGTTCGAATCTCGATCAGGACGAGGTTTACAACATTATGTGATAAAGTTTGTCAGTGACTTGCGACAGGTCGGTGGTTTTATCTGGGTCCTCCGGTTTCCTCCACCAATTAAGCTGACCGCCACGATATAGCTGAAATATTGTTGAAAGCGGCGTTAAGCACCATCAAGGAAACAAAGAAACATATTATGTTGATTATATACTAATACCCATACAATCAAAATATATTTACCTCCATTCACTGTTCCATAGACAGACTCAGAGGACGGTATACAGTGATCTGCAGTTACGGAGATTTTGACTGAGTAATGATTCCCTGGTGGTGTTATCGCCCACGTGTTGACAGAAAAACTCCTGTTTGAACCAATCTTTGACGTTCCAAGAAAAGTAGCATTGTCTTAAACAAAAAATAGAAATAATATGAACAAAATAGTGTGGAGTTGTGTAAAATGCTTAAAATTCCAACTATGTGTGTTGCAAATGTTAAATGAAAGTAGTTATGTATTCCTTCTTTCCTTTTAGCAAATCCTCTTGGTATAATATATCAATGGTCTATTAATTTCTATATTTTATTTTGATCTTATAGCCTCTGGGTACTGGTAAAGGTTCACTATGCTCTATTCACATAGCTGCACAGCGCTTTCCCCGGATGGCAGATAGGCGGGTGCACTCTGGATCTAGGGTTGCTAGGTTATAATACGGAAATATTGACCGTGTTATAATACGGAAATACTGACCGTGATTATGACATAGATCATTAGATTTTACTTCTACATTGACAATGTCAACTTTTGCATCGTGACAAATAACTTATATCACATGTTGTTCCCATCAGGATTTCATTGATAGAGGGTTGCTGCTAAAAGTGAAGCTATTGAATCAATGGTTCTTGTTGATTAAGTTGAAGTCATCACTTGGAAAATTTTACGGTCGTCACCATGACTTGGTGAACCGTTATGGAATATCTGTGTCACAAATGACCACGGATATGTTCCACTTGCCGTAATCACCTCCCAGTCCTTTCCTCATTCATGATTTGTCACCGGTTTTGTAACTAGAGTAACACGACGGATGTCACTAGGGCAGTAAGAACTGTCTACCTTTCCGGAGCACTTGAGTTCATGTTGCTCGATCTTTGGTTGTCTGTGTAGTGTCTTGTAGTTCGTTGTTTGTCATTTGTACTTTTTTTCTTTTGATCATTATGTTGTCTATCCTTCGATTTACGGATTCTGATTACTCCTTTGGTATCTTCCAACTCTTCGTATTAAGTTTACGATAAAGACTCGACGTTCTTTACGACAACTCTGATCACACAGTCATATGTGAGACCAGGTATTTAACTAACGTGTGAAAACACTTGCACAATAGGATCATTGAGGGCCTCGGGGAAGATTAGTTATTAACTAATTGTGTAACCCTCTATAAATAAAGAATTTATTATTATTATTATTATTATTATTATTATTTAACTTATATGGAATGTGTCCAATCAACTAGTTTAACCCCTGCCATATTTTTTTTATTAATCTCTCTGTACACAGCTAGGAGAGAAAGCGGGTATGCATAATAAATATTATGTGTATAATGGGTGTCGATTTTGCCTTGATTTCTACAATTTTCCTATTGGGTTTCGGAACTCTTCGGACTGTGTGGTATCGTTTCCGTATTTGTTTAGCTTTATTTGTACCTGGGATACAGTTGTGTGTCATCTCAGCTGTTTGGTTTGTTACTATACAAGCACCACCAATAAGAGTGTACGTCTTTTTCTACAATAGTAAATGTAGGGTTTGTTATTATTGCTATATTTAAACTACGTTTCTACTGCTTTCATGCCAGATATTTTTGAAATTCGTATTCTGCTTGTTTAGTTATTTTGCTTTGTAGTCACTCTCTACTAAATTAACAAATCATGATATGCCGTGGTCAAAAATACTTGACAATGCTATGTAGTTCTACTCTCACTTTAAAGTGAAATGTCATCATCGTATGAATCCTGTTGGAGGTACCGCTGGTTCAGAAATCTAGTCGATAAGAAATGAGGTAAACCTCAATCATATCTCTTCTCTGAAACTGTCATGATGATCTTTTATCTCCAATGTACATTGCGACAATTCACGAAATGTACAGTGGCGTCTCAGTGTCAACATTACAACTACATGATTGATTATTCTAATTTGGTATCGTCATGGGTATCGGCATGGTGACATACTTGGCCACATGACGCTAAAGAGGTAAATGGTAGTTGGAATTACAACTATCTGTGCAATCATTTCCAATCACCACAAAAGTTGTGAGTTCGAATCCCGCTCATGCCGAGGTGTACTTGACCCAACATTATGTGATAAAAGTTTATCAGTGACTTGAGGCAGATCGGTGGTTTTCTTCGAGTATTCCGGTTTCTTCCATAAAAATCTGATCGCCACGATATAACTGACATATTGTTAAAAGTGACGTTGAACATCATAACCCTAACCCTTGACGTTAAAACGTATGGATGTATGGACAGTCTACCGACATCTCCCGACGATCAGAAGCTAGTGATCATCATTGGTATAAAATCTCTTGACATTTGAGTGTTTACATCCCTGCATTAGAAGAATTACTCATTCTATGATAGGCTTTTATTATTTCTTTATTATTTTTTGCATAAACATGTATGTAATACATATTTCACTTACCGCTTTATAATCGCTTATGCTAGTAATTCTTTGCATGGATCCATCACTTTGTGGTATATCTTTGTCAGTTCTCAACAATTTGTCGTCATAATCGTAATGGACAGATGCTAAGACCTAAGTAAAATCAAGATGAATTCATTTGACTAGACCTATTATAGCTATCAATATTTAAACTGTAATCACAGCAATGCCACCACTTAAACCCCGTTATCCAACACTATGCGAAATTTCAAATTTTCTTATTCAAAAAGGAAATATTACAACTGTTGTAATTTAATTTCTTATTTACGTGTAGATAAAAATGTTGTTCAAATCTAGTAAAAGACAAGTGGCAAATTTCAATTTCTAATAAGTTAGATTATCTTCTAATAATTTTTTTATCTCGTGGATGATTGGATTTTGGCAGGTTCTATTATTTTCTATATAACTGATCTTATTTATAAATCTGTTCTTTATCTTTTATAGAATTGTGTGATTGGCATGAAACACGTTCAGTCATTATCTATACCAGATAAACATTTCTGTACTAACCTTATTGAGCTGTATTTTGTAAATCAAACATGTACCTTGTACCGAATGTGAAGATGAAGAACAGTATAACAATTTAAAATATCCAAATATACGGAGAAACCCCTATATGTGGGACACAAATATGAACGGATTTTTTTAAATAATCATTTCAAGCCAGGAAATTTTGCCAATCATACCACTGTGTACAAACTGAGCCGGCAAAAATGTTTGGACTCGTGCATATCTAATTCCGGAACGGAACCGGACTGTAAGAAGGCAAGAAGAAGGTCAGAATTCTGTTTATTTATTTGTTTTTTGCATGAACTTGGGGGAAATAAATGCTTTATTAACCATTTACTGCTGTCAGATGAAACATTTTGGCTATGTCATCGTATATATTAATTGAGAAATAAGCGATAATGTGCCGCAAAATGACGATCAGCTTGACCCCAACCCCGAATTTCGCTCAGTTTCTCTTTGAATTGCTCACATTGAATGGAACGAAATGTATTGAAGGAACGATTGATGAATAAAGATGACAAGAATCGTCACTTTGTGCTTTTAATTATTGATATAAGTAAGCACGTGACGAAAGAAATGGGTCATGTCAAAATGGCAGGACCCGGTTTCGTGAATTATGTTACAGCATGATGAGCCGGTTTTGTTCCAAAAATATTTACAAACAAACAGGAACCAAAGCAACAGAAATCCGCAGCCACCATTGTTTATACTGTGATACAACATTTCCACAATTCGATGACTTAATAAAACATTCTTGAGAAAATCATCCGTACCATTGTTATTACTGCAAAATAACCTTCGTCCTATTTGAAGAAGTAATAAAACACTCGATGGAAAACCACGGCTCACTAATGTTGAAAGTTAAATACCTTGAACTGAATCCATCTAGTGCACATTATGGTTACAAAAGCCATAATTTCAATGTTATTACAGAGAAAATAAAGGCTTTGGTTCCTGTTTGTTCGTAATTTTTTTTGGAACAAAACCGGGTCATCATGCTGTAACATCATTCACGAAACCGGGTCCTGCCATTTTGACATGACCCATTTCTTTCGCCCCGTGCTTACTTATATCAATAATTAAAACACAAAGTGACGATTCTTGTCATCTTTATTCATCAATCGTTCCTTCAATACATTTCGTGCCATTCAGTGTGATCAATTCAAAGAGAAACTGAGCGAAATTCGGGGTTGGGGTCAAGCTGATCGTCATTTTGCGGCACATTGTCGCTTATTTCTCAATTAATATACGATGACATAGCCAAAATGTTTCATCTGACAGCTGTCAATGGTTAATAAAGCATCTATTTCCCTCAAGTTCATGCAAAAAAACAAATAAATAAACAGAATTCTTACCTTCTTCTTGCCTTCTTCCAGTCCGGTTCCATTCCGGAATTAGATATGCACGAGTCCAAACATTGTTTGCCGGGTCAGTTTGTACACAGTGCATACGTCACTTTACGTCAGTGATTGCGAAATGCATATTCCCTCATTGTAATGGATACCAAATTTACACAAGTGTCCATACAAGCATTGATTTATTTGCGAAGTTAGCCAAATGTTCCACTGAACCTCTTTTCATAGTTATAACATATGATTTATCATCCATGGCACTAAATATAAAACTCTGCTATATGAATTTGTTTACTTTTGTATCTTTTGAGAGAAAAACCATAGCCAGTGTAGACATCAGTATCTTGTTTTCGATAGATACGGGTACAATTTGTTAAGAACAACTCTGATTTTTTGAAACTAACAAACAAAATAATTGACAACTTATTTATTGTTTGGTAGTCGTGTTATTCAACATGCAGTTAGCATTCCAAGAGGTACTAATTATGTTCCACTTCCTGCATGTGCATTTCTATCTTTCAATAATGCGCGGAGAATTTCTGGATCGTTTATATTCTAAATAACCTTGAAATCAAAGATACTACAGACACTCTTAGGTCTAATTCATTTCTTGATCACCACCTGGAAATTGACATTGAAGACCGATTGAGATCCAATTTGTACGACAAACGACATGACTTCAGCTTTTTATTAGTATTAGTATTCCTTTGGTTAAACATTCCAGTAGCACATGTACACGGAGTTTATATAACGGTGGCGGATCCAGAGGGGGGCGGAGGGGACGTTCGCCCCCTCTAAAGAGAGAGAGAGAGAGACAGAGGTCTTCCGTCCCTCTATTTAGCATATCAGCATTCATTCATTCGCCTGTTAAATGTAATAAATCATTATATATTTTTACCCGTTGCATTGACCTTTTAGTTTATCTAATTACTTTTGATATTTTGAAGCAGTCGAAGATTAATCAGAAAACAAAGTGATATTATAATCCCTTAGACATTAATTTGATCAAAATCCATCCATTCTACAAACATTTCAATACAAATTATCCCATTTTCAACAGAGGAGCATGAGAAAATTGGCAAATATAGCACGCCGGGTATTCGGAAACTACCAGGGCTCTGCCATGGACCCGCTGGAGACCTTAAGCGGTCCCCAGACACCTCGCCGACTTTCGTACCCCCCTAACACAAAATCCTGGATCCGCCCCTGTATAACTCAATAAAATAAAAATTATCGGATTTTTATGGAAAGAGGGTTACTGTTGACGAGCAATCTGCTTACACGTGAATTAATGATAGTTACATTCGTAGTTTCACGGCCAACATCATGAATAAAAACATAGATATCTAATTAAGTGTGCACGACACGTTTCTGGAATAACCTTCATCGGGTACGTTCAATGCCTAAAGATTAGAAAGCCAAATAATTTTAAGTATTTTGGAACATGAAAACCACTGAGCCCAAACAGGATAGCCAATGAAAACCACTGAACCTAAACATGAAAGCCAATGAAAACCACTGAGCCTTAACAGGATAGCCAATGAAAACCACCGAGCCTTAACAGGATAGCCGATGAAAACCACTGAGCCTAAACAGGATAGCCGATGAAAACCACTGAGCATAAACAGGATAGCCGATGAAAACCACTGAGCCTAAACAGGATAGCCGATGAAAACCACTGAGCCTAAACAGGATAGCCGATGAAAACCACTGAGCCTTAACAGGATAGCCGATGAAAACCACTGAGCCTTAACAGGATAGCCGATGAAAACCACTGAGCTTAAACAGGATAGCCGATGAAAACCACTTAGCCTTAACAGGATAGCCGATGAAAACCACTGAGCCTTAACAGGATAGCCGATGAAAACCACTGAGCCTTAACAGGATAGCCGATGAAAACCACTGAGCCTTAACAGGATAGCCGATGAAAACCACTGAGCCTTAACAGGATAGCCGATGAAAACCACTGAGCCTAAACAGGATAGCCGTTATAATAATTGCATCTAACATTTCGATGAAAACAAATCTTAAATAAAAAAAAACAAGAATTAAAATTATAATTAAAATTTTTACAGCAACAATTTAACAGTGCCTACATTTTAAGCATGACATCACATTATATGTTGCCGGTCACTCGCGAATGTAACGGTCATCGTTCAATCACTATAACTGTAGAGTCTGTGGAATTGTATGTTTATATAGACAATGACATTTTCTTTAATTTGAAATGAAAACTTACATAATGCTAGATTTAAGATAAAGTCTATTTCCATTCAAATCTCATTTTTGTAATGGATCGGCTCCAACATTTTAATATATAGATACATGTATATATAACTTACGTTTATGGGTTTTGGCTCCTGTGTATTAGGATCCACATAACCTCCAAGCTGTAAAAGAGTGGCAGTAAACTTGGTACTTGAGCAGCATGGTTTCGGATGTGCTGTAAGTACAATTGGTACAACCGCTAACAATAGTATTAATTTCATTATATAAACTGTCTCTCTAAACATTTGTATGCGTTATGATAATCTTGTTCACTTTTGTATAGCATATCCAGCTTATTCAGTCATCACGTGACTTTGATGACGTAGTCGCCAACATTATAGGTGTCATTTAAATTAACAAAGAATGCACGGTGATTGAACTTTAAATCGCAATTATAAAAAAATGTTGCTGATATCCACATAATCTTAAAATGTTTATCGATAAGAAAATGTTATTTGTATCAGTTTAATTTAACGAGAAAATATTACCAAATCAATTTTTAAAAAGTGCATAAAAAACTCGATAAATCGTACAATCCCTATTAATTTACGATAATTTGTAAATTCAGTCGTTGGAAATTGTCAAATTGATCGATAAAATTAATATGAAAATTTTTTATTTGCTGATATCCTGTAGAAGCTGAATAATGAATTTTTCCGAAAATCGAGATCCTAACAGTTTAATTTGTGTTCCAATTTGATTTGAAAATGACCAATTTTTTAAGATCGATCAAGAAAAATCCAACATGGCGGAGCTCACCGCAAGTAGTGTTCATGTTTAATAGTACGCGGATCACTCGTCGCAACTTCGGCTGATTCCGTACCTTCATCATACCTCGTCCGTATTACGATAGCTCCCATTGGAACTACTTTCGGAAATCTTCAATGAAGGAGGTATTAAAATAATTTCACTTTAGAATATTCGTCCAATAATCATATATTTTCATTCGTCGCAATATCGGTTGATTCCGTACCTTCATCAAAGACCAATATTTTTTCAAAGCAAACTCATCTATTGTCGCCATTTTAGAACTTATTCGCGCTGCGCAATGTTTGATTGAAGTGATACGGTCTTCCGGCGAAGAAATGTGACGCGTAGACGCATATCAAATACCGTATTAAAGCCGAGGTATTGAGGGAGAGAAGCGGACTCACCCGAGGTTTGCCGATTGGTACGCGGATTTGACAGATTATAGATCATCTATTTGAATGCCAGACAACTCGCCCCCTCCAACTCGCCCCACCTTTTTGATCACATATATAACTTCATAATTATTTGTGATCGTATCAAAATTAATTGTCATCGTATGTTTATTAGGAATTCGATGATGTGTGTAAAAGATCGAAAATATATATATTCTACCCCACATAAGTATTAGTATGTCAATGAAATCGTTTAGTATATATTGTTAAATTTTTTGAACTGTATATATCAACAGTATTGTTACCAATAAGCCTAATCGCAGTTCCAGCTTATCAGTTGTATAATGAGCATCTTTATATTTATTCATTTTATTGTGCAAATTTCAAAATGTCTGAAAACCGATGAAGATCAAAGTATTCAATGTGATAAATGTCGCATGTGTGTTCATTGGGTTTGTGTTGGACTTTTCTGTGACAGTGAAGAACTGGGAGAGGATGAATGGCTTTGTAACACTTGCAAATTCATTCCTGGGAATTTATAATGTGTTGTTAATATTATGAAATTGTCAAAATAATTGTCAACTTATTCTACAAGATGTTTTATGTACCGTATTTATTGTGGTAAAGTTATTTCACTAAGGGGCCATAGAAGTTACACAGAGCAGCACATGTCGTCACGATATCGTCTATCAGTGGCAGTAATGTCACAGGTAATGTGTACTTTAGTATCCTAAATATTTTTAACCTCTGGATAGCTCTCTCAACATGTATCCTCAAGTTGGCAATTTCTTTCGTTGCCTTTACATTAACACTGGACATTTGTTCTACTCCTTGAGCTGCTGGTGGTATGATTAAAGTCGCTCTCTTTATCATGATTTCCTCTTTAACAACATATCCAGAAATCATGGGTAGTTTGCTCATTTGCATATCCAAGATGGCGGTTTCTTCAGGCCAGAAATGTTTACAAAGATTTCTTAAAGAAATATTTTGTTCGGGGGTGCGGGCATTTTTCTGAGGTGAAATATTTGACATTACACCGGTAAAAACAAGCACAGCAAATTTTAGCTAGATGTATAAATTATTCGCGGTTCCCACACTATTTTAAAAACAAGGCATATTTCTGTGAATTATAATATGGTTATCACTGCAGAATTCAAATCTTAGTCGACTTCTGACCATTTTTTTAATTGTTTACCATGGATGCACACTATTTTCTGAACCAAATACGGAAACTTCCGGTGTAGATCTATCTCTTTTTTCACACATTATTTGAATAAAATTTATTTCCACGGTTCCCAGGAAGATTGAAATGGTCATATTTTGGGAAATGTCAGCTTCTGTAAGGGCCACTTGAAGGGTAACGTGTGTATTCATTAAAACTCGAATTGTTATATGCTGAAAAATAGTCAATCATTGTCGACACCGGTTTAAATATAGAAAATAATTAAGTCGAGGCTCCATGAAGGGTGAATATACTTTTTATAATGATACATTTAAATACGATGAATGTTTATTACACAATATCAACAAAACATTGAATACTTGTAGTAAACACATTCAAAAAATTTAACAATATAACATCTATATACTAAACGATTTCAATGGCATAGTTAATACTTATGTGGGGCAGATATTGAAAAAAAATACACAATATATTTTTTATTTACATATTATTATTTATTTAATTGATCGTGAAAAGGGGGAGGGGGGGGGGGGGGGGGGGGAGGGGCAGTGCATATATTTTCGATCTTTTACACACATCATCGAGTTCCTAATGAACATATAATGACAATTAATTTTGATACGATCACAAATAATTATATGAAGTTATTTATGTGATTAAAAACTGATGAAATATTATTAAAAAAAAATAGATACGAGTTTTCATCAGCGTTCATTGATCAGCGTCTTCCAAATATGGTTCAATGTTTATTTGCTGACGTCATACATGACACGATTTGGCTTATGAATATTCATGAGCAAAAGTACCCATGATTTCTGGCTATGAGAAAGCCTCTATCGGCCATAATTTGGTCTCCATGATCGATTAAGTCAATAAATCCTCTGTTCAAAGTGATATGCCTGTCAGAGGCTCTTCCACCCCACACTTTAGACACAAAGCTTATGCTTCCCCTGGGACTTATTCCTATCATAACCTTTGCAGTGTTGTGTTTCTTGTATTCCGACCATGTAAGAGCCTGTAGTGAAAGTTCCCTTGGTCTCTCGATGAAAAATTATGTACAGTCAATTGTACATCGTAAGTTTGGATAATAATTTTTAAAACAATCTGGCAAATTTTCTCTTGCACTGATTCTGTCAGGATAATGGATCATTCCTTGTAAGCATTTCGCTAAAACCTTAATCCAAGTATTAAAAATGCTGGAAACTACTGAAGTTGTTGTACCAAATCTGTCAGATAGGTCCTCGTTCATCAATCCTAGTCTTAATTTCATAAGTACCATTAGCAGTTCATCTTTGATGGATAGCTTACGTGATGGAGATTTTATGAATTTTCTAATTCTTTTAGATCCAATAATATGTTTAGTTCCACGCCAGTAAGCCATTTTCTCTACTTTTGGGTGTACATAATCATACAACAAATCGAAAACCTCTCGAGATGGAAGCCCTGTGTAATATTTAATTTTCTTGTCATTTTTTAAAATTTGGTCATACCCAATTCTATGATGTTTTATGGTGACTTTCTTTGTATTTTTGGAGATTTGCAGTTGTCTTTCCAATTCCACAATTCTGTGTTTAAGCTGCTATACCATGTATGTCAAATTACTAGTTTGTTCATTTTTATTTTCATTGTTGGTGGAATCATCTTTCACTATATCCAGTACGTCTGTACCCAGGGCATACGAATGTTCAGTAAGAACAGACTCGTTGTGTATTGCTTCTGCCGTATAAATATAATGTGTGTTGGAAATGGACTCATTATCAAAACTTTCGGAAGTTGTCGGTTCTGAAGAAATTGTAACATTGGATAGTTTTCTTTTTTTATTTACAGGTTCTCCTCTGATGACATGAGGGCGTGGTTTTTTATGCAAGGTAGTTGAGTCATGTCCCATGTGTAAACAAGGATCTGGATTTTCCTTAGTTGGTTTTCCATTAATAAAGTGTATTGAACATACTCTGTCATTGTATGTAGGGTTCCATAATTTTCCGGTATTTGGATCTTTTCTGTTAATGTTCTTGATCCAGCTTTGTCTTCTTTCCTGGTCCTTTTTCTCAGTCGGAAATGGAAAGAATATGAAAGGAAGGTTACAAACGCAAATGCTGGTACCAAAGTTACAATTATGTAATTTGCAAAAGTCAGCTTTCCAGTTTCTTAAATGGTACGTATTATTTGAGCATCCAACAACTGCACAAATACATGTGGGCATTTTTAATAATCTGAAATAAAAGTAAAATTCTACCAATTAAAAAAGTGTTCTTCTGTTGTTAAACTGTCCAGCATAAGATGTTTTTCATTCTGGATTAGAAAATAGTATACAAATTTACCAAGGTTAATAAATACTCAACAGTGAAGAATTCATTTATTTTTCTCTTTTTTTTTTTGTCATTAAAAAATGAGGTCCTTGTCGGTCAAAGGTGTGACATGTGAAAAATATAATATTAATTAATAGAATTTATTTTGTGTATCCTATATTATGATCAAATTGTAATTATTGTCTATGTTTTCTATGTTTCGTTTGTTTGTATTTGTATTTGCTTGACCCACATGGGTGTATTATTATGCAAATAAAGAATATTAATATTAAAATACCTCATGTCATTAATGTTATTTCATAGATCACAGGGAACTGCTAACAAAACATGTTTTAAACCTTAAATTTAAATGAAACAGAAACTTGGTTACAAATGTTTTTCCCCCAAGTGTTTACGACCCTCTAAATCTTAGATAACGGATATCAAATACACAAGCTATTTTTAGCAATGCTTGTACATGTTATCTGGTTATACAACTAATTACACTGCAACTCAAACTTGATTTCTTGGGTGGTAAAATATTTTCATATATCTTAAACATAGGTAAAATATACTTTTGTGGCTGGGAAAAATTGATCTAATATGAAATACTTACCAAGTCTTTGTCTGTAGCTCATACCCATTAATATTATCAACAGTGCACGTGTGTTTGTTTACAATTTGTTACCTAAAAATCAGAAATCTCGCAGACGTGATTCATGCGAGATAAGAAAATCAATATGGAGGATGAAACTGCGATTACACTTATTGTATTATAGTTACTTGTTCTGTTGTTTTGTCGAAAAAAAATACCCTTGTGGAGCCTCTTTTTAATTGTTTATTTACATTTACAATGGAATGCGGTGCTTAGTCAAATAATGCTATGTCTAGCAGAAGCAGTTTTACGAAATAGTAGATTTTTTTGCGTGAACCCCTATTGAATCTCTACTAGAAAGGTAAAAAAAAACTTGTGAAGCTCTCTTTTAAATTATCGTGGGAACCTTTAATTTTTCAGCAAAATATTTATCGAAGAAAGATTCCTCAACAATGTTACCGGAACTGACCGAATTTGTCCCGGCAACTAGAATGAGGATTGTAAGAAAAGTGCTTTTAGGTCTTGAAAACCGTGCAGGATGCATTTTTTCACTTCTTCTCAATGCTTTTGAATGGTGCTTACGCTTCAAAATTTGAAACTGGGTGGGAACCTTGAGTTTTCATGGAACAGCTGTAATATTTTGAGATATTGTTCAAACCGGTGCATAGTTTGATTTTTTTATACCGGAAAACTGTCCGGCCCAAACTAACAGAAAGTTTCCCGTTCAACTATATGTTAAAATCCAAATTCTCTTTGAGCCGCCATTTTGAATATGTAAATGAGCAAATCACCTATCATTTCTGGCCATGTTAACTCTCATATTTGTTTTCAGATAAATGAATTCACTGATTACCTAAACAAATGGGTTACTGAGTGGAATAGTTGGATATGATTTTTCTTATTCCTATGTTGAAGTGTATTCATGCAACAGATTTGAATTTTTCTCATATTTATTAGCTTTTCAATAAAGAAAAATACCGATTTAAAGGTAAATCGTAGCGCCACCTGTCCAATGTGTTGCCTCCCTTTATTATTCTACTGTTTCCGGAGAAAACATAGGTACCAGTGGAGAAGTCATTACAGAGTTATCGAACCTAATTATGACCGTAATAGTTGCATATCACAGACGGGAATTGATCAGATGGTGGTTACCACAATCAAAACTTATCTCTGATTCATTTTGTTCTTGTTCGCTCTTATGTGACTTTGCATTTAATAGATTTGTAGTTCAAGGTGAAGGTATATGGCTATTGTTCTGTTTATATATGTCAGTTATATATGTCAGTCATACCAATAAAATATGTTTATACCAAGGTATATGGCGTTTATCTTTTGCATATTTCGTGCGTTTCCAAATGATACCCATTGAACGTCTTTCATTTTGACCAAAACATTGCGACATTATTATTAGTTATTTTGTAGAATATGAACCAAACAGCATTTTGTAACAATTATCTTTATTTAATTCGACCCGCGAACTGTTGTTTCGATCAGTTAGCTAGGACTATTAAAATCCAAATACAAAACAGACACCATCTCATCGAAATTGCACAACTGGCGTTAAACAACAACCACTCGAACACGTTTTTCTTATCAATTAATTTGTATTAATAGTAAAGAAGAAAACCCAATGAGAGTTTCTTTGATGGGGTCTGTGTTGCTCATCTTTTTAGTTTTCCGTGTTGTGGTTTTGCTTTGTTTGTCTTAGTTTTGTGTATTGTGCCCAATGTTGTCTGTGTCTCTGGATTGTCCATTCTTGATTGCCCCTTTGGCTTTCTCTAACGTTTATTTGCTACCACTGCGTCAATATCACTGCAGGTGGACAGTTTATCTCTGAGAACAGTCTTATCTCTGTTGTTTTAATGCATTAAATTGAACAGATCCAATAGAACACTGCCTCGACTGTCACCGAGTATAAAAAGGTAGGTACCTGACGACTTTACGGACACGGTGTTGTCTTATAATGCAGGTGCCCAACAAAACTCGGATATGACTAATACAACAAGACTAACGCTTCCAGTGTAAAATGTCAGATCTTTATAAACCTGTTCGTCCGTGTTCTATTCAGTAACACGAAATATTGGATTACCATGACACTGAACCACCTTGTATCATCTCTGAATGGGTTAGCACAATATGTATTACTTGTTACTTTTCAATGATTCCGGATGCATATTTTGCCAGCAATTTAACAAACATGTTTATAACACCAGAAGCTATAATGATATGATATGTTGTCTACGGTGTAGAATGCAACTTATGTGGACTAGTGTTTGTTGGAGAAACAAAATGGGGGTTGAACACACGCATGTGTGGTCACCGATCAGGAATCAATATCAATAAGAATCAACTTCCTGATGTATATCATTACTTTGGAAAGCCCGACCTCTCTATAATAGTTTGTATTTTAGGAAAGAAATATCACCATATTAGCAATCCTAATTTAAGTACACACCACTCCAGGGGCGGATCCAGGGGGGGGGGCGCGCACCAAGCGCCCCCCCCCCCCCCCCCCCCCCCCCTAAAATTGGAAAAAATATGATTTTTTGGCGTAAAATCGTGATTTTTCACACGAAATACCCCAAAAATGTTCGCGCCACTCTCCGCTCGGCGCAATTTTTTTTAAGTGGGCCCCCTAACTTGAAATCCTGAATCCGCCCCTGCACTCTGTAGACAGAAAGAGAAATAGCCTTGTGCACTATCCAAGACTACATTTGTTGTATTATACATATGACAACTTTTAGGTCGCGATAAATAAATATGAAAAGTATAAGAAGAGATTGAAGATACCAAAGTGGGTAATCAGAAGCTGTAAATAGAAGGAGACAATACAATGGATTAAAGGACAAACAGTGATATACAAAGCACTACACAGGAAACTAAAGAATGAGCAACACGGTGGTACGGAAGGGTTAACAGTTCCTGCTCCACTGGTGACAACCGTCGTGTTACTGTTAAACGACATCATCTAGTTCATCACGAACTGGCTGATCGTTATGAAATATCCATTTCCCAAATGGCAATGAATTGTATCCCTTTTACCGAATAACCGACATTATAAGTAACCATCTAAACTCAACGATATGCGATCATGCTTCAATAAAGTTTTACTTTTTTATAGGAACAGCAGTCATGATGGATGATTGTGAAGTAAAAACCTAAGGATGATTAATCTCATCTTTGGTTGAAATTGGCCAAGTGGTTTCAGAGTATATATTAAAATACTTCCGTATTTAAGCAAGTTTTGAAACTAGCGAAGAGAGAAAACCTCATCATGTATTGGTTTTGAATAAAATTCAACGAGAATTATATTTTATAGATCTTTTTGCACAGTTTATCTTTTGGCATGGATAAGATCAATGATTCATTATAAGTTCTAAGCTCCCTAGTGACCGTCTGTCGTTATTTGGACGGTCAGTAAATAGTTGAAGGGAGATTTAGCGCTCACCCTTCAACTATTTACTGACCGTCCAAATAATCATAGTCGGTCACGGGAGCTTAGAACATTTTTGTACGATGTTACTGATCTACAACTTGAATAAGTAACTAAGTTTTTTCCACGAACTATGTTTGACGGACTTTCTTGGAAGTTCTAAGACTAAAGACGTAATGGTCACTAGTCAAAATTAAGTACCGCCCACTGACATCGTTTCGTAACTGCACGTTTATCGATGGTCTGCAAAGTTATTTTTTATGAATGGAATGGTGACTAGACAAAAATTAAGCACCGCCCACTGACCTTCTGTAGTTTTCCATCTGCATCGTTTCATAACAGGAGGTTTATCTATCGTCTGCATGTTATTTTTATGAATGGAATTTTCCACTAGCCAGTAAAGCGTATTAATCTTATTCTCAAGATTTCCATATATGGCTCTGCCTTCTGAGTTCTATCGTTATTTTTAGGAATGATTTTATCCAATCATAGGTCGTTAAATAAATACAACATCGTACAATATTCTTTGGAAACAAAAAATTAAAGTACAATACATCCTTGCAACATTTTGACAATCAGTTATCATAAGGGAACTTGAAGGGGGGGCTATGGTTTTTTTCTAAAAAAAATATTCTGATTCCCAATGTTGCTGAAAAAAATATTCTGATTTTGGTGGAGGAAAAAAAAATAATCTGATTCAGAGTTTTTGTCATATAACCTAATGTTAAATTCTGGAAAAAAATTAATATTCTAACTCTTGTGTTGTCCGAAGAAAAATTTCTGAACGAAACAAATAACCATACTTTTGAGCATATTGTTTTAAGACTGACACAAATATTTTTCTAAATATATCTCAAGATTAGTTACTGCTACAAACATAAGAGCAAATACATCTTTAATTTGACATTGTGAATTTTTTGTTATTTCGCAAATGAAGGCAGTCGCATACGTCTGTATGTTCTTGGTTATTATAGAAAAAAACCACTCCAGGAATAGTAATTTTATTGGTTTCAATATTATAAAGTTTGTCTTAAGGTACCTCTACCTTAAGACAAACTTTATACTATGGACAAAAAAAAACTAGTCAATGAATTTTTTTGAATTTCATATATATTGTTCTTTGGGATGTACCTAACAAAATATCAAAATTTGAGAATAGGTTTCCAGGCTTATTTTAAAAATATTCCTTGAAAGAGTTACCCCCTTCTGAAGTCCAAAAACAATTCATTGTTTTCACTTCTCCGTGTCATTAAGGTACCAGAATAAATGAATATTTTGGAATATCAAAGACATAAATTTTTATAATTTTTTCATTTTTTTTTTCAAAACGGCTACCCTTTTTTGACAATATAGCCTGTAACTGGCTTTGGTGAAATCCAACAAAATTTGATTTTAAAGTGGAATAGAAAAAAAATGTGTCAATGAATATTTTTTTAAAAAGAAATATCACATTACTTATATCCATGCTACAAATCATTATGTTTCCAGGCAAAAAAAAAAAAGTTAGGGGTTTAGAAAGATACCCCGTCATATACCCTTTTTGTCATTTTCATGAAAAATGTACACATTTTTCACTTTTTTTAATAAGACAATGAATAAATGAAAATAAAACAGGCAAAGATAATGTTTGTAAGGGAAAGCTTTCCTTTGTAGGTGATATAGTTAGCGAATTAAGCTGTCTACAATTCTTCCAGTGCAGGAAAAGTACATTTTTAGAGTTAATTTTGCACTCTTTAAGGTAATTTGTCATTGAATTTCCTTAAAACTGGCCAGATTTATTGCTTTTGTGGCAGACTTTAAGGAATTTAATTAAATAATATAGGTCACCAGACTAATGTTCAAGATATAAAGCATTTAAATCTTCAACTTTTATAATGCATTGTATGTGAAATGTATAAATTCTCCTCAAAATTCTTGAATAGCGAAAAATCCTGTCATTTAAAATTTCTAAATTTTTGATATAATATGGTGCATTTTGTTTTATTTTCAAAGTGTAAGGAAAGTCTGGGGTCATAATATTAAAAACTTCAATATCTAACAAAAACATGCAAAACTCATCATATTCTAATATCATTTGAGACATGATTACCTCCCTTGACGAAATGCTTCATATAGCATTTTACACATATAATGTATTATTGCCAAGAAATTACTGTATTAAATTTGTATTTCAGTTTAATTTGAGAACTTGCACAAATCATATGTAGAAAATTCAAAAAGGAAAATACCTGGTAAGAAATACTGCAAACATAATTAATAATTATTACCACATTTTATTAAATATTCTTAAAAGTCATGTGACTAGTGTCAGTCTCTACATTAATCATTTTTCATTGATTTTCTCTCCAACTCGGTTGACCTCACTTCTTCTAAAGATTCCTCACTTCTCTCTATTCTGGCCAAGAGGGTGAAGTCACTTCTCATAAATGATCAAAGCTAGATTATGTCCTGTTACAATGGACGGATGAGGACAGTCACCAAATAATGGCAATAAGGAACATTTCATTGACCTTTTTCAAATGGTTCATAATACAGGCCATCTAACATTTCTATCCTACAAAAAATACATTCTTTAAAGAACCATCAAATGAACATTCCAGCTAAGTTTCATGCCGAGAAATAAAATGTCAAAACATTTTTCTCATTGGACCAAATGTTATACTTTGTCCTGCGATTGATGTTATACATTTATCCAGGTTCCTTTATCATATTGGGGCCATCGTGGTCCTGATCGTATACACATGGTAGTTGGATTTACAAATACCTATGCAATCAGTGGCAATCACCACTGATGTTGTGAGTTCGAATCTCGATCAGGGTGAGGTATGCAACATTATGTGATAAAGTTTGTCAGTGACTTACGACAGGTCAGTGGTTTACCCCCAGATCCTCCATCAATAAAACTGACTGCCACGTTATAAATGAAATATTGTTGAAAGTGGCGTTAAACACCATCAAACAAACAAAACTTTATCATATTTTATCCTGCAATGTTGGACATTGTGGATTTCTAATTTAACACAAATACCATACATTTTGTCAAGGACAGTCCAAGGAACATTCATACCATTTAATTATATTTCAAACTACGGAGTAGTTTTTGAACAATTTAGCTTTGATGCAGAAGCAATCAAATCACATTATTTCAGATCAGCATGTAAATGAGAGAAAAAAGTAAAGAAGTTTCAATGAAGATGTTAACTTCAGTCACAATCAGGTTTAGAGCATAACATTATAAATTGCCCCCTAGTTGTTGGCAGAGTAATTCTCTTCATTAGTGGATGTAACTTAGGCATTATGGCACTTGTTGAATCACCATGAAGCTTATCATACAACAACACGAGTTAAATTAGTCCATCATCATTCTTCTACAATCACCAAATATAAATAAAGCCAGAAATAACTTATTTGTAAGATGACAAATAGTAACAACCAGGGTAATAGCATACATTTTTTTTTAAAATGCTTACAAGACAATGTGTTCCCCTACAGGAACGGAACCATTTGGTACAGGTACAGGACCTAGTCTCTACTACTGGATACAACTCCTCCAAAAAGGTATGACCTCTAGCTACGCTGAATAAATCAAATACATAACTCACCCTTAGGGTGAGACATTAATGAGTACCTCATGCAAACCGAATGCAACGCTCCTTGAGACTAAAACTGGCAACAACTCGTAATCAACAACAGTTTGTAATGAGTGGTTGTTGGTGGCCTTATGTGTGACAAAATTGCATGCCCTAATCTATTATCTCCCTTTATAATTGTGTCAATACAAACATCTATTCTTAGGACCATCCCTTGTGCCACTTTGTTTTACCTGAATGACGTATTATTTGTAAACTTGTTCTCTTCATAAATATACTTAAATACTGCTCATTTGATGTTAAATTAATAACAAATAACTAAAAGAAACCATAACAATGACTGAATGAGTTTTACTACCGAGTAGAACAGAGAAAAAAAAACATATATAAAAACAAAATTTAATGTAGATAACATGCACAAAATATACATAAAAGTAAAATTTACAATCACAGATAAAAACAATCTTTTCATGTTTAAATCAGGTGGACCTTTTCATTATTGTTTTACATAAACAATGTACCATTTAAACACAATACAGTGCTCACGTATCTACTTTGGTGGCAAACTATCACCAGTTAATAAATCTTGATCATAAAACTTCTAAAACTTAATTTAAAATGACATCTCTAAGAGGAATAAATTTCTGTAAATTTCTCTTTCTGTTGTCCTTTATTTATATATACATATAATTGTGTTGAATACATGACAAATCTTTTAATATTACTGTCTTTTTTCATAAACTTTTATATTCGTTTTCTCAATTTCGAATTCATATTTCTTTAAAAATAAGTTACACAAAGGAACAAAACATATCAATATAATATTTGTAAATTAAAGTTTTATCAAATCACAGATAATTATCGTTCCTATGTTTTCCTTCTGGTTTTGTGGTCATATATAACAATTTGTATGTATTTTGGTGATTCAATCACAGTTCTCTCTGTATTATCTCCAGGTGATGGAGCCTACAAAAAACAAATACCAAATTTATTGTCACACTTTATACACAAAAAATAATAGTTTTATATTGTTCAAAGTCAACATTTATGTATTATGTTCTGTGTTGAGTACAAATAAATTTTATATTCATAGACATGTTGTTTTTCCTGAATAAAAAAAAACCACAAACAATTATACAACTAAATGCAATCTGACTATTCAAATAGATATATCTATTGTCATTGATTGGTTTGCAAGAAAGGATTTCCCCAAGCAATATCACATTGAATGTTTAGGCTTATGGTGTTTAACGCCACTATCAACAATATTTCAGTTATATCGTGGCGGTCAGTTTATTGCTGGAGGAAATCGGAGTACCCGGAGAAAACCACCGACCTATCGCAAGTCACTGACAAACTTTATCATATACTATTGTATCTATTACGCCTCGCCATCTGAGGGATTCGACCTCACAACTTTACTGGTAATAGGCACTGATTGCATAGGTAGTTGTATATCAAATCTACCATACGATCACGACCAGTCAACCACGATGGCCCCGAAATTATTGTGTGTAAACATCGAAGGTAAAATTAATAAATCTTGAATAAAAAAGTAATATATACTATTAGCTGTAGTAGATGTATCATTAATATAACATTATGTATCTGAACTTTCTTTAAACTGGGTACTATCATAAAACTGTAACTTTAGAGTGAGTGAGTGATTGATGCTTAACGCTAACTCAACAGTTTTTCAGCTATATCATGGCGAGAACAACTTTATTTTCTATGAGATGATGATGAGGTCCTCTTTGTACCAGACCAACATGCTTAGTTGGATTTTATAGTGCTAGCTCACTGAAACAATAGTCCGCGGGTAGACATGTTGCTCCACTCAGACACATTATCCTGATTCCAAGGCAACCAGGCTTTGCTCTTTCTTCTTAATGCTGCATGCTTAGTGGAGAAGCAACAAATACCAATTTTATAGTCTTTGGTTTGACCCAATCAGGACTCTAACCCACGACCTACCGCAGTCGAGGCAAACATGCTAACCATTACACCATTGATTCAGTTGAAAATTAAGAAAGTTAGCATATAAGGATGTGCATGTAATAATAAAAACCTACCTTTGGGTCAACATCAACTTTCTTTCTGTCTCTTTTGTTTTTAAATATCAATCCTTTAGCATTGTCTGCCATCACTAAATAATTGGGTGTAGGATTTGATGTGGATGTCTGTGTTTCCCAATTGTAAAAACTGGAAAGACAAAAATATTTATTGGTTTTTGTTCCAACTAGACATGTTTAAATGGAATATGTACTTTTTAACTAAGTCTGTGATTATGACCATGACCTTCAAGAGACATTCCAGCTGATTGCATCTTACACTCTCTAACGGTGGACAAATTTTATCACAGTGGTATAAAGGGATTTAAGTATATGAGAACTCCTTTCCACCAATGACAATTTAATGCTTATATCTTTTAATAGTTGTGAATTACTGTAACAACAATAGAGAAGATAGTTAATAATAATTACTGGGTATGTTGTCCTGTTAATAATAATTACTGGGTATGTTGTCCTGTTAATAATAATTACTGGGTATGTTGTCCTGTTAATAATAATTACTGGGTATGTTGTCCTGTTAATAATAATTACTGGGTATGTTGTCCTGTTAATAATAATTACTGGGTATGTTGTCCTTTCACTCAAAACAACTATAACAAATTCCTTTTCATATTTGGAAGAAAACAAACTTAAAATATTTACATGGAAGTTAATACAATACATCATTTTCCTGCAAAAAAAATCATTTTGATGGAAACTTGTGAATAATATTTGAACTTCCATTTTATAAAGATATGTCTGGATTCCATCAGATCCGCGTCTTAAAATTTTCCAACCTCCGTTATAAATAGTTTCTCAACTGAAAAACATGAATATGTTAAATCATTTTTATGATGATTGGGAATTTTAATTAAATGCAAGAAAATACAATTCCCAAGTAAATCCCTCAACGTAATTGTTCACTTGCCGTGGAGGCTACTGGCCTAGAAAATTTACTTGCCCATTCAAAATGCAGCACAGCACAGCCAATAGGGCAACTGCTAATTCAAACCCTGGTATGCTTAAATTAAGGGAACCATAAAACTACTTTCTTTTATTTTCTATTAGACCACAACAAACCTTAGATCTGATGGCCTTGGTAGTAACTTCTTTTTCCCTGAGAAATAAGGTTCAAAATCTTCTGTCTTTAGTCTATGTGCATAGTCAATATAACCAGAAATTTCTTGATCTCGAGCATTTTTATCTCTGATAAAAATAATGCTCTAAAATTGAAAATGACAAACGACTTCATTAAAAGTTACATTCATTGAAATCAGACATGTCTTATAGACAAATC
Source organism: Bathymodiolus septemdierum (assembly GCA_963383655.1). Classification (NCBI taxonomy): domain Eukaryota; kingdom Metazoa; phylum Mollusca; class Bivalvia; order Mytilida; family Modiolidae; genus Bathymodiolus; species Bathymodiolus septemdierum. Next base: position 83,833,468 of record OY726522.1, read on the forward strand.
GACATCCGGCCTATCAGGCCATATAATCATAAAATAATAAATTACTTGAAATATTAGGACTATTGTGTCGCCCAGTCCTTATCAGACCACATGTATTCTCTGATGAAAAACTTAAATAAAACTTTGATAATTGAAGGTGATCATAAGCATTTAAAGTTATATACCAGAGGCTCTCAAGAGCCTGTATCGTTCACCTGGTAATAAAAAAAAACAATTGGTCCTATGTAAAAACTATGTCCTGCAGTGGTAGTCATCTTGGAATTACGATCAACATAAAAAACACAAAGTTTGTAAAGGACCTTCCAATGATTGATGCACAGTTTAGGTTCAATCAGTGCAATAGCTTCAGAGAAGAATATATTTCTGTATTTTCCCCATATGGTTCTGTGTTAATACTATGACCTGTGGTGGCAGCCATCTTGGATTTCCGATCAGCATAAAAAACAGAGGACCTTCCAATGATCATTCCTGGGCAGTTTGGTTTCAACTGTCCAAGTGGTTTCAGAGAAGAAGCATTTTGAAACATTTTTCCCATAGGGTCCAATGTTAAACTAAGTCCTGCCATAGCCGCCATTTTGAATTTCATATCAGAACAAAAAACGTACAGTTTGTAGAGGACCATCCAATAAACATTCATGTACAGTTTGGCTTTAATCATATTTGTAGTTTCTGAGAAGAAGGCATTTGAACATTTTCCAATAGGGTTCAATGTTAATCTATGTCCTGCGGTGGTGGCCATCTTGGATTTCCGATCGGCATAAAAAACAGAAACTTTGTAGAGGACCTTCCAATGATCATTCCTGGGCAGTTTGGTTTCAACTGTCCAAGTGGTTTCAGAGAAGAAGCATTGTGAAACACTTTTCCCATAGGGTCCAATGTTAAACTAAGTCCTGCCGTAGCCGCCATTTTGAATTTCATATCGGAACAAAAAACCTTAAGGTTGTAGAGGACCATCCAATGAACATTCATGTACAGTTTGGCTTTAATCATATTTGTAGTTTCTGAGAAGAAGGCATTTGAACATTTTCCCACAGGATCCAATGTTAATCTATGTATTGCGGTGGTGGCCATCTTGGATTTCCGATCGGCATAAAAAACATAAAATTTGTAGAGGACCTTCCAATGATCATTCCTGGGCAGTTTGGTTTCAACTGTCCAAGTGGTTTCAGAGAAAACGCGTTTTGAAACATTTTCCCCATAGGGTCCAATGTTAAACTAAGTCCTGCCGTAGCCGCCATTTTGAATTTCATATCGGAACAAAAAACGTACAGCTTGTAGAGGACCATCCAATGAACATTCATGTACAGTTTGGCTTTAATCATATTTGCAGTTTCTGAGAAGAAGGCATTTGAACATTTTCCCATAGGGTCCAATGTTAATCTATGTCCTGCGGTGGTGGCCATCTTGGATTTCTGATCGGCATAAAAAACACACACCTTGTAGAGGACCTTCCAATGATCATTCCTGGGCAGTTTGGTTTCAATTATCCAAGTGGTTTCAGAGAAGAAGCGTTTTGAAACATTTTTCCCATAGGGTCCAATGTTAAACTAAGTCCTGCCGTAGCCGCCATTTTGAATTTCATATCGGAACAAAAAACGTACAGTTTGTAGAGGACCATCTAATGAACATTCATGTACAGTTTGGCTTTAATCATATTTGTAGTTTCTGAGAAGAAGGCATTTGAACATTTTCCCATAGGGTCCAATGTTAATCTATGTCCTGCGGTGGCGGCCATCTTGGATTTCCGATGGGCATAAAAAACAGAAACTTTGTAGAGGACCTTCCAATGATCATTCCTGGGCAGTTTGGTTTCAACTGTCCAAGTGGTTTCAGAGAAGAAGCATTTTGAAACATTTTTCCCATAGGGTCCAATGTTAAACTAAGTCCTGCCGTAGCCGCCATTTTGAATTTCATATCGGAACAAAAAACCTTAAGATTGTAGAAGACCATCCAATGAACATTCATGTACAGTTTGGCTTTAATCATATTTGTAGTTTCTGAGAAGAAGGCATTTGAACATTTTCCCATAGGGTCCAATGTTAATCTATGTCCTGCGATGGCGGCCATCTTGAATTTCCGATCGGCATAAAAAACATCAACTTGGTAAAGGACATTCCAATGATCATTCCTTTACAGTTTGGGTTCAGTCAGTTCATTAGTTTCAGAGAAGAAGATCTTTGAAATTTCAGCCAATCAGAGCATATTATTGGCCCTGGCAGCCATATTGAATATTCGACTGGAACGAAAAACAGTAACTTTGTAGAGGACCATCCAAGGAACATTCCTGCTAAGTTCGGTTCCAATCGGCCAAGTGGTTTCGGAAAAGAAGCTTGAAATGTGAAAAGTTTACAGACGACGGACGCCAAGTGATGGCAATAGTTCACATGAACCTTTGGTCCAGGTGAACTAAATAGGTGTGATATCAGTTGTCAATGATCAATAAATGTAAAGTCTATGTGAAGAGTAAATTAGGCTAAAATCTTTATGTAAATATTGCTTTGAAGTTCGATCCTAAAAATGTTTTAAATTATCCGAATCCATTTTGTACAATAGTCAATAACGAAATCAACTTAGCTGCAGGGGTCGTCGTGGTTGTGATCATATGGTAGTTGGATTTACAACTATCTATGCAATCAATGCCACTAAAATTGTGAATTCAATTCCCACTCATGGTGAGGTGTACTTGATACAACATTATGTGATAAAGTTTGTCAGCGACTTGTGGCAGTTCTGTGGTTCTCTCCTTGCACTCCAGTTTCCGCAACGATATAACTGAAATATTGTTGAAAGTGGTGTTAAACAGCATAATCTTTACCCTAACTAGGTGCACACACATATATATATATTTAAAGAATTCATAACTGATCAAACTTACTGTCATTTTACCACTTCTGTTTCCCTCCTCCCTCAACGCCATTGCTTTTAAGAATGGGTCATTTATCTCTTTTCCTGAGTGAGCCAATGTTCTGAAAAAAGAGTCATGGTTTAAAGCTGTGCATGATAGATACAAGATATTTATTACAAATCATTTTAGGAAGATTTAATAACCAACTAGGCATCTTGCAAGTCAAATTGTAAATCTGAAAAAATGCTTTGTAGATGTACAGGCAGAAGCCACCAAACTATTGCCGAGGATGTCAATGATGGGGAGATGATATACAAACTGTTTATGAATCAAACAGTTGACCACCTGGAAAGTTTGAGTAATCAGTGTATATCTCCCCTAACATTGTCAGTTCTATTCCAGTCCATCACGAGGAGTAATTGATACAAACTTATGTGATTAAGATCGTCATTGACTTTTGGCAGGTCTGTGAATTTCTCCAGTTTCTGTCACCAATAAATCCAAACACAACCATAAAATGTAGCTGAACATAATATTGAAAGTGGCAATTATTATAATCATTTATGGAAATAACATATTACGTTTCTGTGTATGACAGAATCTTGTGATACCAATTTACATTACCAAATAGATGTAATTTTCCATTTCAGTTATTCATCATGTCATGATATTAGGCCAAAAAAAAGTATATGTGTGTTTACTGTCACATGGCAAACAAATCTAGGGTCGGTCGGTCGGCATTAATTTTTTTTTTTTTTTTAAACTATCGGCAAAACCGGAAATAGTCGTTCCCAGTTCCGGAATTCCATTTTCGAAATTTCCGGTAAGCCGTCATTTGTTTTATGACGAGTTACGCAGTTTTTCTACCTTCTTTGCTCTCAATTTCGACAAAAAGTTAGCGGTTGAATAAATAAAACATTGCTGCTGATTAAACAACAAAAATGGTTATCCGAATTCGGTGTAAAAATTGATAGGGTCGCTAGCAAAAATTAGAATTGAATACTTGCCGATAAAAATGGTTAGGGTCGGCGGCTGAAAAATAGGGTGGGTCGGGTGACCGTTAGTTCTAATAATAAAACCCTAAATGCTCGCTTACTCGCAAGGGTTATAACGGGATGCCATTACACGTAATGGAGCAGCCGCCGAGATTTTTTACGCTCGCTTACAGAGCTTCTGACCCCTGCATTTATCAATAATAAGACATAACCTTTCCTTTTGTCCATTATTATAACAAGTTTTTATCACCTACCAGTATTTTACAATGTAATTCCCACAAAATAAAATCTTCTCTTTGAAAATTTTGAATTTCGTCATTTCCGGCCTCACTATTTGGATGTCGATACCATATTTGGCGATTTAGGCGTGAATGTTTACCAATCGTAACTACTCAACCATTCTCGCTACCCTGCAAATAACAGGGTAGCGAGAATGGCCGAGTAGTTACGATTGGAATGTTTACATCAGGTTGTAATAAGAAATACCATATTTAGAAAAGCACCGCCTTCCGTAGTTTCCGGTTATGGAAAACGATCGATAAATTTGAACAAGGTTGTTGCTAACTTTGAAAAGCATATATTTCTCAGCCAAACCGATTTAACAAGGACTGGGATCATCAGTAATTGTTATAATGAAATGTTTGAAGCGTAAATAGTGAGTTTTTATGTTTCAACTGCAACTTTTTTTTTGCTCCATTGTGACGAATGGAACCACGTTGTAGCTCTGCCGAGACACAAGTTTGTCACAGGAGCTACATTATTGCAGCTAGGTGACCGTAAACACACATATTTATTTTTTTTGGCCTTAAGTCAAGATGTGGCTATTTGGTATCTAGACAATGCACATTTTTTAGTTTAAACATCCAAATTTATATATTATTTTGCAAACACTTTTTGTTGTTTTAAAAAATTCAAGGTATACAATACATGCAATATGTCATCTTCAAATAATAATCCTATTAAGGTTGTGACTTACTTCTGTTGGCTCCTCTTTGACAATCGACTAGCTTCAGCTGCCTGTTTACGGGCTTCAAATTCTTCTCTTTTTAAGACTTCCCCACTACCTCTGTAACCCAGCTCAACAACTTGTCTGGCTAATTCTTCATCCTATAGCATAAGATAGAACAATGGTTACTTTTTCTTTTGGCCATTGACAATTTGTGTTGTCTGTTTTTCTTCGATGTATGGAATCTGATTACTCCTTTGGTATCTTCTTAATAAATATAATTACAACAGTTTTTAATTTCATGCTATGTGTACGTTATACCCCGGTAAGATAAAATCAATCATTTATTTATTTAAAGATATTGACTCATTACAAATGTACATGTATGAACATGACTGTTGTATTCCTAGGCAAAAAACTGGAGAAATGCAACAAAGAAAATATTCATTACAATCAGTGTTATTTGATTTAAAGGTTCCTATTGAATGAAACTCATAAACATTCACTCACCTGGCTATGAATTGCTTATTATTATTCAATGATTATTTTATTTATCTAGAATTGCTTGGGTTCAATCAACACTAATAAATGTCATGGTTAGCGTGTTCGCCTCAAGTACGGTAGATCATGGGTTCGAGCCCTGATCGTGTCAAACCAAAGACTATAAAAGTGGTATCCAAATCACCAAGATGAGCGATACATGTACATCTATCACAGTAATTTATCACGCTATGTCTCTGACTGTACTGTACTGCAAGTTCTCAGTTCAATAAATTCAAAGAGAGAAAAACATCAAAATTGGACAAAAAATACAAATTCTATGTCTTCTTAATATGCAAAATATTAGAATTCTGACCTCTTTTAGAAATAAAATACCCCCTCCCCCCCCCCCAAAAAAAAAAATATATATATATACACAGAATGAAGCCTTGGTTATCTGAAAACAGAGTGAGACAACTGCTGATATCAAATACCAGCCAGTCCCGACCTTCCTTCCATTTGATATTGAATGTCCATGCAGGACGCTTGTCTTTTTCGTATTTCTTTCTTTTTTCTTTGGTTTCGACTTCGGTATTTGTTTTACTTATTTTCCTTTTAACCCCTGGTTTTGCCCCACTTGCAAACTGAATTGGCCAGGCAGTGGGCGCTGCCATTTTTTATTCTATTTTAATTTCGTCCCGATTGGATAATTCGCCCCTAAAGTCCCTTTGGACGATTGTTTGGAATTTTTTTAATTCTGTTATTACCCTTATTCATCATAAAAAAAAATCCTTTGTTTGTCGACATTCATTTAAGCTTTCACGCAGCCATTCATTAATTAGTTTTATTTTTCGTAAACATAATAATCAGTGGATAGTTGACAAAGTAAGATCTGAGGGACGAAAAGTACCTTGGCACAAAAAGAAAGTATATTGACATGCGCAGTAGTTTAAATCGGATCTAGTCAATATTTTGTCCGACGATTTTCGACAGCTCTGTTGATGTGATTTTTATCTCATAATATTCCTAAACGGAATAAACTGGCTGAAAAAATCTCACAGAAAAACCCAGAATATATGTTAAACTACTCATTGCCATGTAGCTGCAGTCAAAATTTGAATTCATTTTGATTTGTAATAAAGCAGAAATTATCAACTAAAGAAATTTCTATTTTTAGTAACAGCAGCCATTTTGAATGGAGGGCGGGGCTGTCGGACACAATATTGAAAGGGGACCACCCCAGCCAAATTTGCTTTAATTTGGTTGAACTGTTCAGCGGTTTCAGAGGAGAAGATTTAAATGTGATCTTTCATCAAAATATGTCTAATTTGTATAATTGGTGTAAATCGGTTGAAAGAAAAATTTCACAGAAAAACTCAGAATACATGTTAATCACTCATTGTCATGTAGCTGCAGTTAAAATTTGAGCTCATTTTGATTTATAACAAGGGCAACGCAAAGCGTGGCATATCCCCTCGCCTAAAAATTTGACCCGGTGACCTTGACCTTTGACCTTGAAAATCAATAGGGTTCCAGATTCTCCTAAGGACTAAGTATGTACCAAGTTTGGTCAAAACCCATTGAAGGATATTGATTCTAGAGTGTTCACAAGGATGTTACGGAAGGACGGACGGAAGCGTTACTATTTCCCTTCGCAACTTTGTTGGCGAGGGGATAATAAAGCAGTAATGGACAATTGAAGAAATGTCTATTTTTAGTAACAGCAGCTATCTTTTTTAGGATTTATTTTTAATTGAAATATATAGGAAAATCAAAGTCAATTCTTATTTGTTATGTTTAAATTATGTACAAATGAAAATAACTCATATAACAACATAACGAGTAAATAAACAATCAAAATATTGACAATTCCGAATGTTTTGGTGTAAAATTTGTTAAAATCTATCCAGAATTTTTTTTTAAATATGGATTTGGTTATAGGGAGTTTTTTTTACATGTTGCAATATCTTCACGGTATGTGTTTTCGTGCGTCATCTGTTTTCATTTTATTTTGATTTCCACAGTGCACGCATTATTTTTGACGTGTCTTCCGGTTTCTATTTATGGAACATAAACAAGACTACAGCGTGACATCTGTAAAAGATGTTAAAGTTTGCTTTTAAAGACATAAGTACCAAAAACAGTGAACCTACCTACTGAACCATACTTTTTGTAATGCCAAAAATTTACTTCATTTATAAAGCAGCTGGAAAAAAATCCAGAAGGGCTATATAAAATTTAACTATGTCGTCTCCCTCTCAGACACCTGCTCTTCCTGTCATGTAACTGTCATGGGGTCACTGATCATACTTGTAAACAAAAGAGCTGACTGAAATGTGCCTGTTTCTTATATAAAATACATGTCATTTTGCAGTGCATTGTGGTTTCAGCACTAAAAAAAACATCTAAAGTAAACACAATTTTGAAAGTGGTCATTTTCAAACATTCTGTTATGTTATTTAGATGTAGTATGATTTGGTAGATGGCCAGAACCATGAAATTTTAAAACCAGCCATTTCCGGATTTTATATTCGTTTCCATCCCGTATATCGGCCTTGTTATCACTTCACACGAAAACAGATGACGCCATTTTACCGACAACTAAAGTTGCCAGATAATCGAGAGTATATTAAAATACAAGAATGGTTTTAAAAACAATCTTATGTACAAGGAAATATTTAACTAGCCATTCTTTGAAAATTCCAATCGTCATATGAATGAAGGGTTAACACTGTTAATCGCTATATCAGAAAATCGATAATAGCACGAAAACCGATAACAGGATGCTACTTTTGGCACCATACATGTATCGAGCCGAATTACCATCGAGCCATATCATATGGTTTATTATGGATTGAACAACACAAATAGTTTAAAGCTACCAGGTCTAAAAATGTCAGCACTTATTAGCGTATATGAATGGATAGCCAACAACTCCACACACGCCTTGTGACAAGACCTGTGGCTGTGGGCCGTGTGGCTGTGAATTAACGGCGGAATTACATTTTTTTTTTATCAATCTAATGTCAAAAATTAAAAGGGAGGGTATTATTAGTCACAAAAAAGTATGAATTGAAACCTCTAAATAGTAAAGATCGATTGGTTTTATCTGGAAATCAAGAAACTCCTCGTAAGTGTTAAAATCTGCAACGATATTGTCGGCTCCACCAGCACCTTCTTCCTCCATGTTGTTTACATGCCTTATTACTCATAACCAATTATAACCACATACAAAATATAGTACATAACAAAATTCACTCCAGAAGAAAACAAATAAAAATTAAAGTAACGTGTTGTTGTTTAGTATATTGATTAATGGTCAGAAAACATATTAAGGAGAAAATAATTGATAATTTGACAACTAAATGTTGCGCATTAATTTATCAGTTACTAAGGCATAATGGTTAAAGGAGAGATTTGCTTTCATCTCACGTTATGTCATTCTCTATCCAGAGTTGTCGTTCCTGCTACGCTAGACTCTATCTCTGTCAACGCCCCTTTTACAAGATGTACTTAAAATTGATTTAATTATTGTAAATATCATTAAAGATGAAAATAAATCACTCATTTCAAATCAATTCTCTCTTAAAAATGATTTGTGATCGTTTTTAACTTTTTAATTTTTACCTCCGCAAAATAGTTCTCCAAGAAGTGGTGTGTGTGAATGAATAGAAAAATGATTGGTGAAGCGATTTATATAAGGGTTTCGGATAGCCACGAAACGTGGAAATGTGCAAAGGCAGAGTTGCATGGGCAAATCCGCTGTTTTCCGTATGTAGAACTCTCTGACGTCCCACGGCTCCAGCAAGTCGAAAAAAAGCCGTCGGACGGCAGAGGAATCTCGGACTATGTCTAGAGGTGAAGCCAAACATACTCCACGGGTTAAATGTTAAATTCACATATGTGATGATATGGACCTTGTTGTTCATCAGATCTCTATATTTTGATTTTCTTCATCTAGAGCTACAGTCCATGAACATGAGTATTCGTCACCTTCGATATTTTACTATATATTTCATTTAAAACCACATTTTTTCAAAAAAAAATTTTAAAGCTACTTAATTGTATCTTTGGGCAAAATTTTATGAAATTTATTTCAAGACACGCAGAATTCTTTGAATTTTATTTGTTTATCTGATAGTAATTTTTGCCTGCATTGTTTTTGTTTTCTGGTGATTTAAACACAAATGTTGATTTTTTTCCGATTTTATTTTGGTTAAAATATATAGCAAATTTGACGTCAGAAAATAAAAATTGTCTTTAAATCATAAGAAACTAAAACCCCAAAACTCAAGGAGGGAACCGTATATGGGCATAACTCCACCCTCTTTTGTCTGATGTCACAAAAATTTAAAAATTAAAAAAAAAAATTAAGAAATTAAATTTAAAAAAAAAAAAATCAAAATTCAAAAAAATCAGTCAGGCCCCGCACGTTCATCGTCAATACGGACACGTGCGACCGTGGCGGAAGTCACTGGGTGGCGTTTCACTTTCCCTTCGTGGGACCCGCCGAATTTTTCGATTCGCTGGGAAACGCACCGGAAACGTATCACCGCCGTTTCGCCAACGTCCTGATCGTCAACGGACCGCAATCCTACTACTGTTCGTCTCAAATCCAACCCGCCGACACCGACACCTGCGGACTGTATTGCCTGTACTACTTCAAACGGAGACATCGAGAAATGGAGCTGTCGGACATAGTGAAAGACTTTTCTACCGTTGATTTAAAAGGAAACGAGGACAAAATTTTAAGATCTGCTCTTCCTGTCATGTAACTGTCATGGGGTCACTGATCATGCCTTATTACTCATAACCAATTATAACCACATACAATACTCTTCATTCATATACGCTAATAAGTGCTGACATTTTTAGACCTGGTAGCTTTAAACTATTTGTGTTGTTCAATCCATAATAAACCATATGATATGGCGAAAAAGTTGTATGGCTCGATGGTAATTCGGCTCGATACATGTATGGTGCCAAAAGTAGCATCGTGTTATCGGTTTTCGTGCTTCTGGTTTGCTTATATTCTTATTTTTATATTTTTTATTTCTTAATTATTTAAAAAAAAAATTAGTTTGGCTTGAAAATTTTATATTCTTTGATTTTTTTAGTTAGACAAGTGCTGCTTTTACTGATTACGTTGGTACCAGTTTTAAGTATCTAGTATTATTTTTTTATTTTTATTTTTACCTGCTGCTTCTTTTTTAAATGCTGCTTTATGTTGGAGCATCTGTGTATGGATCTTGAACAAGAGTCCAAAGAAGCACTTGCCACGTGGGTTCTTGTTCAGATCTATACACAGTTCTCCTTTTTATGCCTGTATGTCTTAGCTTATTTTAGTTTGTAACTTTGCATGTGACTTGTGTTGTTTCATTGTTAATGTATATTCGGTAAAAAGCTCCTTAGAGCTTATGTTGTACTGTTTTATTATGTGCCGAATCAAAATAAAGTTTTCTTATCTTATTCTTATCTTATCTAACTGTTAACATTGTATATTGTCATGCATTGTAATTGTCGTTATCCTTCTTCTTCCATTAGTGTGCATAATTCCTCTGGAACATTTTCGCACAATTGACTATGTACACGTGAGAGAGGGTCGGTTAGTGTATTAACAAAAATTTACAGGTGCAGGATAAAACGATCTGGTTAAAAACATCTGAGCTGGTCTAGTGATAGAATGTATTGAACTTAATAAGCAATCGAACTGTTAAAATTGTATTTTGTCGTGCATTGTCTTGGTAAATATCCACATTATAGAAAATATTCTGTCATTCTGTTTTTATTCTCACTGTAAATATGTAAAGCACCGATTTAACTCATCCAATACATGAGCACACCTAAAGTGACAGAATAGTCAGCCAGATGACGGTGGTCACAGTATGGTAGAAGTAGAAGAAGTATTGTACTTAATAAACGGACTAAATCGTGTTAAGTAGAGACTGACACTAGTCGCATGACTTTTAAGAATATTGAATAAAATGTGGTAAGGCCAAAAAAAAATATATGTGTGTTTACTGTCACATGTCAAAAAAATCTAGGGTCGGTCGGTCGGGATTATTTTTTTTTTTTTTTTTTTTATTATCGACAAAACCGGAAATAGTCGTTCCCGGTTCCGGAATCCGATTCCGGTATTTAATTTTCGAAAATTCCGGTAAAATGACGAATTATGCAGTTTTTCTACCTCTTTGCTCTCAATTTCGACAAAAAGTTAGCAGTTGAATAAATAAAACATTGCTGCTGGTAAAACAACAAAAATGGTTATCCGAATTCTGTGTAAAAATGCATAGGGTCGCTAGCAAAAATTAGGGTAGGTCGGGTGACCGTAAACACACATATTTTTTTTTTTGGCCTAATAATCATTAATTATGTTTGCAGTACTTCTTACCAGGTATTTTCCTTTTTGAATTTTCTACATATGATTTGTGCAAGTTCTCAAATTAAAGTGAAATACAAATTTAATACAGTAATTTCTTGGCAATAATACATTATATGTGTAAAATGCTATATGAAGCATTTCGTCAAGGGAGGTAATCATGTCTCTAATGATATTAAACTATGATGAGTTTTGCATGTTTTTGTTAAATATTGAAGTTTTTAATATTATGACCCCAAACTTTCCTTACACTTCTAAAAATGAAACAAAATGCACCATATTATATCAAAAATTTTGAAATTTTAAATGACAGGATTTTTCGCTATTCAAGAATTTTGAGGAGAATTTATACATTGCATTATAAAATCTGCCACAAAAGCAATAAATCTGGCCAGTTTTAAGGAAATTCAATGACAAATTATTTCAGTATGAAATGTGGCTCTTTACCTTAAAGAGTGCAAAATTAGCTCTAAAAATGTACTTTTCCTTTACTGGAAGAATTGTAGACAGCTTAATTTGCCAACTATATAACCTAGAAAGGAAAGCTTTCCTTTACAAACATTATCTTTGCCTGTTTTATTTTCATTTATTCAATGTCTTATTAAAAAAAGTGAAAAATGTGGACATTTTTCATGAAATTGACAAAAAAGGGTATATGTCAGGGTGTCTTTCTAAACCCCTAACTTTTTTTTTGCCTGGAAACATATCTATATTTTTTTAATGATATGTAGCATGGATATAAGTAATGTGATCTATCTTTTTTTTTAAATTCATTGACACAATTTTTTTCTATTCCACTTTAAAATCAAATTTTGTTGGATTTCACCAAAGCATTGCCAAAAAAAGGGTAGCCATTTTGAAAAAAAAATGAAAAAATTATAAAAATGTATGTCTTGGATATTCCAAAATATTCATTTATCATATTATACTCAGATAATTAAAACAAAAAGTATATGCTATTTTTTTGGGTACCTTAATGACAACGAAGCAGTGAAACAAAATGACATTTTTTTGGACTTCAGAGGGGGGTAACTCTTTCAGGGAATATTTTTTAGATAAGCCTGGAAACCTATTCTCCAATTTTGATATTTTGTTAGGTACATCCCAAAGAACAATATATATGAAATTCAAAAAAATTCATTGAATAGTTTTTTTTTTGTCCATAGTGTCCTTCTCTACCTTAAAACGACTATTGTATATTGTCAAACATTGCCGTGTCTTTATTATAGAATGTATTATACGTAATAAATGATACGAACGCAATCGTGTCGTTGTGTTATGCTCAGAGTTACTTCCCTTTGAATACGTTTGACCATACTGGAAACGTATAATTACTTCCCTTTGAACATACACATTGAGTTATCTCCCCCACTCTCATCGAACATACACACCGAATAAAGTTATTTCCCTTGGTTTATAAACTCTGATCGAACATATATACCGAATAACGTTATTTCCCTTAATTTACAATATCAATCCGCAACAGAATTACTTCCCTTTGAAAACACAAACGTCAGATTACCACTATCCAGAAACATCAAAGAGCCATGCCAATTTATGTCATAATTCGATAACATCGACTTGAGAAAACACGATAAAAACCACAGGGGCTTGAATCGCTTTCATAGAGGTCACGCGGCCTATATGGGCCATTCTCTGACAACTTTTACAATAGTGACGGTAAAGACTGCAATTGTGTCCCATTAACATTACAGAAAAACAACAAATTAAAATTAAAATACAAGTTGATATGTCGGTTCTTCATGTTAAATTATATTTATTTCATTAAAAGATTTATAAAATACATTAAGGTATATGCCAAATAATGGATTTACAAATTCTCTTTTTTACCGTTACATATAGAATAATACACGTGACGGTAATGTCCCAAAACAGGGATGAATATAGAAAAAAAGAATTGAAACTTCAAAAATGGTATTTCTTTATGTTTTATAGGTTTAATCATTACAGTAAACATTGAATAATAATATGCTTAAAGATTTATATATTTAGTATGTAAAATATTTCCTTTATGTAATCTGAAATGTGTGTCCTACGACTTTCTATCTTTACCGTCACGAAAATTTAACGTTGAAGAACGTCTAATATACAGGTGACTCTGAGATCGAAGTCACGTTGGTGCTTTCATTTTTACGTCATCGATGTAAAGAAACGATATCGTGGATCGACTCTCAGCAGGATTCAAAGAAACAAGCCAGTATCTCCATTAAAATGCATTAGTACCTTCAACGTCTTTACCAAACATAATAGAAGTTCCTCCGTTCACCTGCTACAACATTTTAAACGTCATGTAAAAATAAAACGTTGTTCCCGATAGCAATGCACATATTTCACCTTTAGAAATATTTTCTGTAATACACGGAATCAATACCGAAATGCGGAATTGTCTCTACCGTAACAATCTTTGCTGTCATAATTTCATATTACAGTCGTGACGGTAAAGACAACCACACTTTTAATCACTTTTATTTAGCACCAGGAATGACTTTGAGCACCGTTAAAGGCGTTATATTCAACCTCGTGCATTTGATTTATGTTGGTAGTTGTTATTATAAACCAAAATGTCTTTACCGTCACATACTTTTTCTTTACCGTCACAAATTTTCCTTTCCGTCACGAACTCAAAAATGTTTTATGTACATTATATTTGTAATTATACAACATATGTAACCTTAAATGACACTGTTGTAGCACATCTATAACCCAGTTCAGTTATTTTTGACCATTGAGCAATAGTTAAAGAATATAGCAAAAATATAATACATCCCGGATCTCAACTTTGAAATTATGACACACGAACCTTTCCAATACTTCGTAGATATAAGAACAATTATATAAGTAATTCTACATGTATCAACAGAACAATTCATTCGTTTATATTCATATCGGTTTTATTGTTTATGTTGAAGAAAAAGTAAGAAAATATGCGTTTAAGGTATTGTGACGGTAAAGACAAATATTTCCCCCACACGAGAATAAAAGCCGTAGAAAAAATAAATTTCTGATAAAACAGCTTGCCAAACACTTAATTCTGTCTCAAGGATGGTTAATTAAACGAACTATACAAAATGAACCATTTGTAACAAAATTCCCTTTCATACTGAAAAATCTCGGTATTTGGAAAAGTCGGAGAATGACCCATATATAGGGTATATAGGCCGCGTGACCTCGACTCTATGAAAGCGATTCAAGGCCCTGTGATCAAAACGACCACAATACTACATGAAACACGCGTGGAGATCTCATCAGTCGAGTTGATTATAGCCTTCCTTGATCGAGCTGATAAGCACAATCTTATAACATCTGGTCCTCTTGTCCGTTAAAATCGGTCAACACCTGAAATCGGTCACCATTGTGGAATGCACTGTCATTGTCGATGATGTCATTTATCCTGCAAACTGCGTCCAGAAATAGATAATTGATTTACTTTCACTTTGATCAAGACAACAATGAGATTTTAACAGATAAGAAAAAATATCTATAGGTTTTGGTGCCAAAATGGTGCCATTTTACTACTACCATTTTGACTTAATAATCAAAGTCAAATATTTCCAGAAAAAAAACAGTCCTTAGTCGATAATTGGCATATCCTGGGTTTGTTTACATTCCACTGCGCATCTTGACCTATATTTACAACTCTATAAGGCAACGACAATATATATTGTATTGTTTTCGTTTTGAAATTCGGTAATTCCTTAGACAATTTTCAGATTTTTAGCGGGAAATTGTGTGGAATAAATATGTTTTAATACAAATTCTGTACATGGAAATGGATAAAATTGTACATGAAAACAGAGAAATTCTCTGCTGAAAACAAGTGACGGCAAACACAATTTAATGAAAAAATGGGGAAATTATGGAAAAAGCAAATTAAAATATATTGTAAAATACAATCTCATTGGTCTATTGGTGTTCCACATGACTATTTTATGGTTGACCGAATTTAGGTAGCGTGGCTTGTGCGCAATTACAAAACTTATGCGAGCAAAAAAGGTCAGTGAGCCGACATTTCTTCATCGAATTAAACGATGTTTTTGGCATTTTATTTGGCTTAAATGCCCAAGTAAACATGGCATTTATCTTTGATATAAATACCCATTTGAATGAGAATAATAGCGAGCACAGAGAGCTCTACGGCAACATGGGCATGCGCATTGAATACACAATCTTCCTTATGATGAGATTGAAATCCTTTCGTCCGGAAGTTGATAAAAGTTGGCAGTCTCGGAGAGAATGCCAAAAATAAAATAAAAAAGTCTCCAATAAATGATTTTAAAACTAAAATGATATCATGAACTTCTAAAAATCGTATTTAAATAACAAAAGACAATAAAAGGTGCTTACATTGTTAAATTAATCAGAATGACATCTCGCTATCAAAGTCATGACCTCATGTTATTCATAGACATAGGCCAAAGTCGTCAACAACATTTCGCGGAATTTTAATTAAAATCTTGTATTTTCATTCCCGAGTCAACAAATTTCAAAACGACATCTATTTCATTTGCAACTGCGTCAATTCCGTAAATCGTGACGACATGTAAAAAAACACAGCACTTTTTTCAAGCGTGTCCAGATTATTAGATAAAAACCTTTCTAGTTACGGATTAGTAAAAGATAATTATAGAATAAATTTGACTTAATTTTGAACTACAATATTTTCAGAAAATATCAAATTTATTTTTTGGACCATTCACAGGGCCTTGTCACTATCCAGGTAAATATACTATCATTATCAATGTATAAACATATACAAGGGCGGACATCTTTTTTTACCCCCGCTCGCTTCAAGTCGTGTTTGTTTTTTAAATTCCTTCTAATATATTCAAAACCCTGTTTGGTTCAACTCCCAAGACCTTATTCTTTTCAAAAAATATCATGACCTCCCCTCGACTACCTCTTGTGAAGGCGCAGCGGTCGTTTTTGTCAGGAATTCGCCCGAGTAGAGAACAACATTTTAAAGAGTATGATTTCGATACTGAATATTGCCTTAATATATATATCACGTCTCTACTGTGCTTTTTCCAATAAAAAAAATATTGAATATTGATAAATATTTTGTATGTGAAAGCAGAGACATGTCTGATGAAAGCGGTACCTATATAATTCTTTTAAAATTAAAAACTATTTTGTTCACTTGGAGATAGCATAATATTGGTCCAAATACACATACTTTAAAATGTCGAAATGAAGATTATCAGTATTAAAGTAACCGTACGCAGTGCGGTCTTATGTATGGGCACAATGGACAGTTGCCCGGTGGTCCCACAAGCAAATGAACCCCATGCTAATCTATGTATGTTGTATACGGCATGATTTTTAATTTTTAAACACTGATTTTGTTGGAAGTATCAATACAAGAAATATATGTTTAATTTTATCGACCATTTATAATTTTATTTCTGTGAGTGTTTGTATAGATATGGGCCTCAGTGCACTGCTTTGACCGGGGCCTATATTGCTGACAAGACGGCCCTGACCGTACGTCATTCATCATTTACACTTCATGAATATATATCGGCTGTACATAGCATGGTATAGGCCAATATTGCTTATGTATGTTGCATTAATTGATAATTTCGTAATAAAGCTCTTTTCTTATGACTTAAAAGACCATACTTTCATTTTACAGACACCGGCGTCTACTATCCCCTTTAGGCTTTATAATGGTTGATACCACCCGCGTACTAGTACTAGTTAGTCTTCAATGTTTGCACTGTCCCTAGTCCAACAATAAAAGATTCCATACTTTTTTCTCATACTTTTCTATTCTACTTCATTTAACTTTCCAATGGATGTCATAGGGGATATCATTTAATTTCAAATACTAATATCCTCTCTATAGGCCATGCCTACTCATATTATTTTGTGATATTCAACTTTCACTCAAATATATACACACTGGCCAGACAGAAATGCTGTGCTCGCATCTAGGCAATGCCTACTCCATATTAAGGAAATGTCTTAACTGACCGATTTACGGTCACAGGTGGATATTGTGTATTAAGTTGAAAGTTTGGATCTTCACATCGTTGGAATGACACAATCCATATAAGGTCATTAAAATAAATGACGCGAAATGATTGGTCGAGGGTGAAAATGAATCTGATAGTGCAGTCCATATATGGTCATGGAGTCGAGGGGAGAGGGAAAAACAGTTTTTTTAATTTTTGTGACGTCAGACAAAAGGGGGTGGGGCTATGCCCATATACGGTTCCCTCCTTTCCTCCTTGAGTTTTTGCGTTTCACAAAACTGAATTTTCTTCTGGTGCAAAAATGATCAAAATCCGTTTAGAAATGACTTCACAATATTTTTTTTTTAAATGTGGTTTTATATGCGAGCGTCAGCGAGCTCTTTATGGTATTAAATGTGTACTTAGGATTTTTCGACAGACATAAAAATGATTTGTGATCGTTTTTAACTTTTTAATTTTTACCTCCGCAAAATAGTTCTCCAAGAAATTTTTAAGAGAGAATTAATTTGAAATGAGTGATTTATTTTCATCTTTATTGATATTTACAATAATTAAAACAATTTTAAGTACATTTTTTTTACTGTTTCTAAATTTTACAAAAATCTTGTAAAATGAGCGTTGACAGAGATGTTGTGTAGCGTAGCAGGTGCAACAACTCTAGATAGAGAATGTCCTTTTGTGTGTGGATCAATAAGTTTAAAAATGAGGGCCTCATTGGTGATAATATTTTTTTCATTTTAATTGTAGTTGCAACTGAGAACATTGTCAGGTTTTGTCGCATGATCTTGTTCATAAATGTTTATCCGAAATTTTTAAATTATAATAAATGTTTATATTTCATTATGAACTCTATCTTTTATTCTGCACTGAAAGTAGTTCAACTTCAAATTCTCACAAAATCTCACGAGAAATAAACAATCTCCAGGACGACGAATGGCGGCTGCTATAACTTTTTTTTAGGAATTTCACGGAAAATGTGATATTTTTCACTAACAAGTGCACAATTACACTGTAGATAATACTAAAATAAACGATGACCTTTTAAAATAGTAACCTGAACAGCTGCCACGAACGTAAGACCCAGATTTATCGAATTCACCAACTTTTATTTGTGAAATTGCCACTGAAAAGCTCACTTTACAAAAATGTAGTCGCCAAATTGCACGACACGCACGAACACCTGGGAAGTTTAGAGATAGTCCACAAAATTATACGTTTGTATCTTTTCATATTCCAAAGAAATCAAATAAAACCCGATTAGAACCCTGGCATAAATATATACAATGTCAGAGCTGTCGAAATCTCTTTCCTGTCTGTCCGACAATTATCTTCACGGTATGTGTTTTCGTGCGTCATTTGTTTTCGTGGTATCCATTTTATTTTGATTTCCACAGTGCACGCATTATTTTTGACGTGTCTTCTGGTTTCTATTTATAGAACATAAACAATACGAAAGCTGACATCTGTAAAAAATGATAAAGTTTACTTTTAAAGACATAAGTACCAAAAACAGTGAACCTACCTACTGAACCATACTTTTTGTATTGCCAAAAATGTACTTCATTTATAAAGTAGCTGAAAAAAAATCCAGAAGGGCTATATAAAATTTAACTATGTCGTCTGCCTCTCAGACACCTGCTCTTCCTGTCGTGTAACTATCATGGGGTCACTGATCGTATTTGTAAACAAAAGAGCCGACTGAAATGTGCCTGTTTCTTATATAAAATACATGTCACTGCAGTGCATTGTGGTTTCAGCACTAAAAAAAACGTCAAAAGTAAACACAATTTTGAAAGTGGTCATTTTCAAACATTCTGTTATTTTATTTAGATGTAGTATGATTTGGTAGATGGCCAGAACCATGAAATTTTAAAACCAGCCATTTCGGGATTTTATATTCGTTTCCATCCCGTATATCGGCCTTGTTTTTATTTGCCACGGAAACAGATGACGCCATTTTACTGACAACAAAAGTTGCCAGGTAATTGAGAGTATATTAAAATACAAGAATGGCTTTAAAAACAATCTTGTGCACAAAGAAATATTTAACTAGCCATTCTTTGAAATTTCCAATCGTCATATGAATGAAGGGTTAACACTGTTAATCGCTATATCTGAAAATCGATAACACGATGGTAATCTCGTTGAGATTAGGATTCCGAAGAAATTTTCTGTCTGTTCTTCATCCTAATTTCGTTTCAAGCCCTATCAAGGGTATTCTGGAAATTTTAAATTTGACCACCCGGTGCATTCCGATGGATATTTTTGCATAGACGGATTGGGTCAGATCAAGTGCAGGTAAGATTTCATAAATAGACATATTTTCTAGTTCAAATCTGCAAAAATATTGATATTTCCTTACCTTTTACAGCGTATATCCGACAAAATAATCCAAAATCTACTTTAAGCTGACCGCCATTTTACTGAACTCTAGAACTACACCACGTGATCAAAAATCATGACGTATTTTGGTATAGTCTGTTTCGTAGTTCGAGATGTTGATGTCAAATATTATATTATAATTTAAAAATCCCATATACACGGCTTGAAATTTTGTAATTTTGCTATAAATATTTTATTAAAACCAATCAACAGCCCATAAAAGATACATGCTTGCATATACACAGTAAATAATTGACATCGACCTTTCATTTAGAAACATGCTGTAGCAAAGTTCGTGACGATTTTGATCACGTGGTGTAGTTCATGAGTTCAGTAAAATGGTGGTCAGCTTAAAGTGGATTTTGGATTATTTTGTCGGATATACGCTGTAAAAGGTAAGGAAATATCAATATTTTTGCAGATTTGAACTAGAAAATATGTCTATTTATGAAATCTTACCTGTATTTGATCTGACCCAATCCGTCCATGCCAAAATATCCATCGGATGCACCGGGGGGGTCAAATTTAAAATTTCCAGAATACCCTTGATAGGGCTTGAAACGAGATTAGGATGAAGAACAGACAGAAAATTTCTTCGGAATCCTAATCTCAACGAGATTATCAGACAATAGGTCTGGCAGATGTGGACAATGTGTCAGACCTATCAAACATTTGCCGGACCTACATTTTTTTTTACAACTTCAACTGAATTACACACATACTGGCTAAATCCATCAAATGGTTTGTTTACAACTTCAAGTGATACCTTAGAATACTCAAAGTTAGTACAACACATTTGTGTGTGACATGGAAATATACATATCCTGGCGTGTCCGGGATTCGATAGTGTAACGGATTTTTTTATATTTGTGATAATATACGAGACTTAAATAAAGAAATGTTAACATTATATTAAAACACATGTATTAAATTAAAACATATCAATTTTTCAAAGAATTCTGATAAGAAATAAATAAATGGCTTACCTTTCAAATTTGGTAATAATCTCAACTGAACCAGAAACAGGGTAACCTCGATTCGATAGGGGAGATAACTCCGTTGATAGTTTCGATTTATGGTAAGTCAGGAAAACAATTTGCTGTGGTCCACCTAATGTTTCATTATCCAATGTCTTTACCATAATATTTTTTCAAAATTAAATTCATTAAAACACAGAAACGGTCAGAAAATCTTTGATTAAAAACTGTCAACAAAAAAAGATATATTTTTTTTTTACATGAAAATTTAACAGAAATTTTACCATATTATATATAATTTTTATTTTATTTTTTAATCAGCAGATAGATATATAATTTCTTATAGCTGACAACTTGTTATTGAATGTCTTTCTTTTTCTTAATTTCTGGGAGAATAGGCTATAAATATATCACATTTTTTAAATAGAATTTTAAATGTTAAAAAATTAATCAAATATATACTTTTTAATCATTTTTTAAAACATGGTGTAATGTGTCACTACTGGCTTTCGATATATTTTTTCCCGAGTATGGAATTCCCTATACTTCTATTTTTAGATATTTGCAGACAATGTAACAGACGACAAATACAGGGATTTGGAGTCGAGTACGTTGTTGTATTTGCTAAGAAAAATAACAATTATGTGGAGACAGAAATGGGAATATTGAAAAAGGCATTTTGGGCAGTTGCTTGTAGTAATTTTATTGCTTACCTCTCTGAATGGCATTTTTGTTGAACTTTTGTAGTATTCTCGAGTCAGTAACTACAGACGCTTTACTATCGATGATTTCCGGTTGGTGACATCACGGTGTTCCGAATGACAGCTAAAAATACCGACCTATCGAAATCGATGTTACTATCGAATCCCGGATACTATACAATACAATACAATAGACTTGTGTATGAAATAAACAAAGATACCAAGTTTGCATAATGCTAGCTATACACATGTTTCAAGGTGTTACCTCTTATAAGTAGCATTAGGACCGAATCAATTGGATGACTGACAACCTACATACTTCAAAATGAAGCACTCATAGTCATAGCCAAAAACACCAAAATACTAGGAAGCCAAATCCAGATAAGAACATACCTAACCATGTGCCATACACAGAATGAAGCCTTGGTTATCTGAACACAGAGTGAGACAACTGCTGATATCAAATACCAGCCAGTCCCGACCTTCCTTCCATTTGATATTGAATGTCCGTGCAGGACGCTTGTCTTTTTCATATTTTTTTCTTTTTTCTTTGGTTTCTACTTCGGTTTTTGTTTTACTTATTTTCATTTTATCCCCTGGTTTTGCCCCACTTGCAAACTGAATTGGCCAGGCAGTGGGCACTGCCATTTTTTATTCTATTTTAATTTCGTCCCGATTGGATAATTCGCCCCTAAAGTCCCTTTGGACGATTGTTCGGAGTTCGGTAATTTTGTTATTACCCTTATTCATCATAAAATAAATTCCTTTGTTTGTCAACATTCATTGAAGCTTTCACGCAGCCATTCGTTAATTAGTTTTATTTTTCGTAAACATAATAATCAGTGGATAGTTGAACGATACTGACAACGATCAACATGCTGTTGACAAAGTAAGATCTGAGGGACGAAAAGTTCCTTGGGACAAAAAGAAAGTATATTGACATGCGCAGTCACCGCATACTGGTTTACGGTTCATGTTAAATCAGTTTAATATTTTGTAAACAAAAATAAACAAAAATCGGAGATTGCAAACAACGACAAGTTTGAGAAGCAAAAGTAAGTAATGATGCCGGTCATCTTCAAGCGTTTTGTTGGTCCCAAGTTACTGAAAAATTGCTCCGGACATCGGGTCTGACACAAAGTAGTTTAAATCGGACCTAGTCAATATTTTGTCCGACGGTTCGATAGATCCGACGATTTTCGACAGCTCTGCAATGTTGTCGACTAATTAGACCCACAGGCACAGAAGGGATTTAACTGCTCTATGCATTAATAGAAGAAACAAATTTCTAATGGGATTTTAGAAGGGTGTAGAATAACACCTTGTCTATCAGATAATTTGTTTTTTCTGAAGAATATGGCGATGATTCCCAAAATTAATAATCGAAGTGACCAATCCTTTTTATGGGTGAACACGATTTAGGCTAATTAGATGCATTCATATAAAAAAACCATGTTCTGAATGCCATAGAAGAATGAAATTTGGTACAGATGTTGATATCAATTAGTTTTGCAAACACACCAAGCTATAGCTTAATATTATTATAATGTTAGAATTAAGAAATAATTCATGGAAGCCATAGTTTGCATCCATTTTTAAAATGGGTAGCACTATTTTCGTAAATATTTTATTACGAGCGACACTGTCACAGGTTGTCAAATGTCTTAAGTATTTTTTCCTGAAAAAATTATATATCAAGAAACGATTCAAGACTTTTTTTTGTTTGTGTGCACCACGGTCCTGTATGAATACATGAATTTAATTAGGAATGATGTTTTTAGTTTGTTCGTCAATACGCATGTGCAAATAAAAATATATCGGGAGTTTTATCACAGTATTATATGTAGCAAATGAAGGACGTCATGTTAGAATTATATGATTATCATGTCATTTCAATAAAACCTGAACATGTTTGACTTCTGTGGCATTGTGAATATGTTTACAAGCTAAAAATAGAAACTAGAAGAGGCATTGTAAAACAGAATAAGTAAATAAAGAGGTCGTTAAGAAACATGATGAATGAAATATAATTTACGCATGATTAATACTGGTTAAAACTGAATAAATTACTGGGAGTAAACATTACTACTTACACACTATCTTATATTCTGATACCATTTATCAAAACTTTAGTTTTCAAAACAGAAACCAGACAATATCACTGCGACCAAGAAAAAATGGGGGAGCAAGTGAGTAGGTCTTACAAGAATTTAATGTCTGCTTTCACCTCAGAAATTATTGTTTAAAAAATCTTTAAAAGTACAAAAAATGTACCTGCAATTAATTGAAATCATGTAAATGAAATCTGTTATATATTATTGTAAGTGTATATCTATGGTATTAATTAGAAATTAGACATTACATGTACCTTACAATAATTTATCTCATTTTATTTTTAGAATTTTAAACCATGGTGTTAACTGACCTACCATTTGAGCGGGGATCAATAATCCATCAACGCTATAACTTGTTACGACGACCTGGAAGTGCGCCAGCCTTCAAACGTGATGAAGACGAGAAGAAACATCAAAGCAAAGCTTATGCAACCTTTCTGAAGTATGTAATTTCTTATTTTACTGTAGTACACTCTTATACTGAACTCTAAGTATATAAATATTTATAGCTGAAAAAAGTGTTCATGGGGCAAACAATTTTAGAAAACCTGAGAAGTGACATTTAAGTTTTCTACATTTTATTGCAAATTCAGTGTGTCAACCCAAACAGGTTATATTTTATAACAGTTACTCTATAGATGTTTTTATACTGAGCAGTGTGAAATCTTAGATTTACTAAATGAGTATGTCAAAATATGTAATTCATGATATAATTTGTGTTCATTATGATACAGCTAAAAACTGCCGTCATACACTCATTCAAACACTCAAATGAAGGTCAAGAACAGATAAGAAATTCTTAGCAAAGACTTTATCCAATACTGACACAAAATAAATTCTTGCAAATAATTCAATTTTTTCAATATATATAGTAGGATAAATATACAGATTAAACATTCCTGTTCATTGCAGATAACTGCCACAACTGAAATATTGTTGAAAGTGACATTAAACACCATAACCCTAACCCTCATAGAAATAAAATAGTATATATATATAAACGTCTAAAATGTTAGCACAAAGATAAACATTTTAGACGTTTATTTATCATTTTTGTTTGTTTGCACAGTATCGTTAACAATTAATCTAATTCTAACACTGTTTGGTTTAATTTTCCATTTAATTGAATAAACCAAACAGTGTTAGAATTAGATTTTAGACCTGTCAAATTTTTGTTCTTCCCTCGACAGGATTTGAACCCACACCATTGATACACTGCAGCACCATTCGCTTAGCCTTACGTCCAGCGCCCTCGACCACATCCACTCCCTATATATATATATATATATATATTAAAAAGTCAAATGAAATCCGTATGCTGGTACATATAAAAGAAATTATTAAAAAAAGAACAAAACGGATTTTTCACAACATTCTTGTACTAACGTTTTCACTGCTGTTGCAGATCTTCAGGTACAATGTTTATAAGTGTATATATATGACGTTAACAATAGTGTGACGTTAACAATATAAAGGGAGACTGTGATGTTACGTATTCGCGGTAAAATATATTACCTATAAAATTAATGAACATCTTTAAAGTTGTTATAAGATTAATAAAAATCTTTAAAGTCATTGTAAGATTAACGAAAATCTTTAAAGTCATTTATCATTTAACGAAAATCTTTAAAGTCATTTATCATTTAACGAAGGTTTAAGAATATTAATTAATAAAGTTTCTTTTCTTCTTCTTAAAAAATCACCCTCTGTATTAACTTTATACAGCGGGAATATTTTGAAATGTCCTCCAGAACAATCATGGAAATGTTCATTAGCTCTTATTACAGTCAGGTCCTGGTGCCTTGTTTGTTGTCTGTGAACAGTCATTCGAGTCCGCAATTCAGTTTTGGTTTCACCTACATAGAATTCTCCACAATTAGAGCAAATAATTGCGTATACAAGATTCTTAGTTTTGCATGATATATCTTGCATAACTGTAAAAGTCCGTCCATTCTTAAATGTAAACGAGGTTCCTTCTATTAAGCTAGGACATGTCATACATCTCTTGTCGGTACATTTCTTAACAGATGGTAATGATTCATGAAAATCAAATTTTGATGATGACAAGAAGCCTTTCAGATTTTTCGGCTGCCTTTTGCTGTTTATAATCTTCTTTTTATGCAATACATTTTTCATACGTTCGCTACTGTTTAAGTTAAATTCAATTTGTTTCATAAAATGGAAAATATTGTAATCCCTTGGATTATAAGTAGTTACAAACGGAATTATATTATTTTGATTTAAGGTTACATGTACTTGTTCCCGCAGTTCCGTATGTATCGGTCCTTTTTCCAACGCTTTCTGTATACCATGTTCAACTATTTCCTCCGGATATTGTTGATTTTTCAAATACAATCTAAGTTCTCGTAGTCGCGTATCTCTCAACTCCACTGTGTTTGTGATCGTTATAATTCTCGAAGCCAAATTAAACGGAATGTTTATTTTAATATGTTTCGGGTGACTGGATCTGAAATTAAGATACATATGGGTGTCAGTATCTTTCGAGAAAATGTCCGTTATTATGTTGTTATTTGTTGATATACGAATTAAAACGTCTAAAAACGGCATTTCTATTTTGCTTCTGTTCATGGTGAAACGAATTTGGTCATTTAAAGAATTAAGTTCGGTATGAAAAATTTCAACGGGAATGTCAGAGTTCCATATAATAAAACAATCGTCAAGAAAACGCTTCCAGTTTTGTCGTACATACGATGCAAATTCTTGTCCGTAGCTATTCAAAAGTTGTTCGTATAAAATATGTTCAAGGTATCCAAGAACAAGAGTAGCGTAAGTTGGCGCCATTTTAGTTCCCATTGCGGTTCCTCTTTTCTGTCGGTAAAACTTACCGTCAAAATAGAAAACATTTCTTTCAAGAATAATTTTCACGGTTTCAAGAATAAATTCTTTAGAAAAGCGATCTTGTACAATGTTTCGTTTATTTTCCAACCAAAATGTTATTGCAGAAATTCCCAAATCGTGCGGAATATTTGTATAAAGACTTACAACATCAAAACTGATGAGTTCAGAATTTGGATTTACGGTCGTCGGCAAATGATTTAAAAATTCTAGATCGTCCCTTATAAAACTAGGTACTTCACAACATAGTGGTTTAAGTATAATGTCTATAAAATGGCTTAATCGTTGAGTGACGCAATTGGGTCCGCCAACAATAGGACGAAATTTTAAATCATCCGGATTTAAAATTTTGATACATTCTGTGTGTTGTTCCAGTATTGCGTTTGAGATTACTTCACTTTTATGCACTTTTGGCAATCCATAAAAATAGCTTTCTGTAAATGTAAAATTTGTAATATAATCAATTTCTTCTTTATGTAATTCACCTTCATGTTCATGTAACAATTTAGTTATCATTTTATATGTCTTCTGATCTGCCTTTTTATCCGTTTCTTCATAATACATTCCATCTTTCAACATGTCCAAAATTTTGTCTCTGTAATATTCTCGATCTAAAATTACAACAGCATTACCTTTATCTGCCTCTTTTATCACGATCGATTTATCTGATTTTAATCTAAATAAAGCTTGTCGTTCGTTGCGGCATAAATTATCCTTAACATGTTTATTTGTTTCAAGTGAATTACTTTTTAATGTATTAATTGATTCCTCTAAGTATTTATCCTTTGTAGGTTTAGGGATCCAGTCGGATTTGTTTCTAACTAACGGTCCTCCTATATCATCATCTTCATCTTCTTCATTTCCATTAAATATATAGTTAATTCTCAATCGTCTGCAAAAAACGTCAATATCCGCTCCAAGCAATGTTTTATCTTCATTTGGAGTAGGTGTAAATTTTAATCCATTTTTTAATAATTTTATTTCGCTTTCCGTTAAATTCCGCTTTGAGAGATTTATTATTTTAGGGTGAATATTTCTAGTTTCATTTAAATTTCTTTCGCCAACGTTTCTTCCGTCTTGGGATTGCTTGTTGTTTGAATCCGTCGGGGGTGTTCTTGATTCGCATTCTGTATGTTGTTCTGTGGTGTCCCACCCGCCTTGTCGCTCACGCGCTGCTCTAAAAAATGATTCGGGAAGTTTTTTCCAATGTATGTTGTTCCGTTTCGATGAACCACGTTCTGCTGTCTCGTACGTGTCTGGTTGACCGAATATTTATTTTTCGACTTCAATTCTCGGTTAATTTGATTAAACCCATCTTGTCGCCTGTAATTTTTATTTTTTTTTTTTTTTTTTTTTTTTTTTTTTTTTTTTTTTTTTTTTTTTTTTTTTTTTTTTTTTTTTTTTTTTTGCGATTGCAACTGTGAATTATTTTGGCGACGCGTAAATCTGTTAGATGCGCTGTGATTTTCTGGTTCTATGTAATTTTCATTTATTTTTGCTTTGTTTTTCCTTCTCCTTGTATTTTGATTATAATTATATCCGCGATTATTGTTTTCAACCAGTGTGTTTTCTTCTTTTCTAAATATGTTTCTGCTATCATATACCTCTTCATATCTTTCAAGCCAGGACTGTTTACGTTTCCAGATTTCAACAGATTTTAATTCTTCTTTTTGGCATTCATTTTTCCATAAATCTTGCATTGATTCCAAAATGTCGGGGTTGAATTTGGATGTAAAAGCTTCAAACATTTCATTGTCTATTTGTTTAAATTTTAATTCATATCTAATGGCTTTGTTTTTCAACAATTTGATTTCCACTTCAAAATTTCTTACTGCATTTTCTCGGCGAATTTTGCTGTCATCTTCATGCTCACCAAAAATTAATTTCGGTCTAAACTTATTTGGTAATACTGGAATATCATTATCAAGCCATGTTTCATAAAAAACTGAAGTGTTTTGAAATCTTAAATAATTCCAGAAACTTTGCTTCCTTTCGTTTAATTTACGTTTCCACAATGACAAGATTGGTTTTCTGATATTAAATATATTCTGCAAAGAATCCGTGCGGATTTGGTCTTGAGAATTGGGGAATGGTTGTTCTTCTACAATGTTAAATGATATTTTCAGCTCTCGTTTAAGTGTGTCCACTATTTGAGATACATTAATGTCGTTGCGCGATCTAGTAATGTTAATTAGCTCTTGTAGATCTTCATGAATCAATGTCAACTTACTTGATATATGCTGCATTGATGTAGTCTCCATTTTACACTTTAAATCCGTTTATTCTTCGTCCAACACATACGTGAATAATATATTAAAAAGTCAAATGAAATCCGTATGCTGGTACATATAAAAGAAATTATTAAAAAAAGAACAAAACGGATTTTTCACAACATTCTTGTACTAACGTTTTCACTGCTGTTGCAGATCTTCAGGTACAATGTTTATAAGTGTATATATATGACGTTAACAATAGTGTGACGTTAACAATATAAAGGGAGACTGTGATGTTACGTATTCGCGGTAAAATATATTACCTATAAAATTAATGAACATCTTTAAAGTTGTTATAAGATTAATAAAAATCTTTAAAGTCATTGTAAGATTAACGAAAATCTTTAAAGTCATTTATCATTTAACGAAAATCTTTAAAGTCATTTATCATTTAACGAAGGTTTAAGAATATTAATTAATAAAGTTTCTTTTCTTCTTCTTAAAAAATCACCCTCTGTATTAACTTTATACAGCGGGAATATTTTGAAATGTCCTCCAGAACAATCATGGAAATGTTCATTAGCTCTTATTACAGTCAGGTCCTGGTGCCTTGTTTGTTGTCTGTGAACAGTCATTCGAGTCCGCAATTCAGTTTTGGTTTCACCTACATAGAATTCTCCACAATTAGAGCAAATAATTGCGTATACAAGATTCTTAGTTTTGCATGATATATCTTGCATAACTGTAAAAGTCCGTCCATTCTTAAATGTAAACGAGGTTCCTTCTATTAAGCTAGGACATGTCATACATCTCTTGTCGGTACATTTCTTAACAGATGGTAATGATTCATGAAAATCAAATTTTGATGATGACAAGAAGCCTTTCAGATTTTTCGGCTGCCTTTTGCTGTTTATAATCTTCTTTTTATGCAATACATTTTTCATACGTTCGCTACTGTTTAAGTTAAATTCAATTTGTTTCATAAAATGGAAAATATTGTAATCCCTTGGATTATAAGTAGTTACAAACGGAATTATATTATTTTGATTTAAGGTTACATGTACTTGTTCCCGCAGTTCCGTATGTATCGGTCCTTTTTCCAACGCTTTCTGTATACCATGTTCAACTATTTCCTCCGGATATTGTTGATTTTTCAAATACAATCTAAGTTCTCGTAGTCGCGTATCTCTCAACTCCACTGTGTTTGTGATCGTTATAATTCTCGAAGCCAAATTAAACGGAATGTTTATTTTAATATGTTTCGGGTGACTGGATCTGAAATTAAGATACATATGGGTGTCAGTATCTTTCGAGAAAATGTCCGTTATTATGTTGTTATTTGTTGATATACGAATTAAAACGTCTAAAAACGGCATTTCTATTTTGCTTCTGTTCATGGTGAAACGAATTTGGTCATTTAAAGGGAGAATTCTATACAGCGGGAATATTTTGAAATGTCCTCCAGAACAATCATGGAAATGTTCATTAGCTCTTATTACAGTAAGGTCCTGGTGCCTTGTTTGTTGTCTGTGAACAGTCATTCGAGTCCGCAATTCAGTTTTGGTTTCACCTACATAGAATTCTCCACAATTAGAGCAAATAATTGCGTATACAAGATTCTTAGTTTTGCATGATATATCTTGCATAACTGTAAAAGTCTGTCCATTCTTAAATGTAAACGAGGTTTATATATATATATATATATATTCTTAAATGTAAACGAGGTTTATATATATATATATATAAAAGAAATTATTAAAAAAAGAACAAAACGGATTTTTCACAACATTCTTGTACTAACGTTTTCACTGCTGTTGCAGATCTTCAGGTACAATGTTTATAAGTGTATATATATGACGTTAACAATATAAAGGGAGACTGTGATGTTACGTATTCGCGGTAAAATATATTACCTATAAAATTAATGAACATCTTTAAAGTTGTTATAAGATTAATAAAAATCTTTAAAGTCATTGTAAGATTAACGAAAATCTTTAAAGTCATTTATCATTTAACGAAGGTTTAAGAATATTAATTAATAAAGTTTCTTTTCTTCTTCTTAAAAAATCACCCTCTGTATTAACTTTATACAGCGGGAATATTTTGAAATGTCCTCCAGAACAATCATGGAAATGTTCATTAGCTCTTATTACAGTAAGGTCCTGGTGCCTTGTTTGTTGTCTGTGAACAGTCATTCGAGTCCGCAATTCAGTTTTGGTTTCACCTACATAGAATTCTCCACAATTAGAGCAAATAATTGCGTATACAAGATTCTTAGTTTTGCATGATATATCTTGCATAACTGTAAAAGTCTGTCCATTCTTAAATGTAAACGAGGTTCCTTCTATTAAGCTAGGACATGTCATACATCTCTTGTCGGTACATTTCTTAACAGATGGTAATGATTCATGAAAATCAAATTTTGATGATGACAAGAAGCCTTTCAGATTTTTCGGCTGCCTTTTGCTGTTTATAATCTTCTTTTTATGCAATACATTTTTCATACGTTCGCTACTGTTTAAGTTAAATTCAATTTGTTTCATAAAATGGAAAATATTGTAATCCCTTGGATTATAAGTAGTTACAAACGGAATTATATTATTTTGATTTAAGGTTACATGTACTTGTTCCCGCAGTTCCGTATGTATCGGTCCTTTTTCCAACGCTTTCTGTATACCATGTTCAACTATTTCCTCCGGATATTGTTGATTTTTCAAATACAATCTAAGTTCTCGTAGTCGCGTATCTCTCAGCATACGGATTTCATTTGACTTTTTAATATATATATATATATATATATATATATATATATATATATATATATATATATATATATATATATATATATATATATATATAGTATGCCCCTTCTGTCTATATCATGTATTTCTGCAAAAAGAAAACATTGGTCATTTATATACCAGTCAAATTGACAACCGTATAATGGTAGTCAAGACTGTAGGAAGTCAATATTATATTGTACAATCGGTCAAATTATTTAAAGGTATTTACATATACCAAGAGGTGTTAAACCAGTAGCCGAACCAAATCCCCAAGCAAATACCAAGAGGTCCCTTATCATACAAAAAATGTATGTCTTTTGTCAAATGGTAACTTTATTATTTTCTCTATAGAGAACAGGAAAGAAAGGTTGACCCAGAATTAGGGTTCTTAGACTCAACTAGATATACAAACTCGTATGCTGTCAAGAAAAATAAAGAAACATGGATAGGACAGGGTAATGGGAAGAACGCCTCTGTAGTGTCTTTATCAGCTAGAATAGAACTCGACCAGAAAGACCATGATAAGAGAGTCAAGGTCATCGAGGTTAGTATTAAAAAAGAATAGAACTAGACCAGAGAGACCATGATAAGAGGGTAAAGGTCATCGAGGTTAGTATTAAAAAGAATAGAACTAGACAAGAGAGACCATGATAAGAGGGTAAAGGTCAGCGAGGTTAGTATTAAAAAGAATAGAACTAGACCAGAAAGACCATGATAAGAGGGTAAAGGTCATCAAGGTTAGTATTAAAAAGAATAGAACTAGACCAGAAAGACCATAAGAGGGTCAAGGTCATCGAGGTTAGTATTAAAAAGAATAGAATTAGACCAGAAAGACCATGATAAGAGGGTAAAGGTCCACGAGGTTAGTATTAAAAAGAATAGAACTAGACCAGAAAGACCATGATAAGAGGGTAAAGGTCAGCGAGGTTAGTATTAAAAAGAATAGAACTAGACCAGAAAGACCATGATAAGAGGGTCAAGGTTATCGAGGTTAGTATTAAAAAGAATAGAATTAGACCAGAAAGACCATGATAAGAGGGTCAAGGTCATCGAGGTTAGTATTAAAAAGAATAGAACTAGACCAGAAAGACCATGATAAGAGGGTAAAGGTCATCAAGGTTAGTATTGAAAATAATAGAACTAGACCAGAAAGACCATGATAAGAGGGTAAAGGTCATCAAGGTTAGTATTAAAAAGAATAGAACTAGACAAGAGAGACCATGATAAGAGGGTCAAGGTCATCGAGGTTAGTATTGAAAAGAATAGAACTAGACAAGAGAGACCATGATAAGAGAGTCAAGGTCATCGAGGTTAGTATTTAAATTGTTGAAAATATTTGTAGTGAATAAGAAAAGATTACGGTTATAGGAAAAAAGAGTTGCATACAAGAAATGGTGTTCAAACTCATTCTTTGAATGTTTGTATTTGTATTGTGTTATCAGTTAACATTGTCAGATGAAATATCAACCACATATTTGTGTTTTTGAAATACCTCAAACTCACTTTTTGTCCCAAAACAAACCCAAAAAAACCCATGCAGGAACAAATTTACCAGCAGTTTTCAACATTAGTTGCTTTGTTTGGCATTGCCAAGGCCTCACCCAGACTGATAATAATTATAATAATTAACAGGGAAAAAATAAAAAAATTATTATGGAACATTTACATGTATGTACAAAAGACAGTGTTTTGATGTAATGAAATATGGACTTTCTCCATCAACATATAGTTGAACCACAATACATGATTGAAAAGTTACCAATAAATCCTGGTAAACTGATGCGACGGGATAAGCTCTGAGCAACCTCTGACTGTGTTAGTGAGGTGACCACTTATTGGAGTTAAAATAGTACTTAAATCAGTTTGTGAGTGTTTTTAATTGATCATTTACAGCAGGTGACTGCAGACTTTAAGATTGACTGTAATTGTATTGTTTTTTTTTGCAATTTTAGGATCATATGTGGCAACATAAACAAGAAGAGAGAGAGTTAAAACGAATTGAAGGAGATATTATTAAAAATCAAAGAGCTGTCAGACACACATTGAGAGATTTTGAAAATGGTAAGGGCTTCTCTTGCTGTTCAGGGCAGTACCTTCACATTATTTTGATAGGTGAAAATATCAACTATTTTGTATAATAAATTAATTGAAAAAAAGATTTGAATGTAAGTTTACATACATGAGATCTACCTGAACCTCTGGAAAGCATCAGAAGTTAAGGACAAATTCTCTTGTTCCTGTCTTCATCTTACAGTTAACATGAGGTTGTCAATGATGAGAATAAGACATACCTCTAATAAAAAAAATAAAATACAGCACTTAGTCTGCAGATGAAAGGCATGTCTTAAATCTTTTTTGTAATTTGTTTATTTTTGAAAAAGGAATAAACATGTAATGTGTGCATTCAATTACATTAATCAATTAAAATAAAGCATGTCTTAATCTGCAGATGTATAATAACTGCCACACAGATGCAAGGATATCAGTATATTTTTTTTTATTAATTACTCAATTTACTGGTAAGGCCACCCTTAAAAATATGTTCGTCTCCCGCACCTGACCCTCCATTTCACCTATGGGTCGGTAGGTAGGGGGATTTTTTTTTTTTTTTCAAAATAGACTGCGTTCATTCACAAATCTGGTTCCTTCAAAGTCGAGCAACGGATTTTGTTCATTTAAAAGTGTAAACCAGTTCCGAACGTAAATTCTGGAACAATATCGGAACTTCCGGTCACGATTTCAGGTAACCAACAAAAAAAAAAGTCGTTGCAAATCATGCAAAAAAATATTTCGAGTCGCAACGTTTTCTTTTTTTTTAATGGTCGGTCGGGTGTAGGAAACAAACAATTTTTAAATTTTGGCCTGAAGTACTCTTGATGTAACAACAAAATGTCAAATCCAAACAATAAAACAAAACAGCTCTCATCAAGATTTGTGTAACATCAGTTTTTAGGGTAAAGTGACTTGAAATGGACATTGAATAAGAGGAACTGTTAAAGGAATTTTATCAATATAAATGTTATAAAAAGAAAAAGAAGTATTATTTAGTCTGTTTCATACCAAAAACCTACTAAATATGGAGCATACACCATAAGCACAGGAAGATTTTTATTTTTTTTTCAATTCCTTGCTACATAAGACGAATGTTGATCATAAATATAGTGAACACTCTGTACTTGTTGTTCTTCATCTCACAATGACTGTGATGTTTTTAATGGTTAAGGTGAGGTTTAAGAATAATTGATATTTAACACCACTTGCATCAATATTTTGGTTCTTTGATGAATTCAATATAACTGTGTAAGTTGAGTACCAGGAGAAAACCATCAACCGCTGCATAATATGACATATTTCATGGCACAAGTTTGTATTGAGTACACATCAACACTGACAGGAATCAATCTTCAGTGATGATGGGCTCTGTGTGAATATAATTTTTTTTTTTTTTATTTTAAAGATGGCATTAATCTAAAGCTAGACCCTTTAATATTTTTTGCAAAATTTTAAGCAATCAAAAATTGTCTCTCATATTAAAAGTTGTCTCCCTTTAATTCCATATTGTGATGATTGATTATCTTCTTTCTAGCAATCAATAAGAAAAGATTAGAAGAAGAAAAGAAGCTGAACCAAGGAATGGAGAAATATACTGTAATACAGAGAGAACATATTCATAGAAAAGAAGAGGTAAAGGAAAAAAAATAGCTAGAAAATATCTTTTGGTGAAGATGAAAATATATTATTTATATACTAGTTACTTATGTATGGGGCATTATTGTGATTTATAGACTGCCCTTGGGTCAGTAGTATTGACTGAAACATTGATGATGCCTGAGCTGCAGGTGAGGGCATTATCAGTGTTGAAGTCAATACTACCATCCCAAGGGCAGTCTATAAATCAAGATAATGTCCTATACATAAATAACTATTATTTTTATCTCAATGAAGGAAATAAGACTTTCTAAATAATATTGCTCATTTTAGTACATGTAAATGTTGGTTTACATTGACAACTGCATGATCTCCGTTGCATTTTAAAACCTTGAGCGGTCATTAACATGATAATGCCAGTGGGCATTATCATCTTAATAACTGGTGGATTTCTTTAGCACAGATTAATGCATGACTTATGATCATGTCTACACCAATGACAAAGTCGAATTTAGAACTGATATGAAATAAAGACAGATTAATTGATGAAGGACATAATGGTATTATTATACTGCACTAGGCCACAAAATGGAAATCTAGATAATAGTTCAAACATCTATCTTTTGTCATGTGCATATTTGCTGAAAGTTACTGGCTCAATGAGCAGTTTTCCCCAGAAGTAATTTTACTTTCAGCAAGTAATCTCATGGTTTTATTGTCAATATATATATATATACAATTGGATTGGGAACAAGTTTTTACAACTTACTAGTCCCTCTCCATACAAATACATTAATAGCATAAACAAAACAAATCAAATGACAGCAAATGTACAGGCTATATCAATTATAATTAGTAAATTAAGCAAAATCATGTCAAACTAAGTAATTAGTTACTGCTAGGCTCCAATAAAAAAGCAGTGAAATAACATTTATTTCTTACTCTGTTACTATAATAAAAAATAGAAAAGATCCAATTCTAATTTGATTATTTATTTGACAACCTAGATCAACTATTTTTCAAATATTACAATGTGGAACCAAATGCAATAATGCAATATCTTGGGGGCTTATTATAGTTGACAGAGCTAAAGAACCATGCTACATGTATCTTTTATCATAACCTAATTTATTTTGGACTTTCTTTTTGTTGTTTTCATCACATACCAATACCTACCCTGTACCTACCAATAACACCTTCTCAAGATAAGTATTAAACTATCATTTAAAGTAGGCTTTCTTAAAGAACAAAAAGCAGTCATTATATGAAAAGTTGATATCCATAATTATCAAATTTAGAAAGAGGTAAGTTATTTCCTTCATCTCATCAGGCTTTAGGAATTAACTTCTCAGTTTAATTATTATAGATACAAACTGTAATAACAGGTAATTATTATAGATACAAACTGTAATAACAGGTAATTATTATAGATACAAACTGTAATAACAGGTAATTATTATAGATACAAACTGTAATAACAGGTAATTATTATAGATACAAACTGTAATAACAGGTAATTATTATAGATACAAACTGTAATAACAGGTAATTATTATAGATACAAACTGTAATAACAGGTAATTATTATAGATACAAACTGTAATAACAGGTAATTATTATAGATACAAACTGTAATAACAGGTAATTATTATAGATACAAACTGTAATAAAAGGTAATTATTATAGATACAAACTAATATTATCAGGTAATTCATTGACATTCTGTAACTAGTCATTTCATGTAATTCATTCACCTTCAGAAACAATATTATTTTTTTGAGAGGCTGCATTACTAATACTATTCAATGCACAACCTCGTCACTGACTAGACACTTGAAATCTGTCCTGTCACAAACCCAATAAAAACAAGAGATCCAACAAATATCTCATTTTAATTTGATTTTAAAACAAAATCTCATCTAGGATGTTGTAGGAAGGATGTTTACTACATCATGTTTTTGTTGAAGGACAAAAAGAATTTACACAATGCAATTTGCAGAATAATGCATGATATGTGCATGTTTTGTTTTGTTTATCATTGCACAGTTTAAAAACATAAGAGGAGTGTACAACTGTAGACCAGCTAACTTTATATAGAACAAAGAAATGCTGGATTATCTAACTTATTTCATACCTAGATGACTGTAGACCAGCTAACTTTATATAGAACAAAGAAATGCTGGATTATCTAACTTATTTCATACCTAGATGACTGTAGACCAGCTAACTTTATATAGAACAAAGAAATGCTGGATTATCTAACTTATTTCATACCTAGATGACTGTAGACCAGCTAACTTTATATAGAACAAAGAAATGCTGGATTATCTAACTTATTTCATACCTAAATGACTGTAGACCAGCTAACTTTATATAGAACAAAGAAATGCTGGATTATCTAACTTATTTCATACCTAGATGACTGTAGACCAGCTAACTTTATATAGAACAAAGAAATGCTGGATTATCTAACTTATTTCATACCTAGCTGACTGTAGACCAGCTAACTTTATATAGAACAAAGAAATGCTGGATTATCTAACTTATTTCATACCTAGATGACTGTAGACCAGCTAACTTTATATAGAACAAAGAAATGCTGGATTATCTAACTTATTTCATACCTAAATGACTGTAGACCAGCTAACTTTATATAGAACAAAGAAATGCTGGATTATCTAACTTATTTCATACCTAGATGACTGTAGACCAGCTAACTTTATATAGAACAAAGAAATGCTGGATTATCTAACTTATTTCATACCTAGATGACTGTAGACCAGCTAACTTTATATAGAACAAAGAAATGCTGGATTATCTAACTTATTTCATACCTAAATGACTGTAGACCAGCTAACTTTATATAGAACAAAGAAATGCTGGATTATCTAACTTATTTCATACCTAGATGACTGTAGACCAGCTAACTTTATATAGAACAAAGAAATGCTGGATTATCTAACTTATTTCATACCTAGCTGACTGTAGACCAGCTAACTTTATATAGAACAAAGAAATGCTGGATTATCTAACTTATTTCATACCTAGATGACTGTAGACCAGCTAACTTTATATAGAACAAAGAAATGCTGGATTATCTAACTTATTTCATACCTAAATGACTGTAGACCAGCTAACTTTATATAGAACAAAGAAATGCTGGATTATCTAACTTATTTCATACCTAGATGACTGTAGACCAGCTAACTTTATATAGAACAAAGAAATGCTGGATTATCTAACTTATTTCATACCTAGATGACTGTAGACCAGCTAACTTTATATAGAACAAAGAAATGCTGGATTATCTAACTTATTTCATACCTAAATGACTGTAGACCAGCTAACTTTATATAGAACAAAGAAATGCTGGATTATCTAACTTATTTCATACCTAGATGACTGTAGACCAGCTAACTTTATATAGAACAAAGAAATGCTGGATTATCTAACTTATTTCATACCTAGCTGACTGTAGACCAGCTAACTTTATATAGAACAAAGAAATGCTGGATTATCTAACTTATTTCATACCTAGATGACTGTAGACCAGCTAACTTTATATAGAACAAAGAAATGCTGGATTATCTAACTTATTTCATACCTAGATGACTGTAGACCAGCTAACTTTATATAGAACAAAGAAGTGCTGGATTATCTAACTTATTTCATACCTAGCTGACTGTAGACCAGCTAACTTTATATAGAACAAAGAAATGCTGGATTATCTAACTTATTTCATACCTAGATGACTGTAGACCAGCTAACTTTATATAGAACAAAGAAATGCTGGATTATCTAACTTATTTCATACCTAGCTGACTGTAGACCAGCTAACTTTATATAGAACAAAGAAATGCTGGATTATCTAACTTATTTCATACCTAGATGACTGTAGACCAGCTAACTTTATATAGAACAAAGAAATGCTGGATTATCTAACTTATTTCATACCTAGCTGACTGTAGACCAGCTAACTTTATATAGAACAAAGAAATGCTGGATTATCTAACTTATTTCATACCTAGATGACTGTAGACCAGCTAACTTTATATAGAACAAAGAAATGCTGGATTATCTAACTTATTTCATACCTAGATGACTGTAGACCAGCTAACTTTATATAGAACAAAGAAGTGCTGGATTATCTAACTTATTTCATACCTAGCTGACTGTAGACCAGCTAACTTTATATAGAACAAAGAAATGCTGGATTATCTAACTTATTTCATACCTAGATGACTGTAGACCAGCTAACTTTATATAGAACAAAGAAATGCTGGATTATCTAACTTATTTCATACCTAGCTGACTGTAGACCAGCTAACTTTATATAGAACAAAGAAATGCTGGATTATCTAACTTATTTCATACCTAGATGACTGTAGACCAGCTAACTTTATATAGAACAAAGAAATGCTGGATTATCTAACTTATTTCATACCTAGCTGACTGTAGACCAGCTAACTTTATATAGAACAAAGAAATGCTGGATTATCTAACTTATTTCATACCTAGATGACTGTAGACCAGCTAACTTTATATAGAACAAAGAAATGCTGGATCATCTAACTTATTTCATACCTAGATGACTGTAGACCAGCTAACTTTATATAGAACAAAGAAATGCTGGATTATCTAACTTATTTCATACCTAGATGACTGTAGACCAGCTAACTTTATATAGAACAAAGAAATGCTGGATTATCTAACTTATTTCATACCTAGATGACTGTAGACCAGCTAACTTTTTATAGAACAAAGAAATGCTGGATTATCTAACTTATTTCATACCTAGATGACTGTAGACCAGCTAACTTTATATAGAACAAAGAAATGCTGGATTATCTAACTTATTTCATACCTAGCTGACTGTAGACCAGCTAACTTTATATAGAACAAAGAAATGCTGGATTATCTAACTTATTTCATACCTAGATGACTGTAGACCAGCTAACTTTATATAGAACAAAGAAATGCTGGATTATCTAACTTATTTCATACCTAGATGACTGTAGACCAGCTAACTTTATATAGAACAAAGAAATGCTGGATTATCTAACTTATTTCATACCTAGATGACTGTAGACCAGCTAACTTTATATAGAACAAAGAAATGCTGGATTATCTAACTTATTTCATACCTAGATGACTGTAGACCAGCTAAGTTTATATAGAACAAAGAAATGCTGGATTATCTAACTTATTTCATACCTAGATGACTGTAGACCAGCTAACTTTATATAGAACAAAGAAGTGCTGGATTATCTAACTTATTTCATACCTAGATGACTGTAGACCAGCTAACTTTATATAGAACAAAGAAATGCTGGATTATCTAACTTATTTCATACCTAGATGACTGTAGACCAGCTAACTTTATATAGAACAAAGAAATGCTGGATTATCTAACTTATTTCATACCTAGATGACTGTAGACCAGCTAACTTTATATAGAACAAAGAAATGCTGGATTATCTAACTTATTTCATACCTAGATGACTGTAGACCAGCTAACTTTATATAGAACAAAGAAGTGCTGGATTATCTAACTTATTTCATACCTAGATGACTGTAGACCAGCTAACTTTATATAGAACAAAGAAATGCTGGATTATCTAACTTATTTCATACCTAGATGACTGTAGACCAGCTAACTTTATATAGAACAAAGAAATGCTGGATTATCTAACTTATTTCATACCTAGATGACTGTAGACCAGCTAACTTTATATAGAACAAAGAAATGCTGGATTATCTAACTTATTTCATACCTAGATGACTGTAGACCAGCTAACTTTATATAGAACAAAGAAATGCTGGATTATCTAACTTATTTCATACCTAGATGACTGTAGACCAGCTAACTTTATATAGAACAAAGAAGTGCTGGATTATCTAACTTATTTCATACCTAGATGACTGTAGACCAGCTAACTTTATATAGAACAAAGAAATGCTGGATTATCTAACTTATTTCATACCTAGATGACTGTAGACCAGCTAACTTTATATAGAACAAAGAAGTGCTGGATTATCTAACTTATTTCATACCTAGATGACTGTAGACCAGCTAACTTTATATAGAACAAAGAAATGCTGGATTATCTAACTTATTTCATACCTAGATGACTGTAGACCAGCTAACTTTATATAGAACAAAGAAATGCTGGATTATCTAACTTATTTCATACCTAGATGACTGTAGACCAGCTAACTTTATATAGAACAAAGAAATGCTGGATTATCTAACTTATTTCATACCTAGATGACTGTAGACCAGCTAACTTTATATAGAACAAAGAAGTGCTGGATTATCTAACTTATTTCATACCTAGATGACTGTAGACCAGCTAACTTTATATAGAACAAAGAAATGCTGGATTATCTAACTTATTTCATACCTAGATGACTGTAGACCAGCTAACTTTATATAGAACAAAGAAATGCTGGATTATCTAACTTATTTCATACCTAGTGCTGGATTATCTAACTTATTTCATACCTAGTGCTGGATTATCTAACTTATTTCATACCTAGTGCTGGATTATCTAACTTATTTCATACCTAGTGCTGGATTATCTAACTTATTTCATACCTAGTGCTGGATTATCTAACTTATTTCATACCTAGTGCTGGATTATCTAACTTATTTCATACCTAGTGCTGGATTATCTAACTTATTTCATACCTAGCTGATCTTATAAATTGGTTTTGGTTTGATATCAGTTTTTTTTTAAGAAAAACCTCAGACATGAAGATTTACCTATATCATTGTTTGTATAAGTTAAGACCTGATTATATTCTGATTGCCCTTTGGTATCTTCAGGTTCTTCTTATGTAGTTGTCTGTAAACATTATAACATGAGTCTTGATGAGATTGGTTCTAGGTTCAAACCCACCTCGTGTTAGAGATTGGTTCTAGGTTCAAACCCACCTCATGTTATAATGTTTGTTGTTAGAAGTCAACAACATTAACCACTCGGTCACTCAGGCACCCTTTGGTGTTACATCATAGATCAGTTTTAACTTCTCATACACAGCAGGACAACATTAACCACACGGTCACTCAGGCACCCTTTGGTGTTACATCATAGATCAGTTTTAACTTCTCATACACAGCAGGACAACATTAACCACACGGTCACTCAGGCACCCTTTGGTGTTACATCATAGATCAGTTTTAACTTCTCATACACAGCAGGACAACATTAACCACACGGTCACTCAGGCACCCTTTGGTGTTACATCATAGATCAGTTTTAACTTCTCATACACAGCAGGCTGGTATGTTTAAGTAAGAAATTAGTGTCACATTATTTTCTCCTTGTATCCTCAAACAAATGTTAATCAGGTTTCTTTAAAAACTTGAAACTTGATCTGTAAATATCTACATTGTACATCAAATGATCAAGTAAAAAATCATCACCTCTGGCTCTGTATATTGCTGTTCCACAATTGATTTAAATACACATTCAATTTTTTATGAAGTTTTGCTGTTTTATTAGACGACCTGTGTAACAGACATAAGATATATAGAAGTCACTCTATCATATCATATTATCATTATCACACCATTGTTAATCCACAATCACTCTTTCTACTACTGATTGATTGATTGTGAGTTGTATTTCAGCAATGTTCATAATTCAGATGGGTTGTCAGGATAGGGATGGAAAAGTTGGCCTTACAGAGGTGTATTTATGACCCCCTCCATACATACTGTTAGTCATTAGGAGCAGATGCAAAATGAGGCAGTGGTTTTATCCTGGGCCTCTGATTCAGCCGTCACAACTAGTAACCAATACTTTTTGTTTTTGGTGCTGATATGAAATCCAAGATGTAGTAATATAAAATAGTCCAACTTTCAGCATGTTCTATTTTTGTATTAGAATTATCTCCCTTTAAACATTTATTTCAGCAAATCATTTTTTTGGGGCAATTTATGCATGATGACATGTGTTTAATATATTTTGTATTCAAAATTGCAGTTGTAATTATATTCTAGTCTTCAATAGAGCTAGTAAAGCTGACTGATTGTAGAGGATGTATTATACTTCCATTGAACAACTCTGTATCTTCTAATTTATTTTGGACCAAATTTGTACCTTATCATATGTAAATAAGGCAAAAAATTTTAAAAATATCTGATCCCAGAAATCTGATTAAAACTTATTAATTATTACTTTATTCAACTGGTGATCAGAGAGAAACATTAGAGGTGAGGTATACACACTCGACCCTCAGAGCCTCTTCATAGAGGTGAGGTGTACTCACTTGACTCTTTGAGCCTCTGGATAGAGGTGAGGTATACACACTCGACCCTCTGAACCTCTTGATAGAGGTGAGGTGTACTCACTTGACTTTCTGAGCCTCTTGATAGAGGTGATGTATATACACTCGACCCTCTGAGCCTTAGGATAGTAGTGAGGTATACACACTCAATCCTCTGAGCATCAGGATAGAGGTGAGGTATACACATTCGACCCTCTGAGCCTTGGGATAGAGGTGAGGTAATCACACTCGACCCTCTTAGCCTCGGGATAGAGGTAAGGTATACACACTCAACCCTCTGAGCCTCTGGATAGAGGTGAGGTATACACACTCGACCCTCTGAGCCTCTTGATAGAGGTGATGTATACACACTCGACTCTCAGAGCCTCTTGATAGAGGTGAGGTGTACTCACTTGACTGAGCCTCTGGATAGAGGTGAGGTATACACACTCGACCCTCTGAGCCTCTTGATAGAGGTGAGGTGTACTCGCCTGACTCTCTGAGCCTCTGGATAGTGGTGAGGTATACACACTCAATCCTCTGAGCCTCAGGATAGAGGTGAGGTATACACATTCGACCCTCTGAGCCTTGGGATAGAGGTGAGGTATACACACTCGACCCTCTGAGCCTTAGGATTGATGTGAAGTATACACACTCGACCCTCTGAGCCTTGGGATAGAGGTGAAGTATACACACTCGACCCTCTGAGCCTTAGGATAGTGGTGAGGTATACACACTCAGTCCTCAGAGCCTCTTGATAGAGGTGAGGTATACACACTCGAACCTCTTAGCCTTGGGATAGAGGTGATGTATATACACTCAACCCTCTGAGCCTCAGGATAGAGGTGAGGTATACACACTCGACCCTCTGAACCTCAGGATAGAGGTGAGGTATACACACTCAATCCTCTGAGCCTTGGGATATAGGTGAGGTATATACACTCGACCCTCTGAGCCTTGGGATAGAGGTGATTTATACACACTCGACCCTCTGAGCCTTGGGATAGAGATGCGGTATTCACACTCAATCCTCTGAGCCTTGGGATAGAGATGAGGTATACACTCGGCCTTCTGAGCCTTGGGATAGAGGTGAGGTATACACACTCGACCCTCTGAGCCTTGGGATAGAGGTGAGGTATACACACTCGACCCTCTGAGCCTTAGGATAGTGGTGAGGTATACACACTCAATCCTCAGAGCCTCTTGATAGAGGTGAGGTATACACACTCGACCCTCTGAGCCTTGGGATAGTGGTGAGGTATACACACTCAACCCTCTG
The DNA here is from genome assembly GCA_963383655.1 of Bathymodiolus septemdierum. Lineage (NCBI taxonomy): Eukaryota > Metazoa > Mollusca > Bivalvia > Mytilida > Modiolidae > Bathymodiolus > Bathymodiolus septemdierum. Next base: position 83,878,336 of record OY726522.1, read on the forward strand.
AGCCTTGGGATAGAGGTGAGGTATACACACTCAACCCTCTGAGCCTCAGGATAGAGGTGAGGTATACACACTCGACCCTCTGAACCTCGGGATAGAGGTGAGGTATACACACTCGATCCTCTGAGCATTGGGATAGAGGTGAGGTATACACACTCGATCCTCTGAGCCTTGGGATAGGGGTGAGGTATACACACTCGACCCTCTGAGCCTCGGGATAGAGGTGAGGTATACACACTCGACCCTCTGAGCCTTAGGATCTGGTTTAGATTTCTACATGTCCATCTGTCTTAAGATCCTTTATTTGTCAACTTTCGTAACAGACACACACATGTTAGATTTCTTAATTTTGCATTTGTTTCAGTTTCAAATTACCACTACCAGTAATATGTTTATATGGATTTATTTCAGCTAAGTAGAGCACGAGGTAGAAGAGCAGTATTGTCTGCCACAGAGGCTAAAAGACAAGGTAGAAAGATGTTTCTACAGCAGTAAGTCCATGTTTGTTTATTTAACATTTGTCTCACATTATTTTTAACTTTCACTTTCACTTTCAGTCGACAAAAGATCGTTTACAACACTCAATAAACTTTGATCAAGGTAGTAAATCTGCAGGAAGAAAGAATGAAGTCCACAAGTAAGTTAAGGCTGACATCAATTAATTCTATGTTTAACATCAGGTTGAAATTGCAGGCTTATTGAGACAGGTGGTTAAATAATTACAGAATATAAAACTGAAGCAATTTTTTATAATAAGAAATAAATGAATGAAATCAGATTTGAACTTAATACAAAAAGGAAAATTAATATTTTGTTATTGTTAACTATCCAACCAGGAACTGTTTTCTATTCATTGATAATGATTTCATTGTATTCAATTAAGCTATAATCTCTTATACAGAAGGGCCCGTGTGACTCAATGAGCTAGGTAGTTGGATTACCTTACAACTCATACAAATCTATCACCAATACGGCGTGGGTTTGCGCCCGGCTTTGTAAATTACATAAAGGGGTGCACTTGACTCGCAACTGCAAGTGATAAAGTTTACCAGCTGCTTGCCCATAGTCGGTGGTTCTCTCTGGGTACTCCGGTTTCTTCCACCACTAAAACTGGTCGCCATGATATGGCTGAAATATTGCTGAAAGTGGCGTTAAGCACAATAAATCAAATCAATCAAATCAAAATCTTATACAATCATGCTGCTTAGTGTATATCATCACCACCCTTTCAATAAGCCTGACTTGCTTGATATTAAACATAGAAATTATAAAGGATGGCTTTTAGAAAAAGAAGTGAAATGGGTTTTGTAAAATTTACTTATGCTGTGGATGTATTTTCTTTTTGTTGCTAAAGCACCTTTAATCTTTAATGGCACTGCTTAACCTTAAAATCTTATAGATCAATCTGTGTTTGCTTCTAAGTATCTCTACACAATCTTTTTACAGTACCTTGTGTTAAAGTATTATGACATAAAAATGCTGTTGTGAAAAAAACATATACATGTACAGTCAAACCTACCTTAAAGGGTACATCTATATAGTCATTGTCTATAAAGAGCAGTTTCATTTTTCCCATTGATGAATAGGGTATATAACTTTAACCTGTATTTTAAGAGCAACTGCTCATAAAGGGAACAATTTCATGTTTCCTTGAGTGCCCTTTATAATACAGGTTTGACTGTATGTGAAAGCCAGTTAAGATGAAAAGGAAAGCAAAGTAAGAAAGCATTAAAAAGATAAATTTGAATCTCATTTACTTAAACTAATTATTGTACACATGTAATAAAATCTTAATTCAATCACGGATGACTTAAATATCAGGCTTCGACATTAACGTTTGTCCGATTGTCCGGTACGAGTGAAAACTGACGTCGGACAAGTAAATCTTGTATTACGGTTGTCCGACGGGACAAGTGAAAAAATCAGTGATTCCCAAACGTGCCGGTACGACAGACAAATCTATTTCCACTGGTATAAAATACTGGGTTTGTTGTATAAAAGAGCCCTGTTTGATCTCCAATTTGTCCATAATTTATTTTGATTAAAACTAAAGTGAAATGCCAGATCAAAACTATTTTATTGTATCATTTATCGTTCCTCCATATGAAGTTCAAGGACATTGACAAAATTAAAGTCGCAATCTCAGAAACGCTTTAATGAATGGAAATATCAATATTTGAAATATAAGAACAAGAATCACTCCGGAACGGACACGTATATATTTTCGGATATCAATTTGGCACCAAATTTAAACTTGTCTTTTGTGCAAAATACGATAGAGGACTTGATTTAGGCTTTTGGGAAATATTGAAATCTTTGAAATGAACAAATATTACAAGCTTTTTCCTGATCTGGTAGAACAGATCCACTAAAAGTTTTATTTCTCTGTGAATTTAAATAAAAGACTTTGCTTTATTTACAACACTTGTTTCTGGTAAAACAAATTATACCTAGATACTGGTATATATAGTATCTAGGTATATTTTTTTTACCAGAAACAAGGATTTATATAACACAAATATGAGTTATTACAATTTGTGTGATATTGGATCACAATATAGTAATATTTCAAAAGGAAAAAGGGGGGGGGGGGGTGTACATATAAAAATCACTGGTATACAAGACTCCAATCAAGGTAGACAGAAATGAAAATGTGACATTGAATATATGTCCTTAAGGTAGTTATGAATAAAAAAAAAACCCAGAACAAATCAGTTCAGACAGCTTTAACTATTTACTAAATTTGGGCAGGGTAAGGTCAGAGGGGTCGCGAAACAATGTTTCGATTAATCACAATTGACTTCTCCCAGAAGTCTCCCCACTTCTCCCTGTGACCTCTCTGAAAGAGAAGTCACTTCTTCCTCTAATTTGAAAGTAGTGGGAGCCCTGGATAATTATTCTCTAGTTTGTGTAATTTTTATTAATTTTTTCGGACAACTAAAAGATTGAGTCGGACAAGTACTTTTTTTAGTTAGTTGTCCGAAGGGACAAGTTGAAAAATATGTTAATGTAGAGGCCTGGATATTGCCTATTTATGAGGCTTCATTATATATAGAGGGCCCCGGGTGGCTCAATAAGTTAGATAGTTGGACTACCTAACAACTCATACAAGCCTATCACCAATACGGCGTGGGTTCGCGCCCGGCTTTGTAAATTACAAAAAAAGGTGCACTCGACTCGCAGCTGCAAGTGATAAAGTGTATCAATTGCTTACCCATGATCGGTGTTTCTCTCCGGGCACTCCGGCTTCTTCCACCACTAAAACTGGTCGTCATGATATAGCTGAAATATTGCTGAAAGTGGTGTTAAAACACCAAAAATCAAATCAAATCAAATCATTATATATAGATTCAACAGCTATAGGGAAAGCTATTATTATAATCGATGGTGTTGTGTTTTTTGTGGAAAAGCTTTTAACTATACTGATTGTATTAATAATAAAATACTTTGTTGGGTGACCACTATTTTCTGTGTGTAGTTTACATGTTGTTAAAAAGCCAGATATATGTTGTATTTTATTTCTAAAAATAGCATGGAATTGGATATTTGTTTAACTAATGATTGTTAGCAATTAAAAGTTTATAAAACATGATACAAGTTAATTAAAACAATGTTAATTCTAACTCTAATCTGAAGAAAGTATTCATAAAATTTATCACTATTTATCATTTCATGAAAAATATTTACAGAACAGAAAATATGCTTTGATTATTGACATATTATTAAGATAGGTGGTAGTCACAACTTTTCTATGGTTGTGTGTGGAAAAAAAGGGGGTTTATACAAAAATGTGTACTATATACGACCAAAGACGGTACAGCAATTTTTTTGGTCCACAAATTACCATTGTTTTCTTTCTGTCCTAGTTCTATAATTTTACAGGATTATTTCCAATGATTTTGATTGTTTAAAACATGTTCCTTCATAAAACAGGTCTTCTTGTTTTGTTCATAATTATAATATTATCTTATTATATTATCTTTGTGCACCGCCATGATATAACTGAAATATTGTTGAAAATAGCATTAAGCACCATAACCCTAATCCCCTATTATCTTTGTGTGTACAGTCAATCCTGTCTTATGTGGCCTTCCAAGGGAACATTGAAATAGGGTCACACTAGACAGGTGGTCGCTAAATACAGGTGTAATTAATTTGAAATTCACTGTGAAGGGAAATTAAAATTATGGTCATGCAATACAAGTTATTGCTTAATAGAGGTGGTCACTAAAGCAGGCTTGCCTGTATTTTGTTTCTTATTACTACAGGTTTGCAAATTTGATTTCATTTACTGGTATTTAGTAGACATGGATTAAGTATCTCTTGTTAGATACAACATATGGCCATGTATAGAACACTTGGTTAGAAGAACAGTAAAAATCTCTGAAATACACAATTCAGTCATGTTTACATGTGTTGTGTTTTGTAGATCTGACATAGTAAGTCATGTTTACATGTGTTGTGTTGTGTAGATCTGACATAGTAAGTCATGTTTACATGTGTTGTGTTTTGTAGATCTGACATAGTAAGTCATGTTTACATGTGTTGTGTTGTGTAGATTTGACATAGTGAGTCAGGTTTACATGTGCTGAGTTGTGTAGATCTGACATAGTAAGCCATGTTTACATGTGTTGTGTTGTGTAGATCTGACATAGTAAGCCATGTTTACATGTGGTGTGTTTTGTAGATCTGACATAGTAAGTCATGTTTACATGTTTTGTAGATTTGACATAGTAAGTCATGTTTACATGTGTTGTGTTTTGTAGATCTGACATAAGTAAGTCATGTTTACATGTGTTGTGTTTTGTAGATCTGACATTGTAAGTCATGTTTACATGTGTTGTGTTTTGTAGATCTGACATAGTAAGTCATGTTTACATGTGTTGTGTTTTGTAGATCTGACATAGTAAGTCATGTTTACATGTGTTGTGTTTTGTAGATCTGACATAGTAAGTCATGTTTACATGTGTTGTGTTTTGTAGATCTGACATAGTAAGTCATGTTTACATGTGTTGTGTTTTATAGATCTGACATAGTAAGTCATGTTTACATGTGTTGTGTTTTGTAGATCTGACATAGTAAGTCATGTTTACATGTGTTGTGTTTTGTAGATCTGACATAGTAAGTCATGTTTACATGTGTTGTGTTTTGTAGATCTGACATTGTAAGTCATGTTTACATGTGTTGTGTTTTGACATAGTAAGTCATGTTTACATGTGTTGTGTTTTGTAGATCTGACATAGTAAGTCATGTTTACATGTGTTGTGTTTTGTAGATCTGACATTGTAAGTCATGTTTACATGTGTTGTGTTTTGACATAGTAAGTCATGTTTACATGTGTTGTGTTTTGTAGATCTGACATTGTAAGTCATGTTTACATGTGTTGTGTTTTGTAGATTTGACATAGTAAGTCATGTTTACATGTGTTGTGTTTTGTAGATCTGACATTGTAAGTCATGTTTACATGTGTTGTGTTTTGTAGATCTGACATAGTAAGTCAGGTTTACATGTGTTGTGTTTTATAGATCTGACATAGTAAGTCATGTTTACATGTGTTGTGTTTTGTAGATCTGACATAGTAAGTCATGTTTACATGTGTTGTGTTTTGTAGATCTGACATAGTAAGTCATGTTTACATGTGTTGTGTTTTGACATAGTAAGTCATGTTTACATGTGTTGTGTTTTGTAGATCTGACATAAGTAAGTTATGTTTACATATGTTGTGTTTTGTAGATCTGACATAGCAAGAAAGTATAAAGCCAAAAAGAGTGAAATAGAGTTGAAGAGGACAGAGTTAATGAGACTTAATCAAGAATATGAAACTAAAATGAGATCAAAAGAGGTAGGTAGAATTGGTTTATGTAGAATTAGTTATTATTTGTTGTTTTTTTTAGATCAAAAGTCTTTATATAATATAGGTGACGTTTTTCAGGGTCAGTAATGACAATTACAGGTCATCTGAACATGACCTCGTTTTGACAGTGCACTTTGTAATTTTTTGCCAATTTTTTGTTATTTTTGTGACAAGATCTGTTTCACTGTAACTATGCAGATGATTGGTCAACATGTGCTTCCAGGAAAGGTCTTATACCAGAAGCTAAGGGAGAGGTAACCCTAACAGAAATCCTGAGTGCTGAAGTCGGAGGTGTTAGGCCATAATTGGCACACTCTAACAGACTACAACACCACACATTTAAAGCCATTATGACACTTGGTCAACCTTATTTGGTTAACACTTTCATTCTGAAGTGTATATATGTCAACCAAGCATGTATGTCACCTAACCTATGACTCAATTTTAAATTTGATGGGTTGATCTGTATTGGTCCAAACAGTCAAGCTGCATTCTATATGCCAACCTATGCCTTGACCTCATTTTCATGGTCTATTAATTTTGTCTGATTAACTCTTGTTTGTTATGATTAGATCCATTTCTCTGTAGGTATACAATGTAGGTATTAACACATTAAACACGTCCAATACATTTGTATATTTTGTTGTTACTTATTTAGCTCACCTAACCCAAAGGGTCATTCGAACTATTGCCACTATTTGGAGTCTGTCATTAACATTTCACATTTTATGATTTTCTCCTCTGAAACTGCTTCCATGGTCAATTGGAACCAAACTTTGCAGGAACGATGTATGCCACAATTCAAGTTTCCAATTGATTAAATACAAAAAAAGATATCTTCTTCTCTGAAACTACTTGGCCGTTTAGAGCTAAATATTGTAGGATTGATGTATGTATGGTTCTCTATAGAAATACCTCAATTTGTTCAGATTGATCAAGCAACATGACTGCCTGAGACCATTCAGGTTTCTGATTGGTTAAAAATCCAAAATTTAAAAAAATCTGAAGTCCAAATGAATTGTAACCTAGTACACATGTTTATGAGGTCCTCTACAAAGATTCTGCATTTTGTCTTGAACCTACAAAAACATGGCTGCCACTGGCAATTCTTAATTCTAAATAATCTTCTCCACTGTACAAGTTTAGATGACTATTCTTTAATGTGGTCAGTTGCATTCACATGTCTTAATTTCAATATTTTACCGTGACAATACCATATCGTTGTTGCAGTTCCAAAATTTGGTGAAATCGTTTTATTTCCATTTTAGAATTAACTAGTTGGCATGCATCTACCCTAAAAAAAATTGTATGTCTACGCCAATCAGAAGTTGTGAATTTGACCATGTGACAAAAACTTGTATTATCATTGGCTTAATAATTTATTTCCAAAACCTCGTATGTTGCATGATGTTTTTCGAAAAGGATGGTAGACTTTCAAAATAAAGGCAAGACTCATTTGTTTGATTTATTTTAAGGAAACATTTACAAATGAATCTTACCTTTATTTTGAAAGTCCTTTTCGAAAAACATCATGCAACATACGAGGTTTTGGAAATAAATTTTCATCGCTTGTTATAGAATAAAAATGTTTTTGCTTTTACTGAAAACTTACCAAAACTGGCTTACGACATTTTGGAACCGCAACGACGATATATAGTTTTTGTTTCTCATTTTGTAGGAAGAAGAACATCGCTTACAACAGGAATTAACTGAGCTGGCAATTAATTTAAATATGGAGGCTCAGAAGGGAAGGAAGCAAAGATTTGATTTTAACAGGTAATTTGATCTAACAGATTATGGGGTGAGGAATGAAGATTATGGTATTTAGCACCACTTTCAATAATATTTCAGTTATATCGTGACAGTCAGTTTTTTGGTGAAGGAAACCGGAGTACCCGGAAAAAACCCAGCGACCTGTCACTGAAAACTTTATGACATAATGACATAATGTTGTATCAAGTACACCTCGCCTGGCGGGGGGGGGGGGGGGGGGGAATTCAAACTCCCAACACTAGTGATGATAAGCACTGATTGCATAGGTAATTATAAATCCAACTACCGTATGATCTAGACCACGACAACCCCTACAGAGTACAGATAATGGTTTTGCAACTTGTACATGTATAACATAGACATTTACTGCTAGAACTTGAATTCAGTTTTATACAAGGCCAATTATTTAGAATAATAACTTTTCATCAGTATGCTGCCTCTTAATTTTGACCTACCAGTATATATTTTTAAAATTTTTAGTAAAATATGTTTTTTTTATTAGCAAAAGAATAATAAACTATTACATGTAAAATATACTTGACTTTTCAACGTATAGATATTATGTGAATTACTGAGATTTCCAAGTGAAAGAAAAACAAGTATTTCACCCAGTGAAATAGCAATATTAATTTCACTGTGTTACGGCATAGTACCTGCAACATTACAATCGAAAATACCATTGAGTTTCTGTCAATGAAAAACAAGTTCAGGTTTGAAACGTCTTGTTAGTGTAAAGTAAGGTGCAAATTATATAAATCTACTCTTGCTTATAACTCACCACGATGACAATTCATTCATGTGCTAACACATATGTATCAATTACTTGGTATTTGTGTTTCTCATAATCTGTTTTCTATATTTGGGAATCCTAGAATAGTTATACTACAATTAATATGTTTCAATAATAATTGTAGCTCCATGTCATATTTCAAATTTTGGTTGACAATTTCATGGTTTACCAATAAATAGTCCCAAATTTGACCTCAGTATTACAAATACAGCCATAATATTTCTATAGTAAATCTCTCACTTTTTAAGTTTATTGTAATAATTTCAAAAAAAGGGTTATGGAAATTGTTTACTGTAATATGTAGACTTGATACAGAAGTTGATATGTGTTTTTTTTTATCGTAGATTTATTTTGTGAGAATGGATTTCTTGATGCAAAGTCGGAGATGGAAGATGAAGTCCTTTTCGAGCAAAACCTATCAATGATATAGTATATATATTTAGTATTTGCTGGGCTATGTGAGTGAGATCAATATAATATCCCATATCTACACATAGAATTCAACAATGATATGTTCATAGAAAGCCAGTAGATTGATAACAGGTCTATCAACGTAGAAGATTAATGAAAAAAGTATTGATAGATAATAATAGGACTTTGTTTTATTATTATTTTTGTATTTTATTTCAGGGAAAAGAAAAGACAAGAAACATGCAAAATTAGTGAAGATTTAGCAGCAGACAAATCTGTAGGAAATAAAATGATGTAAGTGGAATAATACCACTAAATAATTCCTATAGCATTCTATGTTAAATCAAATCTTAGAGTTTAATACAAGCGACACTCACATCTCATGGAAGTGGTACCTAATTGGAAAATTACCTGTCAGTTTTATTGGTGAAGGAAACCGGAGAAAACCACCGACCTGCAGCAAGCCACTGACAAACTTTAGCACATACCTGGAGAAAACCACCCACTTGTCGCAAGTCACTGACAAACTTTCAGTGACTTGCGACAGGTGGGTTGTTTACTCCGGTTTCCTCCACCAATAAAACTGACCACCACGGTATACTTTATCATACATCCTTTTGACTGGTTCCCGGATTTAGTGGTATTACACCTAAAGTGATGTTAGGGAAATAAATCCATAGAAAATAAAATAATGAAAGTAAGGGAGATAAATCTGTAGAAAAAATAAGAGAAACATAAAAGACTAGATAAATTGCTAATACAAAGCTAATTTTAATAAGGTAATACCTTCGTAGAAAAAAGGCACAAGAAGGGGATATATATATATATATGTAAATGTAAGTAGGAGATATGTCAATTATAGAAAAAATGACTCTGAATTAAGTAGTATATATTTTTTCTTTTAATTCTTCATTTCTACTTGTTAAAATTGATCTGCATTAATTTAGGATATACAACTTTCTAGGAAACCATTAAAAATAGATATACTGCACATTTGTGTTTTATTTGTGTCTGGCGTAGAACAACTTCAAAGATATAGAACTCTATTAGAAATCTACGTTAAAGCTTTCCTATATCATTTGTGTGTATAATTTAAGCATATTTTATTTGCAATTCTAACATGACGTCCTTCTTTCGCTTTGCAAGCAAACGAGTGATTTATCGATTGGGTATAATCTCATTAGCACATGCGCTGGTGCATGTGACTGACTTTCCCGTCGTAAATGTACATGTTAATGAATTATCGTCTGCTCGAATTTGGCAGCATAAATTGTGTGCGACATATTCCGCAAGCGTAAATATAGATAACCGTCTTCCGATCAAAGTATACTACCGTATTTGCACTCTTAGACATATCAGAATCGAAATAATTCAAGGAAGCCAGAATGTGTTTTGAGTTTTAACATGGGTAACCCCAGTTGGCGGATATTAGTATTTTATCCCGAGCCAACCCATGTTAAAACTCAAAACACTTTCTGGCTTCCATGATTTATTTCTTAAATAAACATGAAAATGGATAAGACTTAAGTAATTCTTTCTCATGAAGACTTCCCCAGTTTACAATGAACATAAATAACAATTGAGCATAGAAATCATTACAATGTACAAGTGTATATACAATTATTATAAATCAGATTGTATGTTTTAGGCGTAGTGATGGTGATACAAAGGCTGCTGAATCAAACAAAAGAAAATTAAGTGCTGATTTAAACCTTACAAAATCTCATCTAGACATCAAGAAAAGAGATGGTATGTAGGAAGTTTTTCTCAAATGAACATTTGGAATTTTAATTTTTCATATTAAGACTTTATGATTTGTTTTCATAGCTATGCGTTATAGGAATAGAAATTCACAAGCTTATGTTACATGTATATATGTCATTATGACACTTTGGCATGTACGGGATGTATTAGCTTGGTTCTATCTTGTCGTTATTGCCTACATCTGATTTTCAATTTGCATTTTATAATTTGTTTTACATTTTTTTGTCTATTTCAACTTGATTGTATTGTGGTTGAATTTACAACTGACTGTAAATAACTACCTATCTCCACAAACGTTATGTTATGAAGTCTGTCAGCAACTATTAGAAAGTATGTTGTTTTCTCTGGATGCTCCAATTTTCTTCACCAATAAAACTGACTGCCATGATATAGCTAAAATATTGTTGAAAGTGGCATTAAACACCTATAAACCAATCCTCTTTATGATCACATCATATCATATTCATATTTTATATCTTCTTTTTTTTTACAGAAAACAGACATTTAACAGATACTCAATTTAGATTAAGTGATAATTCTAATACACAGAGACAATTAAATGAAGCTGCTTTCCATGCTGAAATGGACCTGAAAGCCAAACAAATAGAACAGAAGTTAGAGGTAGGAGAAATTGATATTATACACCTCATTATACATGTTATAAGTGTTCAATGTGATCTGTCTCAAGTTTCTGCTGTAATTATACATTCCTCTTGTAAATTTAGGTAACCTGGCTGTTTTAAACTAGAACAAGCTTATGTATAAATTTCTAGATTTACAGCAACTCAAGGAAATCTGTGGAAGATCCATAGCAATTCAAAGAATCTGAAATCTCAGGACTTTTTGTGACAACTTTGATGTTTTCTTTCTAGATTTTCTAGAAATTCTCTCTGAAAATTATGTTTTAATACAATGCCAGCATTTTCTGAAATGATCCTTAAAAGCATTCGTGGGATATCCTGGTATGTTTTCACTGGGAAGATATAGGTTATTTCATTGAATTTTTACCAACTTTATATTTAGATAATTGTAGTTCCTTTGTTTTGATAATAAGCATAATTTATCTCCAATATATTGAATATATTCCAGTCTTATAATTATAATTACAGCATATTTGAGGTTTGTTTGTGAAATCAATATAACAAAATTGTCTAACATCCTCTGGCGGCTCTGCTAACGTTGTATCTTTTAGCTACTGTTTGACTGAATGCTCCCAGTTTACAGTTCCAGTACTAACAATGAGTCAATGGTGAAAAAGAATCACAAAAAGACATTATTTTGCTGCATTCTGTGTATTTATTTGTTGTCTCCCTTTCAATGAAAAAAACTTACTGCTTTAAAAGTATCTAAGTTATCTCCCTTTCACCAGAAACCGATTAACAATTTTTTTGTTAGATCTTCACAGTGAGGAAATACTATTTTACTGTCTTTAATCATTGTTTTGGCAATACAAGTTATAAATTAAAAACATGTTGACTTAAAAAAAAAAGTTAGTTTTGGCAAAAATGTAAAAATTAACAACTTAAATTCAATGAGTGATTAAACAATTAAATATAATAGTAGGGATTGTTGTTTAGGACCAAGTGTCAAATGTTTCAGCTCTGGTGATGAGAACAATTTTAGATCATCACTCTGAGGTGGATTTCTATAGTGCTAACTCCCTAAAACAACAGTTCACAGGTAGACAAGTCACTCCACTCAATCGTTACTCCAAACCAACCAGCCTTTCCTCTTACTTCTCAATGCTGCATGCTTCGTGGAAAAGCTGCAAATACAAACTGTAATCTGGTTTGAACCAACCCGAGATCAAGCCCATAATCTATCGTTCTCAAGGCGAGCACAGTAATCAAGACTTCTGATTTTAGGGTTGATATTCAGGGACAATAATAAGAAAATAGCAATGTTATAGTCTATTTATATCTTTAACTCAATTTTTTGAGAATTGTGCATGTTTAGCTGTCTCTGTGAGAACCCAGGCCATTCTTGTACTTATAATGTTTGTTTGTAGAGTGAAACTTATAAACAACTTGTCCTAAGGAAGGGACATGAATGAGTTCCTCATGTTTCCTGAGTACTACACATGAGTAAATCAAACATTTCTGACCCCTAGAAATTATAACTCCTTGTAAAGTCATTGTAACTTTAAGTGTATTCGATAAACATCTAAGTAAAAAGCTACAAAGAGAAAAATAACAATACTAAGTACGAATTCTGAGACAGAATACAAATTGTTACCAAAAACTACAATTTACAAATCAATATACTATTGACACACACTGAGTTCCATAATTCTGAATACCATGATATTGCCTAATAAGTTTATTGTTTATTACAATTAGTTAACACATCATGTGCTAGTCTTATATTAAGAAAAATAAGCAATGTTATTGTTTGCGTTCCATATAAACATAAAATGTAAAAATAGAAATGACATCTACATTTGTCCGTAACCGTGTTCCATATTTTTTCCAACATCGGCAACTTTGTTTACACTGTATATTACATATTCTAACATGACCTCCTTCTTTCGCTTTGTAGACAAACGAGCGATTTATCGATGGTATAATCTCATTCGCACATGCGCCGGTGAATGTAATTGACTTTTCCATTGGCAACATAAATTGTGTGCGACTTTTTCCGCAAGCGTAAATATAAATTACTGTCTTCCAATTAAAGTATTCTACCGTATTTGTACTCTTAGACATATCAGAATCGAAATAAATCATGGAAGCCAGAATGTGTTTTGAGTTTTAACATGGGTTGGCGGATATTAGTAAATTTTATCCCTCGCCCCTGGCTTGGGATAAAATACTAATATCCGCCATCCCATGTTAAAACTCAAAACACATTCTGGCTTCCATGATTTATTTCTTAAATTACTAATGCTATGTTCTGCATTATTTCTGTTAGGTGTTTTATGGCTGTTAAATGTATTTACACACACAATTCACCGATTGTAAAATTAGGTTGACTGCTGAGACAGGTGTATGCAGCGTCATGACCGTTTGGCATCTCAATATAAACAATATTAAAAATAACAAAAATGACAAGTTTTGTGTAACAGCTATCTGCAGTAACATTTAAAATTGTTGAGTATAATTGGCAATTAATTAATTACTTACACTGTAGTTCACCATATCTTTGAGAAAAATGAAAAAGATACTCATTCACGTGTTTGCAATACCATGCATTTTTCAAGAACGATAACTCTACTTGACATCCTGATAAAAGATAAGGCTAAAACCCGGTGTGCACAAAATAGAAAAAATGGTAACATGATGCCCCTTTTACTTTTGTCAATCAACTAATTCAGCTTTATCGCAGGACAAATTTAACAAAGGACCCTATAGGAAAACTATTTCAAAATTATAATTATCTGAAACCACTGTTGACGATTAGTGAACTTGGCTAGAATATGCCTTGGATGTACCTTTCGCTTTACAAAAGGTCTGTCTTATGTGTTGATCAGAAACCAAGATGGTGTCCACTATGGGGCAGTATTGAGTGATGTAAGAGCCTATGGGAAAATGAAAATAATATTTTTCTAAGTTACTAGAGAATCGATTTAATTAAAATGGTACCTGAATAGTCATTGGATTTACATTTTTGTCAAAAGATGAATCCAACATTGACTAAAATTCCTGCCAAAATGTAACATCACATTTTTAATAAATCTTACATTTATTTAAGTCAATCCAAGACTCTGTTAGATTTGTCTTCATTTATATCAATATCAAATGGTATGAGTTAGTTAGTTGGATTACCTAACAACTCATTCAAACTTATCACCAATACGGCGTGGGTTTGCACCCGGCTTTGTAAATTACAAAAAAGGGTGCACTCGACTCGCAGCCGCAAGTGATAAAGTTTACCAGTCGCTTGCCCATGGTCGATGGTTCTCTCTGGGTACTCCGGCTTCTGCCACCACTAAACCTGGTCACCATAATATAGCTGAAATATTGCTGAAAGTGGCATTAAAACACCAAAAATCAAACAATCTTTTTTTTTTGTTCTTTTTTCTTTTTTCTTTTTATATTTACCCAGGAAAGGATCAATTTTCATAATAATCATATTCTGGGTTGAGCAAATTTTTGTAGATATATTGATCCAGTCTTGTACTTTTAAGTTGTATTACACCAATAAAATACTATCATCCATTTTAAAACAGGAAAAGCTTCATTGAGATGTCAAAATATTAATGTTAAAGGTATTAAATATTTTATGGTTTCTAACATTACACTTTACCTGTTACTACAGGACAATATATATCCATCCCATATTTGAATGCTTGGGAGTACAAAGGACGGTTTTACTCCTTAATTTTAATAAAATATATCAATGTTTCAATGTTGAATACATAAAACAAGATGAAATAGAAAAATCAAAGGGCTAGAAGAAGATAAGTGTAAATTGAAAATTTTTATGTTAAAATTGTTTCATTTTTTTCTTAATTTATACAAAACTGTTAAATATATAGATAAAAAAAAAATGTGTCAATGACAAAATATAAGTATATTTTATTAAAATGATTAAGTGGTTTTGATAATTTTCCTAAACTACATTTATCAAATATTTTGATTCATCTATGTAAATTGAGCTATAATTGAGTGCATTTTAAACACTTTTTTTGACAGTAATGTTTGGAAACGTCAATTTCCCTAATTGTCGTACATTTCACAGGTAAATTATCACATCTGCAGGTGTTATACATTTCATTACAAATTGATCTATCATTATTATTATGTTAGTACAAGGAATATGATTAATTATAAAA
This sequence comes from Bathymodiolus septemdierum, assembly GCA_963383655.1. Lineage (NCBI taxonomy): Eukaryota > Metazoa > Mollusca > Bivalvia > Mytilida > Modiolidae > Bathymodiolus > Bathymodiolus septemdierum. The sequence goes on from OY726522.1 coordinate 83,893,699, forward strand.
TTGTTTTGATGTTAGCTTTGTTTAAACATGCGTTTTAAGGACCTGGACACAAATACGGAATGTTTATCTGATTAACAGAGTGATGTATCTACATGTGTATGCTGTATCTATGCTGTAGATCATATCTTGTTCATGTTAAATGGCAAACAGTTTTCTTGCCTTGATGTCATACCTATTGGTCATGTGACACTGCCTTTTTGATCTCTTAATACAGGGTGCCGATCATGAACAAATTTGAACAATTATAAAAATTAAACTTCTGTTTTTCACAAATACAATCATTTGTATTAGGAATTAATGAAAAGCAGGTGTTTCTTTATCTCTTGTTGCCAAACTGTTTTTACTGTGTTTTAGGAAAAACAATATAAATAATCAATTGCTAAATGTGGCACTGATGTGTACACTGTTTCATGTTCATTGGATGAAAATTCTATAGTCATGCAAAGCAAGACCATTGATTGTTTGAAATGTGGTATTACTATCAAATGTCCTGATCGTCCATATATACAACATTGCCCTTTACTCAATACAATTAACATCCTCTTTCATACTGAATGACTACAGTATTTCTGGAAACAGCTAGAAACAGGGTTAAGCACCCTAACCCTAACCCGGGCTAAACACCATAATCGTAACCCTAACCCGGGTTAAACACCATAGCCCTAACCCTAACCCGGGTTAAACACCCTAACCGTAACCCAACTAGAAATGTGTGTAAGTGAGCTCAGGTCTCACTATTTTCTTTCATTTATTTCTTGTGTATAATATATAATCACACAGGCTGGTCAAATGATCTCTCAGAAAAATGGACAGCATCTTGCAGTGCATTTAATATTTTAATTTTTGTGACAGTTCACCAGGTACTTTGAATTATTCATGCTTAATAGTTTTCACTGTGTCCTCTCCAAGCTTTCTCCAGCTCTCATGTGACTGAACAATTAAACAAACATTACTTATCCATGAATTTACTATTTATAGGTCAAACAAATTGTATATTGTGAACAAAATAATTGCACTCAAACACCTAGATGATTTTTTTAAATGTTTGCTTTTGTTATTTTTTTTAATGTTTTTTTGTCATAATAATTGAATTTAAAAAAAGAATTTCTGTCAGAATCTCAAAATTTACAAATTATTCATGGTTGTTTATTTGCACTTTTCATGTAAAAAAAAACTGATTAACTTTAACATTTTTAAGCACTGGGAGAAAGACATAGATAAAATATTAGAATTATTAAACTAACAACTAATTATTTTTATGTTGCACAAAGGACATACAAAAAAGAAAATGCAATCAAATACGTTACTCTAGGGGTTTAGGTAATGGTTTAAACAGTGTCAGAGATCCTCTTTAGAAAATTGCATTTTCACAACAGTTTCAGCTCAGGGTATTAAAGTTTACGGGAAATTCAATAACATTTATGTATTTGTCACATCATAAAATACCCATTTTGTGAACATCAATCTTGAAGAAAATTATGTGTTCAAATTACCGATTGATGTTCATGACTGGTAACAAGTGAAGTAATTTTCCAATCTAGTTAATTTTTGTCACCGTTTGTTGCTACCGAAGGGAGTGAATGTCACAACATGGTACCCGATAAGATGTTGTGATCTTCAAGATCAATGGACTATACTTATAAAATGTTATGGGACACAGCAAAATATTGACGTACAAAACCAAGTTAAAGCATTGTTAACCAAGGACAATGAAATTTAGGGCAAAAAAAACCTGAATTAAATCATGCACAAAGAAAATTGTTGGCAACAATTTTTGTTGCTTATTGTCAGTCTTTTACTTAATATTTTTTCACCTACTTGCTCAAAAGCCAAATTTAGAAAAAATTTCTATTTATTCAAACAAATTCTTTTATAATTTTCACAGGGCCCAGGTGGCTCAATGAGTTAGGTAGGTGGATTACCTAGCAACTCGTACAAGCCTATCGCCAATACGGCATGGGTTCGCAGACGCAAGTAATAAAATTTACCAGTTGCTTGCCCATGGTCGGTGGTTCTCTCCGGGTACTCCGGCTTCTTCCACCACTAAAACTGGTCGCCATGATTTAGCTGAAATATTGCAGAAAGTGGCATTAAACACCAAAAATCAATCAATCAATCTTATAATTTTCACTTGTCCGAATATAGTTTTACTTGTCCTGGGCTTCGGGCAACTGGGTTAGCTGGGACTGTTGTCATGTAAAATGCAGGTTTTATTGCAAGTCAAAGTTGAGCATAAAAGTAGAAAAAAACTTGGTCAACATTCTTGACAAATTGTTGTTCAGAAAACAGGATTTAACTATAAATATGTTATCACTTGTAAAAAATGTCATGTTTTTCTTGTAATCAATTTAATTCATATTGAATGAAATTTTTTTTTTGGACATTTTCATTAGGTAAAGTCAAAAAATAATTTCTACAAATTAACCTTTCAAACAGTTTTACAGATTATTTGCAGCATGAGGGAAAATACCTTTTAATGAACCTTTAATTAATGCAATTACAAGTTAAATGTACAACTATATGTCAGTCTTGTCAAACTGTAAATTGTGACAATAAATCAACTGAGTGGTTTAATACCCCCACCGAGCAGAAATTGCTATGTTTTTTTGTGAAGTTCTGTGAAATTGGAGATATTAATATAATTGTCAATGGTTAATAGATTTTAAACATTTTTATGAGGTCATCAAAATTCACAACTGTACCCAGTAATAATGGTTGATCTGTTTGTAAATTGTAAAAAGCAGATGTTGAGCAAATACTTTAATAATAGAATTGAATTTGTAGGATTTAGCTGTTATAAACCATTGTTAATTAGTTCACGGCTCTGTCATAAAATAATGTTTGAAGTTGGAAGGGATTCTTTCTCAATGTTCAATACTCATATAAATTTAATAAGAATTTCTTTACATTTCTTTGTCAAATTTATTACGATCCTCACCATCACAAATTTCTATTAATTGCCTTCCAATCCATACATACACCTGTATGTGGAATAACTCTTAGTTTTGTTTATACATAGCCACATGGCTCCAAAGAAAGTACCGTCCAACCTGTCCTAAACTTTTATTACTTTCCTTTTTTAGAAAGAATAATTTCTCTATACCCTATAATACTCTGTTAATTTTGGTTTCTTAGACCCTGACCTAACAAGGTTCATCTGTAGACCTTATTATACTCTGTTAATTTTGGTTTCTTAGACCCTGACCTAACAAGGTTCATCTGTATACCTCATTATACTCTGTTAATTTTGGTTTCTTAGACCCTGACCTATCAAGTTTCATCTGTAGACCATAATGATTCAGTGGGACAATCAAACAGTGTTAAAATGTTCCTATATATATTTAGATGTTTCCAGAAAAACTCATTGTTTTCATTATATCATCGTTATTATTTTTAATATTATTATACAGACTTTCCATCATTAGAATGACTAATAGATATTCTTCTAATTATTTATTCCTATGAAAACTCTGTGACATAGATATACAATATACGTACATTGTCGGTAAATATAAAATTTATTTGTACGAGCTTTAGAAACAGGCAGAATAACGAGCCTTTGGCGAGCTTTTCAGGCCTGTTTCGCAGCGAGTACAAATGTATTTTATATTTAAAACGACAATGTACGTATATTGTGTTTATCCTGCAATGTCAAAAAAGTCGGAAAACTTGTCAGATTTAAACAATAAGGACAGAAACAAGCGTCATTCCTCGCGTTTCATAAATGTTGTCAAGGGTGTCTTCTTCGTGGTCCGCGTTACATTAGTACCAGTTTCATACTTGTCTGCGCCTTCCGCTGTACATAGCTACAGGGTACCAGGAAAATTTATTCGCAGGCTGAAAAGTTTATTCGTCTAGTACGAATAAAGCAAAAATTTATTCGTATAGCATATTTGTACAGCAAATGTACTGATTGCAGGATAAAATTTATAATTTGGTACATGATATCAGTGGTCATACTGCAGATTTGTCTCATTTGGGTTGAGGGAACTGGTGACATTCAATAAGAGTTATCCCCTTAAATACTTCAAGTAAAGATTAAATCACCAACACTGGGAGTCATAAATGTACTAGGTTCTTCCCCCAATGGCCCCTTTGACCTTTAGTCTTGAGTAATATCAAGGTCAAAGGTTAAGATCATAATCTAATATTTTTTCCTTGGAATGTGTTCACTATTCAAACCATTAAAGGTTTTAACTTGTGTCCAATCCCATTTGGAACTGTTATGCAAATAAAATATGTTTAAACAAAACCATTAAATGTATTGAAACATTACTTTTAATCAGCATTCAGGTCAAACCAAAGAAAATCAAATTCAAGCATTTGCCATTTCTCTGCAAAGCATGTGACTTTGATGAGTAAGAACAAGGACTGTTTGGATCAATGTCAGAATAATGTACTACTTTACAAAATAATTATAGCTTAAAAACTTAAACATGTTGTAATTTGATTATTATATTTTTTCAGTCACATAATGCCAGAAGAGTACAGTATATGACAACAAATTTACGGAACAAGAAAGAGAAAGAAGAGGCTCAACAATTAGTATGGGAAGGACGATTTAAAAGAAGAAATGCAGAACAAGAAAGAAAGAAACATGAAGATTCACTTAAATTTTTCAAAGTAAGAAAGTTTTGTTTTTCTCCAAATCCGGAAAATGATTTACTTTCTTGAAAAGAAATGCAACAGAACACAAAATATTGACAAAATTTTATACATAAGATTTTTTTATGGGGAGGGAGGACTATACTTTACTATGATGATGGATTGGATATATCTTTGGAACACTTCCTGTTTGTTTATTGTCATACCAAAATGTATGTGCCAGTACTTTTTATTATCCCCTCGCCAGCGAAGTTGCAAAGGGATATAGTAACGCTACCGTCCGTCCTTCTGTAACATCCTTGTGAACACTCTAGAATCAACATCCTTCAATGGATTTTGACCAAACTTGGTACATACTTAGTCCTTAAGAGAATCTGGAACCCTATTGATTTTCAAGGTCATAGGTCACTGGGTCAAATTTGTAGGCGAGGGGATATGCCACGCTTTGCATTGCCCTTGTTTTGATAGAACTGCTTTTCAAGCCAATACAAATACTGGTATCATAAATATTCAATGTAATGTAGTACCTACAAAATGTATAAGGATTATGGAATAGATAAGTCGCTATTAAAACAAATTTAGTGAGTAAAACAATACCTTCTTTGCTGAATTTTAAAATATTATCTCCCTTTCAATATTTTTAACGATATCTCAATTTCCAATATTTGGTTCTGAGTAAGGGGTAACTGATGTATGGAATTATTTTTTATTTCATCTGGTGTATACAACATTACAATGACAATGCATTCTCATAGAAATATGTAGAACACAAAATTATCTTTATATCTGTAGTACATGGTATTTTGACATCATAATTACAAAAAAATTAATCGACTTGTGTGGTAAACTGTTGACGAAATTGATGTCATTACAAATTGAAATAGACATGGGTTTTAAGTCTGTTGATAACCCTGTAATGTTAGAACCCTGCTGGGTTTATTGTTAGGTAACATCTGGGTATCAGGGATAATATGAACATCAGGGACCTTTTGTAATGTCACAAAAGGACAGATCTTTATCATTTTGTTGATTAATTTGTTAAGATACTTAAGCTCCAGGAAAATTGATTATTGTTGAGGTATGTGAGGAAGGTTTTTTTTATCGACCTTGATGATTTTATTTCAAAAAAATAATGGAATAAAATAATCTCAATTTAAATTATAATGAGATTATGATATTTTGAAGAAGAAAAAAATGAAATGAGATATCATTGGTTAAAGTGATATGACAGATTATGTATTAAATATTTCTTTTACTTAAATAAACATTAGTATTGAGGTTACAGATATTTAATATTCTCCAGTTTTCCCCTTCATTTCCACTTCATATTCAGTCGACAACTGTGTCAAAGTTAAAGGGACTTGTCATTTCAGTTTGAGCTAGCTGAGTATTTAAAGTGACCTATCATTTCAGTTTGAGTTAACTGAGTATTTAAAGGCACCTGTCATTTCAGTTTGAGTTAGCTGAGTATTTAAAGACACCTGTCATTTCAGTTTGAATTAGATGAGTATATAAAGCGACCTATCATTTCAGTTTGAATTAGCTGAGTATTTAAAAGGACCTGTCATTTCAGTTTGAGTTAGTCGAGTATTTAAAGGGACCTGTCATTTCAGTTTGAATTAACTGAGTATTTAAAGGAACCTGTCATTTCAGTTTGAGTTAGCTGAGTGTTTAAAGGGACCTGTCATTTCAGTTTGAGTTAGCTGAGTATTTAAAGGGACCTGTCATTTCAGTTTGAGTTAGCTGAGTGTTTAAAGGGACCTGTCATTTCAGTTTGAATTAGCTGAGTATTTAAAGGGACCTGTCATTTCAATTTGAATTAGCTGAGTATTTAAAGGGACCTGTCATTTCAGTTTGAATTAGCTGAGTATTTAAAGTGACCTATCATTTCAGTTTGAGTTAGCTGAGTATTTAAAGGGACCTGTACTTTCAGTTTGAGTTAGCTGAGTGTTTAAAGGGACCTGTCATTTCAGTTTGAATTAGCTGAGTATTTAAAGGGACCTGTCATTTCAGTTTGATTTAGCTGAGTGTTTAAAGGGACCTGTCATTTCAGTTTGAATTAGCTGAGTATTTAAAGAGACCTGTCATTTCAATTGGAATTAGCTGAGTATTTAAAGGGACCTGTCATTTCAGTTTGAATAAGCTGAGTATTTAAAGTGACCTATCATTTCAGTTTGAGTTAGCTGAGTATTTAAAGGGACCTGTACTTTCAGTTTGAGTTAGCTGAGTGTTTAAAGGGACCTGTCATTTCAGTTTGAATTAGCTGAGTATTTAAAGGGACCTGTCATTTCAGTTTTAGTTAGCTGAGTTAAAGGGACCTGTCATTTCAGTTTGAATTAGCTGAGTATTTAAAGGGACCTGTCATTTCAGTTTGAGTTAGCTGAGTGTTTAAAGGGACCTATCATTTCAGTTTGAAATAGCTGAGTATTTAAAGGGACCTATTATTTCAGTTTGAGTTAGCTGTGTGTTTAAAGGGACCTGTCATTTTAGTTTGAATTAGCTGAGTATTTAAAGGCACCTATCATTTCAGTTTGAGTTAGCTGAATGTTTAAAGGGACCTGTCATTTCAATTTGAATTAGCTGAGTATATAAAGCGACCTATCATTTCAGTTTGAGTTAGCTGAGTATTTAAAGGGACCTGTCATTTCACTTTGAGTTAGCTGAGTGTTTAAAGGGACCTGTCATTTCAGTTTGAATTAGCTGAGTATTTAAAGGGACCTTTCATTTCAGTTTCAGTTAGCTGAGTGTTTAAAGATACCTGTCATTTCAGTTTGAATTAGCTGAGTATTTAAAGGGACGTGTCATTTCAGTTTGAATTAGCTGAGTATATAAAGATACCTGTCATTTCAGTTTGAATTAACTGAGTATATAAAGGCACCTGTCATTTCAGTTTGAGTTAGCTGAGTATTTAAAGTGACCTATCATTTCAGTTTGAATTAGCTGAGTATTTAAAGGGATCTGTAATTTCAGTTTGAGTTAGCTGAGTGTTTAAAGGGACCTGTCATTACAGTTTGAATTAGCTGAGTATTTAAAGGAACCTGTCATTTCAGTTTGAGTTAGCTGAGTGTTTAAAGCGACCTGTCATTTCAGTTTGAGTTAGCTGAGTGTTTAAAGGGACCTGTCATTTCAGTTTGAATTAGCTGAGTATTTAAAGGAACCTGTCATTTCAGTTTGAATTAGCTGAGTATTTAAAGGGACCTGTCATTTCAGTTTGAGTTAGCTGAGTGTTTAAAGGAACCTGTCATTTCAGTTTGAATTAGCTGAGTATTTAAAGGGACCTGTCATTTCAATTTGAATTAGCTGAGTATTTAAAGGGACCTGTCATTTCAGTTTGAATTAGCTGAGTATTTAAAGTGACCTATCATTTCAGTTTGAGTTAGCTGAGTATTTAAAGGGACCTGTACTTTCAGTTTGAGTTAGCTGAGTATTTAAAGGGACCTGTCATTTCAGTTTGAGTTAGCTGAGTATTTAAAGGGACCTGTCATTTCAGTTTGTGTTAGCTGAGTATTTAAAGGGACCTGTCATTTCAGTTTGAATTAGCTGAGTATTTAAAGGGACCTGTCATTTCAATTTGAATTAGCTGAGTATTTAAAGGGACCTGTCATTCCAGTTTGAATTAGCTGAGTGTTTAAAGGGACCTGTCATTTCAGTTTGAATTAGCTGAGTATTTAAAGGGACCTGTCATTTCAGTTTGAGTTAGCTGAGTATTTAAAGGGACCTGTCATTTCAGTTTGAATTAGCTGAGTATATAAAGCGACCTATCATTTCAGTTTGAGTTAGCTGAGTATTTAAAGGGACCTGTCATTTCAGTTTGAGTTAGCTGATTATTTAAAGGGACCTGTCATTTCAGTTTGAGTTAGCTGAGTGTTTAAAGGGACCTGTCATTTCAATTTGAATTAGCTGAGTATTTAAAGGGACCTGTCATTTCAGTTTGAATTAGCTGAGTATTTAAAGCGACCTATCATTTCAGTTTGAGTTAGCTGAGTATTTAAAGGGACCTGTACTTTCAGTTTGAGTTAACTGAGTATTTAAAGGCACCTGTCATTTCAGTTTGAATTAGCTGAGTATTTAAAGGGACCTGTCATTTCAATTTGAATTAGCTGAGTATTTAAAGGGACCTGTCATTCCAGTTTGAATTAGCTGAGTATTTAAAGTGACCTATCATTTCAGTTTGTGTTAGCTGAGTATTTAAAGGGACCTGTACTTTCAATTTGAGTTAGCTGAGTGTTTAAAGGGACCTGTCATTTCAGTTTGAATTAGCTGAGTATTTAAAGGGACCTGTCATTTCAGTTTGAGTTAGCTGAGTTAAAGGGACCTGTCATTTCAGTTTGAATTAGCTGAGTATTTAAAGGGACCTGTCATTTCAGTTTAAATTAGCTGAGTGTTTAAAGGGACCTGTCATTTCAGTTTGAATTAGCTGAGTATTTAAAGGGACCTGTCATTTCAGTTTGAGTTAGCTGTGTGTTTAAAGGGACCTGTCATTTTAGTTTGAATTAGCTGAGTATATAAAGGCACCTGTCATTTCAGTTTGAGTTAGCTGAATATTTAAAGGCACCTGTCATTTCAGTTTGAATTAGTTGAGTATATAAAGCGACCTATCATTTCAGTTTGAGTTAGCTGAGTATTTAAAGGGACCTGTCATTTCAGTTTGAGTTTGCTGAGTGTTTAAAGGGACCTGTCATTTCAGTTTGAGTTAGCTGAGTATTTAAAGGAACCTGTCATTTCAGTTTGAGTTAGCTGAATGTTTAAAGGGAGCTGTCATTTCAGTTTGAGTTAGCTGAGTATTTAAAGGGACCTGTCATTTCAGTTTGAGTTAGCTGAGTATTTAAAAGGACCTGTCATTTCAGATTGAATTAGCTGAGTATTTAAAGGGACCTGTCATTTCAGTTTGAGTTAGCTGAGTGTTTAAAGGGACCTGTCATTTCAGTTTGAGTTAGCTGAGTGTTTAAAGGCATCTGTCATTTCAATTTGAATTAGCTGAGTATTTAAAGGAACCTGTCATTTCAGTTTGAGTTAGCTGAGTGTTTAAAGGGACCTGTCATTTCAGTTTGAATTAGTTGAGTATTTAAAGGGACCTGTCATTTCAATTTGAATTAGCTGAGTATTTAAAGGGACCTGTCATTTCAGTTTGAATTGGCTGAGTGTTTAAAGGGACCTGTCATTTCAGTTTGAATTAGCTGAGTATTTAAAGTGACCTATCATTTCAGTTTGAGTTAGCTGAGTATTTAAAGGGACCTGTACTTTCAGTTTGAGTTAGCTGAGTATTTAAAGGGACCTGTCATTTCAGTTTGAGTTAGCTGAGTGTTTAAAAGGACCTGTCATTTCAGTTTGAATTAGCTGAGTATTTAAAGGGACCTGTCATTTCAGTTTGAGTTAGCTGAGTGTTTAAAGGGACCTGTCATTTCAGTTTGAATTAGCTGAGTATTTAAAGGGACCTGTCATTTCAGTTTGAATTAGCTGAGTGTTTAAAGTGACCTATCATTTCAGTTTGAGTTAGCTGAGTATTTAAAGGGACCTGTCATTTCAGTTTGAGTTAGCTGAGTTAAAGGGACCTGTCATTTCAGTTTGAATTAGCTGAGTATTTAAAGGGACCTGTCATTTCAGTTTGAGTTAGCTGAGTATTTAAAGGGACCTGTCATTTCAATTTGAGTTAGCTGAGTGTTTAAAGGGACCTGTCATTTCAATTTGAATTAGCTGAGTATTTAAAGGGACCTGTCATTTCAGTTTGAATTAGCTGAGTATTTAAAGGGACCTATCATTTCAGTTTGAGTTAGCTGAGTATTTAAAGGGACCTGTACTTTCAGTTTGAGTTAGCTGAGTATTTAAAGGCACCTGTCATTTCAGTTTGAATTAGCTGAGTATTTAAAGGGACCTGTCATTTCAGTTTGTGTTAGCTGAGTATTTAAAGGGACCTGTACTTTCAATTTGAGTTAGCTGAGTGTTTGAAGGGACCTGTCATTTCAGTTTGAATTAGCTGAGTATTTAAAGGACCTGTCATTTCAGTTTGAGTTAGCTGAGTTAAAGGGACCTGTCATTTCAGTTTGAATTAGCTGAGTATTTAAAGGGACCTGTCATTTCAGTTTAAATTAGCTGAGTGTTTAAAGGGACCTGTCATTTCAGTTTTAATTAGCTGAGTATTTAAAGGGACCTGTCATTTCAGTTTGAGTTAGCTGTGTGTTTAAAGGGACCTGTCATTTTAGTTTGAATTAGCTGAGTATATAAAGGCACCTGTCATTTCAGTTTGAGTTAGCTGAATATTTAAAGGCACCTGTCATTTCAGTTTGAGTTTGCTGAGTGTTTAAAGGGACCTGTCATTTCAGTTTGAGTTAGCTGAGTATTTAAAGGGACCTGTCATTTCAGTTTGAGTTAGCTGAGTATTTAAAGGGACCTGTCATTTCAGTTTGAGTTTGCTGAGTGTTTAAAGGGACCTGTCATTTCAGTTTGAGTTAGCTGAGTATTTAAAGGGACCTGTCATCTCAATTTGAATTAGCTGAGTATTTAAAGGGACCTGTCATTTCAGTTTGAGTTAGCTGAATGTTTAAAGGGAGCTGTCATTTCAGTTTGAGTTAGCTGAGTATTTAAAGGGATCTGTCATTTCAGTTTGAGTTAGCTGAGTGTTTAAAAGGACCTGTCATTTCAGATTGAATTAGCTGAGTATTTAAAGGGACCTGTCATTTCAGTTTGAGTTAGCTGAGTGTTTAAAGGGACCTGTCATTTCAGTTTGAATTAGCTGAGTATTTAAAGGCACCTGTCATTTCAGTTTGAGTTAGCTGAGTGTTTAAAGGGACCTGTCATTTCAATTTGAATTAGCTGAGTATTTAAAGGAACCTGTCATTTCAGTTTGAGTTAGCTGAGTATTTAAAGGGACCTGTACTTTCAGTTTGAGTTAGCTGAGTATTTAAAGGGACCTGTCATTTCAGTTTGAGTTAGCTGAGTGTTTAAAAGGACCTGTCATTTCAGTTTGAATTAGCTGAGTGTTTAAAGGGACCTGTCATTTCAGTTTGAATTAGCTGAGTATTTAAAGGGACCTGTCATTTCAGTTTGAGTTAGCTGAGTGTTTAAAGGAACCTGTCATTTCAGTTTGAATTAGCTGAGTATTTAAAGGCACCTGTCATTTCAGTTTGAGTTAGCTGAGTGTTTAAAGGGACCTGTCATTTCAATTTGAATTAGCTGAGTATTTAAAGGAACCTGTCATTTCAGTTTGAGTTAGCTGAGTGTTTAAAGGGACCTGTCATTTCAGTTTGAATTAGTTGAGTATTTAAAGGGACCTGTCATTTCAATTTGAATTAGCTGAGTATTTAAAGTGACCTATCATTTCAGTTTGAGTTAGCTGAGTATTTAAAGGGACCTGTACTTTCAGTTTGAGTTAGCTGAGTATTTAAAGGGACCTGTCATTTCAGTTTGAGTTAGCTGAGTGTTTAAAAGGACCTGTCATTTCAGTTTGAATTAGCTGAGTATTTAAAGGGACCTGTCATTTCAGTTTGAGTTAGCTGAGTGTTTAAAGGGACATGTCATTTCAGTTTGAATTAGCTGAGTATTTAAAGGGACCTGTCATTTCAGTTTGAATTAGCTGAGTATTTAAAGTGACCTATCATTTCAGTTTGAGTTAGCTGAGTATTTAAAGGGACCTGTCATTTCAGTTTGAGTTAGCTGAGTTAAAGGGACCTGTCATTTCAGTTTGAATTAGCTGAGTATTTAAAGGGACCTGTCATTTCAGTTTGAGTTAGCTGAGTATTTAAAGGGACCTGTCATTTCAGTTTGAGTTAGCTGAGTGTTTAAAGGGACCTGTCATTTCAATTTGAATTAGCTGAGTATTTAAAGGGACCTGTCATTTCAGTTTGAATTAGCTGAGTATTTAAAGGGACCTATCATTTCAGTTTGAGTTAGCTGAGTATTTAAAGGGACCTGTGCTTTCAGTTTGAGTTAGCTGAGTATTTAAAGGCACCTGTCATTTCAGTTTGAATTAGCTGAGTATTTAAAGGGACCTGTCATTTCAATTTGAATTAGCTGAGTATTTAAAGGGACCTGTCATACCAGTTTGAATTAGCTGAGTATTTAAAGTGACCTATCATTTCAGTTTGTGTTAGCTGAGTATTTAAAGGGACCTGTACTTTCAATTTGAGTTAGCTGAGTGTTTGAAGGGACCTGTCATTTCAGTTTGAATTAGCTGAGTATTTAAAGGGACCTATCATTTCAGTTTGAGTTAGCTGAGTTAAAGGGACCTGTCATTTCAGTTTGAATTAGCTGAGTATTTAAAGGGACCTGTCATTTCAGTTTAAATTAGCTGAGTGTTTAAAGGGACCTGTCATTTCAGTTTTAATTAGCTGAGTATTTAAAGGGACCTGTCATTTCAGTTTGAGTTAGCTGTTTGTTTAAAGGGACCTGTCATTTTAGTTTGAATTAGCTGAGTATATTAAGGCACCTGTCATTTCAGTTTGAGTTAGCTGAATATTTAAAGGCACCTGTCATTTCAGTTTGAGTTAGCTGAGTATATAAAGCGACCTATCATTTCAGTTTGAGTTAGCTGAGTATTTAAAGGGACCTGTCATTTTAGTTTGAGTTTGCTGAGTGTTTAAAGGGACCTGTCATTTCAGTTTGAGTTAGCTGAGTATTTAAAGGGACCTGTCATTTCAGTTTGAGTTAGCTGAATGTTTAAAGGGAGCTGTCATTTCAGTCTGAGTTAGCTGAGTATTTAAAGGGACCTGTCATTTCAGTTTGAGTTAGCTGAGTATTTAAAGGGACCTGTACTTTCAGTTTGAGTTAGCTGAGTATTTAAAGGCACCTGTCATTTCAGTTTGAATTAGCTGAGTATTTAAAGGGACCTGTCATTTCAGTTTGTGTTAGCTGAGTATTTAAAGGGACCTGTACTTTCAATTTGAGTTAGCTGAGTGTTTGAAGGGACCTGTCATTTCAGTTTGAATTAGCTGAGTATTTAAAGGACCTGTCATTTCAGTTTGAGTTAGCTGAGTTAAAGGGACCTGTCATTTCAGTTTGAATTAGCTGAGTATTTAAAGGGACCTGTCATTTCAGTTTGAGTTAGCTGAGTTAAAGGGACCTGTCATTTCAGTTTGAATTAGCTGAGTATTTAAAGGGACCTGTCATTTCAGTTTGAGTTAGCTGAGTATTTAAAGGGACCTGTCATTTCAGTTTGAGTTAGCTGAGTGTTTAAAGGGACCTGTCATTTCAATTTGAATTAGCTGAGTATTTAAAGGGACCTGTCATTTCAGTTTGAATTAGCTGAGTATTTAAAGGGACCTATCATTTCAGTTTGAGTAAGCTGAGTATTTAAAGGGACCTGTGCTTTCAGTTTGAGTTAGCTGAGTATTTAAAGGCACCTGTCATTTCAGTTTGAATTAGCTGAGTATTTAAAGGGACCTGTCATTTCAATTTGAATTAGCTGAGTATTTAAAGGGACCTGTCATTCCAGTTTGAATTAGCTGAGTATTTAAAGTGACCTATCATTTCAGTTTGTGTTAGCTGAGTATTTAAAGGGACCTGTACTTTCAATTTGAGTTAGCTGAGTGTTTGAAGGGACCTGTCATTTCAGTTTGAATTAGCTGAGTATTTAAAGGGACCTATCATTTCAGTTTGAGTTAGCTGAGTTAAAGGGACCTGTCATTTCAGTTTGAATTAGCTGAGTATTTAAAGGGACCTGTCATTTCAGTTTAAATTAGCTGAGTGTTTAAAGGGACCTGTCATTTCAGTTTTAATTAGCTGAGTATTTAAAGGGACCTGTCATTTCAGTTTGAGTTAGCTGTTTGTTTAAAGGGACCTGTCATTTTAGTTTGAATTAGCTGAGTATATAAAGGCACCTGTCATTTCAGTTTGAGTTAGCTGAATATTTAAAGGCACCTGTCATTTCAGTTTGAGTTAGCTGAGTATATAAAGCGACCTATCATTTCAGTTTGAGTTAGCTGAGTATTTAAAGGGACCTGTCATTTTAGTTTGAGTTTGCTGAGTGTTTAAAGGGACCTGTCATTTCAGTTTGAGTTAGCTGAGTATTTAAAGGGACCTGTCATTTCAGTTTGAGTTAGCTGAATGTTTAAAGGGAGCTGTCATTTCAGTCTGAGTTAGCTGAGTATTTAAAGGGACCTGTCATTTCAGTTTGAGTTAGCTGAGTGTTTAAAAGGACCTGTCATTTCAGATTGAATTAGCTGAGTATTTAAAGGGACCTGTCATTTCAGTTTGAGTTAGCTGAGTGTTTAAAGGGACCTCTCATTTCAGTTTGAGTTAGCTGAGTATTTAAAGACACCTGTCATTTCAGTTTGAATTAGATGAGTATATAAAGCGACCTATCATTTCAGTTTGAATTAGCTGAGTATTTAAAAGGACCTGTCATTTCAGTTTGAGTTAGTCGAGTATTTAAAGGGACCTGTCATTTCAGTTTGAATTAACTGAGTATTTAAAGGAACCTGTCATTTCAGTTTGAGTTAGCTGAGTGTTTAAAGGGACCTGTCATTTCAGTTTGAGTTAGCTGAGTATTTAAAGGGACCTGTCATTTCAGTTTGAGTTAGCTGAGTGTTTAAAGGGACCTGTCATTTCAGTTTGAATTAGCTGAGTATTTAAAGGGACCTGTCATTTCAATTTGAATTAGCTGAGTATTTAAAGGGACCTGTCATTTCAGTTTGAATTAGCTGAGTATTTAAAGTGACCTATCATTTCAGTTTGAGTTAGCTGAGTATTTAAAGGGACCTGAACTTTCAGTTTGAGTTAGCTGAGTGTTTAAAGGGACCTGTCATTTCAGTTTGAATTAGCTGAGTATTTAAAGGGACCTGTCATTTCAGTTTGATTTAGCTGAGTGTTTAAAGGGACCTGTCATTTCAGTTTGAATTAGCTGAGTATTTAAAGAGACCTGTCATTTCAATTGGAATTAGCTGAGTATTTAAAGGGACCTGTCATTTCAGTTTGAATAAGCTGAGTATTTAAAGTGACCTATCATTTCAGTTTGAGTTAGCTGAGTATTTAAAGGGACCTGTACTTTCAGTTTGAGTTAGCTGAGTGTTTAAAGGGACCTGTCATTTCAGTTTGAATTAGCTGAGTATTTAAAGGGACCTGTCATTTCAGTTTTAGTTAGCTGAGTTAAAGGGACCTGTCATTTCAGTTTGAATTAGCTGAGTATTTAAAGGGACCTGTCATTTCAGTTTGAGTTAGCTGAGTGTTTAAAGGGACCTATCATTTCAGTTTGAAATAGCTGAGTATTTAAAGGGACCTATTATTTCAGTTTGAGTTAGCTGTGTGTTTAAAGGGACCTGTCATTTTAGTTTGAATTAGCTGAGTATTTAAAGGCACCTATCATTTCAGTTTGAGTTAGCTGAATGTTTAAAGGGACCTGTCATTTCAATTTGAATTAGCTGAGTATATAAAGCGACCTATCATTTCAGTTTGAGTTAGCTGAGTATTTAAAGGGACCTGTCATTTCACTTTGAGTTAGCTGAGTGTTTAAAGGGACCTGTCATTTCAGTTTGAATTAGCTGAGTATTTAAAGGGACCTTTCATTTCAGTTTCAGTTAGCTGAGTGTTTAAAGATACCTGTCATTTCAGTTTGAATTAGCTGAGTATTTAAAGGGACGTGTCATTTCAGTTTGAATTAGCTGAGTATATAAAGATACCTGTCATTTCAGTTTGAATTAACTGAGTATATAAAGGCACCTGTCATTTCAGTTTGAGTTAGCTGAGTATTTAAAGTGACCTATCATTTCAGTTTGAATTAGCTGAGTATTTAAAGGGATCTGTAATTTCAGTTTGAGTTAGCTGAGTGTTTAAAGGGACCTGTCATTACAGTTTGAATTAGCTGAGTATTTAAAGGAACCTGTCATTTCAGTTTGAGTTAGCTGAGTGTTTAAAGCGACCTGTCATTTCAGTTTGAGTTAGCTGAGTGTTTAAAGGGACCTGTCATTTCAGTTTGAATTAGCTGAGTATTTAAAGGAACCTGTCATTTCAGTTTGAATTAGCTGAGTATTTAAAGGGACCTGTCATTTCAGTTTGAGTTAGCTGAGTGTTTAAAGGAACCTGTCATTTCAGTTTGAATTAGCTGAGTATTTAAAGGGACCTGTCATTTCAATTTGAATTAGCTGAGTATTTAAAGGGACCTGTCATTTCAGTTTGAATTAGCTGAGTATTTAAAGTGACCTATCATTTCAGTTTGAGTTAGCTGAGTATTTAAAGGGACCTGTACTTTCAGTTTGAGTTAGCTGAGTATTTAAAGGGACCTGTCATTTCAGTTTGAGTTAGCTGAGTATTTAAAGGGACCTGTCATTTCAGTTTGTGTTAGCTGAGTATTTAAAGGGACCTGTCATTTCAGTTTGAATTAGCTGAGTATTTAAAGGGACCTCTCATTTCAATTTGAATTAGCTGAGTATTTAAAGGGACCTGTCATTCCAGTTTGAATTAGCTGAGTGTTTAAAGGGACCTGTCATTTCAGTTTGAATTAGCTGAGTATTTAAAGGGACCTGTCATTTCAGTTTGAGTTAGCTGAGTATTTAAAGGGACCTGTCATTTCAGTTTGAATTAGCTGAGTATATAAAGCGACCTATCATTTCAGTTTGAGTTAGCTGAGTATTTAAAGGGACCTGTCATTTCAGTTTGAGTTAGCTGATTATTTAAAGGGACCTGTCATTTCAGTTTGAGTTAGCTGAGTGTTTAAAGGGACCTGTCATTTCAATTTGAATTAGCTGAGTATTTAAAGGGACCTGTCATTTCAGTTTGAATTAGCTGAGTATTTAAAGCGACCTATCATTTCAGTTTGAGTTAGCTGAGTATTTAAAGGGACCTGTACTTTCAGTTTGAGTTAACTGAGTATTTAAAGGCACCTGTCATTTCAGTTTGAATTAGCTGAGTATTTAAAGGGACCTGTCATTTCAATTTGAATTAGCTGAGTATTTAAAGGGACCTGTCATTCCAGTTTGAATTAGCTGAGTATTTAAAGTGACCTATCATTTCAGTTTGTGTTAGCTGAGTATTTAAAGGGACCTGTACTTTCAATTTGAGTTAGCTGAGTGTTTGAAGGGACCTGTCATTTCAGTTTGAATTAGCTGATTATTTAAAGGACCTGTCATTTCAGTTTGAGTTAGCTGAGTTAAAGGGACCTGTCATTTCAGTTTGAATTAGCTGAGTATTTAAAGGGACCTGTCATTTCAGTTTGAGTTAGCTGAGTTAAAGGGACCTGTCATTTCAGTTTGAATTAGCTGAGTATTTAAAGGGACCTGTCATTTCAGTTTGAGTTAGCTGAGTATTTAAAGGGACCTGTCATTTCAGTTTGAGTTAGCTGAGTGTTTAAAGGGACCTGTCATTTCAATTTGAATTAGCTGAGTATTTAAAGGGACCTGTCATTTCAGTTTGAATTAGCTGAGTATTTAAAGGGACCTATCATTTCAGTTTGAGTAAGCTGAGTATTTAAAGGGACCTGTGCTTTCAGTTTGAGTTAGCTGAGTATTTAAAGGCACCTGTCATTTCAGTTTGAATTAGCTGAGTATTTAAAGGGACCTGTCATTTCAATTTGAATTAGCTGAGTATTTAAAGGGACCTGTCATTCCAGTTTGAATTAGCTGAGTATTTAAAGTGACCTATCATTTCAGTTTGTGTTAGCTGAGTATTTAAAGGGACCTGTACTTTCAATTTGAGTTAGCTGAGTGTTTGAAGGGACCTGTCATTTCAGTTTGAATTAGCTGAGTATTTAAAGGGACCTATCATTTCAGTTTGAGTTAGCTGAGTTAAAGGGACCTGTCATTTCAGTTTGAATTAGCTGAGTATTTAAAGGGACCTGTCATTTCAGTTTAAATTAGCTGAGTGTTTAAAGGGACCTGTCATTTCAGTTTTAATTAGCTGAGTATTTAAAGGGACCTGTCATTTCAGTTTGAGTTAGCTGTTTGTTTAAAGGGACCTGTCATTTTAGTTTGAATTAGCTGAGTATATAAAGGCACCTGTCATTTCAGTTTGAGTTAGCTGAATATTTAAAGGCACCTGTCATTTCAGTTTGAGTTAGCTGAGTATATAAAGCGACCTATCATTTCAGTTTGAGTTAGCTGAGTATTTAAAGGGACCTGTCATTTTAGTTTGAGTTTGCTGAGTGTTTAAAGGGACCTGTCATTTCAGTTTGAGTTAGCTGAGTATTTAAAGGGACCTGTCATTTCAGTTTGAGTTAGCTGAATGTTTAAAGGGAGCTGTCATTTCAGTCTGAGTTAGCTGAGTATTTAAAGGGACCTGTCATTTCAGTTTGAGTTAGCTGAGTGTTTAAAAGGACCTGTCATTTCAGATTGAATTAGCTGAGTATTTAAAGGGACCTGTCATTTCAGTTTGAGTTAGCTGAGTGTTTAAAGGGACCTCTCATTTCAGTTTGAGTTAGCTGAGTATTTAAAGACACCTGTCATTTCAGTTTGAATTAGATGAGTATATAAAGCGACCTATCATTTCAGTTTGAATTAGCTGAGTATTTAAAAGGACCTGTCATTTCAGTTTGAGTTAGTCGAGTATTTAAAGGGACCTGTCATTTCAGTTTGAATTAACTGAGTATTTAAAGGAACCTGTCATTTCAGTTTGAGTTAGCTGAGTGTTTAAAGGGACCTGTCATTTCAGTTTGAGTTAGCTGAGTATTTAAAGGGACCTGTCATTTCAGTTTGAGTTAGCTGAGTGTTTAAAGGGACCTGTCATTTCAGTTTGAATTAGCTGAGTATTTAAAGGGACCTGTCATTTCAATTTGAATTAGCTGAGTATTTAAAGGGACCTGTCATTTCAGTTTGAATTAGCTGAGTATTTAAAGTGACCTATCATTTCAGTTTGAGTTAGCTGAGTATTTAAAGGGACCTGTACTTTCAGTTTGAGTTAGCTGAGTGTTTAAAGGGACCTGTCATTTCAGTTTGAATTAGCTGAGTATTTAAAGGGACCTGTCATTTCAGTTTGATTTAGCTGAGTGTTTAAAGGGACCTGTCATTTCAGTTTGAATTAGCTGAGTATTTAAAGAGACCTGTCATTTCAATTGGAATTAGCTGAGTATTTAAAGGGACCTGTCATTTCAGTTTGAATAAGCTGAGTATTTAAAGTGACCTATCATTTCAGTTTGAGTTAGCTGAGTATTTAAAGGGACCTGTACTTTCAGTTTGAGTTAGCTGAGTGTTTAAAGGGACCTGTCATTTCAGTTTGAATTAGCTGAGTATTTAAAGGGACCTGTCATTTCAGTTTTAGTTAGCTGAGTTAAAGGGACCTGTCATTTCAGTTTGAATTAGCTGAGTATTTAAAGGGACCTGTCATTTCAGTTTGAGTTAGCTGAGTGTTTAAAGGGACCTATCATTTCAGTTTGAAATAGCTGAGTATTTAAAGGGACCTATTATTTCAGTTTGAGTTAGCTGTGTGTTTAAAGGGACCTGTCATTTTAGTTTGAATTAGCTGAGTATTTAAAGGCACCTATCATTTCAGTTTGAGTTAGCTGAATGTTTAAAGGGACCTGTCATTTCAATTTGAATTAGCTGAGTATATAAAGCGACCTATCATTTCAGTTTGAGTTAGCTGAGTATTTAAAGGGACCTGTCATTTCACTTTGAGTTAGCTGAGTGTTTAAAGGGACCTGTCATTTCAGTTTGAATTAGCTGAGTATTTAAAGGGACCTTTCATTTCAGTTTCAGTTAGCTGAGTGTTTAAAGATACCTGTCATTTCAGTTTGAATTAGCTGAGTATTTAAAGGGACGTGTCATTTCAGTTTGAATTAGCTGAGTATATAAAGATACCTGTCATTTCAGTTTGAATTAACTGAGTATATAAAGGCACCTGTCATTTCAGTTTGAGTTAGCTGAGTATTTAAAGTGACCTATCATTTCAGTTTGAATTAGCTGAGTATTTAAAGGGATCTGTAATTTCAGTTTGAGTTAGCTGAGTGTTTAAAGGGACCTGTCATTACAGTTTGAATTAGCTGAGTATTTAAAGGAACCTGTCATTTCAGTTTGAGTTAGCTGAGTGTTTAAAGCGACCTGTCATTTCAGTTTGAGTTAGCTGAGTGTTTAAAGGGACCTGTCATTTCAGTTTGAATTAGCTGAGTATTTAAAGGAACCTGTCATTTCAGTTTGAATTAGCTGAGTATTTAAAGGGACCTGTCATTTCAGTTTGAGTTAGCTGAGTGTTTAAAGGAACCTGTCATTTCAGTTTGAATTAGCTGAGTATTTAAAGGGACCTGTCATTTCAATTTGAATTAGCTGAGTATTTAAAGGGACCTGTCATTTCAGTTTGAATTAGCTGAGTATTTAAAGTGACCTATCATTTCAGTTTGAGTTAGCTGAGTATTTAAAGGGACCTGTACTTTCAGTTTGAGTTAGCTGAGTATTTAAAGGGACCTGTCATTTCAGTTTGAGTTAGCTGAGTATTTAAAGGGACCTGTCATTTCAGTTTGTGTTAGCTGAGTATTTAAAGGGACCTGTCATTTCAGTTTGAATTAGCTGAGTATTTAAAGGGACCTGTCATTTCAATTTGAATTAGCTGAGTATTTAAAGGGACCTGTCATTCCAGTTTGAGTTAGCTGAGTGTTTAAAAGGACCTGTCATTTCAGTTTGAATTAGCTGAGTATTTAAAGGGACCTGTCATTTCAGTTTGAGTTAGCTGAGTGTTTAAAGGGACATGTCATTTCAGTTTGAATTAGCTGAGTATTTAAAGGGACCTGTCATTTCAGTTTGAATTAGCTGAGTATTTAAAGTGACCTATCATTTCAGTTTGAGTTAGCTGAGTATTTAAAGGGACCTGTCATTTCAGTTTGAGTTAGCTGAGTTAAAGGGACCTGTCATTTCAGTTTGAATTAGCTGAGTATTTAAAGGGACCTGTCATTTCAGTTTGAGTTAGCTGAGTATTTAAAGGGACCTGTCATTTCAGTTTGAGTTAGCTGAGTGTTTAAAGGGACCTGTCATTTCAATTTGAATTAGCTGAGTATTTAAAGGGACCTGTCATTTCAGTTTGAATTAGCTGAGTATTTAAAGGGACCTATCATTTCAGTTTGAGTTAGCTGAGTATTTAAAGGGACCTGTGCTTTCAGTTTGAGTTAGCTGAGTATTTAAAGGCACCTGTCATTTCAGTTTGAATTAGCTGAGTATTTAAAGGGACCTGTCATTTCAATTTGAATTAGCTGAGTATTTAAAGGGACCTGTCATACCAGTTTGAATTAGCTGAGTATTTAAAGTGACCTATCATTTCAGTTTGTGTTAGCTGAGTATTTAAAGGGACCTGTACTTTCAATTTGAGTTAGCTGAGTGTTTGAAGGGACCTGTCATTTCAGTTTGAATTAGCTGAGTATTTAAAGGGACCTATCATTTCAGTTTGAGTTAGCTGAGTTAAAGGGACCTGTCATTTCAGTTTGAATTAGCTGAGTATTTAAAGGGACCTGTCATTTCAGTTTAAATTAGCTGAGTGTTTAAAGGGACCTGTCATTTCAGTTTTAATTAGCTGAGTATTTAAAGGGACCTGTCATTTCAGTTTGAGTTAGCTGTTTGTTTAAAGGGACCTGTCATTTTAGTTTGAATTAGCTGAGTATATTAAGGCACCTGTCATTTCAGTTTGAGTTAGCTGAATATTTAAAGGCACCTGTCATTTCAGTTTGAGTTAGCTGAGTATATAAAGCGACCTATCATTTCAGTTTGAGTTAGCTGAGTATTTAAAGGGACCTGTCATTTTAGTTTGAGTTTGCTGAGTGTTTAAAGGGACCTGTCATTTCAGTTTGAGTTAGCTGAGTATTTAAAGGGACCTGTCATTTCAGTTTGAGTTAGCTGAATGTTTAAAGGGAGCTGTCATTTCAGTCTGAGTTAGCTGAGTATTTAAAGGGACCTGTCATTTCAGTTTGAGTTAGCTGAGTATTTAAAGGGACCTGTACTTTCAGTTTGAGTTAGCTGAGTATTTAAAGGCACCTGTCATTTCAGTTTGAATTAGCTGAGTATTTAAAGGGACCTGTCATTTCAGTTTGTGTTAGCTGAGTATTTAAAGGGACCTGTACTTTCAATTTGAGTTAGCTGAGTGTTTGAAGGGACCTGTCATTTCAGTTTGAATTAGCTGAGTATTTAAAGGACCTGTCATTTCAGTTTGAGTTAGCTGAGTTAAAGGGACCTGTCATTTCAGTTTGAATTAGCTGAGTATTTAAAGGGACCTGTCATTTCAGTTTGAGTTAGCTGAGTTAAAGGGACCTGTCATTTCAGTTTGAATTAGCTGAGTATTTAAAGGGACCTGTCATTTCAGTTTGAGTTAGCTGAGTATTTAAAGGGACCTGTCATTTCAGTTTGAGTTAGCTGAGTGTTTAAAGGGACCTGTCATTTCAATTTGAATTAGCTGAGTATTTAAAGGGACCTGTCATTTCAGTTTGAATTAGCTGAGTATTTAAAGGGACCTATCATTTCAGTTTGAGTAAGCTGAGTATTTAAAGGGACCTGTGCTTTCAGTTTGAGTTAGCTGAGTATTTAAAGGCACCTGTCATTTCAGTTTGAATTAGCTGAGTATTTAAAGGGACCTGTCATTTCAATTTGAATTAGCTGAGTATTTAAAGGGACCTGTCATTCCAGTTTGAATTAGCTGAGTATTTAAAGTGACCTATCATTTCAGTTTGTGTTAGCTGAGTATTTAAAGGGACCTGTACTTTCAATTTGAGTTAGCTGAGTGTTTGAAGGGACCTGTCATTTCAGTTTGAATTAGCTGAGTATTTAAAGGGACCTATCATTTCAGTTTGAGTTAGCTGAGTTAAAGGGACCTGTCATTTCAGTTTGAATTAGCTGAGTATTTAAAGGGACCTGTCATTTCAGTTTAAATTAGCTGAGTGTTTAAAGGGACCTGTCATTTCAGTTTTAATTAGCTGAGTATTTAAAGGGACCTGTCATTTCAGTTTGAGTTAGCTGTTTGTTTAAAGGGACCTGTCATTTTAGTTTGAATTAGCTGAGTATATAAAGGCACCTGTCATTTCAGTTTGAGTTAGCTGAATATTTAAAGGCACCTGTCATTTCAGTTTGAGTTAGCTGAGTATATAAAGCGACCTATCATTTCAGTTTGAGTTAGCTGAGTATTTAAAGGGACCTGTCATTTTAGTTTGAGTTTGCTGAGTGTTTAAAGGGACCTGTCATTTCAGTTTGAGTTAGCTGAGTATTTAAAGGGACCTGTCATTTCAGTTTGAGTTAGCTGAATGTTTAAAGGGAGCTGTCATTTCAGTCTGAGTTAGCTGAGTATTTAAAGGGACCTGTCATTTCAGTTTGAGTTAGCTGAGTGTTTAAAAGGACCTGTCATTTCAGATTGAATTAGCTGAGTATTTAAAGGGACCTGTCATTTCAGTTTGAGTTAGCTGAGTGTTTAAAGGGACCTCTCATTTCAGTTTGAGTTAGCTGAGTATTTAAAGACACCTGTCATTTCAGTTTGAATTAGATGAGTATATAAAGCGACCTATCATTTCAGTTTGAATTAGCTGAGTATTTAAAAGGACCTGTCATTTCAGTTTGAGTTAGTCGAGTATTTAAAGGGACCTGTCATTTCAGTTTGAATTAACTGAGTATTTAAAGGAACCTGTCATTTCAGTTTGAGTTAGCTGAGTGTTTAAAGGGACCTGTCATTTCAGTTTGAGTTAGCTGAGTATTTAAAGGGACCTGTCATTTCAGTTTGAGTTAGCTGAGTGTTTAAAGGGACCTGTCATTTCAGTTTGAATTAGCTGAGTATTTAAAGGGACCTGTCATTTCAATTTGAATTAGCTGAGTATTTAAAGGGACCTGTCATTTCAGTTTGAATTAGCTGAGTATTTAAAGTGACCTATCATTTCAGTTTGAGTTAGCTGAGTATTTAAAGGGACCTGTACTTTCAGTTTGAGTTAGCTGAGTGTTTAAAGGGACCTGTCATTTCAGTTTGAATTAGCTGAGTATTTAAAGGGACCTGTCATTTCAGTTTGATTTAGCTGAGTGTTTAAAGGGACCTGTCATTTCAGTTTGAATTAGCTGAGTATTTAAAGAGACCTGTCATTTCAATTGGAATTAGCTGAGTATTTAAAGGGACCTGTCATTTCAGTTTGAATAAGCTGAGTATTTAAAGTGACCTATCATTTCAGTTTGAGTTAGCTGAGTATTTAAAGGGACCTGTACTTTCAGTTTGAGTTAGCTGAGTGTTTAAAGGGACCTGTCATTTCAGTTTGAATTAGCTGAGTATTTAAAGGGACCTGTCATTTCAGTTTTAGTTAGCTGAGTTAAAGGGACCTGTCATTTCAGTTTGAATTAGCTGAGTATTTAAAGGGACCTGTCATTTCAGTTTGAGTTAGCTGAGTGTTTAAAGGGACCTATCATTTCAGTTTGAAATAGCTGAGTATTTAAAGGGACCTATTATTTCAGTTTGAGTTAGCTGTGTGTTTAAAGGGACCTGTCATTTTAGTTTGAATTAGCTGAGTATTTAAAGGCACCTATCATTTCAGTTTGAGTTAGCTGAATGTTTAAAGGGACCTGTCATTTCAATTTGAATTAGCTGAGTATATAAAGCGACCTATCATTTCAGTTTGAGTTAGCTGAGTATTTAAAGGGACCTGTCATTTCACTTTGAGTTAGCTGAGTGTTTAAAGGGACCTGTCATTTCAGTTTGAATTAGCTGAGTATTTAAAGGGACCTTTCATTTCAGTTTCAGTTAGCTGAGTGTTTAAAGATACCTGTCATTTCAGTTTGAATTAGCTGAGTATTTAAAGGGACGTGTCATTTCAGTTTGAATTAGCTGAGTATATAAAGATACCTGTCATTTCAGTTTGAATTAACTGAGTATATAAAGGCACCTGTCATTTCAGTTTGAGTTAGCTGAGTATTTAAAGTGACCTATCATTTCAGTTTGAATTAGCTGAGTATTTAAAGGGATCTGTAATTTCAGTTTGAGTTAGCTGAGTGTTTAAAGGGACCTGTCATTACAGTTTGAATTAGCTGAGTATTTAAAGGAACCTGTCATTTCAGTTTGAGTTAGCTGAGTGTTTAAAGCGACCTGTCATTTCAGTTTGAGTTAGCTGAGTGTTTAAAGGGACCTGTCATTTCAGTTTGAATTAGCTGAGTATTTAAAGGAACCTGTCATTTCAGTTTGAATTAGCTGAGTATTTAAAGGGACCTGTCATTTCAGTTTGAGTTAGCTGAGTGTTTAAAGGAACCTGTCATTTCAGTTTGAATTAGCTGAGTATTTAAAGGGACCTGTCATTTCAATTTGAATTAGCTGAGTATTTAAAGGGACCTGTCATTTCAGTTTGAATTAGCTGAGTATTTAAAGTGACCTATCATTTCAGTTTGAGTTAGCTGAGTATTTAAAGGGACCTGTACTTTCAGTTTGAGTTAGCTGAGTATTTAAAGGGACCTGTCATTTCAGTTTGAGTTAGCTGAGTATTTAAAGGGACCTGTCATTTCAGTTTGTGTTAGCTGAGTATTTAAAGGGACCTGTCATTTCAGTTTGAATTAGCTGAGTATTTAAAGGGACCTGTCATTTCAATTTGAATTAGCTGAGTATTTAAAGGGACCTGTCATTCCAGTTTGAATTAGCTGAGTGTTTAAAGGGACCTGTCATTTCAGTTTGAATTAGCTGAGTATTTAAAGGGACCTGTCATTTCAGTTTGAGTTAGCTGAGTATTTAAAGGGACCTGTCATTTCAGTTTGAATTAGCTGAGTATATAAAGCGACCTATCATTTCAGTTTGAGTTAGCTGAGTATTTAAAGGGACCTGTCATTTCAGTTTGAGTTAGCTGATTATTTAAAGGGACCTGTCATTTCAGTTTGAGTTAGCTGAGTGTTTAAAGGGACCTGTCATTTCAATTTGAATTAGCTGAGTATTTAAAGGGACCTGTCATTTCAGTTTGAATTAGCTGAGTATTTAAAGCGACCTATCATTTCAGTTTGAGTTAGCTGAGTATTTAAAGGGACCTGTACTTTCAGTTTGAGTTAACTGAGTATTTAAAGGCACCTGTCATTTCAGTTTGAATTAGCTGAGTATTTAAAGGGACCTGTCATTTCAATTTGAATTAGCTGAGTATTTAAAGGGACCTGTCATTCCAGTTTGAATTAGCTGAGTATTTAAAGTGACCTATCATTTCAGTTTGTGTTAGCTGAGTATTTAAAGGGACCTGTACTTTCAATTTGAGTTAGCTGAGTGTTTGAAGGGACCTGTCATTTCAGTTTGAATTAGCTGAGTATTTAAAGGACCTGTCATTTCAGTTTGAGTTAGCTGAGTTAAAGGGACCTGTCATTTCAGTTTGAATTAGCTGAGTATTTAAAGGGACCTGTCATTTCAGTTTGAGTTAGCTGAGTTAAAGGGACCTGTCATTTCAGTTTGAATTAGCTGAGTATTTAAAGGGACCTGTCATTTCAGTTTGAGTTAGCTGAGTATTTAAAGGGACCTGTCATTTCAGTTTGAGTTAGCTGAGTGTTTAAAGGGACCTGTCATTTCAATTTGAATTAGCTGAGTATTTAAAGGGACCTGTCATTTCAGTTTGAATTAGCTGAGTATTTAAAGGGACCTATCATTTCAGTTTGAGTAAGCTGAGTATTTAAAGGGACCTGTGCTTTCAGTTTGAGTTAGCTGAGTATTTAAAGGCACCTGTCATTTCAGTTTGAATTAGCTGAGTATTTAAAGGGACCTGTCATTTCAATTTGAATTAGCTGAGTATTTAAAGGGACCTGTCATTCCAGTTTGAATTAGCTGAGTATTTAAAGTGACCTATCATTTCAGTTTGTGTTAGCTGAGTATTTAAAGGGACCTGTACTTTCAATTTGAGTTAGCTGAGTGTTTGAAGGGACCTGTCATTTCAGTTTGAATTAGCTGAGTATTTAAAGGGACCTATCATTTCAGTTTGAGTTAGCTGAGTTAAAGGGACCTGTCATTTCAGTTTGAATTAGCTGAGTATTTAAAGGGACCTGTCATTTCAGTTTAAATTAGCTGAGTGTTTAAAGGGACCTGTCATTTCAGTTTTAATTAGCTGAGTATTTAAAGGGACCTGTCATTTCAGTTTGAGTTAGCTGTTTGTTTAAAGGGACCTGTCATTTTAGTTTGAATTAGCTGAGTATATAAAGGCACCTGTCATTTCAGTTTGAGTTAGCTGAATATTTAAAGGCACCTGTCATTTCAGTTTGAGTTAGCTGAGTATATAAAGCGACCTATCATTTCAGTTTGAGTTAGCTGAGTATTTAAAGGGACCTGTCATTTTAGTTTGAGTTTGCTGAGTGTTTAAAGGGACCTGTCATTTCAGTTTGAGTTAGCTGAGTATTTAAAGGGACCTGTCATTTCAGTTTGAGTTAGCTGAATGTTTAAAGGGAGCTGTCATTTCAGTCTGAGTTAGCTGAGTATTTAAAGGGACCTGTCATTTCAGTTTGAGTTAGCTGAGTGTTTAACAGGACCTGTCATTTCAGATTGAATTAGCTGAGTATTTAAAGGGACCTGTCATTTCAGTTTGAGTTAGCTGAGTGTTTAAAGGGACCTCTCATTTCAGTTTGAGTTAGCTGAGTATTTAAAGACACCTGTCATTTCAGTTTGAATTAGATGAGTATATAAAGCGACCTATCATTTCAGTTTGAATTAGCTGAGTATTTAAAAGGACCTGTCATTTCAGTTTGAGTTAGTCGAGTATTTAAAGGGACCTGTCATTTCAGTTTGAATTAACTGAGTATTTAAAGGAACCTGTCATTTCAGTTTGAGTTAGCTGAGTGTTTAAAGGGACCTGTCATTTCAGTTTGAGTTAGCTGAGTATTTAAAGGGACCTGTCATTTCAGTTTGAGTTAGCTGAGTGTTTAAAGGGACCTGTCATTTCAGTTTGAATTAGCTGAGTATTTAAAGGGACCTGTCATTTCAATTTGAATTAGCTGAGTATTTAAAGGGACCTGTCATTTCAGT
Source organism: Bathymodiolus septemdierum (assembly GCA_963383655.1). Lineage (NCBI taxonomy): Eukaryota > Metazoa > Mollusca > Bivalvia > Mytilida > Modiolidae > Bathymodiolus > Bathymodiolus septemdierum. The sequence goes on from OY726522.1 coordinate 83,922,124, forward strand.
TTGAATTAGCTGAGTATTTAAAGTGACCTATCATTTCAGTTTGAGTTAGCTGAGTATTTAAAGGGACCTGTACTTTCAGTTTGAGTTAGCTGAGTGTTTAAAGGGACCTGTCATTTCAGTTTGAATTAGCTGAGTATTTAAAGGGACCTGTCATTTCAGTTTGATTTAGCTGAGTGTTTAAAGGGACCTGTCATTTCAGTTTGAATTAGCTGAGTATTTAAAGAGACCTGTCATTTCAATTGGAATTAGCTGAGTATTTAAAGGGACCTGTCATTTCAGTTTGAATAAGCTGAGTATTTAAAGTGACCTATCATTTCAGTTTGAGTTAGCTGAGTATTTAAAGGGACCTGTACTTTCAGTTTGAGTTAGCTGAGTGTTTAAAGGGACCTGTCATTTCAGTTTGAATTAGCTGAGTATTTAAAGGGACCTGTCATTTCAGTTTTAGTTAGCTGAGTTAAAGGGACCTGTCATTTCAGTTTGAATTAGCTGAGTATTTAAAGGGACCTGTCATTTCAGTTTGAGTTAGCTGAGTGTTTAAAGGGACCTATCATTTCAGTTTGAAATAGCTGAGTATTTAAAGGGACCTATTATTTCAGTTTGAGTTAGCTGTGTGTTTAAAGGGACCTGTCATTTTAGTTTGAATTAGCTGAGTATTTAAAGGCACCTATCATTTCAGTTTGAGTTAGCTGAATGTTTAAAGGGACCTGTCATTTCAATTTGAATTAGCTGAGTATATAAAGCGACCTATCATTTCAGTTTGAGTTAGCTGAGTATTTAAAGGGACCTGTCATTTCACTTTGAGTTAGCTGAGTGTTTAAAGGGACCTGTCATTTCAGTTTGAATTAGCTGAGTATTTAAAGGGACCTTTCATTTCAGTTTCAGTTAGCTGAGTGTTTAAAGATACCTGTCATTTCAGTTTGAATTAGCTGAGTATTTAAAGGGACGTGTCATTTCAGTTTGAATTAGCTGAGTATATAAAGATACCTGTCATTTCAGTTTGAATTAACTGAGTATATAAAGGCACCTGTCATTTCAGTTTGAGTTAGCTGAGTATTTAAAGTGACCTATCATTTCAGTTTGAATTAGCTGAGTATTTAAAGGGATCTGTAATTTCAGTTTGAGTTAGCTGAGTGTTTAAAGGGACCTGTCATTACAGTTTGAATTAGCTGAGTATTTAAAGGAACCTGTCATTTCAGTTTGAGTTAGCTGAGTGTTTAAAGCGACCTGTCATTTCAGTTTGAGTTAGCTGAGTGTTTAAAGGGACCTGTCATTTCAGTTTGAATTAGCTGAGTATTTAAAGGAACCTGTCATTTCAGTTTGAATTAGCTGAGTATTTAAAGGGACCTGTCATTTCAGTTTGAGTTAGCTGAGTGTTTAAAGGAACCTGTCATTTCAGTTTGAATTAGCTGAGTATTTAAAGGGACCTGTCATTTCAATTTGAATTAGCTGAGTATTTAAAGGGACCTGTCATTTCAGTTTGAATTAGCTGAGTATTTAAAGTGACCTATCATTTCAGTTTGAGTTAGCTGAGTATTTAAAGGGACCTGTACTTTCAGTTTGAGTTAGCTGAGTATTTAAAGGGACCTGTCATTTCAGTTTGAGTTAGCTGAGTATTTAAAGGGACCTGTCATTTCAGTTTGTGTTAGCTGAGTATTTAAAGGGACCTGTCATTTCAGTTTGAATTAGCTGAGTATTTAAAGGGACCTGTCATTTCAATTTGAATTAGCTGAGTATTTAAAGGGACCTGTCATTCCAGTTTGAATTAGCTGAGTGTTTAAAGGGACCTGTCATTTCAGTTTGAATTAGCTGAGTATTTAAAGGGACCTGTCATTTCAGTTTGAGTTAGCTGAGTATTTAAAGGGACCTGTCATTTCAGTTTGAATTAGCTGAGTATATAAAGCGACCTATCATTTCAGTTTGAGTTAGCTGAGTATTTAAAGGGACCTGTCATTTCAGTTTGAGTTAGCTGATTATTTAAAGGGACCTGTCATTTCAGTTTGAGTTAGCTGAGTGTTTAAAGGGACCTGTCATTTCAATTTGAATTAGCTGAGTATTTAAAGGGACCTGTCATTTCAGTTTGAATTAGCTGAGTATTTAAAGCGACCTATCATTTCAGTTTGAGTTAGCTGAGTATTTAAAGGGACCTGTACTTTCAGTTTGAGTTAACTGAGTATTTAAAGGCACCTGTCATTTCAGTTTGAATTAGCTGAGTATTTAAAGGGACCTGTCATTTCAATTTGAATTAGCTGAGTATTTAAAGGGACCTGTCATTCCAGTTTGAATTAGCTGAGTATTTAAAGTGACCTATCATTTCAGTTTGTGTTAGCTGAGTATTTAAAGGGACCTGTACTTTCAATTTGAGTTAGCTGAGTGTTTAAAGGGACCTGTCATTTCAGTTTGAATTAGCTGAGTATTTAAAGGGACCTGTCATTTCAGTTTGAGTTAGCTGAGTTAAAGGGACCTGTCATTTCAGTTTGAATTAGCTGAGTATTTAAAGGGACCTGTCATTTCAGTTTAAATTAGCTGAGTGTTTAAAGGGACCTGTCATTTCAGTTTTAATTAGCTGAGTATTTAAAGGGACCTGTCATTTCAGTTTGAGTTAGCTGTGTGTTTAAAGGGACCTGTCATTTTAGTTTGAATTAGCTGAGTATATAAAGGCACCTGTCATTTCAGTTTGAGTTAGCTGAATATTTAAAGGCACCTGTCATTTCAGTTTGAATTAGTTGAGTATATAAAGCGACCTATCATTTCAGTTTGAGTTAGCTGAGTATTTAAAGGGACCTGTCATTTCAGTTTGAGTTTGCTGAGTGTTTAAAGGGACCTGTCATTTCAGTTTGAGTTAGCTGAGTATTTAAAGGAACCTGTCATTTCAGTTTGAGTTAGCTGAATGTTTAAAGGGAGCTGTCATTTCAGTTTGAGTTAGCTGAGTATTTAAAGGGACCTGTCATTTCAGTTTGAGTTAGCTGAGTATTTAAAAGGACCTGTCATTTCAGATTGAATTAGCTGAGTATTTAAAGGGACCTGTCATTTCAGTTTGAGTTAGCTGAGTGTTTAAAGGGACCTGTCATTTCAGTTTGAGTTAGCTGAGTGTTTAAAGGCATCTGTCATTTCAATTTGAATTAGCTGAGTATTTAAAGGAACCTGTCATTTCAGTTTGAGTTAGCTGAGTGTTTAAAGGGACCTGTCATTTCAGTTTGAATTAGTTGAGTATTTAAAGGGACCTGTCATTTCAATTTGAATTAGCTGAGTATTTAAAGGGACCTGTCATTTCAGTTTGAATTAGCTGAGTGTTTAAAGGGACCTGTCATTTCAGTTTGAATTAGCTGAGTATTTAAAGTGACCTATCATTTCAGTTTGAGTTAGCTGAGTATTTAAAGGGACCTGTACTTTCAGTTTGAGTTAGCTGAGTATTTAAAGGGACCTGTCATTTCAGTTTGAGTTAGCTGAGTGTTTAAAAGGACCTGTCATTTCAGTTTGAATTAGCTGAGTATTTAAAGGGACCTGTCATTTCAGTTTGAGTTAGCTGAGTATTTAAAGGGACCTGTACTTTCAGTTTGAGTTAGCTGAGTGTTTAAAGGGACCTGTCATTTCAGTTTGAATTAGCTGAGTATTTAAAGGGACCTGTCATTTCAGTTTTAGTTAGCTGAGTTAAAGGGACCTGTCATTTCAGTTTGAATTAGCTGAGTATTTAAAGGGACCTGTCATTTCAGTTTGAGTTAGCTGAGTGTTTAAAGGGACCTATCATTTCAGTTTGAAATAGCTGAGTATTTAAAGGGACCTATTATTTCAGTTTGAGTTAGCTGTGTGTTTAAAGGGACCTGTCATTTTAGTTTGAATTAGCTGAGTATTTAAAGGCACCTATCATTTCAGTTTGAGTTAGCTGAATGTTTAAAGGGACCTGTCATTTCAATTTGAATTAGCTGAGTATATAAAGCGACCTATCATTTCAGTTTGAGTTAGCTGAGTATTTAAAGGGACCTGTCATTTCACTTTGAGTTAGCTGAGTGTTTAAAGGGACCTGTCATTTCAGTTTGAATTAGCTGAGTATTTAAAGGGACCTTTCATTTCAGTTTCAGTTAGCTGAGTGTTTAAAGATACCTGTCATTTCAGTTTGAATTAGCTGAGTATTTAAAGGGACGTGTCATTTCAGTTTGAATTAGCTGAGTATATAAAGATACCTGTCATTTCAGTTTGAATTAACTGAGTATATAAAGGCACCTGTCATTTCAGTTTGAGTTAGCTGAGTATTTAAAGTGACCTATCATTTCAGTTTGAATTAGCTGAGTATTTAAAGGGATCTGTAATTTCAGTTTGAGTTAGCTGAGTGTTTAAAGGGACCTGTCATTACAGTTTGAATTAGCTGAGTATTTAAAGGAACCTGTCATTTCAGTTTGAGTTAGCTGAGTGTTTAAAGCGACCTGTCATTTCAGTTTGAGTTAGCTGAGTGTTTAAAGGGACCTGTCATTTCAGTTTGAATTAGCTGAGTATTTAAAGGAACCTGTCATTTCAGTTTGAATTAGCTGAGTATTTAAAGGGACCTGTCATTTCAGTTTGAGTTAGCTGAGTGTTTAAAGGAACCTGTCATTTCAGTTTGAATTAGCTGAGTATTTAAAGGGACCTGTCATTTCAATTTGAATTAGCTGAGTATTTAAAGGGACCTGTCATTTCAGTTTGAATTAGCTGAGTATTTAAAGTGACCTATCATTTCAGTTTGAGTTAGCTGAGTATTTAAAGGGACCTGTACTTTCAGTTTGAGTTAGCTGAGTATTTAAAGGGACCTGTCATTTCAGTTTGAGTTAGCTGAGTATTTAAAGGGACCTGTCATTTCAGTTTGTGTTAGCTGAGTATTTAAAGGGACCTGTCATTTCAGTTTGAATTAGCTGAGTATTTAAAGGGACCTGTCATTTCAATTTGAATTAGCTGAGTATTTAAAGGGACCTGTCATTCCAGTTTGAATTAGCTGAGTGTTTAAAGGGACCTGTCATTTCAGTTTGAATTAGCTGAGTATTTAAAGGGACCTGTCATTTCAGTTTGAGTTAGCTGAGTATTTAAAGGGACCTGTCATTTCAGTTTGAATTAGCTGAGTATATAAAGCGACCTATCATTTCAGTTTGAGTTAGCTGAGTATTTAAAGGGACCTGTCATTTCAGTTTGAGTTAGCTGATTATTTAAAGGGACCTGTCATTTCAGTTTGAGTTAGCTGAGTGTTTAAAGGGACCTGTCATTTCAATTTGAATTAGCTGAGTATTTAAAGGGACCTGTCATTTCAGTTTGAATTAGCTGAGTATTTAAAGCGACCTATCATTTCAGTTTGAGTTAGCTGAGTATTTAAAGGGACCTGTACTTTCAGTTTGAGTTAACTGAGTATTTAAAGGCACCTGTCATTTCAGTTTGAATTAGCTGAGTATTTAAAGGGACCTGTCATTTCAATTTGAATTAGCTGAGTATTTAAAGGGACCTGTCATTCCAGTTTGAATTAGCTGAGTATTTAAAGTGACCTATCATTTCAGTTTGTGTTAGCTGAGTATTTAAAGGGACCTGTACTTTCAATTTGAGTTAGCTGAGTGTTTAAAGGGACCTGTCATTTCAGTTTGAATTAGCTGAGTATTTAAAGGGACCTGTCATTTCAGTTTGAGTTAGCTGAGTTAAAGGGACCTGTCATTTCAGTTTGAATTAGCTGAGTATTTAAAGGGACCTGTCATTTCAGTTTAAATTAGCTGAGTGTTTAAAGGGACCTGTCATTTCAGTTTTAATTAGCTGAGTATTTAAAGGGACCTGTCATTTCAGTTTGAGTTAGCTGTGTGTTTAAAGGGACCTGTCATTTTAGTTTGAATTAGCTGAGTATATAAAGGCACCTGTCATTTCAGTTTGAGTTAGCTGAATATTTAAAGGCACCTGTCATTTCAGTTTGAATTAGTTGAGTATATAAAGCGACCTATCATTTCAGTTTGAGTTAGCTGAGTATTTAAAGGGACCTGTCATTTCAGTTTGAGTTTGCTGAGTGTTTAAAGGGACCTGTCATTTCAGTTTGAGTTAGCTGAGTATTTAAAGGAACCTGTCATTTCAGTTTGAGTTAGCTGAATGTTTAAAGGGAGCTGTCATTTCAGTTTGAGTTAGCTGAGTATTTAAAGGGACCTGTCATTTCAGTTTGAGTTAGCTGAGTATTTAAAAGGACCTGTCATTTCAGATTGAATTAGCTGAGTATTTAAAGGGACCTGTCATTTCAGTTTGAGTTAGCTGAGTGTTTAAAGGGACCTGTCATTTCAGTTTGAGTTAGCTGAGTGTTTAAAGGCATCTGTCATTTCAATTTGAATTAGCTGAGTATTTAAAGGAACCTGTCATTTCAGTTTGAGTTAGCTGAGTGTTTAAAGGGACCTGTCATTTCAGTTTGAATTAGTTGAGTATTTAAAGGGACCTGTCATTTCAATTTGAATTAGCTGAGTATTTAAAGGGACCTGTCATTTCAGTTTGAATTAGCTGAGTGTTTAAAGGGACCTGTCATTTCAGTTTGAATTAGCTGAGTATTTAAAGTGACCTATCATTTCAGTTTGAGTTAGCTGAGTATTTAAAGGGACCTGTACTTTCAGTTTGAGTTAGCTGAGTATTTAAAGGGACCTGTCATTTCAGTTTGAGTTAGCTGAGTGTTTAAAAGGACCTGTCATTTCAGTTTGAATTAGCTGAGTATTTAAAGGGACCTGTCATTTCAGTTTGAGTTAGCTGAGTATTTAAAGGGACCTGTCATTTCAGTTTGAGTTAGCTGAGTGTTTAAAGGGACCTGTCATTTCAGTTTGAATTAGCTGAGTATTTAAAGGGACCTGTCATTTCAGTTTGAATTAGCTGAGTGTTTAAAGTGACCTATCATTTCAGTTTGAGTTAGCTGAGTATTTAAAGGGACCTGTCATTTCAGTTTGAGTTAGCTGAGTTAAAGGGACCTGTCATTTCAGTTTGAATTAGCTGAGTATTTAAAGGGACCTGTCATTTCAGTTTGAGTTAGCTGAGTATTTAAAGGGACCTGTCATTTCAATTTGAGTTAGCTGAGTGTTTAAAGGGACCTGTCATTTCAATTTGAATTAGCTGAGTATTTAAAGGGACCTGTCATTTCAGTTTGAATTAGCTGAGTATTTAAAGGGACCTATCATTTCAGTTTGAGTTAGCTGAGTATTTAAAGGCACCTGTCATTTCAGTTTGAATTAGCTGAGTATTTAAAGGGACCTGTCATTTCAGTTTGTGTTAGCTGAGTATTTAAAGGGACCTGTACTTTCAATTTGAGTTAGCTGAGTGTTTGAAGGGACCTGTCATTTCAGTTTGAATTAGCTGAGTATTTAAAGGACCTGTCATTTCAGTTTGAGTTAGCTGAGTTAAAGGGACCTGTCATTTCAGTTTGAATTAGCTGAGTATTTAAAGGGACCTGTCATTTCAGTTTAAATTAGCTGAGTGTTTAAAGGGACCTGTCATTTCAGTTTTAATTAGCTGAGTATTTAAAGGGACCTGTCATTTCAGTTTGAGTTAGCTGTGTGTTTAAAGGGACCTGTCATTTTAGTTTGAATTAGCTGAGTATATAAAGGCACCTGTCATTTCAGTTTGAGTTAGCTGAATATTTAAAGGCACCTGTCATTTCAGTTTGAATTAGTTGAGTATATAAAGCGACCTATCATTTCAGTTTGAGTTAGCTGAGTATTTAAAGGGACCTGTCATTTCAGTTTGAGTTTGCTGAGTGTTTAAAGGGACCTGTCATTTCAGTTTGAGTTAGCTGAGTATTTAAAGGGACCTGTCATCTCAATTTGAATTAGCTGAGTATTTAAAGGGACCTGTCATTTCAGTTTGAGTTAGCTGAATGTTTAAAGGGAGCTGTCATTTCAGTTTGAGTTAGCTGAGTATTTAAAGGGATCTGTCATTTCAGTTTGAGTTAGCTGAGTGTTTAAAAGGACCTGTCATTTCAGATTGAATTAGCTGAGTATTTAAAGGGACCTGTCATTTCAGTTTGAGTTAGCTGAGTGTTTAAAGGGACCTGTCATTTCAGTTTGAATTAGCTGAGTATTTAAAGGCACCTGTCATTTCAGTTTGAGTTAGCTGAGTGTTTAAAGGGACCTGTCATTTCAATTTGAATTAGCTGAGTATTTAAAGGAACCTGTCATTTCAGTTTGAGTTAGCTGAGTGTTTAAAGGGACCTGTCATTTCAGTTTGAGTTAGCTGAGTATTTAAAGGGACCTGTACTTTCAGTTTGAGTTAGCTGAGTATTTAAAGGGACCTGTCATTTCAGTTTGAGTTAGCTGAGTGTTTAAAAGGACCTGTCATTTCAGTTTGAATTAGCTGAGTGTTTAAAGGGACCTGTCATTTCAGTTTGAATTAGCTGAGTATTTAAAGGGACCTGTCATTTCAGTTTGAGTTAGCTGAGTGTTTAAAGGGACCTGTCATTTCAGTTTGAATTAGCTGAGTATTTAAAGGCACCTGTCATTTCAGTTTGAGTTAGCTGAGTGTTTAAAGGGACCTGTCATTTCAATTTGAATTAGCTGAGTATTTAAAGGAACCTGTCATTTCAGTTTGAGTTAGCTGAGTGTTTAAAGGGACCTGTCATTTCAGTTTGAATTAGTTGAGTATTTAAAGGGACCTGTCATTTCAATTTGAATTAGCTGAGTATTTAAAGTGACCTATCATTTCAGTTTGAGTTAGCTGAGTATTTAAAGGGACCTGTACTTTCAGTTTGAGTTAGCTGAGTATTTAAAGGGACCTGTCATTTCAGTTTGAGTTAGCTGAGTGTTTAAAAGGACCTGTCATTTCAGTTTGAATTAGCTGAGTATTTAAAGGGACCTGTCATTTCAGTTTGAGTTAGCTGAGTGTTTAAAGGGACATGTCATTTCAGTTTGAATTAGCTGAGTATTTAAAGGGACCTGTCATTTCAGTTTGAATTAGCTGAGTATTTAAAGTGACCTATCATTTCAGTTTGAGTTAGCTGAGTATTTAAAGGGACCTGTCATTTCAGTTTGAGTTAGCTGAGTTAAAGGGACCTGTCATTTCAGTTTGAATTAGCTGAGTATTTAAAGGGACCTGTCATTTCAGTTTGAGTTAGCTGAGTATTTAAAGGGACCTGTCATTTCAGTTTGAGTTAGCTGAGTGTTTAAAGGGACCTGTCATTTCAATTTGAATTAGCTGAGTATTTAAAGGGACCTGTCATTTCAGTTTGAATTAGCTGAGTATTTAAAGGGACCTATCATTTCAGTTTGAGTTAGCTGAGTATTTAAAGGGACCTGTGCTTTCAGTTTGAGTTAGCTGAGTATTTAAAGGCACCTGTCATTTCAGTTTGAATTAGCTGAGTATTTAAAGGGACCTGTCATTTCAATTTGAATTAGCTGAGTATTTAAAGGGACCTGTCATACCAGTTTGAATTAGCTGAGTATTTAAAGTGACCTATCATTTCAGTTTGTGTTAGCTGAGTATTTAAAGGGACCTGTACTTTCAATTTGAGTTAGCTGAGTGTTTGAAGGGACCTGTCATTTCAGTTTGAATTAGCTGAGTATTTAAAGGGACCTATCATTTCAGTTTGAGTTAGCTGAGTTAAAGGGACCTGTCATTTCAGTTTGAATTAGCTGAGTATTTAAAGGGACCTGTCATTTCAGTTTAAATTAGCTGAGTGTTTAAAGGGACCTGTCATTTCAGTTTTAATTAGCTGAGTATTTAAAGGGACCTGTCATTTCAGTTTGAGTTAGCTGTTTGTTTAAAGGGACCTGTCATTTTAGTTTGAATTAGCTGAGTATATTAAGGCACCTGTCATTTCAGTTTGAGTTAGCTGAATATTTAAAGGCACCTGTCATTTCAGTTTGAGTTAGCTGAGTATATAAAGCGACCTATCATTTCAGTTTGAGTTAGCTGAGTATTTAAAGGGACCTGTCATTTTAGTTTGAGTTTGCTGAGTGTTTAAAGGGACCTGTCATTTCAGTTTGAGTTAGCTGAGTATTTAAAGGGACCTGTCATTTCAGTTTGAGTTAGCTGAATGTTTAAAGGGAGCTGTCATTTCAGTCTGAGTTAGCTGAGTATTTAAAGGGACCTGTCATTTCAGTTTGAGTTAGCTGAGTATTTAAAGGGACCTGTACTTTCAGTTTGAGTTAGCTGAGTATTTAAAGGCACCTGTCATTTCAGTTTGAATTAGCTGAGTATTTAAAGGGACCTGTCATTTCAGTTTGTGTTAGCTGAGTATTTAAAGGGACCTGTACTTTCAATTTGAGTTAGCTGAGTGTTTGAAGGGACCTGTCATTTCAGTTTGAATTAGCTGAGTATTTAAAGGACCTGTCATTTCAGTTTGAGTTAGCTGAGTTAAAGGGACCTGTCATTTCAGTTTGAATTAGCTGAGTATTTAAAGGGACCTGTCATTTCAGTTTGAGTTAGCTGAGTTAAAGGGACCTGTCATTTCAGTTTGAATTAGCTGAGTATTTAAAGGGACCTGTCATTTCAGTTTGAGTTAGCTGAGTATTTAAAGGGACCTGTCATTTCAGTTTGAGTTAGCTGAGTGTTTAAAGGGACCTGTCATTTCAATTTGAATTAGCTGAGTATTTAAAGGGACCTGTCATTTCAGTTTGAATTAGCTGAGTATTTAAAGGGACCTATCATTTCAGTTTGAGTAAGCTGAGTATTTAAAGGGACCTGTGCTTTCAGTTTGAGTTAGCTGAGTATTTAAAGGCACCTGTCATTTCAGTTTGAATTAGCTGAGTATTTAAAGGGACCTGTCATTTCAATTTGAATTAGCTGAGTATTTAAAGGGACCTGTCATTCCAGTTTGAATTAGCTGAGTATTTAAAGTGACCTATCATTTCAGTTTGTGTTAGCTGAGTATTTAAAGGGACCTGTACTTTCAATTTGAGTTAGCTGAGTGTTTGAAGGGACCTGTCATTTCAGTTTGAATTAGCTGAGTATTTAAAGGGACCTATCATTTCAGTTTGAGTTAGCTGAGTTAAAGGGACCTGTCATTTCAGTTTGAATTAGCTGAGTATTTAAAGGGACCTGTCATTTCAGTTTAAATTAGCTGAGTGTTTAAAGGGACCTGTCATTTCAGTTTTAATTAGCTGAGTATTTAAAGGGACCTGTCATTTCAGTTTGAGTTAGCTGTTTGTTTAAAGGGACCTGTCATTTTAGTTTGAATTAGCTGAGTATATAAAGGCACCTGTCATTTCAGTTTGAGTTAGCTGAATATTTAAAGGCACCTGTCATTTCAGTTTGAGTTAGCTGAGTATATAAAGCGACCTATCATTTCAGTTTGAGTTAGCTGAGTATTTAAAGGGACCTGTCATTTTAGTTTGAGTTTGCTGAGTGTTTAAAGGGACCTGTCATTTCAGTTTGAGTTAGCTGAGTATTTAAAGGGACCTGTCATTTCAGTTTGAGTTAGCTGAATGTTTAAAGGGAGCTGTCATTTCAGTCTGAGTTAGCTGAGTATTTAAAGGGACCTGTCATTTCAGTTTGAGTTAGCTGAGTGTTTAAAAGGACCTGTCATTTCAGATTGAATTAGCTGAGTATTTAAAGGGACCTGTCATTTCAGTTTGAGTTAGCTGAGTGTTTAAAGGGACCTGTCATTTCAATTTGAATTAGCTGAGTATTTAAAGGGACCTGTCATTTCAGTTTGAATTAGCTGAGTATTTAAAGGGACCTATCATTTCAGTTTGAGTTAGCTGAGTATTTAAAGGGACCTGTGCTTTCAGTTTGAGTTAGCTGAGTATTTAAAGGCACCTGTCATTTCAGTTTGAATTAGCTGAGTATTTAAAGGGACCTGTCATTTCAATTTGAATTAGCTGAGTATTTAAAGGGACCTGTCATACCAGTTTGAATTAGCTGAGTATTTAAAGTGACCTATCATTTCAGTTTGTGTTAGCTGAGTATTTAAAGGGACCTGTACTTTCAATTTGAGTTAGCTGAGTGTTTGAAGGGACCTGTCATTTCAGTTTGAATTAGCTGAGTATTTAAAGGGACCTATCATTTCAGTTTGAGTTAGCTGAGTTAAAGGGACCTGTCATTTCAGTTTGAATTAGCTGAGTATTTAAAGGGACCTGTCATTTCAGTTTAAATTAGCTGAGTGTTTAAAGGGACCTGTCATTTCAGTTTTAATTAGCTGAGTATTTAAAGGGACCTGTCATTTCAGTTTGAGTTAGCTGTTTGTTTAAAGGGACCTGTCATTTTAGTTTGAATTAGCTGAGTATATTAAGGCACCTGTCATTTCAGTTTGAGTTAGCTGAATATTTAAAGGCACCTGTCATTTCAGTTTGAGTTAGCTGAGTATATAAAGCGACCTATCATTTCAGTTTGAGTTAGCTGAGTATTTAAAGGGACCTGTCATTTTAGTTTGAGTTTGCTGAGTGTTTAAAGGGACCTGTCATTTCAGTTTGAGTTAGCTGAGTATTTAAAGGGACCTGTCATTTCAGTTTGAGTTAGCTGAATGTTTAAAGGGAGCTGTCATTTCAGTCTGAGTTAGCTGAGTATTTAAAGGGACCTGTCATTTCAGTTTGAGTTAGCTGAGTATTTAAAGGGACCTGTACTTTCAGTTTGAGTTAGCTGAGTATTTAAAGGCACCTGTCATTTCAGTTTGAATTAGCTGAGTATTTAAAGGGACCTGTCATTTCAGTTTGTGTTAGCTGAGTATTTAAAGGGACCTGTACTTTCAATTTGAGTTAGCTGAGTGTTTGAAGGGACCTGTCATTTCAGTTTGAATTAGCTGAGTATTTAAAGGACCTGTCATTTCAGTTTGAGTTAGCTGAGTTAAAGGGACCTGTCATTTCAGTTTGAATTAGCTGAGTATTTAAAGGGACCTGTCATTTCAGTTTGAGTTAGCTGAGTTAAAGGGACCTGTCATTTCAGTTTGAATTAGCTGAGTATTTAAAGGGACCTGTCATTTCAGTTTGAGTTAGCTGAGTATTTAAAGGGACCTGTCATTTCAGTTTGAGTTAGCTGAGTGTTTAAAGGGACCTGTCATTTCAATTTGAATTAGCTGAGTATTTAAAGGGACCTGTCATTTCAGTTTGAATTAGCTGAGTATTTAAAGGGACCTATCATTTCAGTTTGAGTAAGCTGAGTATTTAAAGGGACCTGTGCTTTCAGTTTGAGTTAGCTGAGTATTTAAAGGCACCTGTCATTTCAGTTTGAATTAGCTGAGTATTTAAAGGGACCTGTCATTTCAATTTGAATTAGCTGAGTATTTAAAGGGACCTGTCATTCCAGTTTGAATTAGCTGAGTATTTAAAGTGACCTATCATTTCAGTTTGTGTTAGCTGAGTATTTAAAGGGACCTGTACTTTCAATTTGAGTTAGCTGAGTGTTTGAAGGGACCTGTCATTTCAGTTTGAATTAGCTGAGTATTTAAAGGGACCTATCATTTCAGTTTGAGTTAGCTGAGTTAAAGGGACCTGTCATTTCAGTTTGAATTAGCTGAGTATTTAAAGGGACCTGTCATTTCAGTTTAAATTAGCTGAGTGTTTAAAGGGACCTGTCATTTCAGTTTTAATTAGCTGAGTATTTAAAGGGACCTGTCATTTCAGTTTGAGTTAGCTGTTTGTTTAAAGGGACCTGTCATTTTAGTTTGAATTAGCTGAGTATATAAAGGCACCTGTCATTTCAGTTTGAGTTAGCTGAATATTTAAAGGCACCTGTCATTTCAGTTTGAGTTAGCTGAGTATATAAAGCGACCTATCATTTCAGTTTGAGTTAGCTGAGTATTTAAAGGGACCTGTCATTTTAGTTTGAGTTTGCTGAGTGTTTAAAGGGACCTGTCATTTCAGTTTGAGTTAGCTGAGTATTTAAAGGGACCTGTCATTTCAGTTTGAGTTAGCTGAATGTTTAAAGGGAGCTGTCATTTCAGTCTGAGTTAGCTGAGTATTTAAAGGGACCTGTCATTTCAGTTTGAGTTAGCTGAGTGTTTAAAAGGACCTGTCATTTCAGATTGAATTAGCTGAGTATTTAAAGGGACCTGTCATTTCAGTTTGAGTTAGCTGAGTGTTTAAAGGGACCTCTCATTTCAGTTTGAATTAGCTGAGTATTTAAAGTGACCTATCATTTCAGTTTGAGTTAGCTGAGTATTTAAAGGGACCTGTCATTTCAGTTTGAGTTAGCTGAGTTAAAGGGACCTGTCATTTCAGTTTGAATTAGCTGAGTATTTAAAGGGACCTGTCTTTTCAGTTTGAGTTAGCTGAGTATTTAAAGGGACCTGTCATTTCAGTTTGAGTTAGCTGAGTGTTTAAAGGGACCTGTCATTTCAATTTGAATTAGCTGAGTATTTAAAGGGACCTGTCATTTCAGTTTGAATTAGCTGAGTATTTAAAGGGACCTATCATTTCAGTTTGAGTTAGCTGAGTATTTAAAGGGACCTGTGCTTTCAGTTTGAGTTAGCTGAGTATTTAAAGGCACCTGTCATTTCAGTTTGAATTAGCTGAGTATTTAAAGGGACCTGTCATTTCAATTTGAATTAGCTGAGTATTTAAAGGGACCTGTCATTCCAGTTTGAATTAGCTGAGTATTTAAAGTGACCTATCATTTCAGTTTGTGTTAGCTGAGTATTTAAAGGGACCTGTACTTTCAATTTGAGTTAGCTGAGTGTTTGAAGGGACCTGTCATTTCAGTTTGAATTAGCTGAGTATTTAAAGGGACCTATCATTTCAGTTTGAGTTAGCTGAGTTAAAGGGACCTGTCATTTCAGTTTGAATTAGCTGAGTATTTAAAGGGACCTGTCATTTCAGTTTAAATTAGCTGAGTGTTTAAAGGGACCTGTCATTTCAGTTTTAATTAGCTGAGTATTTAAAGGGACCTGTCATTTCAGTTTGAGTTAGCTGTTTGTTTAAAGGGACCTGTCATTTTAGTTTGAATTAGCTGAGTATATAAAGGCACCTGTCATTTCAGTTTGAGTTAGCTGAATATTTAAAGGCACCTGTCATTTCAGTTTGAGTTAGCTGAGTATATAAAGCGACCTATCATTTCAGTTTGAGTTAGCTGAGTATTTAAAGGGACCTGTCATTTTAGTTTGAGTTTGCTGAGTGTTTAAAGGGACCTGTCATTTCAGTTTGAGTTAGCTGAGTATTTAAAGGGACCTGTCATTTCAGTTTAAGTTAGCTGAATGTTTAAAGGGAGCTGTCATTTCAGTCTGAGTTAGCTGAGTATTTAAAGGGACCTGTCATTTCAGTTTGAGTTAGCTGAGTATTTAAAGGGACCTGTACTTTCAGTTTGAGTTAGCTGAGTATTTAAAGGCACCTGTCATTTCAGTTTGAATTAGCTGAGTATTTAAAGGGACCTGTCATTTCAGTTTGTGTTAGCTGAGTATTTAAAGGGACCTGTACTTTCAATTTGAGTTAGCTGAGTGTTTGAAGGGACCTGTCATTTCAGTTTGAATTAGCTGAGTATTTAAAGGACCTGTCATTTCAGTTTGAGTTAGCTGAGTTAAAGGGACCTGTCATTTCAGTTTGAATTAGCTGAGTATTTAAAGGGACCTGTCATTTCAGTTTGAGTTAGCTGAGTTAAAGGGACCTGTCATTTCAGTTTGAATTAGCTGAGTATTTAAAGGGACCTGTCATTTCAGTTTGAGTTAGCTGAGTATTTAAAGGGACCTGTCATTTCAGTTTGAGTTAGCTGAGTGTTTAAAGGGACCTGTCATTTCAATTTGAATTAGCTGAGTATTTAAAGGGACCTGTCATTTCAGTTTGAATTAGCTGAGTATTTAAAGGGACCTATCATTTCAGTTTGAGTTAGCTGAGTATTTAAAGGGACCTGTGCTTTCAGTTTGAGTTAGCTGAGTATTTAAAGGCACCTGTCATTTCAGTTTGAATTAGCTGAGTATTTAAAGGGACCTGTCATTTCAATTTGAATTAGCTGAGTATTTAAAGGGACCTGTCATTCCAGTTTGAATTAGCTGAGTATTTAAAGTGACCTATCATTTCAGTTTGTGTTAGCTGAGTATTTAAAGGGACCTGTACTTTCAATTTGAGTTAGCTGAGTGTTTGAAGGGACCTGTCATTTCAGTTTGAATTAGCTGAGTATTTAAAGGGACCTATCATTTCAGTTTGAGTTAGCTGAGTTAAAGGGACCTGTCATTTCAGTTTGAATTAGCTGAGTATTTAATGGGACCTGTCATTTCAGTTTAAATTAGCTGAGTGTTTAAAGGGACCTGTCATTTCAGTTTGAATTAGCTGAGTATTTAAAGGGACCTGTCATTTCAGTTTGAGTTAGCTGTTTGTTTAAAGGGACCTGTCATTTTAGTTTGAATTAGCTGAGTATATAAAGGCACCTGTCATTTCAGTTTGAGTTAGCTGAATATTTAAAGGCACCTGTCATTTCAGTTTGAGTTAGCTGAGTATTTAAAGGGACCTGTCATTTTAGTTTGAGTTTGCTGAGTGTTTAAAGGGACCTGTCATTTCAGTTTGAGTTAGCTGAGTATTTAAAGGGACCTGTCATTTCAGTTTGAGTTAGCTGAATGTTTAAAGGGAGCTGTCATTTCAGTCTGAGTTAGCTGAGTATTTAAAGGGACCTGTCATTTCAGTTTGAGTTAGCTGAGTGTTTAAAAGGACCTGTCATTTCAGATTGAATTAGCTGAGTATTTAAAGGGACCTGTCATTTCAGTTTGAGTTAGCTGAGTGTTTGAAGGGACCTGTCATTTCAGTCTGAGTTAGCTGAGTATTTAAAGGGACCTGTCATTTCAGTTTGAGTTAGCTGAGTGTTTAAAAGGACCTGTCATTTCAGATTGAATTAGCTGAGTATTTAAAGGGACCTGTCATTTCAGTTTGAGTTAGCTGAGTGTTTAAAGGGACCTGTCATTTCAGTTTGAATTAGCTGAGTATTTAAAGGCACCTGTCATTTCAGTTTGAGTTAGCTGAGTGTTTAAAGGGACCTGTCATTTCAATTTGAATTAGCTGAGTATTTAAAGGAACCTGTCATTTCAGTTTGAGTTAGCTGAGTGTTTAAAGGGACCTGTCATTTCAGTTTGAATTAGTTGAGTATTTAAAGGGACCTGTCATTTCAATTTGAATTAGCTGAGTATTTAAAGGGACCTGTCATTTCAGTTTGAATTAGCTGAGTGTTTAAAGGGACCTGTCATTTCAGTTTGAATTAGCTGAGTATTTAAAGTGACCTATCATTTCAGTTTGAGTTAGCTGAGTATTTAAAGGGACCTGTACTTTCAGTTTGAGTTAGCTGAGTATTTAAAGGGACCTGTCATTTCAGTTTGAGTTAGCTGAGTGTTTAAAAGGACCTGTCATTTCAATTTGAATTAGCTGAGTATTTAAAGGGACCTGTCATTTCAGTTTGAGTTAGCTGAGTGTTTAAAGGGACCTGTCATTTCAGTTTGAATTAGCTGAGTATTTAAAGGGACCTGTCATTTCAGTTTGAATTAGCTGAGTATTTAAAGGCACCTGTCATTTCAGTTTGAGTTAGCTGAGTGTTTAAAGGGACCTGTCATTTCAATTTGAATTAGCTGAGTATTTAAAGGAACCTGTCATTTCAGTTTGAGTTAGCTGAGTGTTTAAAGGGACCTGTCATTTCAGTTTGAGTTAGCTGAGTATTTAAAGGGACCTGTACTTTCAGTTTGAGTTAGCTGAGTATTTAAAGGGACCTGTCATTTCAGTTTGAGTTAGCTGAGTGTTTAAAAGGACCTGTCATTTCAGTTTGAATTAGCTGAGTGTTTAAAGGGACCTGTCATTTCAGTTTGAATTAGCTGAGTATTTAAAGGGACCTGTCATTTCAGTTTGAGTTAGCTGAGTGTTTAAAGGGACCTGTCATTTCAGTTTGAATTAGCTGAGTATTTAAAGGCACCTGTCATTTCAGTTTGAGTTAGCTGAGTGTTTAAAGGGACCTGTCATTTCAATTTGAATTAGCTGAGTATTTAAAGGAACCTGTCATTTCAGTTTGAGTTAGCTGAGTGTTTAAAGGGACCTGTCATTTCAGTTTGAATTAGTTGAGTATTTAAAGGGACCTGTCATTTCAATTTGAATTAGCTGAGTATTTAAAGTGACCTATCATTTCAGTTTGAGTTAGCTGAGTATTTAAAGGGACCTGTACTTTCAGTTTGAGTTAGCTGAGTATTTAAAGGGACCTGTCATTTCAGTTTGAGTTAGCTGAGTGTTTAAAAGGACCTGTCATTTCAGTTTGAATTAGCTGAGTATTTAAAGGGACCTGTCATTTCAGTTTGAGTTAGCTGAGTGTTTAAAGGGACATGTCATTTCAGTTTGAATTAGCTGAGTATTTAAAGGGACCTGTCATTTCAGTTTGAATTAGCTGAGTATTTAAAGTGACCTATCATTTCAGTTTGAGTTAGCTGAGTATTTAAAGGGACCTGTCATTTCAGTTTGAGTTAGCTGAGTTAAAGGGACCTGTCATTTCAGTTTGAATTAGCTGAGTATTTAAAGGGACCTGTCATTTCAGTTTGAGTTAGCTGAGTATTTAAAGGGACCTGTCATTTCAGTTTGAGTTAGCTGAGTGTTTAAAGGGACCTGTCATTTCAATTTGAATTAGCTGAGTATTTAAAGGGACCTGTCATTTCAGTTTGAATTAGCTGAGTATTTAAAGGGACCTATCATTTCAGTTTGAGTTAGCTGAGTATTTAAAGGGACCTGTGCTTTCAGTTTGAGTTAGCTGAGTATTTAAAGGCACCTGTCATTTCAGTTTGAATTAGCTGAGTATTTAAAGGGACCTGTCATTTCAATTTGAATTAGCTGAGTATTTAAAGGGACCTGTCATACCAGTTTGAATTAGCTGAGTATTTAAAGTGACCTATCATTTCAGTTTGTGTTAGCTGAGTATTTAAAGGGACCTGTACTTTCAATTTGAGTTAGCTGAGTGTTTGAAGGGACCTGTCATTTCAGTTTGAATTAGCTGAGTATTTAAAGGGACCTATCATTTCAGTTTGAGTTAGCTGAGTTAAAGGGACCTGTCATTTCAGTTTGAATTAGCTGAGTATTTAAAGGGACCTGTCATTTCAGTTTAAATTAGCTGAGTGTTTAAAGGGACCTGTCATTTCAGTTTTAATTAGCTGAGTATTTAAAGGGACCTGTCATTTCAGTTTGAGTTAGCTGTTTGTTTAAAGGGACCTGTCATTTTAGTTTGAATTAGCTGAGTATATTAAGGCACCTGTCATTTCAGTTTGAGTTAGCTGAATATTTAAAGGCACCTGTCATTTCAGTTTGAGTTAGCTGAGTATATAAAGCGACCTATCATTTCAGTTTGAGTTAGCTGAGTATTTAAAGGGACCTGTCATTTTAGTTTGAGTTTGCTGAGTGTTTAAAGGGACCTGTCATTTCAGTTTGAGTTAGCTGAGTATTTAAAGGGACCTGTCATTTCAGTTTGAGTTAGCTGAATGTTTAAAGGGAGCTGTCATTTCAGTCTGAGTTAGCTGAGTATTTAAAGGGACCTGTCATTTCAGTTTGAGTTAGCTGAGTATTTAAAGGGACCTGTACTTTCAGTTTGAGTTAGCTGAGTATTTAAAGGCACCTGTCATTTCAGTTTGAATTAGCTGAGTATTTAAAGGGACCTGTCATTTCAGTTTGTGTTAGCTGAGTATTTAAAGGGTCCTGTACTTTCAATTTGAGTTAGCTGAGTGTTTGAAGGGACCTGTCATTTCAGTTTGAATTAGCTGAGTATTTAAAGGACCTGTCATTTCAGTTTGAGTTAGCTGAGTTAAAGGGACCTGTCATTTCAGTTTGAATTAGCTGAGTATTTAAAGGGACCTGTCATTTCAGTTTGAGTTAGCTGAGTTAAAGGGACCTGTCATTTCAGTTTGAATTAGCTGAGTATTTAAAGGGACCTGTCATTTCAGTTTGAGTTAGCTGAGTATTTAAAGGGACCTGTCATTTCAGTTTGAGTTAGCTGAGTGTTTAAAGGGACCTGTCATTTCAATTTGAATTAGCTGAGTATTTAAAGGGACCTGTCATTTCAGTTTGAATTAGCTGAGTATTTAAAGGGACCTATCATTTCAGTTTGAGTAAGCTGAGTATTTAAAGGGACCTGTGCTTTCAGTTTGAGTTAGCTGAGTATTTAAAGGCACCTGTCATTTCAGTTTGAATTAGCTGAGTATTTAAAGGGACCTGTCATTTCAATTTGAATTAGCTGAGTATTTAAAGGGACCTGTCATTCCAGTTTGAATTAGCTGAGTATTTAAAGTGACCTATCATTTCAGTTTGTGTTAGCTGAGTATTTAAAGGGACCTGTACTTTCAATTTGAGTTAGCTGAGTGTTTGAAGGGACCTGTCATTTCAGTTTGAATTAGCTGAGTATTTAAAGGGACCTATCATTTCAGTTTGAGTTAGCTGAGTTAAAGGGACCTGTCATTTCAGTTTGAATTAGCTGAGTATTTAAAGGGACCTGTCATTTCAGTTTAAATTAGCTGAGTGTTTAAAGGGACCTGTCATTTCAGTTTTAATTAGCTGAGTATTTAAAGGGACCTGTCATTTCAGTTTGAGTTAGCTGTTTGTTTAAAGGGACCTGTCATTTTAGTTTGAATTAGCTGAGTATATAAAGGCACCTGTCATTTCAGTTTGAGTTAGCTGAATATTTAAAGGCACCTGTCATTTCAGTTTGAGTTAGCTGAGTATATAAAGCGACCTATCATTTCAGTTTGAGTTAGCTGAGTATTTAAAGGGACCTGTCATTTTAGTTTGAGTTTGCTGAGTGTTTAAAGGGACCTGTCATTTCAGTTTGAGTTAGCTGAGTATTTAAAGGGACCTGTCATTTCAGTTTGAGTTAGCTGAATGTTTAAAGGGAGCTGTCATTTCAGTCTGAGTTAGCTGAGTATTTAAAGGGACCTGTCATTTCAGTTTGAGTTAGCTGAGTGTTTAAAAGGACCTGTCATTTCAGATTGAATTAGCTGAGTATTTAAAGGGACCTGTCATTTCAGTTTGAGTTAGCTGAGTGTTTAAAGGGACCTGTCATTTCAATTTGAATTAGCTGAGTATTTAAAGGGACCTGTCATTTCAGTTTGAATTAGCTGAGTATTTAAAGGGACCTATCATTTCAGTTTGAGTTAGCTGAGTATTTAAAGGGACCTGTGCTTTCAGTTTGAGTTAGCTGAGTATTTAAAGGCACCTGTCATTTCAGTTTGAATTAGCTGAGTATTTAAAGGGACCTGTCATTTCAATTTGAATTAGCTGAGTATTTAAAGGGACCTGTCATACCAGTTTGAATTAGCTGAGTATTTAAAGTGACCTATCATTTCAGTTTGTGTTAGCTGAGTATTTAAAGGGACCTGTACTTTCAATTTGAGTTAGCTGAGTGTTTGAAGGGACCTGTCATTTCAGTTTGAATTAGCTGAGTATTTAAAGGGACCTATCATTTCAGTTTGAGTTAGCTGAGTTAAAGGGACCTGTCATTTCAGTTTGAATTAGCTGAGTATTTAAAGGGACCTGTCATTTCAGTTTAAATTAGCTGAGTGTTTAAAGGGACCTGTCATTTCAGTTTTAATTAGCTGAGTATTTAAAGGGACCTGTCATTTCAGTTTGAGTTAGCTGTTTGTTTAAAGGGACCTGTCATTTTAGTTTGAATTAGCTGAGTATATTAAGGCACCTGTCATTTCAGTTTGAGTTAGCTGAATATTTAAAGGCACCTGTCATTTCAGTTTGAGTTAGCTGAGTATATAAAGCGACCTATCATTTCAGTTTGAGTTAGCTGAGTATTTAAAGGGACCTGTCATTTTAGTTTGAGTTTGCTGAGTGTTTAAAGGGACCTGTCATTTCAGTTTGAGTTAGCTGAGTATTTAAAGGGACCTGTCATTTCAGTTTGAGTTAGCTGAATGTTTAAAGGGAGCTGTCATTTCAGTCTGAGTTAGCTGAGTATTTAAAGGGACCTGTCATTTCAGTTTGAGTTAGCTGAGTATTTAAAGGGACCTGTACTTTCAGTTTGAGTTAGCTGAGTATTTAAAGGCACCTGTCATTTCAGTTTGAATTAGCTGAGTATTTAAAGGGACCTGTCATTTCAGTTTGTGTTAGCTGAGTATTTAAAGGGACCTGTACTTTCAATTTGAGTTAGCTGAGTGTTTGAAGGGACCTGTCATTTCAGTTTGAATTAGCTGAGTATTTAAAGGACCTGTCATTTCAGTTTGAGTTAGCTGAGTTAAAGGGACCTGTCATTTCAGTTTGAATTAGCTGAGTATTTAAAGGGACCTGTCATTTCAGTTTGAGTTAGCTGAGTTAAAGGGACCTGTCATTTCAGTTTGAATTAGCTGAGTATTTAAAGGGACCTGTCATTTCAGTTTGAGTTAGCTGAGTATTTAAAGGGACCTGTCATTTCAGTTTGAGTTAGCTGAGTGTTTAAAGGGACCTGTCATTTCAATTTGAATTAGCTGAGTATTTAAAGGGACCTGTCATTTCAGTTTGAATTAGCTGAGTATTTAAAGGGACCTATCATTTCAGTTTGAGTAAGCTGAGTATTTAAAGGGACCTGTGCTTTCAGTTTGAGTTAGCTGAGTATTTAAAGGCACCTGTCATTTCAGTTTGAATTAGCTGAGTATTTAAAGGGACCTGTCATTTCAATTTGAATTAGCTGAGTATTTAAAGGGACCTGTCATTCCAGTTTGAATTAGCTGAGTATTTAAAGTGACCTATCATTTCAGTTTGTGTTAGCTGAGTATTTAAAGGGACCTGTACTTTCAATTTGAGTTAGCTGAGTGTTTGAAGGGACCTGTCATTTCAGTTTGAATTAGCTGAGTATTTAAAGGGACCTATCATTTCAGTTTGAGTTAGCTGAGTTAAAGGGACCTGTCATTTCAGTTTGAATTAGCTGAGTATTTAAAGGGACCTGTCATTTCAGTTTAAATTAGCTGAGTGTTTAAAGGGACCTGTCATTTCAGTTTTAATTAGCTGAGTATTTAAAGGGACCTGTCATTTCAGTTTGAGTTAGCTGTTTGTTTAAAGGGACCTGTCATTTTAGTTTGAATTAGCTGAGTATATAAAGGCACCTGTCATTTCAGTTTGAGTTAGCTGAATATTTAAAGGCACCTGTCATTTCAGTTTGAGTTAGCTGAGTATATAAAGCGACCTATCATTTCAGTTTGAGTTAGCTGAGTATTTAAAGGGACCTGTCATTTTAGTTTGAGTTTGCTGAGTGTTTAAAGGGACCTGTCATTTCAGTTTGAGTTAGCTGAGTATTTAAAGGGACCTGTCATTTCAGTTTGAGTTAGCTGAATGTTTAAAGGGAGCTGTCATTTCAGTCTGAGTTAGCTGAGTATTTAAAGGGACCTGTCATTTCAGTTTGAGTTAGCTGAGTGTTTAAAAGGACCTGTCATTTCAGATTGAATTAGCTGAGTATTTAAAGGGACCTGTCATTTCAGTTTGAGTTAGCTGAGTGTTTAAAGGGACCTCTCATTTCAGTTTGAATTAGCTGAGTATTTAAAGTGACCTGTCATTTCAGTTTTAATTAGCTGAGTATTTAAAGGGACCTGTCATTTCAGTTTGAGTTAGCTGTTTGTTTAAAGGGACCTGTCATTTTAGTTTGAATTAGCTGAGTATATAAAGGCACCTGTCATTTCAGTTTGAGTTAGCTGAATATTTAAAGGCACCTGTCATTTCAGTTTGAGTTAGCTGAGTATATAAAGCGACCTATCATTTCAGTTTGAGTTAGCTGAGTATTTAAAGGGACCTGTCATTTTAGTTTGAGTTTGCTGAGTGTTTAAAGGGACCTGTCATTTCAGTTTGAGTTAGCTGAGTATTTAAAGGGACCTGTCATTTCAGTTTGAGTTAGCTGAATGTTTAAAGGGAGCTGTCATTTCAGTCTGAGTTAGCTGAGTATTTAAAGGGACCTGTCATTTCAGTTTGAGTTAGCTGAGTGTTTAAAAGGACCTGTCATTTCAGATTGAATTAGCTGAGTATTTAAAGGGACCTGTCATTTCAGTTTGAGTTAGCTGAGTGTTTAAAGGGACCTGTCATTTCAATTTGAATTAGCTGAGTATTTAAAGGGACCTGTCATTTCAGTTTGAATTAGCTGAGTATTTAAAGGGACCTATCATTTCAGTTTGAGTTAGCTGAGTATTTAAAGGGACCTGTGCTTTCAGTTTGAGTTAGCTGAGTATTTAAAGGCACCTGTCATTTCAGTTTGAATTAGCTGAGTATTTAAAGGGACCTGTCATTTCAATTTGAATTAGCTGAGTATTTAAAGGGACCTGTCATACCAGTTTGAATTAGCTGAGTATTTAAAGTGACCTATCATTTCAGTTTGTGTTAGCTGAGTATTTAAAGGGACCTGTACTTTCAATTTGAGTTAGCTGAGTGTTTGAAGGGACCTGTCATTTCAGTTTGAATTAGCTGAGTATTTAAAGGGACCTATCATTTCAGTTTGAGTTAGCTGAGTTAAAGGGACCTGTCATTTCAGTTTGAATTAGCTGAGTATTTAAAGGGACCTGTCATTTCAGTTTAAATTAGCTGAGTGTTTAAAGGGACCTGTCATTTCAGTTTGAGTTAGCTGAATGTTTAAAGGGAGCTGTCATTTCAGTCTGAGTTAGCTGAGTATTTAAAGGGACCTGTCATTTCAGTTTGAGTTAGCTGAGTATTTAAAGGGACCTGTACTTTCAGTTTGAGTTAGCTGAGTATTTAAAGGCACCTGTCATTTCAGTTTGAATTAGCTGAGTATTTAAAGGGACCTGTCATTTCAGTTTGTGTTAGCTGAGTATTTAAAGGGACCTGTACTTTCAATTTGAGTTAGCTGAGTGTTTGAAGGGACCTGTCATTTCAGTTTGAATTAGCTGAGTATTTAAAGGACCTGTCATTTCAGTTTGAGTTAGCTGAGTTAAAGGGACCTGTCATTTCAGTTTGAATTAGCTGAGTATTTAAAGGGACCTGTCATTTCAGTTTGAGTTAGCTGAGTTAAAGGGACCTGTCATTTCAGTTTGAATTAGCTGAGTATTTAAAGGGACCTGTCATTTCAGTTTGAGTTAGCTGAGTATTTAAAGGGACCTGTCATTTCAGTTTGAGTTAGCTGAGTGTTTAAAGGGACCTGTCATTTCAATTTGAATTAGCTGAGTATTTAAAGGGACCTGTCATTTCAGTTTGAATTAGCTGAGTATTTAAAGGGACCTATCATTTCAGTTTGAGTAAGCTGAGTATTTAAAGGGACCTGTGCTTTCAGTTTGAGTTAGCTGAGTATTTAAAGGCACCTGTCATTTCAGTTTGAATTAGCTGAGTATTTAAAGGGACCTGTCATTTCAATTTGAATTAGCTGAGTATTTAAAGGGACCTGTCATTCCAGTTTGAATTAGCTGAGTATTTAAAGTGACCTATCATTTCAGTTTGTGTTAGCTGAGTATTTAAAGGGACCTGTACTTTCAATTTGAGTTAGCTGAGTGTTTGAAGGGACCTGTCATTTCAGTTTGAATTAGCTGAGTATTTAAAGGGACCTATCATTTCAGTTTGAGTTAGCTGAGTTAAAGGGACCTGTCATTTCAGTTTGAATTAGCTGAGTATTTAAAGGGACCTGTCATTTCAGTTTAAATTAGCTGAGTGTTTAAAGGGACCTGTCATTTCAGTTTTAATTAGCTGAGTATTTAAAGGGACCTGTCATTTCAGTTTGAGTTAGCTGTTTGTTTAAAGGGACCTGTCATTTTAGTTTGAATTAGCTGAGTATATAAAGGCACCTGTCATTTCAGTTTGAGTTAGCTGAATATTTAAAGGCACCTGTCATTTCAGTTTGAGTTAGCTGAGTATATAAAGCGACCTATCATTTCAGTTTGAGTTAGCTGAGTATTTAAAGGGACCTGTCATTTTAGTTTGAGTTTGCTGAGTGTTTAAAGGGACCTGTCATTTCAGTTTGAGTTAGCTGAGTATTTAAAGGGACCTGTCATTTCAGTTTGAGTTAGCTGAATGTTTAAAGGGAGCTGTCATTTCAGTCTGAGTTAGCTGAGTATTTAAAGGGACCTGTCATTTCAGTTTGAGTTAGCTGAGTGTTTAAAAGGACCTGTCATTTCAGATTGAATTAGCTGAGTATTTAAAGGGACCTGTCATTTCAGTTTGAGTTAGCTGAGTGTTTAAAGGGACCTCTCATTTCAGTTTGAATTAGCTGAGTATTTAAAGTGACCTATCATTTCAGTTTGAGTTAGCTGAGTATTTAAAGGGACCTGTCATTTCAGTTTGAGTTAGCTGAGTTAAAGGGACCTGTCATTTCAGTTTGAATTAGCTGAGTATTTAAAGGGACCTGTCTTTTCAGTTTGAGTTAGCTGAGTATTTAAAGGGACCTGTCATTTCAGTTTGAGTTAGCTGAGTGTTTAAAGGGACCTGTCATTTCAGTTTGAATTAGCTGAGTATTTAAAGGGACCTGTCATTTCAGTTTGAATTAGCTGAGTATTTAAAGGGACCTATCATTTCAGTTTGAGTTAGCTGAGTATTTAAAGGGACCTGTGCTTTCAGTTTGAGTTAGCTGAGTATTTAAAGGCACCTGTCATTTCAGTTTGAATTAGCTGAGTATTTAAAGGGACCTGTCATTTCAATTTGAATTAGCTGAGTATTTAAAGGGACCTGTCATTCCAGTTTGAATTAGCTGAGTATTTAAAGTGACCTATCATTTCAGTTTGTGTTAGCTGAGTATTTAAAGGGACCTGTACTTTCAATTTGAGTTAGCTGAGTGTTTGAAGGGACCTGTCATTTCAGTTTGAATTAGCTGAGTATTTAAAGGGACCTATCATTTCAGTTTGAGTTAGCTGAGTTAAAGGGACCTGTCATTTCAGTTTGAATTAGCTGAGTATTTAAAGGGACCTGTCATTTCAGTTTAAATTAGCTGAGTGTTTAAAGGGACCTGTCATTTCAGTTTTAATTAGCTGAGTATTTAAAGGGACCTGTCATTTCAGTTTGAGTTAGCTGTTTGTTTAAAGGGACCTGTCATTTTAGTTTGAATTAGCTGAGTATATAAAGGCACCTGTCATTTCAGTTTGAGTTAGCTGAATATTTAAAGGCACCTGTCATTTCAGTTTGAGTTAGCTGAGTATATAAAGCGACCTATCATTTCAGTTTGAGTTAGCTGAGTATTTAAAGGGACCTGTCATTTTAGTTTGAGTTTGCTGAGTGTTTAAAGGGACCTGTCATTTCAGTTTGAGTTAGCTGAGTATTTAAAGGGACCTGTCATTTCAGTTTGAGTTAGCTGAATGTTTAAAGGGAGCTGTCATTTCAGTCTGAGTTAGCTGAGTATTTAAAGGGACCTGTCATTTCAGTTTGAGTTAGCTGAGTATTTAAAGGGACCTGTACTTTCAGTTTGAGTTAGCTGAGTATTTAAAGGCACCTGTCATTTCAGTTTGAATTAGCTGAGTATTTAAAGGGACCTGTCATTTCAGTTTGTGTTAGCTGAGTATTTAAAGGGACCTGTACTTTCAATTTGAGTTAGCTGAGTGTTTGAAGGGACCTGTCATTTCAGTTTGAATTAGCTGAGTATTTAAAGGACCTGTCATTTCAGTTTGAGTTAGCTGAGTTAAAGGGACCTGTCATTTCAGTTTGAATTAGCTGAGTATTTAAAGGGACCTGTCATTTCAGTTTGAGTTAGCTGAGTTAAAGGGACCTGTCATTTCAGTTTGAATTAGCTGAGTATTTAAAGGGACCTGTCATTTCAGTTTGAGTTAGCTGAGTATTTAAAGGGACCTGTCATTTCAGTTTGAGTTAGCTGAGTGTTTAAAGGGACCTGTCATTTCAATTTGAATTAGCTGAGTATTTAAAGGGACCTGTCATTTCAGTTTGAATTAGCTGAGTATTTAAAGGGACCTATCATTTCAGTTTGAGTTAGCTGAGTATTTAAAGGGACCTGTGCTTTCAGTTTGAGTTAGCTGAGTATTTAAAGGCACCTGTCATTTCAGTTTGAATTAGCTGAGTATTTAAAGGGACCTGTCATTTCAATTTGAATTAGCTGAGTATTTAAAGGGACCTGTCATTCCAGTTTGAATTAGCTGAGTATTTAAAGTGACCTATCATTTCAGTTTGTGTTAGCTGAGTATTTAAAGGGACCTGTACTTTCAATTTGAGTTAGCTGAGTGTTTGAAGGGACCTGTCATTTCAGTTTGAATTAGCTGAGTATTTAAAGGGACCTATCATTTCAGTTTGAGTTAGCTGAGTTAAAGGGACCTGTCATTTCAGTTTGAATTAGCTGAGTATTTAATGGGACCTGTCATTTCAGTTTAAATTAGCTGAGTGTTTAAAGGGACCTGTCATTTCAGTTTGAATTAGCTGAGTATTTAAAGGGACCTGTCATTTCAGTTTGAGTTAGCTGTTTGTTTAAAGGGACCTGTCATTTTAGTTTGAATTAGCTGAGTATATAAAGGCACCTGTCATTTCAGTTTGAGTTAGCTGAATATTTAAAGGCACCTGTCATTTCAGTTTGAGTTAGCTGAGTATTTAAAGGGACCTGTCATTTTAGTTTGAGTTTGCTGAGTGTTTAAAGGGACCTGTCATTTCAGTTTGAGTTAGCTGAGTATTTAAAGGGACCTGTCATTTCAGTTTGAGTTAGCTGAATGTTTAAAGGGAGCTGTCATTTCAGTCTGAGTTAGCTGAGTATTTAAAGGGACCTGTCATTTCAGTTTGAGTTAGCTGAGTGTTTAAAAGGACCTGTCATTTCAGATTGAATTAGCTGAGTATTTAAAGGGACCTGTCATTTCAGTTTGAGTTAGCTGAGTGTTTAAAGGGAGCTGTCATTTCAGTCTGAGTTAGCTGAGTATTTAAAGGGACCTGTCATTTCAGTTTGAGTTAGCTGAGTGTTTAAAAGGACCTGTCATTTCAGATTGAATTAGCTGAGTATTTAAAGGGACCTGTCATTTCAGTTTGAGTTAGCTGAGTGTTTAAAGGGACCTGTCATTTCAGTTTGAATTAGCTGAGTATTTAAAGGCACCTGTCATTTCAGTTTGAGTTAGCTGAGTGTTTAAAGGGACCTGTCATTTCAATTTGAATTAGCTGAGTATTTAAAGGAACCTGTCATTTCAGTTTGAGTTAGCTGAGTGTTTAAAGGGACCTGTCATTTCAGTTTGAATTAGTTGAGTATTTAAAGGGACCTGTCATTTCAATTTGAATTAGCTGAGTATTTAAAGGGACCTGTCATTTCAGTTTGAATTAGCTGAGTGTTTAAAGGGACCTGTCATTTCAGTTTGAATTAGCTGAGTATTTAAAGTGACCTATCATTTCAGTTTGAGTTAGCTGAGTATTTAAAGGGACCTGTACTTTCAGTTTGAGTTAGCTGAGTATTTAAAGGGACCTGTCATTTCAGTTTGAGTTAGCTGAGTGTTTAAAAGGACCTGTCATTTCAATTTGAATTAGCTGAGTATTTAAAGGGACCTGTCATTTCAGTTTGAGTTAGCTGAGTGTTTAAAGGGACCTGTCATTTCAGTTTGAATTAGCTGAGTATTTAAAGGGACCTGTCATTTCAGTTTGAATTAGCTGAGTATTTAAAGTGACCTATCATTTCAGTTTGAGTTAGCTGAGTATTTAAAGGGACCTGTCATTTCAGTTTGAGTTAGCTGAGTTAAAGGGACCTGTCATTTCAGTTTGAATTAGCTGAGTATTTAAAGGGACCTGTCATTTCAGTTTGAGTTAGCTGAGTGTTTAAAGGGACCTGTCATTTCAGTTTGAGTTAGCTGTGTGTTTAAAGGGACCTGTCATTTTAGTTTGAATTAGCTGATTATATAAAGGCACCTGTCATTTCAGTTTGAGTTAGCTGAATATTTAAAGGCACCTGTCATTTCAGTTTGAATTAGTTGAGTATATAAAGCGACCTATCATTTCAGTTTGAGTTAGCTGAGTATTTAAAGGGACCTGTCATTTCAGTTTGAGTTAGCTGAGTATTTAAAGGGACCTGTCATTTCAGTTTGAGTTAGCTGAATGTTTAAAGGGAGCTGTCATTTCAGTTTGAGTTAACTGAGTATTTAAAGGGACCTGTCATTTCAGTTTGAGTTAGCTGAGTGTTTAAAGGGACCTGTCATTTCAGTTTGAATTAGCTGAGTATTTAAAGGCACCTGTCATTTCAGTTTGAGTTAGCTGAGTGTTTAAAGGGACCTGTCATTTCAATTTGAATTAGCTGAGTATTTAAAGGAACCTGTCATTTCAGTTTGAGTTAGCTGAGTGTTTAAAGGGACCTGTCATTTCAGTTTGAATTAGCTGAGTATTTAAAGGGACCTGTCATTTCAATTTGAATTAGCTGAGTATTTAAAGGGACCTGTCATTTCAGTTTGAATTAGCTGAGTGTTTAAAAGGACCTGTCATTTCAGATTGAATTAGCTGAGTATTTAAAGGGACCTGTCATTTCAGTTTGAGTTAGCTGAGTGTTTAAAGGGACCTCTCATTTCAGTTTGAATTAGCTGAGTATTTAAAGTGACCTATCATTTCAGTTTGAGTTAGCTGAGTATTTAAAGGGACCTGTCATTTCAGTTTGAGTTAGCTGAGTTAAAGGGACCTGTCATTTCAGTTTGAATTAGCTGAGTATTTAAAGGGACCTGTCATTTCAGTTTGAGTTAGCTGAGTATTTAAAGGGACCTGTCATTTCAGTTTGAGTTAGCTGAGTGTTTAAAGGGACCTGTCATTTCAATTTGAATTAGCTGAGTATTTAAAGGGACCTGTCATTTCAGTTTGAATTAGCTGAGTATTTAAAGGGACCTATCATTTCAGTTTGAGTTAGCTGAGTATTTAAAGGGACCTGTGCTTTCAGTTTGAGTTAGCTGAGTATTTAAAGGCACCTGTCATTTCAGTTTGAATTAGCTGAGTATTTAAAGGGACCTGTCATTTCAATTTGAATTAGCTGAGTATTTAAAGGGACCTGTCATTCCAGTTTGAATTAGCTGAGTATTTAAAGTGACCTATCATTTCAGTTTGTGTTAGCTGAGTATTTAAAGGGACCTGTACTTTCAATTTGAGTTAGCTGAGTGTTTGAAGGGACCTGTCATTTCAGTTTGAATTAGCTGAGTATTTAAAGGGACCTATCATTTCAGTTTGAGTTAGCTGAGTTAAAGGGACCTGTCATTTCAGTTTGAATTAGCTGAGTATTTAAAGGGACCTGTCATTTCAGTTTAAATTAGCTGAGTGTTTAAAGGGACCTGTCATTTCAGTTTTAATTAGCTGAGTATTTAAAGGGACCTGTCATTTCAGTTTGAGTTAGCTGTTTGTTTAAAGGGACCTGTCATTTTAGTTTGAATTAGCTGAGTATATAAAGGCACCTGTCATTTCAGTTTGAGTTAGCTGAATATTTAAAGGCACCTGTCATTTCAGTTTGAGTTAGCTGAGTATATAAAGCGACCTATCATTTCAGTTTGAGTTAGCTGAGTATTTAAAGGGACCTGTCATTTTAGTTTGAGTTTGCTGAGTGTTTAAAGGGACCTGTCATTTCAGTTTGAGTTAGCTGAGTATTTAAAGGGACCTGTCATTTCAGTTTAAGTTAGCTGAATGTTTAAAGGGAGCTGTCATTTCAGTCTGAGTTAGCTGAGTATTTAAAGGGACCTGTCATTTCAGTTTGAGTTAGCTGAGTATTTAAAGGGACCTGTACTTTCAGTTTGAGTTAGCTGAGTATTTAAAGGCACCTGTCATTTCAGTTTGAATTAGCTGAGTATTTAAAGGGACCTGTCATTTCAGTTTGTGTTAGCTGAGTATTTAAAGGGACCTGTACTTTCAATTTGAGTTAGCTGAGTGTTTGAAGGGACCTGTCATTTCAGTTTGAATTAGCTGAGTATTTAAAGGACCTGTCATTTCAGTTTGAGTTAGCTGAGTTAAAGGGACCTGTCATTTCAGTTTGAATTAGCTGAGTATTTAAAGGGACCTGTCATTTCAGTTTGAGTTAGCTGAGTTAAAGGGACCTGTCATTTCAGTTTGAATTAGCTGAGTATTTAAAGGGACCTGTCATTTCAGTTTGAGTTAGCTGAGTATTTAAAGGGACCTGTCATTTCAGTTTGAGTTAGCTGAGTGTTTAAAGGGACCTGTCATTTCAATTTGAATTAGCTGAGTATTTAAAGGGACCTGTCATTTCAGTTTGAATTAGCTGAGTATTTAAAGGGACCTATCATTTCAGTTTGAGTTAGCTGAGTATTTAAAGGGACCTGTGCTTTCAGTTTGAGTTAGCTGAGTATTTAAAGGCACCTGTCATTTCAGTTTGAATTAGCTGAGTATTTAAAGGGACCTGTCATTTCAATTTGAATTAGCTGAGTATTTAAAGGGACCTGTCATTCCAGTTTGAATTAGCTGAGTATTTAAAGTGACCTATCATTTCAGTTTGTGTTAGCTGAGTATTTAAAGGGACCTGTACTTTCAATTTGAGTTAGCTGAGTGTTTGAAGGGACCTGTCATTTCAGTTTGAATTAGCTGAGTATTTAAAGGGACCTATCATTTCAGTTTGAGTTAGCTGAGTTAAAGGGACCTGTCATTTCAGTTTGAATTAGCTGAGTATTTAATGGGACCTGTCATTTCAGTTTAAATTAGCTGAGTGTTTAAAGGGACCTGTCATTTCAGTTTGAATTAGCTGAGTATTTAAAGGGACCTGTCATTTCAGTTTGAGTTAGCTGTTTGTTTAAAGGGACCTGTCATTTTAGTTTGAATTAGCTGAGTATATAAAGGCACCTGTCATTTCAGTTTGAGTTAGCTGAATATTTAAAGGCACCTGTCATTTCAGTTTGAGTTAGCTGAGTATTTAAAGGGACCTGTCATTTTAGTTTGAGTTTGCTGAGTGTTTAAAGGGACCTGTCATTTCAGTTTGAGTTAGCTGAGTATTTAAAGGGACCTGTCATTTCAGTTTGAGTTAGCTGAATGTTTAAAGGGAGCTGTCATTTCAGTCTGAGTTAGCTGAGTATTTAAAGGGACCTGTCATTTCAGTTTGAGTTAGCTGAGTGTTTAAAAGGACCTGTCATTTCAGATTGAATTAGCTGAGTATTTAAAGGGACCTGTCATTTCAGTTTGAGTTAGCTGAGTGTTTGAAGGGACCTGTCATTTCAGTCTGAGTTAGCTGAGTATTTAAAGGGACCTGTCATTTCAGTTTGAGTTAGCTGAGTGTTTAAAAGGACCTGTCATTTCAGATTGAATTAGCTGAGTATTTAAAGGGACCTGTCATTTCAGTTTGAGTTAGCTGAGTGTTTAAAGGGACCTGTCATTTCAGTTTGAATTAGCTGAGTATTTAAAGGCACCTGTCATTTCAGTTTGAGTTAGCTGAGTGTTTAAAGGGACCTGTCATTTCAATTTGAATTAGCTGAGTATTTAAAGGAACCTGTCATTTCAGTTTGAGTTAGCTGAGTGTTTAAAGGGACCTGTCATTTCAGTTTGAATTAGTTGAGTATTTAAAGGGACCTGTCATTTCAATTTGAATTAGCTGAGTATTTAAAGGGACCTGTCATTTCAGTTTGAATTAGCTGAGTGTTTAAAGGGACCTGTCATTTCAGTTTGAATTAGCTGAGTATTTAAAGTGACCTATCATTTCAGTTTGAGTTAGCTGAGTATTTAAAGGGACCTGTACTTTCAGTTTGAGTTAGCTGAGTATTTAAAGGGACCTGTCATTTCAGTTTGAGTTAGCTGAGTGTTTAAAAGGACCTGTCATTTCAATTTGAATTAGCTGAGTATTTAAAGGGACCTGTCATTTCAGTTTGAGTTAGCTGAGTGTTTAAAGGGACCTGTCATTTCAGTTTGAATTAGCTGAGTATTTAAAGGGACCTGTCATTTCAGTTTGAATTAGCTGAGTATTTAAAGTGACCTATCATTTCAGTTTGAGTTAGCTGAGTATTTAAAGGGACCTGTCATTTCAGTTTGAGTTAGCTGAGTTAAAGGGACCTGTCATTTCAGTTTGAATTAGCTGAGTATTTAAAGGGACCTGTCATTTCAGTTTGAGTTAGCTGAGTGTTTAAAGGGACCTGTCATTTCAGTTTGAGTTAGCTGTGTGTTTAAAGGGACCTGTCATTTTAGTTTGAATTAGCTGATTATATAAAGGCACCTGTCATTTCAGTTTGAGTTAGCTGAATATTTAAAGGCACCTGTCATTTCAGTTTGAATTAGTTGAGTATATAAAGCGACCTATCATTTCAGTTTGAGTTAGCTGAGTATTTAAAGGGACCTGTCATTTCAGTTTGAGTTAGCTGAGTATTTAAAGGGACCTGTCATTTCAGTTTGAGTTAGCTGAATGTTTAAAGGGAGCTGTCATTTCAGTTTGAGTTAACTGAGTATTTAAAGGGACCTGTCATTTCAGTTTGAGTTAGCTGAGTGTTTAAAGGGACCTGTCATTTCAGTTTGAATTAGCTGAGTATTTAAAGGCACCTGTCATTTCAGTTTGAGTTAGCTGAGTGTTTAAAGGGACCTGTCATTTCAATTTGAATTAGCTGAGTATTTAAAGGAACCTGTCATTTCAGTTTGAGTTAGCTGAGTGTTTGAATTAGCTGAGTATTTAAAGGGACCTGTCATTTCAATTTGAATTAGCTGAGTATTTAAAGGGACCTGTCATTTCAGTTTGAATTAGCTGAGTATATAAAGGCACCTGTCATTTCAGTTTGAGTTAGCTGAGTGTTTAAAGGGGCCTGTCATTTCAGTTTGAATTAGCTGAGTATTTAAAGTGACCTATCATTTCAGTTTGAGTTAGCTGAGTATTTAAAGGGACCTGTCATTTCAGTTTGAGTTGCCTGAGTATTTAAAGGGACCTGTCATTTTAGTTTGAGTTGCCTGAGTATTTAAAGGGATCTGTCATTTTAGTTTTGAGTCAGCTGAGTATTTAAAGGGACCTGTCATTTTAGTTTTAATTAGCTGAGTATTTAAAGCGATCTGTCATTTTAATTTGAGTCAGCTGAGCAATCAAGTTGTCTTCAGTTTCTTTGTAAAAATTTTAAAAAAAAACTGAAAAAAAGCTGTTATTGTTATACATAGATAATACATGTACAGTAAAACATGTGATTTGTCTATTAACGACAGCCTCATTTCCCTTTTAAGAATAGTGCATATACAAAGAACAACTGCTCATCAAGAGCACATTTTATGTTCCCTTGAGTGTCCTTTAGGCTTTATATACGTGTTTGACTGTACTGATAATTCACTAATAGGGCAACTTCAACACCACTAATTGTTCAGTGTTCCTTCAAATATCTAAAAAAGTCAGACATTGACAATTTGATTTCTCTTTTCAGAAAATGGTTACCAAGGGAGAAGATCAAGAAAAAAACCTGTATAGCAAAGTTAGAAATTCTGAATATGCTCGTCAAAAACAAGAACAAAATGTTAGGAGATTACAACAGCAATTAGCTGATGTTAAGCGAAAAAATTCTATCAAAATTAGACAAGAGCTGTCAGAACGACACAGACTGGAAAAAGAGATAGAACAATCTTTGATCAGAGAAAAGGCTGAGCTAGACAAGGTAAGGATATCATTACAATATAAACTCTGTGATCAGAGAAAAGGCTGAACTAGACAAGGTAAGGATATCATTACAATATAAACTCTGTGATCAGAGAAAAGGCTGAACTAGACAACGTAAGGATATCATTACAATATAAACTCTGTGATCAGAGAAAAGGCTGAACTAGACAAGGTAAGGATATCATTACAATATAAACTCTGTGATCAGAGAAAAGGCTGAACTAGACAAGGTAAGGATATCATTACAATATAAACTCTGTGATCAGAGAAAAGGCTGAACTAGACAAGGTAAGGATATCATTACAATATAAACTCTGTGATCAGAGAAAAGGCTGAACTAGACAAGGTAAGGATATCATTACAATATAAACTCTGTGATCAGAGAAAAGGCTGAACTAGACAAGGTAAGGATATCATTACAATATAAACTCTTGTGATCAGAGAAAAGGCTGAACTAGACAAGGTAAGGATATCATTACAATATAAACTCTGTGATCAGAGAAAAGGCTGAACTAGACAAGGTAAGGATATCATTACAATATAAACTCTGTGATCAGAGAAAAGGTTGAACTAGACAAGGTAAGGATATCATTACAATATAAACTCTGTGATCAGAGAAAAGGCTGAACTAGACAAGGTAAGGATATCATTACAATATAAACTCTGTGATCAGAGAAAAGGTTGAACTAGACAAGGTAAGGATATCATTACAATATAAACTCTGTGATCAGAGAAAGGGTTGAACTAGACAAGGTAAGGATATCATTACAATATAAACTCTGTGATCAGAGAAAAGGCTGAACTAGACAAGGTAAGGATATCATTACAATATAAACTCTGTGATCAGAGAAAAGGTTGAACTAGACAAGGTAAGGATATCATTACAATATAAACTCTGTGATCAGAGAAAAGGTTGAACTAGACAAGGTAAGGATATCATTACAATATAAACTCTGTGATCAGAGAAAAGGCTGAACTAGACAAGGTAAGGATATCATTACAATATAAACTCTGTGATCAGAGAAAAGGCTGAACTAGACAAGGTAAGGATATCATTACAATATAAACTCTGTGATCAGAGAAAAGGCTGAACTAGACAAGGTAAGGATATCATTACAATATAAACTCTGTGATCAGAGAAAAGGCTGAACTAGACAAGGTAAGGATATCATTACAATATAAACTCTGTGATCAGAGAAAAGGCTGAACTAGACAAGGTAAGAATATCATTACAATATAAACTCTGTGATCAGAGAAAAGGCTGATCTAGACAAGGTAAGGATATCATTACAATATAAACTCTGTGATCAGAGAAAAGGCTGAACTAGACAAGGTAAGGATATCATTACAATATTGGTCAAAGTTATGGCAAAACTAGTCCATGCAAGGGTATGTACAATGTATTACAGGTAAAACAGGTATTCCAGTTCTGATCACCATGATATAACTGTTAAAAGTATCATTAGAAATCACAATCTTCATCCTACTCCAAAGCATGGTAAAAGTGTGATTGATTAATTATCCCCCTTGAATTCTGTTACTTTGGAGATGGAAAAAGGCAAATTTCAAACTTTAATATGAATACATGAACATTCTGTACTAAAAATAATGTATTTAAATTATAATATATGTTCCTATATAATAGACCTAAATTAACTGTCAGTAATAAGCACGTTTGTATAGAATATTGTATCTAAATGTAAGGTAATAGAGTCTTCATCAAATTATCATTCCAATAAACATCTATATAAATTATAAAATAAATAAAACCATTAACATAAATTACATTTTTTTTTATTTAGAAAATAGAAGTAAATCTCTTGCCAAAATGTATTCATTCATGACAAAGATTGACAGTGCCATTCTTTTGTCCCGTGAATCAGATAAGATGGGGTACTTATTAAAACGTCTTTATATACATAATAAAGATATGAACATTATTAAGTTAGCAATTTGTCAGATAGAATATTACAAGGAACCACAAGATTTAGAATATTAATGTTTAATACCTTGTAACATACATCAGTGGTTTTGGTAAATGTTTTTAATTTTTATATTGAGAAACATACCTGATTATTGTCAGTTTATTTTAACAGTACCTTTTAAATTTATATCACTACAAAAGAAGCTTTTAGTATGATGGGTTTTTATTCATTTTTGATTTGAACGAATCATTACATTCCTAAAGCTTCTAATTATTCCTTCTATTATGTGTTTGTAAATAGAGTCCTCATAAAACTAGACATCACACCTGTTTATCAAATACATATTTTCATAACTAATTTTTTTTTCCAATTATGGAAAATGATGCATATCTATAACATGAAAACCTACAGTGTGACTACACCTGGATTGTAGGTAAAAAAAATCTTACCTAAATCATTAAAAATATACTACTTGGTATGGAGAATGAATGTATTACTTATATTTTATATACCAAAAATCAGGGGATATGATCATTTAATCCGTACAGAATTACAATTTCTTTTTTGTATATGATACAGCTTTGTAAATTACTTGAAATTGAAATTGAAATCGAACAAGAGTTGAATATAAAGAGATAATACATTAAAACTTATATAGGAGGCCACCTTTCTTAAACAGTCACTTTTGAGTTTTCCAGAGGTTGATTGCTTGATTTAGTTTTGATTGTACTTTGTAACTTCCTGTGGTAGTGGTCATGATACTGTTATAGACGTAATACTGCATTCATAATGCATATATTACTGCAGATTGCACAAACTGCAGATTAGGGACTGTTGCCGTGATTGGATTTACAACTACTTGTGTAATCAGTGCCTATCACTGCTAAAGTTGTGAGTTCAAACCCCCTTCATGACGAGGTGTACTCTGTACAACATTATGTGATAAATTCATCAGTGACTTGCAACAGGTCGGTGGCTTTCTCCAGGTACTCCAGTTTCCTCCACCAATAAAACTTATCTCCACAATGTAAGTGAAATATTGTTAAATGTGGCATTAAGCACCATAAACCAAAACCATCAACTGCAGTGTTACTCAGAAACACTTGAAGTGATTGAAGATTTTTATAAAAGTTAAAGTGCTGTTGTTGTTAGTTTTTATTTTAGATAAGATCTGGTTGTATTTGAGTTACTTCATATATGTTACAACATGAATACAAGGAAACAATAAAGATATCAATTAAATACATCAGTCAGTCCTGAAAATTTTATTTTTTTAACTTTATTTTCCATTATGTGCAAATATAACACTCTCTGAGTATGTAAATGAGTTTCTCTCTGAGTATGTAAATCAGTTTCTCTCTGAGTATGTAAATCAGTTTCTCTCTGAGTATGTAAATCAGTTTCTCTCTGAGTATGTAAATAAGTTTCTCTCTGAGTATGTAAATCAGTTTCTCTCTGAGTATGTACATCAGTTTCTCTCTGAGTATGTAAATCAGTTTCTCTCTGAGTATGTAAATCAGTTTCTCTCTGAGTATGTAAATAAGTTTCTCTCTGAGTATGTAAATCAGTTTCTCTCTGAGTATGTAAATGAGTTTCTCTCTGAGTATGTAAATGAGTTTCTCTCTGAGTATGTAAATAAGTTTCTCTCTGAGTATGTAAATCAGTTTCTCTCTGAGTATGTAAATCAGTTTCTCTCTGAGTATGTAAATCAGTTTCTCTCTGAATATGTAAATAAATGTAAATAAGTTTCTCTCTGAGTATGTAAATAAGTTTCTCACTGAGTATGTAGATAAGTTTCTCTCTGAGTATGTAAATGAGTTTCTCTCTGAGGATGTAAATGAGTTTCTCTCTGAGTATGTAAATAAGTTTCTCTCTGAATATGTAAATAAATGTAAATAAGTTTCTCTCTGAGTATGAAATAAGTTTCTCTCTGAGTATGTAAATAAGTTTCTCTCTGAGTATGTAAATCAGTTTCTCTCTGAGTATGTAAATCAGTTTCTCTCTGAGTATGTAAATAAGTTTCTCTTTGAGTATGTAAATGAGTTTCTCTCTGAGTATGTAAATCAGTTTCTCTCTGAGTATGTAAATAAGTTTCTCTCTGAGTATGTAAATAAATGTAAATCAGTTTCTCTCTGAGTATATAAATAAGTTTCTCTCTGAGTATGTAAATAAGTTTCTCTCTGAGTATGTAAATGAGTTTCTCTCTGAGTATGTAAATAAGTTTCTCTCTGAGTATGTAAATAAGTTTCTTTCTGAGTATGTAAATAAATGTAAATAAGTTTCTCTCTGAGTATGTAAATAAGTTTCTCTCTGAGTATGTAAATGAGTTTCTCTCTGAGTATGTAAATAAGTTTCTCTCTGAGTATGTAAATGAGTTTCTCTCTGAGTATGTAAATAAGTTTCTCTCTGAGTATGTAAATAATTTTCTCTCTGAGTATGTAAATCAGTTTCTCTCTGAGTATGTAGATCAGTTTCTCTCTGAGTATGTAAATAAGTTTCTCTCTGAGTATGTAAATGAATTTCTCTCTGAGTATGTAAATGAGTTTCTCTCTGAGTATGTAAATAAGTTTCTCTCTGAGTATGTAAATAAGTTTCTCTCTGAGTATGTAAATCAGTTTCTCTCTGAGTATGTAAATAAGTTTCTCACTGAGTATGTAGATAAGTTTCTCTCTGAGTATGTAAATGAGTTTCTCTCTGAGGATGTAAATGAGTTTCTCTCTGAGTATGTAAATAAGTTTCTCTCTGAGTATGTAAATAAATGTAAATAAGTTTCTCTCTGAGTATGAAATAAGTTTCTCTCTGAGTATGTAAATAAGTTTCTCTCTGAGTATGTAAATCAGTTTCTCTCTGAGTATGTAAATAAGTTTCTCTCTGAGTATGTAAATAAGTTTCTCTTTGAGTATGTAAATGAGTTTCTCTCTGAGTATGTAAATCAGTTTCTCTCTGAGTATGTAAATAAGTTTCTCTCTGAGTATGTAAATAAATGTAAATAAGTTTCTCTCTGAGTATGTAAATAAATGTAAATAAGTTTCTCTCTGAGTATGTAAATAAGTTTCTCTCTGGGTATGTAAATAAGTTTCTCTCTGAGTATATAAATAAGTTTCTCTCTGAGTATGTAAATAAGTTTCTCTCTGAGTATGTAAATAAGTTTCTCTCTGAGTATGTAAATAAGTTTCTCTCTGAGTATGTAAATAAGTTTCTTTCTGAGTATGTAAATAAATGTAAATAAGTTTCTCTCTGAGTATGTAAATAAGTTTCTCTCTGAGTATGTAAATGAGTTTCTCTCTGAGTATGTAAATAAGTTTCTCTCTGAGTATGTAAATCAGTTTCTCTCTGAGTATGTAAATAAGTTTCTCTCTGAGTATGTAAATAAGTTTCTCTTTGAGTATGTAAATGAGTTTCTCTCTGAGTATGTAAATCAGTTTCTCTCTGAGTATGTAAATAAGTTTCTCTCTGAGTATGTAAATAAATGTAAATAAGTTTCTCTCTGAGTATGTAAATCAGTTTCTCTCTGAGTATGTAAATCAGTTTCTCTCTGAGTATGTAAATCAGTTTCTCTCTGAATATGTAAATAAATGTAAATAAGTTTCTCTCTGAGTATGTAAATAAGTTTCTCACTGAGTATGTAGATAAGTTTCTCTCTGAGTATGTAAATGAGTTTCTCTCTGAGGATGTAAATGAGTTTCTCTCTGAGTATGTAAATAAGTTTCTCTCTGAATATGTAAATAAATGTAAATAAGTTTCTCTCTGAGTATGAAATAAGTTTCTCTCTGAGTATGTAAATAAGTTTCTCTCTGAGTATGTAAATCAGTTTCTCTCTGAGTATGTAAATCAGTTTCTCTCTGAGTATGTAAATAAGTTTCTCTTTGAGTATGTAAATGAGTTTCTCTCTGAGTATGTAAATCAGTTTCTCTCTGAGTATGTAAATAAGTTTCTCTCTGAGTATGTAAATAAATGTAAATCAGTTTCTCTCTGAGTATATAAATAAGTTTCTCTCTGAGTATGTAAATAAGTTTCTCTCTGAGTATGTAAATGAGTTTCTCTCTGAGTATGTAAATAAGTTTCTCTCTGAGTATGTAAATAAGTTTCTTTCTGAGTATGTAAATAAATGTAAATAAGTTTCTCTCTGAGTATGTAAATAAGTTTCTCTCTGAGTATGTAAATGAGTTTCTCTCTGAGTATGTAAATAAGTTTCTCTCTGAGTATGTAAATGAGTTTCTCTCTGAGTATGTAAATAAGTTTCTCTCTGAGTATGTAAATAATTTTCTCTCTGAGTATGTAAATCAGTTTCTCTCTGAGTATGTAGATCAGTTTCTCTCTGAGTATGTAAATAAGTTTCTCTCTGAGTATGTAAATGAATTTCTCTCTGAGTATGTAAATGAGTTTCTCTCTGAGTATGTAAATAAGTTTCTCTCTGAGTATGTAAATAAGTTTCTCTCTGAGTATGTAAATCAGTTTCTCTCTGAGTATGTAAATAAGTTTCTCACTGAGTATGTAGATAAGTTTCTCTCTGAGTATGTAAATGAGTTTCTCTCTGAGGATGTAAATGAGTTTCTCTCTGAGTATGTAAATCAGTTTCTCTCTGAGTATGTAAATAAGTTTCTCTCTGAGTATGTAAATAAGTTTCTCTCTGAGTATGTAAATCAGTTTCTCTCTGAGTATGTAAATAAGTTTCTCACTGAGTATGTAGATAAGTTTCTCTCTGAGTATGTAAATGAGTTTCTCTTTGAGTATGTAAATGAGTTTCTCTCTGAGTATGTAAATCAGTTTCTCTCTGAGTATGTAAATAAGTTTCTCTCTGAGTATGTAAATAAATGTAAATCAGTTTCTCTCTGAGTATATAAATAAGTTTCTCTCTGAGTATGTAAATAAGTTTCTCTCTGAGTATGTAAATGAGTTTCTCTCTGAGTATGTAAATAAGTTTCTCTCTGAGTATGTAAATAAGTTTCTTTCTGAGTATGTAAATAAATGTAAATAAGTTTCTCTCTGAGTATGTAAATAAGTTTCTCTCTGAGTATGTAAATGAGTTTCTCTCTGAGTATGTAAATAAGTTTCTCTCTGAGTATGTAAATGAGTTTCTCTCTGAGTATGTAAATAAGTTTCTCTCTGAGTATGTAAATAATTTTCTCTCTGAGTATGTAAATCAGTTTCTCTCTGAGTATGTAGATCAGTTTCTCTCTGAGTATGTAAATAAGTTTCTCTCTGAGTATGTAAATGAATTTCTCTCTGAGTATGTAAATGAGTTTCTCTCTGAGTATGTAAATAAGTTTCTCTCTGAGTATGTAAATAAGTTTCTCTCTGAGTATGTAAATCAGTTTCTCTCTGAGTATGTAAATAAGTTTCTCACTGAGTATGTAGATAAGTTTCTCTCTGAGTATGTAAATGAGTTTCTCTCTGAGGATGTAAATGAGTTTCTCTCTGAGTATGTAAATAAGTTTCTCTCTGAGTATGTAAATAAATGTAAATAAGTTTCTCTCTGAGTATGAAATAAGTTTCTCTCTGAGTATGTAA
Organism: Bathymodiolus septemdierum; assembly: GCA_963383655.1. NCBI lineage: Eukaryota > Metazoa > Mollusca > Bivalvia > Mytilida > Modiolidae > Bathymodiolus > Bathymodiolus septemdierum. Next base: position 83,964,810 of record OY726522.1, read on the forward strand.
ATAAGTTTCTCTCTGAGTATGTAAATCAGTTTCTCTCTGAGTATGTAAATAAGTTTCTCTCTGAGTATGTAAATAAGTTTCTCTTTGAGTATGTAAATGAGTTTCTCTCTGAGTATGTAAATCAGTTTCTCTCTGAGTATGTAAATAAGTTTCTCTCTGAGTATGTAAATAAATGTAAATAAGTTTCTCTCTGAGTATGTAAATAAATGTAAATAAGTTTCTCTCTGAGTATGTAAATAAGTTTCTCTCTGGGTATGTAAATAAGTTTCTCTCTGAGTATATAAATAAGTTTCTCTCTGAGTATGTAAATAAGTTTCTCTCTGAGTATGTAAATAAGTTTCTCTCTGAGTATGTAAATAAGTTTCTCTCTGAGTATGTAAATAAGTTTCTTTCTGAGTATGTAAATAAATGTAAATAAGTTTCTCTCTGAGTATGTAAATAAGTTTCTCTCTGAGTATGTAAATGAGTTTCTCTCTGAGTATGTAAATAAGTTTCTCTCTGAGTATGTAAATCAGTTTCTCTCTGAGTATGTAAATAAGTTTCTCTCTGAGTATGTAAATAAGTTTCTCTTTGAGTATGTAAATGAGTTTCTCTCTGAGTATGTAAATCAGTTTCTCTCTGAGTATGTAAATAAGTTTCTCTCTGAGTATGTAAATAAATGTAAATAAGTTTCTCTCTGAGTATGTAAATCAGTTTCTCTCTGAGTATGTAAATCAGTTTCTCTCTGAGTATGTAAATCAGTTTCTCTCTGAATATGTAAATAAATGTAAATAAGTTTCTCTCTGAGTATGTAAATAAGTTTCTCACTGAGTATGTAGATAAGTTTCTCTCTGAGTATGTAAATGAGTTTCTCTCTGAGGATGTAAATGAGTTTCTCTCTGAGTATGTAAATAAGTTTCTCTCTGAATATGTAAATAAATGTAAATAAGTTTCTCTCTGAGTATGAAATAAGTTTCTCTCTGAGTATGTAAATAAGTTTCTCTCTGAGTATGTAAATCAGTTTCTCTCTGAGTATGTAAATCAGTTTCTCTCTGAGTATGTAAATAAGTTTCTCTTTGAGTATGTAAATGAGTTTCTCTCTGAGTATGTAAATCAGTTTCTCTCTGAGTATGTAAATAAGTTTCTCTCTGAGTATGTAAATAAATGTAAATCAGTTTCTCTCTGAGTATATAAATAAGTTTCTCTCTGAGTATGTAAATAAGTTTCTCTCTGAGTATGTAAATGAGTTTCTCTCTGAGTATGTAAATAAGTTTCTCTCTGAGTATGTAAATAAGTTTCTTTCTGAGTATGTAAATAAATGTAAATAAGTTTCTCTCTGAGTATGTAAATAAGTTTCTCTCTGAGTATGTAAATGAGTTTCTCTCTGAGTATGTAAATAAGTTTCTCTCTGAGTATGTAAATGAGTTTCTCTCTGAGTATGTAAATAAGTTTCTCTCTGAGTATGTAAATAATTTTCTCTCTGAGTATGTAAATCAGTTTCTCTCTGAGTATGTAGATCAGTTTCTCTCTGAGTATGTAAATAAGTTTCTCTCTGAGTATGTAAATGAATTTCTCTCTGAGTATGTAAATGAGTTTCTCTCTGAGTATGTAAATAAGTTTCTCTCTGAGTATGTAAATAAGTTTCTCTCTGAGTATGTAAATCAGTTTCTCTCTGAGTATGTAAATAAGTTTCTCACTGAGTATGTAGATAAGTTTCTCTCTGAGTATGTAAATGAGTTTCTCTCTGAGGATGTAAATGAGTTTCTCTCTGAGTATGTAAATAAGTTTCTCTCTGAGTATGTAAATAAATGTAAATAAGTTTCTCTCTGAGTATGAAATAAGTTTCTCTCTGAGTATGTAAATAAGTTTCTCTCTGAGTATGTAAATCAGTTTCTCTCTGAGTATGTAAATAAGTTTCTCTCTGAGTATGTAAATAAGTTTCTCTTTGAGTATGTAAATGAGTTTCTCTCTGAGTATGTAAATCAGTTTCTCTCTGAGTATGTAAATAAGTTTCTCTCTGAGTATGTAAATAAATGTAAATAAGTTTCTCTCTGAGTATGTAAATAAATGTAAATAAGTTTCTCTCTGAGTATGTAAATAAGTTTCTCTCTGAGTATGTAAATAAGTTTCTCTCTGAGTATATAAATAAGTTTCTCTCTGAGTATGTAAATAAGTTTCTCTCTGAGTATGTAAATAAGTTTCTCTCTGAGTATGTAAATAAGTTTCTCTCTGAGTATGTAAATAAGTTTCTTTCTGAGTATGTAAATAAATGTAAATAAGTTTCTCTCTGAGTATGTAAATAAGTTTCTCTCTGAGTATGTAAATGAGTTTCTCTCTGAGTATGTAAATAAGTTTCTCTCTGAGTATGTAAATGAGTTTCTCTCTGAGTATGTAAATAAGTTTCTCTCTGAGTATGTAAATAATTTTCTCTCTGAGTATGTAAATCAGTTTCTCTCTGAGTATGTAGATCAGTTTCTCTCTGAGTATGTAAATAAGTTTCTCTCTGAGTATGTAAATGAATTTCTCTCTGAGTATGTAAATGAGTTTCTCTCTGAGTATGTAAATAATTTTCTCTCTGAGTATGTAAATAAATGTAAATAAGTTTCTCTCTGAGTATGTAAATAAATGTAAATAAGTTTCTCTCTGAGTATGTAAATAAGTTTCTCTCTGAGTATGTAAATAAATGTAAATAAGTTTCTCTCTGAGTATATAAATAAGTTTCTCTCTGAGTATGTAAATGAGTTTCTCTCTGAGTATGTAAATAAGTTTCTCTCTGAGTATGTAAATGAGTTTCTCTCTGAGTATGTAAATAAATTTCTCTCTGAGTATGTAAATAAGTTTCTTTCTGAGTATGTAAATAAATGTAAATAAGTTTCTCTCTGAGTATGTAAATAAGTTTCTCTCTGAGTATGTAAATAAGTTTCTCTCTGAATATATAAATAAGTTTCTCTCTGAGTATGTAAATAAGTTTCTCTCTGAGTATGTAAATGAGTTTCTCTCTGAGTATGTAAATGAGTTTCTCTCTGAGTATGTAAATCAGTTTCTCTCTGAGTATGTAAATAAGTTTCTCTCTGAGTATGTAAATGAGTTTCTCTCTGAGTATGTATATGAGTTTCTCTCTGAGTATGTAAATAAGTTTCTCTCTGAGTATGTAAATAAATGTAAATAAGTTTCTCTCTGAGTATGTAAATAAGTTTCTCTCTGAGTATGTAAATGGTTTCTCTCTGAGTATGTAAATAAGTTTCTCTCTGAGTATGTAAATAAATGTAAATAAGTTTCTCTCTGAGTATGTAAATAAGTTTCTCTCTGAGTATGTAAATGGTTTCTCTCTGAGTATGTAAATGAGTTTCTCTCTGAGTATGTAAATAAATGTAAATAAGTTTCTCTCTGAGTATGTAAATAAGTTTCTCTCTGAGTATGTAAATAAGTTTCTCTCTGAGTATATAAATAAGTTTCTCTCTGAGTATGTAAATAAATGTAAATAAGTTTCTCTCTGAGTATGTAAATAAGTTTCTCTCTGAGTATGTAAATAAGTTTCTCTCTGAGTATATAAATAAGTTTCTCTCTGAGTATGTAAATAAGTTTCTCTCTGAGTATGTAAATGAGTTTCTCTCTGAGTATGTAAATGAGTTTCTCTCTGAGTATATAAATAAGTTTCTCTCTGAGTATGTAAATAAGTTTCTCTCTGAGTATGTAAATAAGTTTCTCTCTGAGTATGTAAATAAGTTTCTCTCTGAGTATGTAAATAAGTTTCTCTCTGAGTATGTAAATGAGTTTCTCTCTGAGTATGTAAATGAGTTTCTCTCTGAGTATGTAAATGAGTTTCTCTCTGAGTATGTAAATGAGTTTCTCTCTGAGTATATAAATAAGTTTCTCTCTGAGTATGTAAATAAGTTTCTCTCTGAGTATGTAAATAAGTTTCTCTCTGAGTATGTAAATTAGTTTCTCTTTAAGTATGTAAATAAGTTTCTCTCTGAGTATGTAAATAAGTTTTGTGGTTAATTTCCAATCCTTTGGAGAGCAGCATGTTCTGTTAACAAGACATACAGGTTAACATTCAACAGTTTAACTTACTAGAACTATATAATTTCAATAAATGTTTAATTTCTCTCTTAAATCAAAAATTGGCAGGATATATAAGACATTTTTTAACATAATTTATTTCATAATGTGGGTGTTTCTTTAAGAACAAATTTTGTGTGTAGAATTGTCTTTTATTTATGATTGTTTTGATCAGATATATCATGTAAGTGTTCAGTCTTCTTTAAAATAAAATGTCAGAGTTTTCTTCTCACTTGATTAATGAAAGCAAAGCCCCTTTAAAATATCTGTTTTATAAGACCACCACAGTTGTAAAGTTATTGACAATACTTCTTAACCTCTATAATAATTTGTATGTCCCTTGACCAGATAACAATCTCTTTTTCTATTGTCATTCAAGTTACGATCAATTATACCTTTTGATTTTAAATCTTTTTTTTTGTATATTATTTTGAAAAACAACAAAAAAGAATAGTCATTCAGGAATCTAGCTTTAGAGGATATAAACTTTTTTTGTGGACAAATTTAAAAAGTTTTTTTGTTGAACATATGACGAAGTTTGTTCAAAATGTTCATATTTATATAGAAATACATTCTTACTTTTCAAAAATAGTTTTTTGGTATTTAAATAAATAAAAATTTGACACATTTAGAATAAAACATAAACAATAAATACAACATATACCATACATAGATGTAATATTTGTTCATCAACCAAACTTAGAACCTAAATAATCTGATAGCCTTAGTTCTAAATACAGCTCTCAAAAATATAGTATAACATAAAGTAATAAAGACAGGTCAGCAATTGTTTTTTAAAGTATCAAAAAGTCATCCGAATTTGTTTTATTTATTTTAATTTTAGTAATTCTGCCTTTCTCCCTGATTTGCTGATTCTATTTTACAGTAAGTTTGAAGACTGATAAATTATAGAATATTCTAACATGACGTCCTTCTTTCGCTGTGTAAACAAACGATCGATTTATCGATTGAGTATAATCTCATTAGCACATGCACCGGTTCATGTGACTAACTTTCCTGTCGTAAATGTACATATTGATGAGTTATCGTCTACTCGAATTTGGCAGCATAAATTGTGTGCGACATTGTCCGTAAACGTAAATATAAATTACCATCTTCCAATCAAAGTATACTACCATATTTGCACTCTTAGACATATCAGAATCGAAATAAATCCTGGAAGCCAGAATGTGTTTTGAGATTTAACATGGGTTGGCGGATAAAATACTAATATCTGCAAACCCATGTTAAAACTCAAAACACATTCTGGCTTCCATGATTTATTTCTTAAATATGGAATACATAAAACTAGTTAAATTAAATGATTAGGTTGATGATAGATACATTACTATGACTGAAATGTAGACCAGCAATAACACTGATGTTTCTTTACTTTACTTTGTGTTTTAAGTGTAATGTTGGATAGTCTCTCATGTTCATTTACACCCATATCCATTCTAAAGACACATTTTATATTTAATATATTACATCCCTAATATAGAGAACTTGTTGACAGAATTACATTTTTTACCCATACAGCTTTGATTGGTAACTAAGTCATTTCTATTAAAGGACATTTTGTTTTTAATGTATTTATTATGATAAAGCTAAAGTATGACAGATATCTTGTGTGTTTTCACAATTGGTTTGTTTGGCCAATAATACTTTATTAGCCAAATATGTCATTCCTTCAACTGTTCCCAAGACACAGATGGTGAACTGGGTAGCTTTGTTTTAATTAGCAACAAAAAAACTTTTTACATGGCTGCATATTTATAATGATATCTAAAACTTGTATAATAATATATATATATATATATTATAATTAACTGAAAAACCAAAAAATACCACACTGCCGGTAAATTCTCCGTCCCTTACCCATCACTTTTCCTTGTTTCGAGTTCTGTGGCGTTTAATTTTTATTTTTTTTTTTTTATTTATCCGTCCTCCGTTTTCAACATATTGATTTATTATAGACATGTTCTCGTCCTGAATATAGCTGAAAAATTGCTCGCTGGACGTTAAACATCAATCAATCAATCAACCACACTGCCGGAACAGTTCCAAAATCCAATCGAAAAATCGTAGAAACAGAGGAAAACTGAATGTCCCTTCACACCCCAACATATGTATACATGACGACTCACTTTCCTAGCCTGCTACAGACACTTCAATAAAAATTGGCGGGGTTAAACTAGTTTTATGGGCCCCAAATTTTTCTGAAATATTATCGAAATGTGTTTGGTATGTGTTTACCACCAACATAACATGAAATAACACCACTTCTTAACAATTATATACATGATAGGATAATGAATAATATTAAATATTATATGTTATTCAGCTATCAGACAGGGTATATAATGTGACATTCCCGGCTTAGGATCTATATTCCCTGAGGCGCAGCCGAAGGGAATATACATCGTAAGCCGGGAATGTCACATTATATATGTGTCTGATAGCTGAATAACAGATATATTACGGATTTAACTTTTTTTTTTTTAAATACAACATCCAACTGTATTAAATAAATTTGCCTCTTTTATTTTCATTTTTCGTATCTCTAGATATCCGTTTTCGTACCTTTGACAATGACGTCAAAATATGTGTCACGTCATATTTCATGTATAGGGTGTCTCATGAAGGAAAATACTGTACTAAATTTCTAAATCAATACAGTTTCATATGTAGTAAATTTTATAAACTTTATAAATATAACATTAATATATCACATAACAAAACAACGGGTTTGCGAAACAGTTTCAATAATTTAAATGTTAACTACATGTAAATAAAACCTTGGTGTGGCCCAATGACGTCGAAAGTTTTCAAGGCTCAACGTTTTGTTTATTTGTAATGGTACAGCCGTGGAACATAGGAGTTTGCTGAATCGATCAGGTATTTGTGACGGAATTAACCGTTGTAATATTTGTTTGTTCATGCAGTCGTTTTGAGTATAAAAACAGCATTTTATTTGGTAAAAATACATTTAATATTCCGTATTATATCATTGATTCAGTGAAGCGTAATGTTTTGTCGTCCATGTTTTAATCATTTTTGGGGACTGAAATATATACCCCGTCTGTTTTCCGAATATATGCTGACATTCAGGGCTGAAGAACCAATGAAAATATGTGTAACAAACTAAATTCGTAATATAGATCATTATTATACTGTTACCTTTAAGTATATATAGCAAGTAGTGTTTTAAATTACTGACCTTTAAATAGATAATGCTAGCATATGTACCAATAGAATAGATTGTTTGTTTGATGGTGTTTAACGCCACTTTCAACAATATTTCAGTTATATCGTGGCTGTCAGTTTTATTGGTGGAGGAAACTGGAATACCCAGAGAAAACCACCAACCTGTTGCAAGTCACTGACAAACTTCATAATGTTGTACACCTCGCCCTAAAGAATAGACTTATAAACTATCTGAAACAAATGTACAACATATATATTTTAATTTTAATATTAGTAAACAAATACATGAAATACACTGCTTAATGTCCTATTGTTTGTTGTTTTTTTTTTATGGTGAATAATGCCACTTTCAACAATATTTCAGTTATATCATGGCAACCAGTTTTAGTGGTGGAAGAAGCCGAAGTACCCATAGAGAACCACCGACCATGGGCAAGCAACTGGTAAACTTTATCACTTGCGACTGCGAGTCGAGTGCACCCTTTTTTGTAATTTACAAAGCCAGACGTGAACCCACGCCGTATTGGTGATAGGCTTGTATGAGTTGTTAGGTAATTTAACTACCTAACTCATTGAGCCACCCGGGCCCTTAATGTCTTATTAGGTTATACACTTTGATGAACGTGTGTGTAAATATTTATATTACTGCCATATACATTAGAAACATAAACACTCCTTCAAACTGTAAAACATAAAACAATGGCAAATCAAAAGGTCAAGGTCAAAATCATAATGTTTTGGGAAAAAAAATATTGAAATTAAAATTAAGTGAAAATCATTGAAGACATTTATCTCAAGGAAAAGTTCAAATCTCTAGAATATTTATAATAAATTTAAATTGCTATTTTATTGACCTCTCATTATAAAGACCACTAGATGTGAAAGTAAATGTTTGGTTAAGATTTAATGTTTAACGTTTTAAAGCCGTGTCATCAGGGTTGTCAACTTGACTTTAGCCTTTACAAATAAACATGGAGATAGGGATCAATTTCATCAGAAGAAAACCACACACAATTAACTGTCATATTTAAATAAATCACACACTTTATGAGGAAATATTTTATTTGGTGCTTTTATTTTACAAGATTTAATAGAAGCCTGTGTCAAATGTTTTGTTATCCCATTTAAACCAGTTGTAAAATGATACATAAAGCTTTCATTTTTACACTTTTCTTGTGGTTCATAGTCAATTCTATAGTTTAATAGATCCTCTATAAATAAATTTAAAATTATATTTTCTAATACTGTGTACACATAAGCATTTGATGTTGTGGTTATTAAAACAGTTGTACCCATGATACATAAAATGGGGCCTTTGTAGCCACAAGCATCTTCCTTCTACCAACAGTATCTTTCACCACAAACACATGTAGATTAAGACTCCTATTTATGAAGAGGACCTGGGTGGCTCAATGAGTTAGGTAGTTGGATTACCTAACAACTCATACAAGCCTATCACCAATATGGCATGGGTTCGCGCACGGCTTTGTAAATTACAAAAAAGGGTGCATTCAACTCGAAGCCGCAAGTGATAAAGTTTCCCAGTTGCTTGCCCATGGTCGGTGGTTCTCTCCGGGTACTCCGGCTTCTTCCACCACTAAAACTAAAACCATGATATAGCTGAAATATTGCTGAAGGTGGCGATAAACACCAAAAATCAAATCAAATCAAATCCTATTTATGGAGAGTAGTATGTATAATGATGGCTTTTTGCATGTAACTTGCATTAAATATCAGCCATGTGATGGACTATGAAGCTGTGCTCCTAGAGAGAGTTCTATCAAACAAACCTAGACTATGAAGCTGTGCTCCTAGAGAGAGTTCTATCAAACAAACCTAGACTATGAAGCTGTGCTCCTAGAGAGAGTTCTATCAAACAAACCTAGACTATGAAGCTGTGCTCCTAGAGAGAGTTCTATCAAACAAACCTAGACTATGAAGCTGTGCTCCTAGAGAGAGTTCTATCAAACAAACCTAGACTATGAAGCTGTGCTCCTAGAGAGAGTTCTATCAAACAAACCTAGACTATGAAGCTGTGCTCCTAGAGAGAGTTCTATCAAACAAACCTAGACTATGAAGCTGTGCTCCTAGAGAGAGTTCTATCAAACAAACCTAGACTATGAAGCTGTGCTCCTAGAGAGAGTTCTATCAAACAAACCTAGACTATGAAGCTGTGCTCCTAGAGAGAGTTCTATCAAACAAACCTAGACTATGAAGCTGTGCTCCTAGAGAGAGTTCTATCAAACAAACCTAGACTATGAAGCTGTGCTCCTAGAGAGAGTTCTATCAAACAAACCTAGACTATGAAGCTGTGCTCCTAGAGAGAGTTATATCAAACAAACCTAGACTATGAAGCTGTGCTCCTAGAGAGAGTTCTATCAAACAAACCTAGACTATGAAGTTGTGCTAGAGAGAGTTCTATCAAACAAACCTAGACTATGAAGCTGTGCTCCTAGAGAGAGTTCTATCAAACAAACCTAGACTATGAAGCTGTGCTCCTAGAGAGAGTTCTATCAAACAAACCTAGACTATGAAGCTGTGCTCCTAGAGAGAGTTCTATCAAACAAACCTAGACTATGAAGCTGTGCTCCTAGAGAGAGTTCTATCAAACAAACCTAGACTATGAAGCTGTGCTCCTAGAGAGAGTTCTATCAAACAAACCTAGACTATGAAGCTGTGCTCCTAGAGAGAGTTCTATCAAACAAACCTAGACTATGAAGCTGTGCTCCTAGAGAGAGTTCTATCAAACAAACCTAGACTATGAAGCTGTGCTCCTAGAGAGAGTTCTATCAAACAAACCTAGACTATGAAGCTGTGCTCCTAGAGAGAGTTCTATCAAACAAACCTAGACTATGAAGCTGTGCTCCTAGAGAGAGTTCTATCAAACAAACCTAGACTATGAAGCTGTGCTCCTAGAGAGAGTTCTATCAAACAAACCTAGACTATGAAGCTGTGCTCCTAGAGAGAGTTCTATCAAACAAACCTAGACTATGAAGCTGTGCTCCTAGAGAGAGTTCTATCAAACAAACCTAGACTATGAAGCTGTGCTCCTAGAGAGAGTTCTATCAAACAAACCTAGACTATGAAGCTGTGCTCCTAGAGAGAGTTCTATCAAACAAACCTAGACTATGAAGCTGTGCTCCTAGAGAGAGTTCTATCAAACAAACCTAGACTATGAAGCTGTGCTCCTAGAGAGAGTTCTATCAAACAAACCTAGACTATGAAGCTGTGCTCCTAGAGAGAGTTCTATCAAACAAACCTAGACTATGAAGCTGTGCTCCTAGAGAGAGTTCTATCAAACAAACCTAGACTATGAAGCTGTGCTCCTAGAGAGAGTTCTATCAAACAAACCTAGACTATGAAGCTGTGCTCCTAGAGAGAGTTCTATCAAACAAACCTAGACTATGAAGCTGTGCTCCTAGAGAGAGTTCTATCAAACAAACCTAGACTATGAAGCTGTGCTCCTAGAGAGAGTTCTATCAAACAAACCTAGACTATGAAGCTGTGCTCCTAGAGAGAGTTCTATCAAACAAACCTAGACTATGAAGCTGTGCTCCTAGAGAGAGTTCTATCAAACAAACCTAGACTATGAAGCTGTGCTCCTAGAGAGAGTTCTATCAAACAAACCTAGACTATGAAGCTGTGCTCCTAGAGAGAGTTCTATCAAACAAACCTAGACTATGAAGCTGTGCTCCTAGAGAGAGTTCTATCAAACAAACCTAGACTATGAAGCTGTGCTCCTAGAGAGAGTTCTATCAAACAAACCTAGACTATGAAGCTGTGCTCCTAGAGAGAGTTCTATCAAACAAACCTAGACTATGAAGCTGTGCTCCTAGAGAGAGTTCTATCAAACAAACCTAGACTATGAAGCTGTGCTCCTAGAGAGAGTTCTATCAAACAAACCTAGACTATGAAGCTGTGCTCCTAGAGAGAGTTCTATCAAACAAACCTAGACTATGAAGCTGTGCTCCTAGAGAGAGTTCTATCAAACAAACCTAGACTATGAAGCTGTGCTCCTAGAGAGAGTTCTATCAAACAAACCTAGACTATGAAGCTGTGCTCCTAGAGAGAGTTCTATCAAACAAACCTAGACTATGAAGCTGTGCTCCTAGAGAGAGTTCTATCAAACAAACCTAGACTATGAAGCTGTGCTCCTAGAGAGAGTTCTATCAAACAAACCCTAGACTATGAAGCTGTGCTCCTAGAGAGAGTTCTATCAAACAAACCCTAGACTATGAAGCTGTGCTCCTAGAGAGAGTTCTATCAAACAAACCCTAGACTATGAAGCTGTGCTCCTAGAGAGAGTTCTATCAAACAAACCTAGACTATGAAGCTGTGCTCCTAGAGAGAGTTCTATCAAACAAACCTAGACTATGAAGCTGTGCTCCTAGAGAGAGTTCTATCAAACAAACCTAGACTATGAAGCTGTGCTCCTAGAGAGAGTTCTATCAAACAAACCTAGACTATGAAGCTGTGCTCCTAGAGAGAGTTCTATCAAACAAACCTAGACTATGAAGCTGTGCTCCTAGAGAGAGTTCTATCAAACAAACCTAGACTATGAAGCTGTGCTCCTAGAGAGAGTTCTATCAAACAAACCTAGACTATGAAGCTGTGCTCCTAGAGAGAGTTCTATCAAACAAACCTAGACTATGAAGCTGTGCTCCTAGAGAGAGTTCTATCAAACAAACCTAGACTATGAAGCTGTGCTCCTAGAGAGAGTTCTATCAAACAAACCTAGACTATGAAGCTGTGCTCCTAGAGAGAGTTCTATCAAACAAACCTAGACTATGAAGCTGTGCTCCTAGAGAGAGTTCTATCAAACAAACCTAGACTATGAAGCTGTGCTCCTAGAGAGAGTTCTATCAAACAAACCTAGACTATGAAGCTGTGCTCCTAGAGAGAGTTCTATCAAACAAACCTAGACTATGAAGCTGTGCTCCTAGAGAGAGTTCTATCAAACAAACCTAGACTATGAAGCTGTGCTCCTAGAGAGAGTTCTATCAAACAAACCTAGACTATGAAGCTGTGCTCCTAGAGAGAGTTCTATCAAACAAACCTAGACTATGAAGCTGTGCTCCTAGAGAGAGTTCTATCAAACAAACCTAGACTATGAAGCTGTGCTCCTAGAGAGAGTTCTATCAAACAAACCTAGACTATGAAGCTGTGCTCCTAGAGAGAGTTCTATCAAACAAACCTAGACTATGAAGCTGTGCTCCTAGAGAGAGTTCTATCAAACAAACCTAGACTATGAAGCTGTGCTCCTAGAGAGAGTTCTATCAAACAAACCTAGACTATGAAGCTGTGCTCCTAGAGAGAGTTCTATCAAACAAACCTAGACTATGAAGCTGTGCTCCTAGAGAGAGTTCTATCAAACAAACCTAGACTATGAAGCTGTGCTCCTAGAGAGAGTTCTATCAAACAAACCTAGACTATGAAGCTGTGCTCCTAGAGAGAGTTCTATCAAACAAACCTAGACTATGAAGCTGTGCTCCTAGAGAGAGTTCTATCAAACAAACCTAGACTATGAAGCTGTGCTCCTAGAGAGAGTTCTATCAAACAAACCTAGACTATGAAGCTGTGCTCCTAGAGAGAGTTCTATCAAACAAACCTAGGGGACTATGAAGCTGTGCTGTCCAGTTCTATCAAACAAACCTAGACTATGAAGCTGTGCTCCTAGAGAGAGTTCTATCAAACAAACCTAGACTATGAAGCTGTGCTCCTAGAGAGAGTTCTATCAAACAAACCTAGACTATGAAGCTGTGCTCCTAGAGAGAGTTCTATCAAACAAACCTAGACTATGAAGCTGTGCTCCTAGAGAGAGTTCTATCAAACAAACCTAGACTATGAAGCTGTGCTCCTAGAGAGAGTTCTATCAAACAAACCTAGACTATGAAGCTGTGCTCCTAGAGAGAGTTCTATCAAACAAACCTAGACTATGAAGCTGTGCTCCTAGAGAGAGTTCTATCAAACAAACCTAGACTTATAAAAAACCTGTGGTTCCTAGAGAGAGTTCTATCAAACAAACCTAGACTATGAAGCTGTGCTCCTAGAGAGAGTTCTATCAAACAAACCCAGACTATGAAGCTGTGCTCCTAGAGAGAGTTCTATCAAACAAACCTAGACTATGAAGCTGTGCTCCTAGAGAGAGTTCTATCAAACAAACCCAGACTATGAAGCTGTGCTCCTAGAGAGTTCTATCAAACAAACCTAGACTATGAAGCTGTGCTCCTAGAGAGAGTTCTATCAAACAAACCTAGACTATGAAGCTGTGCTCCTAGAGAGAGTTCTATCAAACAAACCCAGACTATGAAGCTGTGGCTCCTAGAGAGAGTTCTATCAAACAAACCCAGACTATGAAGCTGTGCTCCTAGAGAGAGTTCTATCAAACAAACCCAGACTATGAAGCTGTGCTCCTAGAGAGAGTTCTATCAAACAAACCTAGACTATGAAGCTGTGCTCCTAGAGAGTTCTATCAAACAAACCTAGACTATGAAGCTGTGCTCCTAGAGAGAGTTCTATCAAACAAACCTAGACTATGAAGCTGTGCTCCTAGAGAGAGTTCTATCAAACAAACCTAGACTATGAAGCTGTGCTCCTAGAGAGAGTTCTATCAAACAAACCCAGACTATGAAGCTGTGCTCCTAGAGAGAGTTCTATCAAACAAACCCAGACTATGAAGCTGTGCTCCTAGAGAGAGTTCTATCAAACAAACCCAGACTATGAAGCTGTGCTCCTAGAGAGAGTTCTATCAAACAAACCTAGACTATGAAGCTGTGCTCCTAGAGAGAGTTCTATCAAACAAACCTAGACTATGAAGCTGTGCTCCTAGAGAGAGTTCTATCAAACAAACCTAGACTATGAAGCTGTGCTCCTAGAGAGAGTTCTATCAAACAAACCTAGACTATGAAGCTGTGCTCCTAGAGAGAGTTCTATCAAACAAACCTAGACTATGAAGCTGTGCTCCTAGAGAGAGTTCTATCAAACAAACCTAGACTATGAAGCTGTGCTCCTAGAGAGAGTTCTATCAAACAAACCTAGACTATGAAGCTGTGCTCCTAGAGAGAGTTCTATCAAACAAACCTAGACTATGAAGCTGTGCTCCTAGAGAGAGTTCTATCAAACAAACCTAGACTATGAAGCTGTGCTCCTAGAGAGAGTTCTATCAAACAAACCTAGACTATGAAGCTGTGCTCCTAGAGAGAGTTCTATCAAACAAACCTAGACTATGAAGCTGTGCTCCTAGAGAGAGTTCTATCAAACAAACCTAGACTATGAAGCTGTGCTCCTAGAGAGAGTTCTATCAAACAAACCTAGACTATGAAGCTGTGCTCCTAGAGAGAGTTCTATCAAACAAACCCAGACTATGAAGCTGTGCTCCTAGAGAGAGTTCTATCAAACAAACCCAGACTATGAAGCTGTGCTCCTAGAGAGAGTTCTATCAAACAAACCCAGACTATGAAGCTGTGCTCCTAGAGAGAGTTCTATCAAACAAACCTAGACTATGAAGCTGTGCTCCTAGAGAGAGTTCTATCAAACAAACCTAGACTATGAAGCTGTGCTCCTAGAGAGAGTTCTATCAAACAAACCTAGACTATGAAGCTGTGCTCCTAGAGAGAGTTCTATCAAACAAACCTAGACTATGAAGCTGTGCTCCTAGAGAGTTCTATCAAACAAACCTAGACTATGAAGCTGTGCTCCTAGAGAGAGTTCTATCAAACAAACCTAGACTATGAAGCTGTGCTCCTAGAGAGAGTTCTATCAAACAAACCTAGACTATGAAGCTGTGCTCCTAGAGAGAGTTCTATCAAACAAACCCAGACTATGAAGCTGTGCTCCTAGAGAGAGTTCTATCAAACAAACCCAGACTATGAAGCTGTGCTCCTAGAGAGAGTTCTATCAAACAAACCCAGACTATGAAGCTGTGCTCCTAGAGAGAGTTCTATCAAACAAACCTAGACTATGAAGCTGTGCTCCTAGAGAGAGTTCTATCAAACAAACCTAGACTATGAAGCTGTGCTCCTAGAGAGAGTTCTATCAAACAAACCTAGACTATGAAGCTGTGCTCCTAGAGAGAGTTCTATCAAACAAACCTAGACTATGAAGCTGTGCTCCTAGAGAGAGTTCTATCAAACAAACCTAGACTATGAAGCTGTGCTCCTAGAGAGAGTTCTATCAAACAAACCTAGACTATGAAGCTGTGCTCCTAGAGAGAGTTCTATCAAACAAACCTAGACTATGAAGCTGTGCTCCTAGAGAGAGTTCTATCAAACAAACCTAGACTATGAAGCTGTGCTCCTAGAGAGAGTTCTATCAAACAAACCTAGACTATGAAGCTGTGCTCCTAGAGAGAGTTCTATCAAACAAACCTAGACTATGAAGCTGTGCTCCTAGAGAGAGTTCTATCAAACAAACCTAGACTATGAAGCTGTGCTCCTAGAGAGAGTTCTATCAAACAAACCTAGACTATGAAGCTGTGCTCCTAGAGAGAGTTCTATCAAACAAACCTAGACTATGAAGCTGTGCTCCTAGAGAGAGTTCTATCAAACAAACCTAGACTATGAAGCTGTGCTCCTAGAGAGAGTTCTATCAAACAAACCCAGACTATGAAGCTGTGCTCCTAGAGAGAGTTCTATCAAACAAACCCAGACTATGAAGCTGTGCTCCTAGAGAGAGTTCTATCAAACAAACCCAGACTATGAAGCTGTGCTCCTAGAGAGAGTTCTATCAAACAAACCTAGACTATGAAGCTGTGCTCCTAGAGAGAGTTCTATCAAACAAACCTAGACTATGAAGCTGTGCTCCTAGAGAGAGTTCTATCAAACAAACCTAGACTATGAAGCTGTGCTCCTAGAGAGAGTTCTATCAAACAAACCTAGACTATGAAGCTGTGCTCCTAGAGAGTTCTATCAAACAAACCTAGACTATGAAGCTGTGCTCCTAGAGAGAGTTCTATCAAACAAACCTAGACTATGAAGCTGTGCTCCTAGAGAGAGTTCTATCAAACAAACCTAGACTATGAAGCTGTGCTCCTAGAGAGAGTTCTATCAAACAAACCCAGACTATGAAGCTGTGCTCCTAGAGAGAGTTCTATCAAACAAACCCAGACTATGAAGCTGTGCTCCTAGAGAGAGTTCTATCAAACAAACCCAGACTATGAAGCTGTGCTCCTAGAGAGAGTTCTATCAAACAAACCTAGACTATGAAGCTGTGCTCCTAGAGAGAGTTCTATCAAACAAACCTAGACTATGAAGCTGTGCTCCTAGAGAGAGTTCTATCAAACAAACCTAGACTATGAAGCTGTGCTCCTAGAGAGAGTTCTATCAAACAAACCTAGACTATGAAGCTGTGCTCCTAGAGAGAGTTCTATCAAACAAACCTAGACTATGAAGCTGTGCTCCTAGAGAGAGTTCTATCAAACAAACCTAGACTATGAAGCTGTGCTCCTAGAGAGAGTTCTATCAAACAAACCTAGACTATGAAGCTGTGCTCCTAGAGAGAGTTCTATCAAACAAACCTAGACTATGAAGCTGTGCTCCTAGAGAGAGTTCTATCAAACAAACCTAGACTATGAAGCTGTGCTCCTAGAGAGAGTTCTATCAAACAAACCTAGACTATGAAGCTGTGCTCCTAGAGAGAGTTCTATCAAACAAACCTAGACTATGAAGCTGTGCTCCTAGAGAGAGTTCTATCAAACAAACCTAGACTATGAAGCTGTGCTCCTAGAGAGAGTTCTATCAAACAAACCTAGACTATGAAGCTGTGCTCCTAGAGAGAGTTCTATCAAACAAACCTAGACTATGAAGCTGTGCTCCTAGAGAGAGTTCTATTAAACAAACCTAGACTATGAAGCTGTGCTCCTAGAGAGAGTTCTATCAAACAAACCTAGACTGAAGCTGTGCTCCTAGAGAGAGTTCTATCAAACAAACCTAGACTATGAAGCTGTGCTCCTAGAGAGAGTTCTATCAAACAAACCCAGACTATGAAGCTGTGCTCCTAGAGAGAGTTCTATCAAACAAACCTAGACTATGAAGCTGTGCTCCTAGAGAGAGTTCTATCAAACAAACCCAGACTATGAAGCTGTGCTCCTAGAGAGTTCTATCAAACAAACCTAGACTATGAAGCTGTGCTCCTAGAGAGAGTTCTATCAAACAAACCTAGACTATGAAGCTGTGCTCCTAGAGAGAGTTCTATCAAACAAACCCAGACTATGAAGCTGTGCTCCTAGAGAGAGTTCTATCAAACAAACCCAGACTATGAAGCTGTGCTCCTAGAGAGAGTTCTATCAAACAAACCCAGACTATGAAGCTGTGCTCCTAGAGAGAGTTCTATCAAACAAACCTAGACTATGAAGCTGTGCTCCTAGAGAGAGTTCTATCAAACAAACCTAGACTATGAAGCTGTGCTCCTAGAGAGAGTTCTATCAAACAAACCTAGACTATGAAGCTGTGCTCCTAGAGAGAGTTCTATCAAAGAAACCTAGACTATGAAGCTGTGCTCCTAGAGAGAGTTCTATCAAACAAACCTAGACTATGAAGCTGTGCTCCTAGAGAGAGTTCTATCAAACAAACCTAGACTATGAAGCTGTGCTCCTAGAGAGAGTTCTATCAAACAAACCTAGACTATGAAGCTGTGCTCCTAGAGAGAGTTCTATCAAACAAACCTAGACTATGAAGCTGTGCTCCTAGAGAGAGTTCTATCAAACAAACCCAGACTATGAAGCTGTGCTCCTAGAGAGAGTTCTATCAAACAAACCATCAAGCATCATATTCTATCGAACGTCTCATATTTGACAATATATGATACATGAAAACCATTCAATATTTTCTCACTTGATTGTCCATGATTGACGGGTATATTCGATGTGAAATGCATCTCACATCGCATGACCTTATTTGTTAGTGTCACAATGCGAATAATATCACGTTACAATGTGTAAGTGTGAAAAAAAAACATTTCCTGGGAGTCTTTCAAAATCTTTGATGCTTCTGTTGCTGAACTGTTAATCCCAGAGGGTAGCATCTGCCCAGCAGTCCTTCGGTACTGACACAGTTTATAAGATATACAGTCAAACTGTCAAAGCATTCACCTGTATTAAAAGGTCACCTTTTTTGTCCTGTCATTGAACATTTTATATGAATTGAACCTCTTTTAAGAGGTCACCTGTCTTATAAGGCCACTTTTTCTTTGTCCCAATGGTGACCTCTTAATATAGGTTTGACTGTATTTATAATTGAAATGTACACCACAATATGGCTGAAATATGACCAAAGATTGCGTTGTACAACGTATAATAATACATGTAATAATATTATATTACGAATCTAGTTTGTTCCACATATGTTCATTGGTTCTTCAGCCCTGAATGTCAGCATATATTCGGAAAACAGATGGGGTATATATTTCAGTCCCCAAAAACGATTAAAACATGGACGACAAAACATTATGCTTCACTGAATCAATGGTATAATACGGAATAATAAATGCATTTTTACCAAATTAAATGCTGTTTTTATATTCAAAACGGCTGCATGAACAAAAATATATTACAACGGTTAATTCCGTCACAAATACCTGATCGATTCAGCAAACTCCTATGTTCCACGGCTGTACCATTACAAATAAACAAAACGTTGAGACTTGAAAATTGTCGACGTCATTGGGCCACACCAAGGTTTTATTTACATGTAGTTAACATTTAAATTATTGAAACTGTTTCGCAAACCAGTTGTTTTGTTATGTGATATATTAATGTTCTATTTATAAAGTTTATAAAATTTACTACATATGAAACTGTATTGATTTAGAAATTTAGTACAGTATTTTCCTTCATGCGTCACCCTATACATGAAATATGACGTGACACATATTTTGACGTCATTGGAGAATGATGTCAAAGGTACGGAAACGGACATCTAGAGATACGAAAAATGAAAATAAAAGAGGCAAATTTATTTAATACAGTTGGATGTTGTATTTATAAAAAACAATGGTTAAATCCGTAATATATCTGTTATTCAGCTATCAGACAGGGTATATAATGTGACATTATATACCCTGTCTGATAGCTGAATAACATATAATATAACATGTTTGTATTGTGATCATATCTTGGAGTCGAAAAAGCATGTTATTGCTGGTCTTTGGAGTCAGTTATAAATCTCATTGGTTTTTAGCCTGTGTAGTTTGCAGTCTAAAGGTACAATACAAGACTATTGATTAATTATTTCTAGGTAATTTAGTTACATAATAAATTAATATACTCTACTTAGATATTATCTAGCTAAGTTAATACAGGTAATCGTCGGTCATTTAGTATCATTAAAGCTAATGTTCTATTTATCAAAAACTGCAGGAGAGTTGTCTCCTCCATCAACTGTTAACCTATGTGATAACGTTTCCATTAGCACACTTTGTTAAAGATTTATAGGAAAGTTTAAATTATCTAAATCCAGATAAAAAATCCTAATAAATTGTATTAAACCAATTATGGTATTGTAAATAAAACAAAGGGGGTCGAGTACTCACTATGATCATAGTAACAACGAGTTTAATATGATAGCGACCTCTAGGTGAAAAATAAAGGTCATTTACAAAGTGATTTTCTAACCCTAGAGTAAGCTAATTTTTAAAGGTACACGTTAGTTGGGCCACATATAGGATAGTTACCGGTACATAAAAGTAGAAGAACTATGTATATATATCAGTACCTATTTCTAGTGTTAAAGGAAAAATCTCTGTAATATATAATGTGTTGTGAGCATTAGAAGTAATAATATGTAATTTTGGTATCCATTTTATATGTAATGAACAGGTTTAGTCAAAGGTTAATAAAAGTTTTACAAATTTAGCTCCATAATTTGTCATGTGATTTTTAGTGTTATTAAACATTGTGTCCACTTTTATATAAAATTATCTTATATTTAGGCACATGCAGAGAGAGAAGAATCGTATGTCAAGCTACAGAAACATCGGCAATATCTTAAGGAAGATAAATATCAGTTGGAGGAACACGAGCGAGAGCATATTCGTCTGTTACGTGTTGGAAATAAAACAGATAGTTTTGCTGCTGAAGTGTATTAGTGTGTGGGAAAAAAAAACATTTGCTCTTTCAAAGTCAGATACACTGAAATCTGTTTTAATTGATGAATTAGTGGACTGGTAATTATTGTGTCCAGGTATTGTGGAAAATGAATCCATATCACATGTTAGTCATGTTTTGTAGAGATTATCACATGATCAATGAACTCATCAGTGTCACTGTTTTCTTGAATATTGTTGTTGCATGAATCAAATTAAGAATTAGAGATATTTACATGTTTAGATTGATATGAATGTTGACCTCTATCTTGTAAGATTGTTTTTTTTTTTTGTATATCCCATCAAAATGTTTCTCATGAGTGGTGGGAGGGGGGGGGGGGCACCAAATAATAAGCAATAAGACATGAAACAGACCATTTTTTATTTTTTTAGTAGATTTTGGATCACTATATACTTTCAGCTGATAATCAGGAAATCATTGTTGATTTTAACATATTGACACAAAAGACATCTGGAATTTAATATTATTGTATAAATTGGTATGTTAAACAGCTTTACAGAAAGTAAGAATTCTCAAATGCATATTTTTGGTAGAAATTGGGTGCACAATTATATTTAAAATGATAACAATGGAAAAAATGAAGGGGAGGTATTTTATTTTTATTCAATAGCTAATATTTCCCATATCTATTTTAATTAAATGGTTAAATATTAGTTCTCATAGTTATTGATATAAATTTATAACTTACAGATTCTGTTTTGAATGCAATTTCGTACCCCTTGGAGTTTCATGGCATTTTATTCTTTGTTGACGTTATTTACTGATAATGGACATTTTGAGCATAAATTTAATTTCTATTGTTGGTCTTTTTAATGATCAAATTAAATTTAATATCAACAGAATACAGAATGGTGAAATTTGAACAGAGTTATCAGCAGGTGTGTAAGGATATACAAGTGTCAGCTTTGTACAAAAAATGAGGCTCTTAAACTGGTAGCATTAAGCTTTAATACATGAAGATATGTTGATTCAGTAATTGAGACATGGAAATTATTATCTAGTAACATTTTAAAGCCAAAAACAGTTGATTTTTAATGGAGTCTCCTTTTTGACAGAAAGAGTTAGTAAATATTAATGCTGCCAGTATTTTGTGTAACTCAATAAATTTTAGTCTGTTCTATGAAGAAGACAATATAAACTTGTTACATGTTATTTTAAATTGAGTTAGATTTATTTAACAATCACTGGAATATGAACTTTGCAGAATGGACTGCATTTGATAAAGAGATATATACCAAATTTATAAACACAATAGATGTACACTTTATACCAAGAAAGTCTGACCATAGTTGATCAAATATATGAAATAACAGCATACAAGACAAAAATTAACCAAAACAGTAAAACCAAAATTACCAAAGGGCTACCAATGGATATTATAGGTTAAACCTTAGTTTAGTATGAACAAAGTGCTTGTTTTCTATCATCAAGTTTGTTTGTGTGATTTTTTTATGTTGCTCATTTGCACCCTCAAAAATCAAGGAGGTATTCCATGGTTAATATATTTGTACAGATAATAGAATTATATTGAGGTATCACAACAAAGCATTTTTTTCTCTCAGTTTACAGGACAAAGAGACGTTTAAATGATACTTAAACAGTAGTCTTCAGTGAACTTTACATTTATTCCTTACATCTGATAGTTTTCATGAAATTTTTTGTTTTTTGTTTTTTGGACAAATTTGTGCAAAAAACGACAGTTGTAACATGTAGAATAGTAAAATATATAATTGTCAACACAATGTTGTACTCATTCTAAGATTTGATTCGATTTTTGGTGTTTAATGCCACTTTCAGCAATATTTCAGCTATATTATGGCGACCAGTTTTAGTGGTGGAAGAAGCCGAAGTACCTGGAGAGAACTACCAACCATGGGCAAGCAACTGGTAAACTTTATCACTTGCGGCTGCGAGTCGAGTGTACCCTTTTTTGTAATTTACAAAGCCGGGTGCGAGCCCACGCCGTATTGGTGATAGGTTTGTATGAGTTGTTCATTCTAAGACTGCTAATATATTGTAGGTAGATATTCTTATAACAAGCAGTCAGTTCTGTATTATATACAACATGTTTAATAAAATCAAAGGATCTGTATTTGAAATTATTATTTATGACTATGCGTTTTTATACTACAAGGCAATCTAATTTATTGTTGAATATATATTTATATACATTGTATTTATTATTTAATTTACTGCTGATGAAAAGACAAAGATAAAATTAAGAAGGAACAGTATAAATACTAACAATTCAGATAGCCAAAACAACACAAGAGTCAGATAGCCAAAACAACACAAGAGAAATATATATAGAATTTACATTCTCAAAAAAAACAACAAATAATACATACCAGGTACAAGGTACCTCTCTGTTAGTCTTGGATATTTAAGTTATATTTAAATTTGTTTGTTATTATTTTTTGTCTTCCTTGATGTATCAATTGAAACCTTCAAAACAAGAGTTAACATTATTTATTGAACAAGATATGTTCTGTGTTGCAGTATAGAGTGCCTTTCATGTTATTTTAACATTTATTGAGGTTGTTGGAAGGGTTACATTGTAATTGTTGAAGTGTTATTGCTAGAAGTAGAATAATTAATAAATTGGTGATATATTTTTATGCATTATTGTGATATGCTAGTACAAAATTTTAGCTGTTTATCTTTTTAACTTCACGGTCAAAACTATTTTTTTTTCAATAACAGTTTAACTTTAAAATCATATTATTTTTGTTATCTGATTTATTAAATATCATGAAAATTATCTAGATTATATCATAAATTGTGGAGTGAGATGATAAAATTTGATATATTTTTTTTAGGTTTGAAGGTAAATCTTGGTTGTTTATAATATATAAATTGGGTTGCCGTCGTAGTCGTGATCATATGGTAGCTAGATTTACAACTACCGGTGAAATCAGTGCCTATCACCACTAAAATTGTGAATTAGTTCGAACCCCGTTTGTGGTGAGGTGTACTTGATACAACATTATGTGATAAAGTTTGTTGGTGACTTGCAACAGGTCAGTGGTTTCCTCCCGGTATGCCGGTTTCCTCCACCAATAAAACTGACCACCAAGATATAACTGAAATATTGTTGAAAGTGGCATAAAAAACAATAAACCAAACCTAAACGTAGATAAATTGGTCAATTTCTAAGCATATATATACATTCCAATAAAATATTTTTCTGTATAAAATATCTAAGTATTAACTCATTGCTCACCATTCTCAGAATCAAACTGATATCTCCTAGTCTTTCAGCAAATATTTTATATCTATGATTATTATCATTATTTATATTTTATGCAAATTTCTATCTTTCATTATGTATATTTTATTTTATTTTGTTACACATTTTTTTATTATTTGAAAGAAAAAAAACATTTTGTTAATTATATTTCTCTAAATAACATATACACAGTAATCTGTACACAACAGTCATACAATTATTATAACACTGGCACTGTTTATTATTTTTGATTTTATTTTGATTTTGGTTAAAGATATTTTTAAGCTTGATAATAATTTTTTTTATATTGAAAGGAAAATTATCTTTTCTTGTGGAGTAATAAAATGAAAAATACACAGTCGGAATGTAATTTAATCCCAAAACAATGGCAAGATCGATACCTCTAACACACAAATACACGATCGCTCACTTTTCTGGGTTGGCACAGACACTTCAATCAAAAGTGGCAGGATTTAACTAGTTTTATGGACCCAATACCTTCCTTTTTAGTGAAATAATGCAGTCATGAAAGCTTCATTACAATCTTATTTTGAAAGTCAACTTTTAAGTGATAAATAGGGACAAATAAGTAAAAAAAAGGGTGAAGTTTTTAAATTTGATTCAATTATTGACTAAATACTAGAAGTTAGTGATAAAACTGTTATTATTATGTTCACACTCGTTCTGTTGTGTTCATGTTAATGTGATACAATAATATCTGTAGAAATAACCTTTTATTATACAATGACACTGGGTTCTATATTTAATATTGTTTTGTAGTAGAAGATGAAAATTACTAATTTGTATACATGTAGAAAATATTGCCAAGTTAATTTGTTTCTCCAGGCAGAACAGGACATGTAGACAATTCTTCATCATTGTTAAAAATAATTTATATTTTTACATCTTTTGAAAATAATTTTAACTACATATGTCAAGTGTCAACCAGGACCATTTTATTATTTTTTATGCACATTTCGTTGATATTTGTAGGTCATTATTGTTGTACACTCATAATTTACTATTAAATTTACAATTTTAAAAACAAAATATATTTTACCAGTCCTCCAGAAGTCAAAATAATTAAAACCCAACTCTATTTGTGTCAGATTATATTTTGTATTTGTTTTTTTTTGTCAATTGTTTTTTTTTTAAGTTTGATATAGATGAATTAAATATCCATCTATCAAAATATGTGTGTTTTTTTTTATTATTAATCTACACAAGCCATGGTGTACAGACATCATTGATTAGCCATGGTAGGAAAGTTTGTATGAAAACATTTATTTCTGGTTTGTTCCATAATTAATATGTATTTATTAGTATTCATAACAATGTAATGTTCTAATTCTCCTATTGGGAGGATGAAACAAGTTATTAAAGATACAAACTGACTGATCCATAGACATGAAGCATTTGAATTTTGCAATGAGACCAATGTAATATGCAATTGGGTAATGCATTATTCATGAGCAGGAAGCTTTTCAAATAAATTGACCCACGGACGATGGAGAACAAACGAACATATCTTACAGTGGGATCCTAAAGATGGGTATTCAGGATATATATAGTGTGTGCTATGGTGTTTAACACCACTTTCAACAATATTTCAGTTATCATGGCAGTAGAATATATATAAGGCTTCCATATATGGTAGGATATATATAAGACTTCCATATATGGTAGGATATATATATATATAAGACTTCCATATATGGTAGTATATGTATAAGACTTCCATATATGGTAGGATATATATAAGACTACCATATATGGTAGGATATATATACAAGACTTCCATATATGGTAGGATATATATAAGACTTCTATATTTGGAATAAGAAAGCAGATTAGAGAAATTTGAAATGCAAAGTTAATCACCTGCTAAATTCTGTCTTAAATAACATGGCAAAACAAAATAGGAGAAGAAACAATCCACAAACTTGCTGGGACAAACCTCTCCGTAATACTGGCATTAAGACCTTTTACTGCTGGGACAAACCTCTCTGTAATACTGGCATTAAGACCTTTTACTGCTGGGACAAACCTCTCTGTAATACTGGCATTAAGACCTTTTACTGCTGGGACAAACCTCTCTGTAATAATGGCATTAAGACCTTTTACTGCTGGGACAAACCTCTCTGTAATAATGGCATTAAGACCTTTTACTGCTGGGACAAACCTCTCTGTAATACTGGCATTAAGACCTTTTACTGCTGGGACAAACCTCTCTGTAATAATGGCATTAAGACCTTTTACTGCTGGGACAAACCTCTCTGTAATAATGGCATTAAGACCTTTTACTGCTGGGACAAACCTCTCCGTAATACTGGCATTAAGACCTTTTACTGCTGGGACAAACCTCTCCGTAATACTGGCATTAAGACGTTTTACTGCTGGGACAAACCTCTCCGTAATACTGGCATTAAGACCTTTTACTGCTGGGACAAACCTCTCCGTAATACTGGCATTAAGACCTTTTACTGCTGGGACAAACCTCTCTGTAATACTGGCATTAAGACCTTTTACTGCTGGGACAAACCTCTCTGTAATACTGGCATTAAGACCTTTTACTGCTGGGACAAACCTCTCTGTAATACTGGCATTAAGACCTTTTACTGCTGGGACAAACCTCTCTGTAATACTGGCATTAAGACCTTTTACTGCTGGGACAAACCTCTCTGTAATACTGGCATTAAGACTTTTTACTGCTGGGATAAACCTCTGTAATACTGGCATTAAGACCTTTTACTGCTGGGACAAACCTCTCTGTAATACTGGCATTAAGACCTTTTACTGCTGGGACAAACCTCTCTGTAATACTGGCATTAAGACCTTTTTCTGCTGGGACAAACCTCTCTGTAATACTGGCATTAAGACCTTTTACTGCTGGGATAAACCTCTGTAATACTGGCATTAAGACCTTTTACTGCTGAGACAAGCCTCTCTGTAATACTGGCATTAAGACCTTTTACTGCTGGGACAAACCTCTCTGTAATACTGGCATTAAGACCTTTTACTGCTGGGACAAACCTCTCTGTAATAATGGCATTAAGACCTTTTACTGCTGGGACAAACCTCTCTGTAATACTGGCATTAAGACCTTTTACTGCTGGGACAAACCTCTCTGTAATAATGGCATTAAGACCTTTTACTGCTGGGACAAACCTCTCTAATACTGGCATTAAGACCTTTTACTGCTGGGACAAACCTCTCCGTAATACTGGCATTAAGACCTTTTACTGCTGGGACAAACCTCTCCGTAATACTGGCATTAAGACGTTTTACTGCTGGGACAAACCTCTCCGTAATACTGGCATTAAGACCTTTTACTGCTGGGACAAACCTCTCCGTAATACTGGCATTAAGACCTTTTACTGCTGGGACAAACCTCTCTGTAATACTGGCATTAAGACCTTTTACTGCTGGGACAAACCTCTCTGTAATACTGGCATTAAGACCTTTTACTGCTGGGACAAACCTCTCTGTAATACTGGCATTAAGACCTTTTACTGCTGGGACAAACCTCTCTGTAATACTGGCATTAAGACCTTTTACTGCTGGGACAAACCTCTCTGTAATACTGGCATTAAGACTTTTTACTGCTGGGATAAACCTCTGTAATACTGGCATTAAGACCTTTTACTGCTGGGACAAACCTCTCTGTAATACTGGCATTAAGACCTTTTACTGCTGGGACAAACCTCTCTGTAATACTGGCATTAAGACCTTTTTCTGCTGGGACAAACCTCTCTGTAATACTGGCATTAAGACCTTTTACTGCTGGGATAAACCTCTCTGTAATACTGGCATTAAGACCTTTTACTGCTGGGACAAACCTCTCTGTAATACTGGCATTAAGACCTTTTTCTGCTGGGACAAACCTCTCTGTAATACTGGCATTAAGACCTTTTACTGCTGGGATAAACCTCTGTAATACTGGCATTAAGACCTTTTACTGCTGAGACAAGCCCCTCTGTAATACTGGCATTAAGACCTTTTACTGCTGGGACAAACCTCTCTGTAATACTGGCATTAAGACCTTTTACTGCTGGGACAAACCTCTCTAATACTGGCATTAAGACCTTTTACTGCTGGGACAAACCTCTCTGTAATACTGGCATTAAGACCTTTTACTGCTGGGATAAACCTCTCTGTAATACTGGCATTAAGACCTTTTACTGCTGGGATAAACCTCTCTAATACTGGCATTAAGACCTTTTACTGCTGGGACAAACCTCTCTGTAATACTGGCATTAAGACCTTTTACTGCTGGGACAAACCTCTCTGTAATACTGGCATTAAGACCTTTTACTTCAAAGCTTTTATTTCTCCACTGGTCCTCTTGAAATCCAATTTCTCTAAACAGATTTTATATTCCAACTGAGGGCATCTTGGTTGGGTATATCCTGAATTCCAATCGTTTCCCTTTTGACAAGTTTAAAATTACCAAAGGAAGAACAAGATTATCAAAGACAACAGATTGAAGGACAGACTATACAATTTCCCACTAAAGAAGGATAAAAAGGCATCCAATGGTCGACAAAACATTATACAAAACTACTTATTGAGTTTCATGAACACAACTACAACAGATATGAACTCGCGTGCTCCGGTAGGGTAAGAAGTTCCTGCTCCACTAGTGGCACATATCGTTTTACTCATTTTACAAATCCAAAAATAAGTGATAAACAAGAAAAGATCAGGATTTTGGCTGAGATAAACGAAACACAATTAGGAGATGTTTTGGATGATTCTTCTTTTATTCCAGTTTTTTTAATTATTGAAACAGAAAATGTAGTGCACGACATTTTTTTTGTTAATTAAGAATCTTAATATTACTAATTAAACCATAATCTTCTACTATATTTCCAGTAACATGTTTGACATGTCAAAAGTTGATCTAACCTTATGGTTAACTTTATTTATGCTTCGATTCTATAAACGACATAATTCTAGGAAATACATATTAGTTAATACAAATAATATTAAAAAATACAAAAATACCACACTGTCGGAGCAGTTCCAAAATTCTATAGAAAAATTGTAGAAAGAGGCAAAATAGATGCCACTAACACACACATAAAGTTCAATAAAAAGTGGCAGTGTTAAACTGGTTTTCCCAGATATGTAAATAAAATCACTGCTTTAAAGTGGTGTAAAGACGCATTTCAATTTGCTTGATGAGATTGTGTGTTGACACTTGTATATATCAAATGAGGAGATTGTTAAAATATTTCAGTGAAAAGATTAATAACAGAAGATGTCAAAAATGATCAAAAATAGCAAATCAACAAAGACAAACGAGTTGGCAACAAACAAAAAGAGAAAAAATGACATATAATAATCAAAGTTGAACACACAAAGGAAACTAGATAAGCGGGAGGTGCAATCTAATTAGAATTAGATCTACGCACTTGCTCCCTATTTTCTATCGGTTTTTTTTTGTCGCCGCGTGTGTAGGATAGAAAATAGGGAGCAAGTGCGTAGATCTAATTTTAATTAGATTGGCGGGAGGTGATATCTGGGGTTACAGAAGGTGAAGCAGATCCTGTTCCACATATTTTACCTGCCTTTTTATTAAGGGTAATGGTGGGTACAAGCTGTAACGTGCGGAAAGAGACAATGACAGGGCTAACAGATTCAGTTTTCATCTATGAGACAGACACTGCCTAGTAATCAACCAATTCATAATGTGTGTATAACGTCTGAAGTGAAGTCTTCATTGTAAATGTCATGTATCTCTGTGTAAGAAATTTGTCGGACAATAACACTCCTCGGGATAACACAAATTCAGCCAGGCCTCTTCTTCCGATATGAGGTCAGGAGTCGGTGACGACTGTAAAACTTGACCTGTCGTAGGATGAGGATGCCACTGCCTCCGAGTTAAAATCCAAAATAACTTTATACATATAAAATCCAAATGTACAGCATTAAAACTATCTACATCGAGTAGTGGCGTTTATGCTGTTTGTTGCAAGATCATCTCTGAGAGTAGACTGGCCTTGAACTCCTCCAGTTTTGTGGTGTTTGTTACCGCAATCGGAAGCCGGTTCCATTCTTGTATGGTACGTGGGAAGAAGGATTGTTTGTATGCTGCTATATTTGTGTGATGTTGTATCAGTCTGTTGGCACCTCTGGTTCTGGAGTCACTCGTCTGGACCATATATGATGATTCCGAAATACAGACTAAGCCATGCATCATTATGAGTCTATGGCTTTTTCGGCGCTCCTTTAAAGGTTCCCATCCCAACGACTTTACCATAGCAGTGACGCATCCTGGGGTTTTGTCTGTAATTCTTGCTGACAAACGCGTGCTGCTCGGCGTTGGACTTTGTCAAGTTAGTTAATTTGGTCACAGCTGTATGGATCCCATGCTGCAGACGCATATTCTAAGGTAGGTCGGACCATGGTGGTGTAAGTTTGCTCCCTGAAAATTGCGGCGCAGGAATCCTAATGTCCTGGAGGCTTTAGATAATGTTGCTTCCACATGTTTCCTCCAGCTAAGGTCCTCACTGAGTGTTACTCCTAGGTATTTGTTACTATCTACTACTTCTAGTTTGTGTCCATGCTTCACACATTTGACGTACACCTAAATATTAACTGAGGATTGACCAGAGATCATTTCAATTTTGCCATTGTAAGCTTTCTGTTTATATGTAACAACATTCCTGCAACACATACATATGGAGTTTATATCTCTCAGTTAATCAGACATTCCAGAGCTTGTGGTTCCAATCATGATTTCTTTGATAGAGAGTTCGCCAACAAGGAAGCTACTGAACCAAGGGTTCCTAGTGGTTAAGTTAAAGTCATCACCTCGAAAGATTCACGGTCGTCACCATGACCTGGTAGAGTATTACTATGTTCCGTTTATCGTAAACACAATCCATCCCGACTTTCCTTATTCATTATTTATCATCCGATTTGTAAGTGTAACACGATCGGTTGTATCAGCGAAACATACAACTGCCTACCCTTTCGTTGCACCGGAGTTTACCTCAGTTGTCTAGCTGTGTGGCTCAATCTTTAGCTTTCTCTCTAGCATTGTGTTGGCCATTGTTTGTCTTTTGAGGTTTGAATTGTCTGTCTTTCTTCGAATTATGGCTTCTGATTACTCCGTTGGTATCTTCAAACTTTTCTCTGTTAAGAAAATCCATACATGATGTACAAAGAATGGTGTATATTTACTTTATTATTATAAAACAAGTATGTTCATTAAACATGTAATATGTTTATGCTATGTGTTATTTTGAGACAATTTTGGTGTTAGACAAGGATACTTTAATTAAGAAAAATGTAACCCAATTCCTATGAAATCTTGGATAAGACATAATATGAACAACTATCACCAAATGTTATGCCTTAAAGAAGATATCGTACAGGGGCACGAACATGGTATTATTCAACGACATTAGATTATTTATGTGTTCTTATATAATAAGTAGAGTATATTTAATACTGGATTATTTGATGTTTATTTAATTATCTGTCATTTTTTTTTTTGTAGAATATTAATTTTTCCATATTGATTTATTCGCAGTTATCTTTGTTTTAACAATATCCTACCTATTATTAGAGCATTGTTATATAATACAATCTCGACCTATGATCCCATGCTTTTCGTTAAAAAATAATTAAAATAGCATTATCCATCATAAAATTACAAATTCAGCTTATTACAACGATGCGAATTTTTATCAGTAAATGCTGAAATATTTTTGCTTTATGTTACAAAAATTAGAGTAAAATAAAAGTAGATTGAGTAATGATATCGTGGTTGGCATTGCTACTGATTGTGGGGGGGGGGGGGGGGGGGGGTCTCGTGGTCATGGTAGTTTGGTAGTTGGATTTACAACCACCTGTGTAATCAGTGCCTATAACCAATAAAGTTCGAACCCCGTTCATGGCTAGGTGTACTCGATACAACATTATGTGATACAGTTTGTCAGTGACTTGTGGCAAGTCGGTGGTTTTCTCCGAGTACTCCGGGTACCTCCACCAATAAACATACACCCAAACCTCTATGTTACAAAAATTACAGCAAAATAAAAGTAGATACAGTAATTTTATCATGGTGAACATTTCTACTGATTGTGTTGGTAAACAATTGGTTTAGCTTATACCTTCTGAAGGAGAGAAAACCTATATTTATCTATACAGTCTTAAACAATCGGTTTAGCTTGTACCTTCTGAAGGAGAGAAAACCTATATTCTTCTCTAAAGTCTTAAACAATCGGTTTATCTTGTACCTCCTGAAGGAGAGAAAACCTATATTTACCTATACAGTCTTAAACAATCGGTTTAGCTTGTACCTCCTGAAGGAGAGAAAATCCATATTTATCTATACAGTCTTAAACAATCGGTTTAGCTTGTACCTTCTGAAGGAGAGAAAACCTATATTCTTCTCTAAAGTCTTAAACAATCGGTTTATCTTGTACCTCCTGAAGGAGAGAAAACCTATATTCTTCTCTAAAGTCTCCAACAATCGGTTTAGCTTGTACCTCCTGAAGGAGAGAAAACCTATATTTACCTATACAGTCTTAAACAATCGGTTTAGCTTGTACCTCCTGAAGGAGAGAAAACCTATATTTATCTATACAGTCTTAAACAATCGGTTTAGCTTGTACCATCTGAAGGAGAGAAAACCTATATTCTTCTCTAAAGTCTTAAACAATCGGTTTATCTTGTACCTCCTGAAGGAGAGAAAACCTATATTCTTCTCTAAAGTCTCCAACAATCGGTTTAGCTTGTACCTCCTGAAGGAGAGAAAACCTATATTTATCTATACAGTCTTAAACAATCGGTTTAGCTTGTACCTTCTGAAGGAGAGAAAACCTATATTCTTCTCTAAAGTCTTAAACAATCGGTTTATCTTGTACCTGCTGAAGGAGAGAAAACCTATATTTACCTATACAGTCTTAAACAATCGGTTTAGCTTGTACCTTCTGAAGGAGAGAAAACCTATATTCTTCTCTAAAGTCTCCAACAATCGGTTTAGCTTGTACCTTCTGAAGGAGAGAAAACCTATATTCTTCTCTAAAGTCTTAAACAATCGGTTTAGCTTGTACCTTCTGAAGGAGAGAAAACCTATATTCTTCTCTAAAGTCTTAAACAATCGGTTTATCTTGTACCTCCTGAAGGAGAGAAAACCTATATTCTTCTCTAAAGTCTCCAACAATCGGTTTAGCTTGTACCTCCTGAAGGAGAGAAAACCTATATTTATCTATACAGTCTTAAACAATCGGTTTAGCTTGTACCTTCTGAAGGAGAGAAAACCTATATTCTTCTCTAAAGTCTTAAACAATCGGTTTATCTTGTACCTCCTGAAGGAGAGAAAACCTATATTTACCTATACAGTCTTAAACAATCGGTTTAGCTTGTACCTCCTGAAGGAGAGAAAACCTATATTTATCTATACAGTCTTAAACAATCGGTTTAGCTTGTACCTTCTGAAGGAGAGAAAACCTATATTCTTCTCTAAAGTCTTAAACAATCGGTTTATCTTGTACCTCCTGAAGGAGAGAAAACCTATATTTACCTATACAGTCTTAAACAATCGGTTTAGCTTGTACCTCCTGAAGGAGAGAAAACCTATATTTATCTATACAGTCTTAAACAATCGGTTTAGCTTGTACCTTCTGAAGGAGAGAAAACCTATATTCTTCTCTAAAGTCTTAAACAATCGGTTTATCTTGTACCTGCTGAAGGAGAGAAAACCTATATTTACCTATACAGTCTTAAACAATCGGTTTAGCTTGTACCTTCTGAAGGAGAGAAAACCTATATTCTTCTCTAAAGTCTTAAACAATCGGTTTATCTTGTACCTCCTGAAGGAGAGAAAACCTATATTCTTCTCTAAAGTCTCCAACAATCGGTTTAGCTTGTACCTTCTGAAGGAGAGAAAACCTATATTCTTCTCTAAAGTCTTAAACAATCGGTTTAGCTTGTACCTTCTGAAGGAGAGAAAACCTATATTCTTCTCTAAAGTCTCCAACAATCGGTTTAGCTTGTACCTCCTGAAGGAGAGAAAACCTATATTCTTCTCTAAAGTCTCCAACAATCGGTTTAGCTTGTACCTTCTGAAGGAGAGAAAACCTATATTCTTCTCTAAAGTCTTAAACAATCGGTTTATCTTGTACCTTCTGAAGGAGAGAAAACCTATTTTCTTCTCTAAAGTCTCCAACAATCGGTTTAGCTTGTACCTCCTGAAGGAGAGAAAACCTATATTCTTCTCTAAAGTCTCCAACAATCGGTTTAGCTTGTACCTCCTGAAGGAGAGAAAACCTATATTCTTCTCTAAAATCTCATTAATTTTTATCTGATTGATCATTTCTCCTCATGTCAGTTTGTTGTAGTTAATAAAAGCCTCTAATAAGATAAATGGCCTCAAATAAATCACACAGGTTAGGTGTCACTTTCACAGATACGTGGTTGTCAATTTATTTATGATATGGAATACCTTCCTTTGTGAAGACTTGCCACTATTTGTCGAGGAAAACTACATCAAAGATTACCCATTGAGAAAATAAAGTATCTTTGGACTAAATCTGTATGGAATATTAATGTAAAATTGATTATGAAAGTTTATACGTTTTTTGTTGATATTTAACGATGACATTGTACGAGGTTGTCTTGATAAATGATTCTTTAAATACACTGTCTGAATAAAAGTTGAAATTAAAAGTTGGCTTCTGTACAATTTTTATATATAATGTTTGTTACCAAACAATTCCCCGGGTAACGATTACATAATGTGTTTCGATTACTTCATTGAAATAAAAACGTATATATACTTTGACCTACACTTCGAAATTGACAGTGAGGGGTAGTTAAGAACGATACTTTACGACAAAAGAGATGATTTCAAATTTTCCCATTGTGAACATTCCATTAATAGCAACATTCCAACATCACCTGCATATGGAGTATATATCTCTCAGTTGATACGATATTCCAGAGCTTGCGGTTCCTATGAGGATTTCCTTGATAGAGGGTTCCTGCTAACAAGGAAGCTACTGAACCAATGATTCCTCTAGGTTAAGTTGAAGTCATCACTTCGAAAGTTTTACGGTCGCCAACATGACTTGGTTGACCGTTATGGAATATCTGTGTCACAACTGACCCACGGATATGTTCCACTTGTCGTAAACAATTCCTGGTCCTTTCCTCATTCATGACATATCACCGGGTTTGTAGCAAGATTTACACGATGGGCGCCACTAGTGGCGCAGGAGCTGCTTACCCTTTCGGAGCACCTGAGTTTACCCCCGGTTTTTAGTGGGGTTCGTGTTACTCGATATTTGTTGTATGTGTATTGTGTATGTTTTGTAGATCGTTGTTTGTCCCTTTTCTTTTGGCCATTGTGTTCTTCTTCTTTGGTTACGGAAAACCATCAACGTACTGATGTTTACTTTCCGGCGCATGCCTGGTAAAATGTTTTCAAATTTATAAAAAATGTTCAGAACAAAGATAATTTATTTGATATAATTGTTATTATTATTTTTTAGTTTTATATTATCAGTTTTTACAATTTTTCTTTTAATTTAGGATTTTTACAATTTTTTTTTATTTTTCATTTATTAAGATAAAAACATGATTTCTGTTTATTTTATTCTGTGTTGTCTGTTCTTCTTTGATTTACTGATTCTGATTACCTCCCTTTGGTAACTTCAATCTCTTCATATATCTAATTTGGTGCACAATAAACATAAAACGTAGAGTGAATAAAAAATGTACATCGAAATATGCTTCTGAAAAAAATAATCATTCAACAATGCCTCGGGTTATTGTGATCCCAAACGTTATCAGAAATCTTTTGAAAGTAACTTTAGAAAATATAACAGAAATCTCGAATCACAATCAAAGTGCAAAATAGCCCATACCATATTTTACATTCGTTATTACCATAGAATGGGTAAATTATTATTGCTGCCAGTTAATAAGAAAAAAGAGATATTTAATTCAGCGCCCATGACACGTTTCTGGAATAACCTTCATCGTGTACGCTCATAGACAATAAAATGGAAAACAGAAAATGCCACACTGTTGGAATAATTCCAACCCCATCCATGGCTTGGTACATGTCCTTCAATAGCAAAATATTTGTTTTCTTTAGAAGCAAGTAAACCAAAGGGTCAAAACAGGATATCCACAGGATTCTCAATACCTGAGGGAATTTAGTGTTAATACATATTTACATTGCATTATTGATAATAATATGTTATTGAAAGTTATAGTACCACGTGGACTGCACCACCAACAACGACAACAGAGATGATATTGATATCAGTTTACTAATCTTATTCACGATCTGTTATGTAAGATAGGGGATCAAGAACACAAGTTAAGCGGATGTGTTCGGTGGAGTTATGTGGACCACAGAAGTGATATTGATATCGCTTTACTAATCTTATTCCTCGTCTGTTATACAATACGGGGATGATTAACACAAACTCCTTCAAGAGATGTCGTCAGTGTAATAAAGGGCGAAGCCCTTCTAACTATAGGCTATACGATTTTTGGTAATAAGTCATACTCCTATATTCATAGCCAAATATCTGTTCACCGGAAGCATGAAATTATAGAACAAAGTGGTATTTAAAAACAAAATAAAAATTATTTCAATAAGAAATTCGCAAATCTGTAACCATTTCAATTCTTCTCAATTGAAATAAACTTAAAAGAAAATTCTAATATCAAAATTGTGTGCTACAAGAAATGATCGTTTACAGTGATGGATGACGTCATTTTCTAGTGTGCAATTTCGTCTGCTTCGGAGAGGAAAGAAACATGAAATTGCATCCACTTCTTGGTCATCCTGTCTCTGAAAATTTTGTGAGCTAGTGTCAAGCATTGAAGAACAGCTCCGCATCGTTTTTATGTATACAGGAAACCTATATCATCTCCACGATCTCGCAATTTGAAAGTGATTAAAAAAATGTGTACATTTGAAGTGCATTTGTGTATGATGTCTGGACAACTGATTTTGTCAGGTAAGCCTTTTAACACATTTTCCATGTCAAGGTTAAAAATATTGCAATTGCGTCTGACCGTCACTCCCCTTTTCACTAACACCAAGGATCCTACTATATAAATCCTTGCTACCACGCATGGCATGCATTTTTTTCTCTCTCACCATTTTTTCCCCATGATCTGTGATTGGGGTATTTTTTTTATTCTCGTGACCCTTCATTTATGTCTCTTATTGATTCACTGTTATTTGTGAAATTCTCAAAAATGGCAAATTTTAATTTCCGTGAATCGTGATCTGGATTTTTTTTTATTTTCTGAGATTCGTGACCAGAAACCCTCCCCCCCCCCCCCCCACCTTTTTTTTAAGTTTTCGTCTATGGAAAAGGTGTTCAAAATACATGTAGATCTAAATTTACAAACATTTTTTTCTTCAATTTTCACCTGTATTTTAGGAGGCATTTGCCTCTCATGCCTCCCTCTTAATTGTCATTTTCATCAAATAGGCTTCGCCCTTAAACAGGTTGTGCCTGTCTCATATTATATATACAGTCAAACCTGCCCATGTGGTCACCTCTATTAAGCAGTCACCTGTATTAAAAGGTCACCTTTTTCTTGTCCTGTCATGTAATTTTTTTATATGAATTGAACCTCTTTTAAGAGGTCACTTGTCTTATGAGGCCACTTTTTCGTCGTCCCAAACGTGACCTCTTAATACAGGTTTGACTATATATGTTTGTCAACACATGGTGTGAATTAGTAAATGTTGCAATACACACGTGTGAGCACTTTATGTTAAAATTCTTACTGAATAAATAATGATATTGCTATATATTTTGAAACTAAATTTTAAAAGATCCTACCTTTACCGAATTAATAATCCCACTACATTGTATAACAATTATTGATTTTCTTCATTCTATGTGTGTTCTATATACTAGTCCAATTATTGTAAAGGTCTGTTCGATTTATCATTTGGCAAATATCAAATTGTGTTGCACTCGTATATTTCATGTTGTTGTTTTTTTATTGGTTTTTTCTAATTATTAAGAAAGACTAGCTTTTGTGTATTTTTTTTCAACTGTATCTGTATATTGTTTATATAAAGGAGAAGATGTTCTAAGTTGGAAAACTTGTATCTGATCATGTTTTTGGACAATGAAATATGCTTAAACTTACACTTGTCCTTTTCCACATTCTATGCACACGATAACCATTTACTATTTCTCCAATCAAAAAGCTCACTGTCTATCCATGATTTCCAACTCACT
Organism: Bathymodiolus septemdierum; assembly: GCA_963383655.1. Taxonomy (NCBI): domain Eukaryota; kingdom Metazoa; phylum Mollusca; class Bivalvia; order Mytilida; family Modiolidae; genus Bathymodiolus; species Bathymodiolus septemdierum. The sequence continues at coordinate 84,002,629 of OY726522.1, forward strand.
TCCCAAGTGTGTAATTTTCCAGCTATATCTCACTCACTCATTCACTCACTCACTCACTCACTCACTCACTCACTCACTCACTCACTCACTCACTCACTCACCAAATGGTATCAACTATTCGTAGATGTTCCAATAATTGTGTTAAGGCATACTCGTGATTGTAATCTTCATACTATGCTTTTCTCTGTATAATCCTTTCGTACAGTTTGTTTTAAACAATAATGTACATGGTTAGATTGCTGCTATTTTTTCCCATTTATACTATAACTAATTGACGAGTTTCATTATCAAAAATATGTCACGAATGACCAAATAACACAGTTTATCCTGCAATCAGTACATTTGCTGTACAAATATGCTATACGAATAAGTTTTTGCTTTATTCGTACTAGACGAATAAACTTTTCGTACTATACGAATAAACTTTTCAGCCTACGAATAAACTTTCCTGGTACCCTGTAGCTATGTACAGCGGATCCCCGAGGGCGCAGACAAGTATGAAACTGGTACTAATGTAACGCGGACCACGAAGAAGACGCCCTTGACAACATGTATGAAAGGCGAGGAATGACGCTTGTTTCTGTCCTTTTTGTTTAAATCTGACAAGTTTTCCGACTTTTTTGACATTGCAGGATAAACACAATATACGTACATTGTCGTTAAATATACAATTCATTTGTACTCGCTGCGAAACAGGCCTAAAAGGCTCACCAAAGGCTCGCTATTTTGCCTGTTTCTAAAACTCGTACAAATAAATTTTATATTTACCGACAATGTACGTATATTGTATATAATATTGTAACCACAAATGTTTTGTTCTAAAAGTTACAACGTTATTTGGTCATGAGTGACATATTTTTGATAATGAAACTCGACAATTAGTTATAGTATTTATCATATAGATAAAAAAAAATGTTTCGAATCGAATTTAATATAAAATGAGTTTAATTGCACTATATTACGGGTGTTGCGTAGACTTACAGAATTTAAATAATCGGAAAATTCTGTAATTCACAGCTATCTATATAATAATGTGCATGTATTCGAATCGTTCTTTAGTCTAATACGTCATTTAATTAGGGATCTATGAGTTCATTATAGCTATGCTAACCATGGTCATCTTCAGTTCACTATAATATACTAGATATTTTGGACGTGTTTGTCTTGATGCTATAAATAGATATCAAGGAGAATCAGCGGCTTCTATTGTATGAATGTTTTATACTGCAATCAGTGAATTTACTATCTATATAAAGGTGTCCGCATAAATGTTTGCTTTAAATATTCGTCTACTAGATTTTTGGTTTTCTGTTCTTCAAAATGTCTGCACATGTTCCTTTTTATTTTGGCCATTGTGTTTTCTGTTCTTCTTCGATTTACGGATTCAGATTACCACAGTTGGTATCTTCAAACTCTTCTTCTTCCTGGAAATTAAACCTAATATTGTAACCACAAATGTTTTGTTCTAAAATTTCTTATCACTTCTAAAATGAATTAATTTTTATAATAATGTTTGTAAAACAAAAAAGTCGCGAGAAAGTATCACCTTATAGGTTAGCATTAATAAAAAAATGTTTATTTCATATAAAACCCGTTTGGGTATAGCAATACATGTACATACAAACATAAACTGACATTAAACAGACAATGTATATATATATATACAAATACAACTACCACTGTTTGATAAAAACAATATTGTGTTTTGTATGATTTGACCAACGTGAACCTCATATTCATTAATTATTTTATTGACTTACGGTGAACAGATCATATTAACATTAACACATGTAATATTTAATATTATCATGTGATCTGCCTCATTATCACATGATCTGCTTAATGATTTCTAATTACTATAATGTCCTACACGATTACTCTATACATATAACGTTGAGCTTTAGTTATTGTAGGGTAAAAGCAGCTTAAGGATTAGAACATTACAGAGCATTATGAATATCAAAATCTTACACCATTCATTAACTATACAGGTCTTATATCACGTTTATAATTTGAAAGATAAGAAGAGTTTGAAGATACCAATGGGGTAATCAGAATCCGTATATCGAAGAAGAACAGACAACACAATGGCCAAAAGAAAAAGTACAAAAGGACAAACAACGATCTACAAAACATTAAACATAAAACTAAAGATCGAGTAACACGAACCCTACTACAAACCAGGGGGTGAACTACTTTACACACAACAAAAGATCTTATTATTTTAGAAATAAGTAAGCAGACTCTATCTTGATGCGGATCACTTGTTAATATTTATTAATACATACATTATAATACATGTATAGGATTAGTACTTATGAAATTATGAAAATTACATCACGCGTATTGCACCAGGTACAGATAACAACGAATCTTGCATCACAGACTTGTCCATCACAATCATGTCCATTAAGTAAGAGGTATAATTCTATGTAATATCATCATCACGATGATCAAGGATAATTACATCACGACCAAGTTCAATAACAATAAATACCAGCATGGCATCACATCGAGGATGATTACAAATTTGTCATCATAAGCACATTCGTCAAGAATATCTACAAATTTTGAAGGGGTTACACCGAAAGGGAAATCAAGAATTGATAAACAAGAGACATATTGCAACATTGGACACAAGACACAGAACAACAAAAAACAAACACACACACACACACACGAACCCGGAAAACAGTTGAGGAATACGGACCCCATTAAAGACAGATGTGAACCCAGGTGTTCGCGAAAGGTAAGGAGTTCATGTTTCGTATAAGACACCAGGCTTAATTCTCATAGTCAAGTCCAGTAAAAGTCTTATTGGTACATTTATATCTTTATTATTGAAAGCGACGTTTCCTAAATAATGTAATTATTATTAAAACTAAGATTCTCCTCCCTCGTGTATATGTTACCTTTGTAGATTTTGGTTATCCTGTTGAGGCCCTATGGTTTTCTTGCTCCCAAATACTTTTTAAGTTATTAGGCTTTCCAATCTTTTGACTGAGCGTACTTGATGATTGTTATTCAAGAAACGCGTTGTGTGCATTAAATTAGATATCTACGTTTCTATTGAATAACGATTACCTCTTTGACAAACATTTCTTTGGTGTAATTTTTCTAATTAGCACTTCGTATCTGTATTATACTGTAGTCTGTATCATATTACTTTTGAATTAACATAAACATTTACAAGTGACAAGTGTTCCTCAATCTATAGTTGTTTGTGTGATGTGGTGCGAGTCATGTTTTCTTTTCCTTTTTGACCACTGCAGTGTCTCTCTTTTTTCGATTAACAGTTTCTGATTAACACTTTCTGTATGTTAAGACGTTTCTTTTGTGAATTAATCTATCAATTTCTTGTCATCCTCGAGGTCCTACTTACTGTTCTGATGTTGCTAAATAGTGAAATGGATTGGTATTAAATTAAGCAAAAAGTGCTTACTAATTTGTATTTTTGATAACCATATTACTTCATTTTTTAAAAGAAAAAAAATCAAGGAATATCAAAATGATAATTTACGTTCTTCTGAAAGTTATCAATCATATATCCCAAACAACAAAAATAGTCTTCAAAACAAACACTATTGTATTCTTGAATGTTTTATCAACGGATGAGAAAAATCGTAAACGCATTTATCACTTAAAAATCAATTGCTATGATTATTTTCTCAAACATCAATATGTGCTCATAAGTCTAAGGTTATTATCTGTATAATTAAGATTATATTTTGTTTACCACCAATTTCTGCATATGTTATCATTGAACATATAATGGCATATTTTGAGGACCCGAAGAAAGATTAGTTCAGTTCACACTAGTGGGGGAATTCTCCTTAAATTAAGATAATTTGTTGTTTTTATTTATACACCTGAAGATAACGGTCAACCAACAGTGGATTACACATCATTTTATTTATACACCTGAAGATAACGGTCAACCAACAGTGGGTTACACATCATTTTATTTATACACCTGAAGATAACGGTCAACCAACAGTGGATTACACATCATTTTATTTATACACCTGAAGATAACGGTCAACCAACAGTGGGTTACACATCATTTTATTTATACACCTGAAGATAACGGTCAACCAACAGTGGATTACACATCATTTTATTTATACACCTGAAGATAACGGTCAACCAACAGTGGGTTACACATCATTTTATTTATACACCTGAAGATAACGGTCAACCAACAGTGGGTTACACATCATTTTATTTATACACCTGAAGATAACGGTCAACCAACAGTGGGTTACACATCATTTTATTTATACACCTGAAGATAACGGTCAACCAACAGTGGGTTACACATCATTTTATTTATACACCTGAAGATAACGGTCAACCAACAGTGGGTTACACATCATTTTATTTATACACCTGGAGATAACGGTCAACCAACAGTGGATTACACATCATTTTATTTATATACCTGAAGATAACGGTCAACCAACAGTGGATTACACATCATTTTATTTATACACCTGAAGATAACGGTCAACCAACAGTGGGTTACACATCATTTTATTTATACACCTGAAGATAACGGTCAACCAACAGTGGGTTACACATCATTTTATTTATACACCTGAAGATAACGGTCAACCAACAGTGGGTTACACATCATTTTATTTATACACCTGAAGATAACGGTCAACCAACAGTGGGTTACACATCATTTTATTTATACACCTGAAGATAACGGTCAACCAACAGTGGGTTACACATCATTTTATTTATACACCTGGAGATAACGGTCAACCAACAGTGGATTACACATCATTTTATTTATATACCTGAAGATAACGGTCAACCAACAGTGGATTACACATCATTTTATTTAGTATTTATTTATGTTATTTGGTGTCCATAGCAATTTACGCATAAAAACTATTTATTTTCGTCATTTTGCTACAGTACACGACGGGCGCTATTAATGGAGCAGGATAAACTTTCGCAATAGCATTGTCCAACTTGTGGATTTTGTGGTTCAAGCTATTATCTTACCTTTTTTGACTTTTATGTCTGTACAAGTCTTATTGTTTTGTAATCTAGATATTCTATATGCTTCAATCTCTAGTAAGATACTATGAGTTCGCACTATATTAACTGTATCACATTGTAAATTAAATACAGTTTAAAAATAATGTGTTTCTTGTTGATAGGACCGTATCTTGGAATGAAATTGTGTATGTACTAAATGACATCAAAATGACAAAGATGCCAAGGGGTATCGTTTATCGAAGGGAGTAAAGGGTATCGCTCTTTTGTAGGCTATGAACGTTTCACATCCGTTTTAGAGTGTGAGTTATTCTCATTGCTTAAGACTGAGAAATGTAGAACAGCAATAAAAGCACTGTCCCTTTACTTTAATTTGTGTCTAATTGTAATGTTTCATAGTCTCTACTGTTCAGTAATATCCATTTCATTAACTAACTTATTATTAAAATTCCACGAAACCAGGGGTTAGTTTTACGATCTACCCTTTGGTATCGTAATAAATCAATGAAATTTAGTCTTTACGTTGCAACATTTCAGCTGCAATATTTCAGAAAGAAATTCGTATTCAGATGTCAAAAGTAAAATGTTTTGAGGAACCTTTCGATTTGATTTGATTTGATTTATTGTGCTTAACGCCACTTTCAGCAATATTTCAGCTATATCATGGCAACCAGTTTTAGTGGTGGAGGAAGCCGGAGTACCCGGAGAGAACCAACGACCATGGGCAAGCAACTGGTAAGCTTTATCACTTGTGGCTGCGAGTCGATTGCACCCTTTTTGTAATTTACAAAGCCCTACGCGAACCCACGCCGTATTGGTGATAGGCTTACAAGTATGAGTTGTTAGGTAATCCAACTATCTAACTCATTGAGCCACCAGGGCCCCTAGGAACATTTCGAAAAACGTATTGCGTTCGCAAGCAAAACAAATAAAATTAAGCTAAATGTTGTTTTATTTTTACTAAATTTCAACTGAACGCTTTTAAAACGCACCAGAAATATGAAATGTAAAAACACGCTTTTGAAACTTTTTCGATACGTTTTCGAAACGGTTTTTTAAAATTGAATGAATTTCGTTGCAAACAGTTTCATTTGATCAGAAACAAATTAGAAACAAATAAACAATATCTATGACAAAATATATTGCTGTGAAACTCTCATGATCAAGCCGTGCATATAAATAATTTAGGGTAAAATCTAGTGTTCTATGATTGGACAAGGAGGTAAACATGACGGAAAACTCTTATTGGACTTTGCCTTAAGCTATCACTCTGGAAAATTCTAAATTTACCACTATACTTAATCACACTAAGGCTTGGGATTGAATTAGTGGGATATACAAGATCAGTGGTTACTTTGCTTGGAGTTATCTATGTCCCCACAAGATCAGTGGTTACTTTACTCGGAGTTCTCTGGTGTCCCATCCTACACCCACAAGATCAGTGGTTATCTTGTTCAGAGTTCTCTGGTGTTCCTTGAAGATCAGTAGTTATCTTGCTCAGAGTTCTCTGGTGTTCCTTGAAGATCAGTGGTTATCTTACTCATAGTTCTCTGGTGTCCCTTGAAGATCAGTGGTTATCTTGTTCAGAGTTCTCTGGTGTTCCTTGAAGATCAGTGGTTATCTTACTCATAGTTCTCTGGTGTTCCATCCTACACCCACAAGATCAGTGGTTATCTTGCTCAGAGTTCTCTGGTGTCCCTTGAAGATCAGTGGTTATCTTACTCAGAGTTCTCTGGTGTTCCTTGAAGATCAGTGGTTATCTTGCTCAGAGTTCTCTGGTGTCCCTTGAAGATCAGTAGTTATCTTGCTCAGAGTTCTCTGGTGTTCCTTAGAGATCAGTGGTTATCTTACTCATAGTTCTCTGGTGTTCCTTGAAGATCAGTAGTTATCTTGCTCAGAGTTCTCTGGTGTCCCTTGAAGATCAGTGGTTATCTTACTCATAGTTCTCTGGTGTTCCTTGAAGATCAGTGGCTATCTTGCTCAGAGTTCTCTGGTGTCCCTTGAAGATCAGTGGTTATCTTCCTCATAGTTCTCTGGTGTTCCTTGAAGATCAGTAGTTATCTTTTTCAGAGTTCTCTGGTGTTCCTTGAAGATCAGTGGTTATCTTGCTCAGAGTTCTCTGGTGTCCCTTGAAGATCAGTGGTTATCTTACTCATAGTTCTCTGGTGTTCCTTGAAGATCAGTAGTTATCTTCCTCAGAGTTCTCTGGTGTTCCTTGAAGATCAGTGGTTATCTTACTCATAGTTCTCTGGTGTCCCTTGAAGATCAGTGGTTATCTTACTCATAGTTCTCTGGTGTTCCAACAAGATCAGTGACTACTTTGAATTATCTGGTATCCCCACAAGATCACTGGTTACTGTAATCGGAGTTCTCTGGTGTCCTCACAAGAACAGCGATAAGCCGGAGTTATCCATTGTCCCGCAGGATCAGTGGTTACTTTACTCTGAGTTCTCTGCTGTCCCCCGCTAGAGAAGAGTTTGAAGATACCAAAGGGGTAATCAGAATCCGTATATAGAAGAAGAACAGACAACACAATGGTCAAAAGAAAAAGTACAAAAGGGCAAACAACGATCAACAAAACATACATATAAAACTGAAGATCGAGTAACACGAACCCCACTTTAACAAATTGCTGATATGGCAGTTTTACAATAGAAATTCTTAGATTGAGGAGGGTAACAAAAAGATAGTAAACATAGGTAGAAATACATTATAATGCATTGTCATTATTAAAAACAAAGATATCATAATTACCATCTACGTTCAAAGATCAAATCCAGTCCAAGTCAGCACCTTATTGTCAAATTGTTAAAGCAGGTGAACTGAAACACGTTCTTGAAATATTCTGTGCCACGATTTCTCTTACAAGAGGTAGACGTGTGCTGCGGACGTGCGTACAGAACAAAAAGGATAGACAAAAATCTGTTAGCGAGATACACGTGATATTCGCATGAAATAATCCATCACTACTTTTCATATATTAATTGATAGGATAAATACATTTTGAAACAATAACACGATTTGGTGTACATGGTATCATTACTTCATAATACGATTGCAATTATCACTTGGTTATGCAAAAAAGGAATTTAATCTTAAAGATAATTAACATATTACGGGTATCTGGTCTTTCTGATGCTGATATCAATACTTATTTTCTAATGTGATTATTCCTTCCATTTAATATCACATGTTGTAACATATATTACATGTTAACGGGTATTTCGTTCAAGTATGACGATTATTTTCTGAAGAGAATTGTTCTCATTAATGTAATTAAATACAACACGTGACATCCACGTGTACTAGTATTTTAAGCTTATTTTATTCACGTGTGGAATGCACTTGCATGGCCGCATCATTTCACTTTAGAGGGGATGATTGGGTCAATAAAACTAGTTTAACCCTGGCACTTTTATTGAATTGCCTGTTCCAAGCCAGACAAATGAGCGGTCTTGTATTTGTGTGTTAGAGGTCATGTATTTGTGTGTTAGGCGTATCGATTTTGTCTCTTTCTACGATGTTGATATTTGATTTTGGAACTTATCAAAAAAATCTAAATCGTAATATTTATATTCCAGAATCATTCCGGAATAAGTCAGAATGGTATTTCAACTTAAGACAAGAACAGTTCCATCAAGACTAAAACAAACACGAGTGGGCATTATCATGTGAAACATTTATAAATACTTGTTGGTTGTGTGAAAATACGTGATGCTTACAAAACCTGCAATGGTTTTCATAACTTTTTTAAAGTGAAAATCAATATAAACTCCTCAATTGTTTATACTTTCAGAAATAGCCGAGTTGTGACACATTATACATTATGCTTCAGCACTTGCAACTTTGCATGTCATTAAAAATCTGAGACATCATTTATTGTGCATTAACTACTTGTTTTATGAACCAATCATTTTCTTGGAAAGGAGTTGTCATCATTCATAAATTACAACGTGTTTCTTCATGCAGTCTTTAAACAATATACATAAATATTTAAATTGGTCTAATTTCATGTATAAACTAAACCTTACAAGATCGATTAAGACCTAACTGTCAAAATGAAGACCTGGTTACAACAAATACTTTGAAACACAATATATTGTCTTTTCTTGTTGTTTGAGTACCTGATGTGAAAGCTGTTGTTTATTGATTGTGTTGGTGTTGTCTTTACTTTTTGTTTGAGTACCTGATGTGAAAGCTGTTGTTTATTGATTGTGTTGTTGTTGTCTTTTCTTTTTGTTTGAGTACCTGGTGGGAAAGCTGTTGTTTATTGATTGTGTTGTTGTTGTCTTTTCTTTTTGTTTGAGTACCTGGCGGGAAAGCTGCTGTTTATTGATTGTGTTGTTGTTGTCTTTACTTTTTGTTTGAGTACCTGGTGGGAAAGCTGTTGTTTATTGATTGTTTTGTTGTTGTCTTTTCTTGTTGTTTGAGTACCTGATGTGAAAGCTGCTGTTTATTGATTGTATTGTTGTCTTTACTTTTTGTTTGAGTTCCTGGCGGGAAAGCTGTTGTTCATTGATTGTGTTGGTGTTGTCTTTTCTTTTTGTTTGAGTACCTGATGTGAAAGCTGTTGTTTATTGATTGTGTTGTTGTTGTCTTTTCTTTTTGTTTGAGTTCCTGATGGGAAAGCTGTTGTTTATTAATTGTGTTGGTGTTGTCTTTACTTTTTGCTTGAGTACCTGATGGGAAAGCTGTTGTTTATTGATTGTGTTGTTGTTGTCTTTTCTTGTTGTTTGAGTACCTGATGTGAAAGCTGTTGTTTATTGATTGTGTTGTTGTAGTCTTTTCTGTTTGTTTTAGTTCCTGGTAGGAACACTGTTGTTCATTGATTGTGTTGTTGTTGTCTTTTTTTTTTGAGTACCTGGTGAGAAAGCTGTTGTTTATTGATTGTGTTGTTGTCTTTTCTGTTTGTTTGAGTACCTGGTAGGAAAGCTGTTGTTCATTGATTGTGTTGTTGTTGTCTTTTCTTTTTGTTTGAGTACCTGGTGAGAAAGCTGTTGTTTATTGATTGTGTTGTTGTTGTCTTTTCTTTATGTTTGAGTACCTGGTGGGAAAGCTGTTGTTTATTGACTGTGTTGTTGTTGTCTTTTCTTTTTGTTTGAGTACCTGGTAGGAAAGCTGTTGTTTATTGATTGTGTTGTCTTTTCTTTTTGTTTGAGTACCTGGTGAGAAAGATGTTGTTTATTGATTGTGTTGTTGTTGTCTTTTCTTTTTGTTTGAGTTCCTGATGGGAAAGCTGTTGTTCATTGATTGTGTTGTTGTTGTCTTTTCTTTTTGTTTGAGTACCTGATGTGAAAGCTGTTGTTTATTGATTGTGTTGTTGTTGTCTTTTCTGTTTGTTTTAGTTCCTGGTAGGAAAGCTGTTGTTTAATGATTGTGTTGTTGTTGTCTTTACTTTTTGTTTGGGTTCCTGGTAGGAAAACTGCTGTTCATTGATTGTGTTGTTGTTGTCTTTTCTTTTTGTTTGAGTACCTGGTAGGAAAACTGTTGTTCATTGATTGTGTTGTTGTTGTCTTTTCTTTTTGTTTGAGTACCTGGTGAGAAAGCTGTTGTTTATTGATTGTGTTGTTGTCTTTTCTGTTTGTTTGAGTACCTGGTAGGAAAGCTGTTGTTCATTGATTGTGTTGTTGTTGTCTTTTCTTTTTGTTTGAGTACCTGGTGAGAAAGCTGTTGTTTATTGATTGTGTTGTTGTTGTCTTTTCTTGTTGTTTGAGTTCCTGGCGGGAAAGCTGTTGTTTATTGATTGTGTTGTTGTCTTTTCTTTTTGTTTGAGTACCTGGTGAGAAAGCTGTTGTTTATTGATTGTGTTGTTGTTGTCTTTTCTTTTTGTTTGAGTTCCTGGCGGGAAAGCTGTTGTTTATTGATTGTGTTGTTGTTGTCTTTTCTTTTTGTTTGAGTTCCTGGTGAGAAAGCTGTTGTTTATTGATTGTGTTGTTGTTGTCTTTTCTATTTGTTTGAATACCTGGTAGGAAAGCTGTTGTTTAATGATTGTGTTGTTGTTGTCTTTTCTTTTTGTTTGAGTACCTGGTGAGAAAGCTGTTGTTTACTGATTGTGTTGTTGTTTTCTTTTTGCTTTTGTTGAGTACCTGGTGAGAAAGCTGTTGTTTATTGATTGTGTTGTTGTTGTCTTTTCTATTTGTTTGAGTTCCTGGCGGGAAAGCTGTTGTTTATTGATTGTGTTGTTGTTGTCTTTTTGTTTTTGTTTTTATTGTAATGCACCTGTGTTCTTGTTGTTCTTTTCACTTTTAGAGTTGCTGGTGAAGACTATTCAAGAAAACACCGTACGTACTAAATTAAAACTAAAAGAACATTGTTGGGTCTTGAAATAATTTGATAAGTACATTTGAATTAAAACAAAATTTGTGATAAGTATTCTAGAGCAGCCATAGTGTGTGGTACGTGTCCAATGACAGCTTTGAACTATTACAATACACTCTAGATTATTTATTTTTGGAATTAAACAATAATAAGTAACATTTTAAAATTTCTTGATGCATGTGATCATTAATGGTTTTGAACACATTAATTTGAAATATTAGAAAGAAAATGAAATGAAAAATTTACAAGTACACTCAAAAAATCTCGAAATTTATCACTTTTGACAGTATGTAGAAAAAAAAGATTGTTGTTCTTTATGAGAAAGGTATAATAAATCAAACGAATGTCATTTTAATTACCGAACAATGCCATATAATTTCTAGACTGTTGTTTCATTTCACTTTCAATATGATATATATTTTCGTATATTTTCAAACAGTTCAAAATAAGTTATCAATGCCATTTAGACGACATACGTCGAGAAAAAAAGATAGAAACACCCAATGTACTCAGATTTTTTTCTTTGACAAAATTGATATAAAATGACATTATATGACTACAATAATTTGTTATATAATATTATGGCGAGTCTGATATTTTGAAAGAAAATATTGATTTACGAAAATATAGACTTGAGGGATGACACAATTATTTGACGTAATTACTGATTGGACATACCAGTATATTTGTTGAGTAATAGATGGTTGTATTTATCTTGGCAGAAAATCAGAAAAAGATTGCTTGGTCTCATAATTTCACTTATAGGTAGAACATTTTGGAAGCAGTGATCATTTAGTCCCCGGGGGTATCGTCCGCCTAGTAGTCAGTGTTTCAGCACTGCCATGGCATACAAGATATATTTATTATTCTAACATAACGTCCTTCTTTCGCTTTGTAAACAAAGGAGCGATTTATAGATTGGGTATAATCTCATTAGCACATGCGCCGGTTCATGTGACTGACTTTCCCGTCCTAAATGTACATGTTGATGAATTATCGTCTGCTCGAATTTAGCAGTATAAATTGTGTGCGACATTGTCCGCAAACGTAAATATAAATTACCATTTTGCCTCTTGCTCGGGATAAAATACTAATATCCGCCAACCCATGTTAAACCTCAAAACACATTCTGGCTTCCATGATTTATTTCTTTATTGGAATTTAGAGTACCTAAACAATGTAATAATTATCACAACTAAGGTTCTTCTCTCTCAGGTAGATGTGACCTTAGCTGATTTTGGCTATCCTGCTTAGGTTCTTTGGTTTTCATGATCTCAAAGACATCTAAATTATTTTGGCTTTGAGCTTACCGGATGAAGATTGTTCCCGAAACGCGTTGTGCCCACTACATTTAATATCTACGTTTTTCTTACTATCACTGGGTCGATATCTCTGCAGGTGGACTATTATTCCCCTAGGGTTTCATCCATCCAGTAGCCAGTGCTTCGATACTGACAACTGGGTGGATTGGATATATTTCAATTAAATTTACAGTACCTAAATCATGTAATTATAATTAAAACTAAGGTTCTCCTCCCTCAGGCATGGGTGGTCTTAGCCGATTTTGGTTATTCTGTTGATGTCCTTTGGTTGTCTTGATCCCAAAGTCTTTAGAATCATCTGACTCTCCAATCTTTTGATTTTGAGTTGTACCTGATGGCGATTATAATACAAACCCTTTGTGCGAACACAAGTTTACAGCTACGTTATAATTATATCATTTATATATCATATATCCCAGTAACCTTATTAATTAAGGAGGAAACAAATACCAATGTTCTCCTGATTTGATTAGAATGTATTTATGCCGATGCTATGTATTGGTCAAATTCTGAGCATTGTAAATTGATATCAAAATATATACTTAGTTAATTAGTATTTACTACGGGTAGATCTAATGCTTCTCTTATCACCCAGGCGTGACAACAATGCATTCTTTTGATATTATTTGTTTCTGTCAAGGATTCTTAATTTATCGTCTCATCTTATCTTTAAAAACGTTTTTTTTTTTTTTGTAGATATCAAGTATCTGTCACTTGCGTACATATGACCGAAGATGATATTGTCGATTAGACAAGTTCAAAGCATATTATGTCTTCCGATGAGGGCTTGTGTACTATCTATTAAACATTTCAATTATGGTTAAAGCAATCGACTCTCTTTTATGGAACTAATATTATGCACACAGCGACTTCTGTGTCACGAATTTTAAATACCCAGTATTTTTTTTTATATAAAGTTCGAGATTTCTTTACAACATTAGTATGTAAGGGTTGGTATGTTACTTCCGTGTGGAAAACACTTGTATGATGGACCATTTGTACCAAGCCTGGCAAATGAGGGGTCGTGTATGTGTATTAGAGGTATAGATTGCAAATCGGTTTCTACGATTTTTCTATTATATTTTGGGCCTGTTCAGACAGTGTGGTATATTTCTATTAGATGTTGGACCTGTCCAGACAGTGTGGTATATTTCTATTAGATGTTGGACCTGTTCAGACAGTGTGGTATATTTCTATTAGATGTTGGAACTGTTCATGCAGTGTGGTATTTTTCTATTAGATGTTGGACCTGTTCAGGCAGCGTGGTATTTTTCTATTAGATGTTGGATCTGTTCAGGCAGTGTGATATTTTTCTATTATATTTTGGACCTGTTCAGACAGTGTGGTATTTTTCTATTAGATGTTGGACCTGTTCAGGCAGTGTGGTATATTTCTATTATATTTTGGACCTGTTTAGGCAGTGTGGTATATTTCTATTAGATGTTGGACCTGTTTAGGCAGTGTGGTATATTTCTATTAGATGTTGGACCTGTTCAGGCAGTATGGTATATTTCTATTAGATGTTGGGCCTGTTCAGACAGTGTGGTATAGTTCTATTAGATGTTGGACCTGTTCAGGCAGTGTGGTATTTTTCTATTAGATGTTGGACCTGTTCAGGCAGTGTGGTATTTTTCTATGAGATGTTGGACCTGTTCAGGCAGTGTGATATTTTTCTATTATATTTTGGACCTGTTCAGGCAGTGTGATATTTTTCTATTATATTTTGGACCTGTTTAGGCAGTGTGGTATTTTTCTATTATATTTTGGACCTGTTCAAGCAGTGTGGTATATTTCTATTAGATGTTGGACCTGTTCAGACAGTGTGGTATTTTTCTATTATATTTTGGACCTGTTTAGGCAGTGTGGTATATTTCTATTAGATGTTGGACCTGTTCAGACAGTGTGGTATTTTTCTATTATATTTTGAACCTGTTTAGGCAGTGTGGTATATTTCTATTAGATGTTGGACCTGTTCAGGCAGTGTGGTATATTTCTATTAGATGTTGGACCTGTTCAGACAGTGTGGTATATTTCTATTAGATGTTGGACCTGTTCAGGCAGTGTGGTATTTTTCTATTATATTTTGGACCTGTTTAGGCAGTGTGGTATTTTTCTATTATATTTTGGACCTGTTCAGGCAGTGTGGTATTTTTCTATTATATTTTGGACCTGTTTAGGCAGTGTGGTATTTTTCTATTATATTTTGGACCTGTTCAAGCAATGTGGTATATTTCTATTAGATGTTGGACCTGTTCAGGCAGTGTGGTATTTTTCTATTATATTTTGGACCTGTTTAGGCAGTGTGGTATATTTCTATTATATTTTGGACCTGTTCAGGCAGTGTGGTATTTTTCTATTATATTTTGGACCTGTTTAGGCAGTGTGGTATTTTTCTATTAGATGTTGGACCTGTTCAGGCAGTGTGATATTTTTCTATTATATTTTGGACCTGTTCCGGCAGCGTGGTATTTTTCTATTAGATGTTGGACCTGTTCAGGCAGTGTGGTATTTTTCTATTATATTTTGGACCTGTTTAGGCAGTGTGGTATTTTTCTATTATATTTTGGATCTGTTCCGGCAGCGTGGTATTTTTTTATTAGATGTTGGACCTGTTCAGGCAGTGTGATATTTTTCTATTATATTTTGGACTTGTTTAGGCAGTGTGGTATTTTTCTATTATATTTTGGACCTGTTCAGACAGTGTGGTATTTTTTGTTTTCCATTTTATAGCATTTTGTTAGAAATAACGAGTGTTTGATAATCTAGATTTGGCGACTTACTGTTTGTTAAGTGGTGCCTATACAGATATGCTAGAAACTATCTATGAAATATTTAAATCTGAAGGTGTTTTACATCCTATTATGCATATATTGTGGGAACGACGAAACCACATATGTGGTGTTCTGGTTGTCATGTTCTCCACATGTGTGGTGTTCTGGTTGTCATGTTCTCCACATATGTGGTGTTCTGGTTGTCATGTTCTCCACATATGTGGTGTTCTGGTTGTCATGTTCTCCACATATGTGGTGTTCTGGTTGTCATGTTCTCCACATGTGTGGTGTTCTGGTTGTCATGTTCTCCACATGTGTGGTGTTCTGGTTGTCATGCTCTCCACATATGTGGTGTTCTGGTTGTCATGTTCTCCACATATGTGGTGTTCTGGTTGTCATGTTCTCCACATATGTGGTGTTCTGGTTGTCATGTTCTCCACATATGTGGTGTTCTGGTTGTCATGTTCTCCACATATGTGGTGTTCTGGTTGTCATGTTCTCCACATATGTGGTGTTCTGGTTGTCATGTTCTCCACATATGTGGTGTTCTGGTTGTCATGTTCTCCACATATGTGGTGTTCTGGTTGTCATGTTCTCCACATGTGTGGTGTTCTGGTTGTCATGTTCTCCACATGTGTGGTGTTCTGGTTGTCATGCTCTCCACATGTGTGGTGTTCTCGTTGTCATGTTCTCCACATATGTGGTGTTCTGGTTGTCATGTTCTCCACATGTGTGGTGTTCTCGTTGTCATGTTTTCCACATATGTGGTGTTCTGGTTGTCATGTTCTCCACATGTGTGGTGTTCTGGTTGTCATGTTTTCCACATATGTGGTGTTCTGGTTGTCATGTTCTCCACATGTGTGGTGTTCTGGTTGTCATGTTCTCCACATGTGTGGTGTTCTGGTTGTCATGTTCTCCACATGTGTGGTGTTCTGGTTGTCATGCTCTCCACATGTGTGGTGTTCTCGTTGTCATGTTCTCCACATATGTGGTGTTCTGGTTGTCATGTTCTCCACATATGTGGTGTTCTGGTTGTCATGTTCTCCACATATGTGGTGTTCTGGTTGTCATGTTCTCCACATGTGTGGTGTTCTCGTTGTCATGTTTTCCACATATGTGGTGTTCTGGTTGTCATGTTCTCCACATGTGTTGTGTTCTGGTTGTCATGTTCTCCACATATGTGGTGTTCTGGTTGTCATGTTCTCCACATGTGTGGTGTTCTGGTTGTCATGTTCTCCACATGTGTGGTGTTCTCGTTGTCATGTTTTCCACATATGTGGTGTTCTGGTTGTCATGTTCTCCACATGTGTGGTGTTCTGGTTGTCATGTTCTCCACATGTGTGGTGTTCTGGTTGTCATGTTCTCCACATGTGTGGTGTTCTGGTTGTCATGTTCTCCACATGTGTGGTGTTCTGGTTGTCATGTTCTCCACATGTGTGGTGTTCTGGTTGTCATGTCCTCCACATGTGTGGTGTTCTCGTTGTCATGTTCTCCACATATGTGGTGTTCTGGTTGTCATGTTCTCCACATATGTGGTGTTCTCGTTGTCATGGTCTCGTCTAGTGTCTAAGATCGCTGGTTTAATCCCCGGTCACGTCAAACCAAAAACTATAACATAAGTATTCCCGGTGAAGCACGTAGCATTAAAGAGCGAGAGAAAAGTATGGTTCTCGCAGAGTCTTGAAAATGTTACAAAGTGTGCGACATTCGTTCATATCCTTTTCATATCCTTTTTATTATTAATATGAGACAGGCAGCCTGTTTGAAGGACGAAGTCCTAAAATTTCAATAATACGATGATCTGTACACGTTATTATCTTTTATCTTGAATGAATTTTGTAGCCGATTTGCTATGGCTGTTCCGTTCATTTTACCTACGCCGCTCTTCCGTCGAGAGTTTCGTAGAAAGACATTTTTTCATTAGAATTTTTCATTGAATATATTTCTTTTGCGTTTCTAAATATCAATTGATCTATTTTTTTAAACTTCCGGTGAACTGATATTTGACTATCAATATAGGAGGAAAATTCGGACAGCTTACCGTTAAAAGGACTTCGTCCTTTATTACATTGTCAACAGCTACAATAAACGGTAGATAAAGGTGAAAGGTCAATCGAGAAAAGACAACATTAGACACACATAGAACGACGACAAACAGGCAATCGAGAAAAGACAGACAACATTAGACACATACAGAACGACGACAAACAAGCAATCGAGAAAAGACAGGCAACATTAGGCACACACAGAACGACGACAAACAAAGAAAAAAACTCAACACAAAAAAACTAATAAGATGAACAACACGGACTGCACCATGTTTTCTTAAAATATGTATTGGTAAAAACACGGGGCATCATTTATACGTGTGCATTAAGCCATTTTGAATTACAGACATCTTTATTCTGTTTCCTGTACGAGCTTTGCATTAATTTCTCCATATATCGTTGAAAAGAAAAATAAAGTTAAAAAAAAAGAAGAAATTATAATATATCATTAATACAAACCATTAATAATTAAATAGAAATCAGATTTATAAATTCAATTAAAAAGATTCGTCTTCGGATTCTCTTTATAGTTACCATAGCGGATACTAAAAGGGATACCGCGTGTTAGTACATGTGTATTAACGTATGAAGCATCACTGATGTATACATATTTTATGGAAATATCTTTTTTGCTTTATTTTAACAAAGGAAACCAAACGACGGTGTTTTATCAGAAACTGTTTACCTCTGTAATTTATTAAAACTAAAGTATGTTTCACTCATACATAGGTATTTACAGTCGATTTGCCTATCCTGTTTATGCCGTTTGCTTAATTTGTTCCCAAAGACTTTTAAATTATTTGGTTTTCAAACTTTCTGAATATGAGTGTACCTGATGGTCGTTATTTATGAATATGAGTGTACCTGGTGGTCGTTATTCATGAATATGAGTGTACCTGGTGGTCGTTATTTATGAATATGAGTGTAGTGTACCTGGTGGTCGTTATTTATGAGTATGAGTGTACCTGATGGTCGTTATTTATGAATATGAGTGTAGTGTACCTGGTGGTCGTTATTTATGAATATGAGTGTACCTGGTGGTCGTTATTTATGAATATGAGTGTACCTGGTGGTCGTTATTTATGAATATGAGTGTACCTGGTGGTCGTTATTCATGAATATGAGTGTACCTGGTGGTCGTTATTTATGAATATGAGTGTATCTGATGGTCGTTATTCATGAATATGAGTGTACCTGGTGGTCGTTATTTATGAATATGAGTGTACCTGGTGGTCGTTATTTATGAATATGAGTGTACCTGGTGGTCGTTATTTATGAATATGAGTGTACCTGGTGGTCGTTATTTATGAATATGAGTGTACCTGGTGGTCGTTATTTATGAATATGAGTGTACCTGGTGGTCGTTATTTATGAATATGAGTGTACCTGGTCGTTATTTATGAATATGAGTGTACCTGGTGGTCGTTATTTATGAATATGAGTGTATCTGATGGTCGTTATTCATGAATATGAGTGTAACTGGTGGTCGTTATTTATGAATATGAGTGTACCTGGTGGTCGTTATTCATGAATATGAGTGTACCTGGTGGTCGTTATTCATGAATATGAGTGTATCTGATGGTCGTTATTCATGAATATGAGTGTACCTGATGGTCGTTATTCATGAATATGAGTGTACCTGTTGGTCGTTATTTATGAATATGAGTGTACCTGGTGGTCGTTATTTATGAATATGAGTGTACCTGGTGGTCGTTATTCATGAATATGAGTGTACCTGGTGGTCGTTATTTATGAATATGAGTGTATCTGATGGTCGTTATTCATGAATATGAGTGTACCTGGTGGTCGTTATTTATGAATATGAGTGTACCTGGTGGTCGTTATTTATGAATATGAGTGTACCTGGTGGTCGTTATTTATGAATATGAGTGTACCTGGTGGTCGTTATTTATGAATATGAGTGTACCTGGTGGTCGTTATTTATGAATATGAGTGTACCTGGTGGTCGTTATTCATGAATATGAGTGTACCTGGTGGTCGTTATTTATGAATATGAGTGTATCTGATGGTCGTTATTCATGAATATGAGTGTACCTGGTGGTCGTTATTTATGAATATGAGTGTACCTGGTGGTCGTTATTTATGAATATGAGTGTACCTGGTGGTCGTTATTTATGAATATGAGTGTACCTGGTGGTCGTTATTTATGAATATGAGTGTACCTGGTGGTCGTTATTTATGAATATGAGTGTACCTGGTGGTCGTTATTTATGAATATGAGTGTACCTGGTCGTTATTTATGAATATGAGTGTACCTGGTGGTCGTTATTTATGAATATGAGTGTATCTGATGGTCGTTATTCATGAATATGAGTGTACCTGGTGGTCGTTATTCATGAATATGAGTGTATCTGATGGTCGTTATTCATGAATATGAGTGTACCTGATGGTCGTTATTCATGAATATGAGTGTACCTGGTGGTCGTTATTTATGAATATGAGTGTACCTGGTGGTCGTTATTTATGAATATGAGTGTACCTGGTGGTCGTTATTCATGAATATGAGTGTACCTGGTGGTCGTTATTCATGAATATGAGTGTATCTGATGGTCGTTATTCATGAATATGAGTGTACCTGGTGGTCGTTATTTATGAATATGAGTGTACCTGGTGGTCGTTATTTATGAATATGATTGTACCTGGTGGTCGTTATATATGAATATGAGTGTACCTGGTGGTCGTTATTTATGAATATGAGTGTACCTGGTGGTCGTTATTTATGAATATGAGTGTACCTGGTGGTCGTTATTTATGAATATGAGTGTACCTGGTCGTTATTTATGAATATGAGTGTACCTGGTGGTCGTTATTTATGAATATGAGTGTACCTGGTGGTCGTTATTCATGAATATGAGTGTATCTGATGGTCGTTATTCATGAATATGAGTGTACCTGGT
This sequence comes from Bathymodiolus septemdierum, assembly GCA_963383655.1. Lineage (NCBI taxonomy): Eukaryota > Metazoa > Mollusca > Bivalvia > Mytilida > Modiolidae > Bathymodiolus > Bathymodiolus septemdierum. The sequence goes on from OY726522.1 coordinate 84,023,016, forward strand.
GGTCGTTATTTATGAATATGAGTGTACCTGGTGGTCGTTATTTATGAATATGAGTGTACCTGGTGGTCGTTATTTATGAATATGAGTGTACCTGGTCGTTATTTATGAATATGAGTGTACCTGGTGGTCGTTATTTATGAATATGAGTGTACCTGGTGGTCGTTATTCATGAATATCAGTGTATCTGATGGTCGTTATTCATGAATATGAGTGTACTTGGTGGTCGTTATTTATGAATATGAGTGTACCTGGTGGTCGTTATTTATGAATATGAGTGTACCTGGTGGTCGTTATTTATGATTATGAGTGTACCTGGTGGTCGTTATTTATGAATATGAGTGTACCTGGTGGTCGTTATTTATGAATATGAGTGTACCTGGTGGTCGTTATTTATGAATATGAGTGTACCTGGTCGTTATTTATGAATATGAGTGTACCTGGTGGTCGTTATTTATGAATATGAGTGTACCTGGTGGTCGTTATTTATGAATATGAGTGTACCTGGTCGTTATTTATGAATATGAGTGTACCTGGTGGTCGTTATTTATGAATATGAGTGTACCTGGTGGTCGTTATTTATGAATATGAGTGTACCTGGTGGTCGTTATTTATGAATATGAGTGTACCTGGTGGTCGTTATTTATGAATATGAGTGTACCTGGTGGTCGTTATTTATGAATATGAGTGTACCTGGTCGTTATTTATGAATATGAGTGTACCTGGTGGTCGTTATTTATGAATATGAGTGTACCTGGTGGTCGTTATTTATGAATATGAGTGTATCTGATGGTCGTTATTCATGAATATGAGTGTACCTGGTGGTCGTTATTTATGAATATGAGTGTACCTGGTGGTCGTTATTTATGAGTATGAGTGTACCTGGTGGTCGTTATTTATGAATATGAGTGTACCTGGTGGTCGTTATTTATGAGTATGAGTGTACCTGGTGGTCGTTATTTATGAATATGAGTGTACCTGGTGGTCGTTATTTATGAATATGAGTGTACCTGGTGGTCGTTATTTATGAATATGAGTGTACCTGGTGGTCGTTATTTATGAATATGAGTGTACCTGGTGGTCGTTATTCATGAATATGAGTGTACCTGGTGGTCGTTATTTATGAATATGAGTGTACCTGGTGGTCGTTATTTATGAATATGAGTGTACCTGGTGGTCGTTATTTATGAATATGAGTGTACCTGGTCGTTATTTATGAATATGAGTGTACCTGGTGGTCGTTATTTATGAATATGAGTGTACCTGGTGGTCGTTATTTATGAATATGAGTGTATCTGATGGTCGTTATTCATGAATATGAGTGTACCTGGTGGTCGTTATTTATGAATATGAGTGTACCTGGTCGTTATTTATGAATATGAGTGTACCTGGTGGTCGTTATTTATGAATATGAGTGTACCTGGTCGTTATTTATGAATATGAGTGTACCTGGTGGTCGTTATTTATGAATATGAGTGTACCTGGTGGTCGTTATTTATGAATATGAGTGTACCTGGTCGTTATTTATGAGTATGAGTGTACCTGGTGGTCGTTATTCATGAATATGAGTGTACCTGGTGGTCGTTATTTATGAATATGAGTGTACCTGGTGGTCGTTATTTATGAATATGAGTGTACCTGGTGGTCGTTATTTATGAATATGAGTGTACCTGGTGGTCGTTATTTATGAATATGAGTGTACCTGGTGGTCGTTATTCATGAATATGAGTGTACCTGGTGGTCGTTATTTATGAATATGAGTGTACCTGGTGGTCGTTATTTATGAATATGAGTGTATCTGATGGTCGTTATTCATGAATATGAGTGTACCTGGTGGTCGTTATTTATGAATATGAGTGTACCTGGTCGTTATTTATGAATATGAGTGTACCTGGTGGTCGTTATTTATGAATATGAGTGTACCTGGTCGTTATTTATGAATATGAGTGTACCTGGTGGTCGTTATTTATGAGTATGAGTGTACCTGGTGGTCGTTATTTATGAATATGAGTGTACCTGGTGGTCTTTATTTATGGAGCGCATCGTGTTACACTAAAATAGATATCTACCTTTTCATCGCCGCCATTGACAGAAATTGTAGATAGTACAACGGAGACGTCTAGATACATGTGCTTTCCCACACAGTACAAAACTGATCCACATCAAATTGTAAAAACCAAAGTAGCAAAACAATATTTACAAATTGGCCATTATATATAGGAATTCGCTACCAACAAGGCATGACTGTCACTTCTTTCTGTATGGTATATCTTTCGTAAAAAGCAAGCAATTTTTTTCCTCTCGACAAGATAAAAAAAAATTACTTGTAAAAAGTCGTACATTGTACTTAAATTTTCGTTTATCAATACAACAATAAGAAGATACCAAAGCGTTACTCAGAAGCCGTAAATCGAAGGACAGACAATACAATGGCCAATAAGAACAAATAAAGAGCTACAAAACACTACACAGAAAACTAACCCCACAAAAAACAGGGGTGAAATCATGTGCTCCGGAGGGGTAAGCAGTTCCTGTTCCATTTCTGACACTCAAATGCATTGATAAGTCAGGAATGAGGAAAGGACCGGATTGTGATTACGACAAACAGAACATATTCGTGGTCATTTGTGACATATATATTCTGTAAGGGTTAAATAAAGTGTAGACAATCCATTTTAGAATAAGGCGTGGTTAGAAAAAGACGCTGATATTTCATTAAGTGTGGACGACCCGTTGCATTGTGATGCCATACTACGATGACATACTATCCCGTCCATTCTTTATTCATATATGTAACAACTATTATATTTGTACATACCATGACATGACTACGATTTTCTCTTTATCAATGTAACTTGATTCTTTTCATGGTTATGTTTACAAATGCAATATTTATTTCAGATCGGCTATGATTGAACCCAGTTCGGAATCCTTTAAGCTTTTTAGCCACGTAACCACCACTGATTAGTTGTTGACACGCAATACCATCAGTGTACTAACGTCCTGTATACCTACAACTATGTTAATGAATACAATAACGATCTAATTGTTTAAAAATAATTGTGTATTATTAATCAACACGATTTCTAAGGATAACTGACTTGTTAACATGTTTAGTCCTTTTTATCCCAATTATATCAATTAACTTCTTATTTTAGGAAGCGATTTATACCATGACCCACGATAATGTGGGTGTGGTGTACTACAGTAAGGCCTGTCTAAACCGAACCTCTTTGTGACTGAATCATTTGTTCAGTTTATAGAGGTGTTTTGGTTTACGCAGGTTCAAATTGCATAGACATTTAGTAGATTGGATTGTAAAGTCTGTCAGGTTTAGGCAAGTTTTCGGTTTACTCAGAGTTCTGCTTAGACAGGTTTTCGGTTTACTCAGAGTTCTGTTTAGACAGGTTTCATTGTATATTAATTGGTAGGTATGTTAACCGCGGTATTTTTTAGTTTTTTGTGATGTGTTTTTTCTGTTATATTTGTTCTCTTTTTGTGTCTCTGGAATGTTCATTCTTGCTTACCTCTTCGGTTTCGGAGACGATTATATATGAATAATTGTCATGGCAACTTACGTATACTAATTTAATCTAACTCTCCATTTTTACTTCTTGGTTTACAATGCATACACCAAGCAAATACTTATTATATATCTTTTGGCTAGGTATATTCTAGAATTCTAAGAACATTATTATATTACATACCGGTATACATTTATAACTTTCATCCCATTACACTGTCCAGTAGAGTCAGGTAAGTCATCATGTTGCGAGGCACAGGAGACATTAATCAAACATGCACAGTATAGCATATCACGACAATGCATTTACATTTTCTCGCGATAGAGTGCTCACCTTTCTGGAGCACCTGAGTTCACCGCCGGTTTTTAGTGGTGTTCGTGTTACTCGATCTTTAGTTTTATGTGTATGTTTTGTAGATCGTTGTTTATCCTTTTGTACTTTTTCTTTTGGCCATTGTGTTGTCTGTTCTTCTTCGATATACGGATTCTGATTGCCCCTTTGGTATCTTCAAACTCTTCTTAAAACATAAAATATTTATATATACACAAGTGATAACCCATTGTCTCACAAGAATATCAGCTGGCAAATAAATATAGTGAAGAAAATGGTATCCTATGTTACATAATTATGTCATCATTAATATTCAAGGTTAACTTATTGTAGTAACTCCTATACGCAGTAGATTATCATGATGACAGATGATACCATGGGTCCATTATGTCATGATTACATCATATTCCTGTTCCACATATGTATTCCCCCCTGCAGTGTCGATGATCTATGCTTGTTTTTATTCTTTTTTATATATGTCATACATGTTACTAATCATCAAAATCATTGTAAGTGTAAAATGTAAATGTCTGTAATGCTGTGCTCTCACGGGCTTCTTGATTGACTTAATAAAAACTATTCTATTAGTGCCCAATTATACAATATCATAAACATACTGCCTTTATTTGAGGGTGTTATGGTAGATTACCACACGAGAGAAAAAATATCACACTCTGGAAAAAGAATATCACCCGAGACGAAGTCGAGGGTGATATTCTTATTCCAGAGTGTGATATGTTTTTCAGAGTGTGGTCATCTACCATAACACCCTCGACTAAAGGCAGAATGTTTTTTTATTATACTGAATGCCAGTAGTAAAGAGGACTTTGAATTTTTATTGGAGTCAGTTAACCAATGGGACACACTATGTACATATCACTACCTAAATAAAGCAACAACTACTATCATTTCAACAAGTAATATTTTCATTAACAATAACAGGGAAAAAATGTCAACAATAAATATATAGATAAATGATAACAAAAAACAAATGTTCATTTGAACAACAACAACAAGAAAAAACAAAGATGGGTAAAGAATTTAGATATTGCTAATTTTCTATTTCATGTGAAAGTGAAAATTCACAGAACAGTTACTGTTAGAAATTTGCGGCATTGTCATAGCATTACGGTTTCTTGCTTCTAACAAACTAAAAAACAACAAACTTACCGGAAATGACTAATCGGCAAAATTCAGACGGAGCGGGTGTTATTTTCCGGTTCGGCAAAGTTTGGCTCGGGAGGGTGATATTACGGCAGATGGTGATATTACCTTCAGAGGGTGTTATTACGATCTGATTCCTACACCAAAATAGCTATTGAAGAATGTCAAATGCCTATTATCCAATGAAATTAATAGATTTTTGCATGAAGTATAATAATAAATATGTGCACTTTATTACTTTACATAATTTTCTCCAGTGATACTTACTGATGATATGATATTTGGCATACATTTTAAAGACTTCTTGATAGAATGATGGTCAAAACGGCATATTATCTGGGTAGCGTGTAAGCAGAAACAGTTTTGTTTTCCACTCACAGATTGGATGCGACCACCGAACAACTAATTAAGTATGGTTAAAGCGTTTGTACATAAATTGTTATCAGTATGAATACATCACCCCAATATAATAATATATACATACGGCCTTGCTAGGAGGTGGATATCCAGAATTATCAACCCATCTAAGGTTATTTCCATGACTGGCACGAGGGCTTTAGCCTGAGGGAAATGACCTTGGTGGGTTGATAATTCTGGATATCCACCTCCTAACCAGGACGTAAATGTTTTATAATACCGAAACAAACTTTTGAAACTCCACGTGAACCAAATCTGATATTATGCCAATTTCATCTGATACAAGCCGGTTCAGTGTAAACAACTGTCAGCAGACTTCCTTTTCATGTTTGCTTTATTTGCCTTCCATTCTTGATTAATTTGATTGTTAGAGTTTTAATGCCACTTTATACACGTTTGTATAATCTCAAGGCAGACAGTTTTATTGGAGGAAACAGATTACCCAGAGAAAACCACCATCCAGCCATTTTTTTTTGCAGACGACTGATGGCGTACAATCATTATCTCTCCTTGATGGAACGGATAGGGCTATCTCCCGGATAATCTCACGGCAGCTGAGACTTTGAAAAAAAATACCCGAACAAAACAATGTCGCGTGGTGCTATATAGACCAATCGTATTAATTTATAATGTTATATGAGGTATTATAATAACAATAAATGAAAGGAAAGAATGAAGCAAGCAAAAACAAAACCATAGATATATGTGCAAGATCTATAAATGAGGAACACAAATTTACCACAAAAGAGATGATGTCAATTTTCCCATTGTGAACTTTCCATTTATATGTAGCAATATTCCAGCAGCACCTGCATATGGGGTATATATCTCTCAGTTGATTCAATTTTCCAGAGCTTGTGGTTCCTATAATGATCTCCTTGAAAGAGGGTTCCTGTTAACAAGGTTGCTACTATGTTAAGGCCCTTTGGTTTACTTGCTGACATTGACTTTTAAATTATATGGCTTTCCAATTTTTTGATGATTATGAGAGGACCTAATGAAGATTATTTCCGAAACGTGCCGTGTGCACTGAATTTGATAATTACGTTCTATTACTAAAAGAAGTCCAACCTGAGACCTATAACCAACAAAACAAATTAAACATGTGGAAGTCATTATTTGATATCTACGCGAACACGTCTGCCATGTTAGGTCTAATGAAGTACACAACTCAATACAGGACTAGACCAACACAAATGTCACGTGAATGGATAGTTTCACATTCGTGTAAAACACAACTTACAGTAGCCCTTAATGGTCATAACTTGCTAAGTGTGGTCGCTTGTGGTTAGTTGCTAAGCAGAGTCATAACTTGCTAAGTGTGGTCGCTTGTGGTTAGTTGCTAAGCAGAGTCATAACTTGCTAAGTGTGGTCGCTTGTGGTTAGTTGCTAAGCAGAGTCATAACTTGCTAAGTGTGGTCGCTTGTGGTTAGTTGCTAAGCAGAGTCATAACTTGCTAAGTGTGGTCGCTTGTGGTTAGTTGCTAAGCAGAGTTTACCGATCATATTCATTATCCAGTTGCTAAGCAGAATTTGCCTACCCTATTCATTATATCCTTGTTTTCCTGTGGCTACCTTAACCTTTCTCCACTTACCATTCTACATTCATGATTTATAACTTGTAAACTTGTTCCCAATCATGACAAAAACAATCAATCAAATTAAGTGACGAATAAAAGTGATTACATTTTCTGTGTTAGTAACATCAAGCTAAACTAATTTTCCTGTCATTGTAAATCCTCCTTTACCACACCATAAGACGATAATAGTGTCCTAACTCTATGGAATAATTTTACTTGAATGGCTAAAAAAGCTTTTTTTCCTCACCACATTTGAACACATATTCACCATTAATAACATGCAGCATTTGATAATTACTTTTGTGTAGTTTTTTTTCTAGTATCGTGATAGTCTGGATACAATCGGCGAATTTAAGTTTGATCACTCACAAATGTTCATATGATATTCAGGATACAGTCGTCACATTGAAGTTTTATTACTTATCATGGAATACATGTGTCACAAATGACCATGGATATGTTCCACTAATAGTAAACACTTCCCGGTCCTTTCTCATTCATGTTTTATCATCGGGTTTGTAACTAGAGTAATACGACTGGTGGCACTAGTACAGCAGGAACTGCTCACCCATCCGGAGCACTTGAGTTCACCCCCGGTTTCTAGTGGGATTCGTGTTACTCGATCTTTAGTTTTATGCGCAATGTTTTGTAGATCGTTGTTTGTCCTTATGTCCTCTTTCTGTTGGCTATTGTGTTGTCTGAAAATTAGAATTACAGTTTATTACAATATTACAATTGCATCGTGACGGCCAATAAAAGAAGAAAAAAAAGCCACACTGTGGGAACAATTCAAAAAAAATATCAACATCATAGAAAGATGCAAAATCGACAAGCCTCGCACACAAATACATAACCACTCACTTTGATTCCAAAAAGTGAATTGATTGATTGATTGATTGATTGATTGATTGATTGATTGATTGATGTTTGACGTCAAGTAAGTAGTATTTTAGCTATATCCGTGACGAACATATATTAACAAACAATAAATCATGTATATAAGAATGGCCAATAGGATGGACTCATGCTAGGATATTTTGGTTACCACAGAACAAAGAGGGTCATTGCCGTAAGATGCAAAAAAATATATTAAAAAAAACACAATGCATATCTTCTTTTATTACTTACCATGCATCATAAAGTGGGGATAAAAGATTAATATGATATATTTAACGTAATAATCCACTGGAATCATCTTATTTAGTATATTGATTAAACATTTTGTTATGTAGTTGTTGCTGTGATAACGGTACGTAAGAGGGTGTTGAGCGTTAACATTGTTAATGGGTGTGCTGTATATTTACCAACCTGTTTTATTTTACATTATCATTGATTATTTAAGGTTCATTAATTAGTTGATATAGTAGCTTGAATTCTTTGTTTCCAATATTAATAATATACAGAGGATCGTGAACGAACGATGTTTTATGGTTCGAGTCGCATAATGGACAACACCCTAGATATGCTTAAACCCTCATTTTCATATTTCTTAATCTATTTAACAAAGATGTATAAGCTTTAATACGACTTCAAAGTACATAACATAGATTTACAGGAAATGTTCGACCGAGTAATGACATAAACCAGATACAAAATATAACATAACATAGCTTTACAGGAAATGTTCGACCGAGTAATGACATAAACCAGATACAAAATATAACATAACATAGCTTTACAGGAAATGTTCGACCGAGTAATGACATAAACCAGATACAAAATATAACATAACATAGCTTTACAGGAAATGTTCGACCGAGTAATGACATAAACCAGATACAAAATATAACATAACATAGCTTTACAGGAAATGTTCGACCGAGTAATGACATAAACCAGATACAAAATATAACATAACATAGCTTTACAGGAAATGTTCGACCGAGTAATGACATAAACCAGATACAAAATATAACATAACATAGCTTTACAGGAAATGTTCGACCGAGTAATGACATAAACCAGATACAAAATATAACATAACATAGCTTTACAGGAAATGTTCGACCGAGTAATGACATAAACCAGATACAAAATATAACATAACATAGCTTTACAGGAAATGTTCGACCGAGTAATGACATAAACCAGATACAAAATATAACATAACATAGCTTTACAGGAAATGTTCGACCGAGTAATGACATAAACCAGATACAAAATATAACATAACATAGCTTTACAGGAAATGTTCGACCGAGTAATGACATAAACCAGATACAAAATATAACATAACATAGCTTTACAGGAAATGTTCGACCGAGTAATGACATAAACCAGATACAAAATATAACATAACATAGCTTTACAGGAAATGTTCGACCGAGTAATGACATAAACCAGATACAAAATATAACATAACATAGCTTTACAGGAAATGTTCGACCGAGTAATGACATAAACCAGATACAAAATATAACAACACTAGAAACACAAAGTAAAGACAAAACAAATCAAACAAAAACACAAAGGATGGATATCAAATACAACAACAAATATAGGGAGTAAAACATGGTTTCCTTGAACCACTATCATCTCCTACTGCGGTTGTTATGTTCCAATTCCTCAAATCAATTTTGAAAATGTAGTTAAACAAGTTAATCTTTATACGTCAGTCGCTCTGAGAGAATTAATATTTATAATAAAGCAAAAACAACAAGATCATTTGTGAACATTTCGTCAGCAATTTCATTTAAATAGAGTTTTTGAAATTAGATAACAATCGTTTTCAACGTTTGAAGTAATCTATCTATTAACGTGTACGGCTAATTGAGTTCAACACGGCACTGTATAATGGTTGTTCTATAATATGGCTACAACTTAACTGTAATTATTAAATCTTCAAAATTAAAATTTTAACGAAATGACTATTTATACATTTAATTACATTTGAACTTCTCATAAAAGTACATAAAGTACCCAATTAACTGTAATTTACATGTTTCTGGTTTCTAGTTTGTTCTAATTAATATCTAGGGTGTTGTCCAAAAAATGAATATTTATACATTTAATTACATTAAAGTACCTAATCCACTGTAATTTACATATTTCTAGTTTCTAGTTTGTTCTAATTGCTTGACCCATCTACTGATCTTAATTTAATGTAAATAGAAAGGTATCGCGGCAATAACAGGTACAAGAAGAGTTTGAAGATACAAAAGGGGTAATCAAAATCCGTAAATATACAATACTTGTGGACTGTCGAAGCATATAGGTAAATATGTGTATGAGGCTTAGAAACGGGGGGAAAGGCGAGGCTTAGCCGAGCCTTTTCCCGCGTTTCGCACCGAATACACATATTTACCTTTATCCTGCAATGACAGCATTTACCGACCAATATAGCCTGCCTAATATTTTTTTTGATATTGGTCAGCTATAAATAAAACATTTTTTGATATTGGTCAGTTATAAATAGAACATACAAATGTAAAACGGGGCACATCGGGGGATATTGTTTTCAAATACATACACACAATTATTTCAAATACTTTTATCATCGTCCAGTAAACGTTTATTTACGATTTAAAATTGCAGGATAAATACAATACATGTGCACTGTCGAAGCATATAGGTAAATATGTGTATTCGGCGCGAAACGCGAGAAAAGGCTCGGCGAAGCCTCGCATTTTCCCCCGTTTCTAAGCCTCATACACATATTACCTATATGCTTCGACAGTGCACATGCATTGTATTTATCCTGCAATTTTAAATCGGGGGAGGTACCAAAGGGCATAAGCATGATAGGCAAACACGACTTGGTTTATTCTCATAATCCAATATAGAGATACATAAACTACATATACCAAAGCAAAATGTAAATATATCTCAACTATATTGTAAGGGCCGCAGCACTAACTAATAGGCGTATGATACCCTCTGAGTCTGATAGTCCCCAAGTAGAGATATCGTGACGCGTTTCTGAAATAACCCTCATCAGGCACAAGATGTTCATTACAATCCGTACTAAGTATGTATCATCTATGAGATGAAATCTGAAAACAAGAATGTACTTTACACCAACAAATCTGTTGTAATGTAATATATTGACCTGATGGACTTAGTCATTACTAATGAAAAAGATAATCCACAATATTAAATAAATCCCCTATTCAGGAATAGCAATAATACGATTGATTATGGTCAGTAATACCGGTATGATGATTACAAAATATTACATATTTATCTAATTATAAACCCAATACTTTAATATTAATTTATAGATTGCCTAAACCTATGGTATTCTAATTATATTGAAAATTATATGACAGTAATTATTAGAGGTCGAATAATTAAAATTATAAATATAAATCAAAAGTCATTTTAACATAAAATGATATAAATATTAATAAATATGTTTACTCATTATATAAACTGGAGATATTTGTCTAATTTTACTATATGGAACATCCGTGGGCGCGATCCTAAGGTTCGTGTAATTGAATTTATATATACGAGTGGAACCAGTGACTATTAGGTGCTAATCGTCCATATTCATCCATTCACGTAAGAAAGTATTAAACAACAAAAACGTAGGTATCTAATTTAGTGGTCACAAAACGTTGCTGGAATAATTTTTAACAGGTATGCTCAAAGTTAACAGATTGGAAAGCCAAATAATTGTAATGTCCTTGTGAGCAACTAATTTTGGACGTAAATCAAATACATTTTGTAACCAAATAAAGTCTGAAACATATAACTCCTATTAAATAATAACTTATTATCAAGATTGAAGAAACGAACAACTACAAAACCAGAACTACAATGGTAAACTCCTGTCTCGCAACGAACGACTACAAAGCCAGAATTCCAATGGTAAACTCCTGCCTAGAAAGGAACGGCTACAAAGCCAGATCGACAATGGTAAACTCCTGCCTAGCAACGAACGACTACAAAGCCAGAACTACAATGGTAAATTCCTGCCTCGCAACGAACGACTACAAAGCCAGAATTACAATGGTAAACTCCTGCCTCGCAGCGAACGACTACAACGCCAGAACTACAATGGTAAGCTCCTGCCTAGCAACGAACGACAACAAAGCCAGAACTACAATGGTAAGCTCCTGCCTAGCAACGAACGACTACAAAGCCAGAACTACAATGGTAAGCTCCTGCCTAACAACGTACGACTACAAAGCCAGATCTACAATGGTAACCTCCTGCCTAGCAACGAACGACTACAAAGCCAGAACTACAATGGTAAGCTCCTGCCTAGCAACGAACGACTACAAAGTCAGAGATGCAATGGTAAACTCCTGCCTAGCAACGAACGACTACAAAGCCAGAGCCAGAACTACAATGGTAAGCTCCTGCCTCGCAACGAACGACTACAAAGCCAGAACTACAATGGTAAACTCCTGCCTAGCAACGAACGACTATCAAGCCAGAACTACAATGGTAAGCTCTTGCTAACCAACGAACGACTACAAAGCCAGATCTACAATGGTAAACTCCTGCCTAGCAACGAACGACTACGACTGCAAAGCCAGAACTACAATGGTAAGCTCCTGCCTAGCAACGAACGACTGCAAAGCCAGAACTACAATTGTAATCTCTTGCTTAGCAACGAACGACTACAAAGCCAGATCTACAATGGTAAACTCCTGCCTTGCAACGAACGATTACGACTGCAAAGCCAGAACTACAACGGTAAGCTCCTGCCTAGCAACGAACGACTGCAAAACCAGATCTACAATGGTAAACTCCTATCTCGTAACGAAGAACTACAAAGCCAGAACTACAATGGTAAACTCCTGCCTAGCAACGAAAGACTACAAAGCCAGAGATACAATGGTAAACTCCTGCCATGCAACGAACGACTACAAAGCCAGATCTAAAATGGTAAACTCCTGCTTCGTAGCGAACGATTACAAAGCCAGAACTACAATGGTAAGCTCCTGTCTAGCAACGAACGAATACAAAGCCAGATCTACAATGGTAACCTCCTGCCTAGCAACGAACGATTACAAAGCCAGAACTACAATGGTAAAGTCCTGTCTCGTAACGAACGACTACAAAGTCAGAACTACAATGGTAAACTCCTACCACGCAGCAAACGACTACAAAGCCAGAACTACAATGGTAAACTCCTGTCTCGCAACGAACGGCTACAAAGCCAGAACTACAATGGTAACCCCCTGCCTAGCAACGAACGACTACAAAGTCAGAACTACAATGGTAAGCTCCTGCCTAGCAACGAACGACTACAAAGTCAGAATTGCAAGGGTAATCTCCTGTCTAGCAACGAACGACTGCAAAACCAGAACTACAATGATAAACTCCTGTCTAGGAACGAACGACTACAAAGCCAGAACTACAATGGTAAACTCCTGTCTAGCAACGAACGACTACAAAGCCAGAACTACAATGGTAAACTCCCGTCTAGCAACGAACGACTACAAAGCCAGAACTACAATGGTAAACTCCTGCCTCGCAGCGAACGACTACAAAGCCAGAACTACAATGGTAAACTCCTACCTCGCAGCGAACGACTACAAAGCCAGAACGACAATGATAACCTCCTGCCTAGCAACGAACGACTACAAAGACAGAACTACAATGGTAAAGTCCTGCCTCGTAGCGAACGACTACAAAGCCAGAACTACAATGGTAAACTCCTACCTCGCAGCGAACGACTACAAAGCCAGAATTACAATGGTAAACTCCTGCCTAGCAACGAACAACTACAAAGCCAGAACTACAATGGTAAACTCCTACCTCGCAGCGAACGACTACAAAGCCAGAATTACAATGGTAAATTCCTGCCTAGCAACGAACGACTACAAAGCCAGAACTACAATGGTAAACTCCTGTCTCGCAACGAACGGCTACAAAGCCAGAGCTACAATGGTAACCTGCCTAGCAACGAACAACTACAAAGCCAGAACTACAATGGTAAACTCCTGCCTAGCAACGAACGACTACAAAAGTCAGAACTGCAGGGTAATCTCCTGTCTAGCAACGAACGACTACAAAGCCAAAACTACAATGATAAACTCCTGTCTAGCAACGAACGACTACAAAGCCAGAACTACAATGGTAAACTCCTGTCTAGCAACGAACGACTACAAAGCCAGAACTACAATGGTAAGCTCCTGTCTAGCAACGAACGACTACAAAGCCAGATCTACAATGGTAACCTCCTGCCTAGCAACGAACGACTACAAAGCCAGAACTACAATGGTAACCTCCTGCCTAGCAACGAACGACTACAAAGCCAGAACTACAATGGTAAACTCCTGTCTAGCAACGAACGACTACAAAGCCAGAACTACAATGGTAACCTCCTGCCTCGCAGCGAACGACTACAAAGCCAGAACTACAATGGTAAACTCCTGTCTCGCAACGAACGACTACAAAGCCAGAACTACAATGGTAAACTCCTGCCTCGCAGCGAACGACTACAAAGCCAGAACTACAATGGTAAGCTCCTGTCTCGCAACGAACGACTACAAAGCCAGATCTACAATGGTAACCTCCTGCATAGCAACGAACGACTACAAAGGCAAATGTACAATGGTAAACTCCTGCCTAGCAACGAACGGCTACAAAGCCAGAGCTACAATGGTAAACTCCTGCCTCGCAGCGAACGACTACAAAGCCAGATCTACAATGGTAAACTCCTGCCTAGCAACGAACGGCTACAAAGCCAGAACTACAATGGTAAACTCCTGTCTAGCAACGAGCGAATACAAAGCCAGACCTACAATGGTAAACTCCTGCCTCGCAGCGAACGACCACAAAGCCAGATCTACAATGGTAAACTCCTGCCTAGCAACGAACGGCTACAAAGTCAGATCTACAATGGTAAACTCCTGCCTAGCAACGAACGACTACAAAGCCAGAACTACAATGATAAACTCCTGTCTAGCAACGAACGACTACAAAGCCAGAACTACAATGGTAAGCTCCTGTCTAGCAACGAACGACTACAAAGCCAGATCTACAATGGTAACCTCCTGCCTAGGAACGAACGACTACAAAGCCAGAACTACAATGGTAACCTCCTGCCTAGCAACGAACGACTACAAAGCCAGAACTACAATGGTAAACTCCTGTCTAGCAACGAACGACTACAAAGCCAGAACTACAATGGTAACCTCCTGCCTCGCAGCGAACGACTACAAAGCCAGAACTACAATGGTAAACTCCTGTCTCGCAACGAACGACTACAAAGCCAGAACTACAATGGTAAACTCCTGCCTCGCAGCGAACGACTACAAAGCCAGAACTACAATGGTAAGCTCCTGTCTCGCAACGAACGACTACAAAGCCAGATCTACAATGGTAACCTCCTGCATAGCAACGAACGACTACAAAGGCAAATGTACAATGGTAAACTCCTGCCTAGCAACGAACGGCTACAAAGCCAGAGCTACAATGGTAAACTCCTGCCTCGCAGCGAACGACTACAAAGCCAGATCTACAATGGTAAACTCCTGCCTAGCAACGAACGGCTACAAAGCCAGAACTACAATGGTAAACTCCTGTCTAGCAACGAGCGAATACAAAGCCAGACCTACAATGGTAAACTCCTGCCTCGCAGCGAACGACCACAAAGCCAGATCTACAATGGTAAACTCCTGCCTAGCAACGAACGGCTACAAAGTCAGATCTACAATGGTAAACTCCTGCCTAGCAACGAACGACTACAAAGCCAGAACTACAATGATAAACTCCTGTCTAGCAACGAACGACTACAAAGTCAGAACTACAAGGTAAAGTCCTGTCTAGTAGCGAACGACTACAAAGCCAGAACTACAATGGTAAAGTCCTGCCTCGTAACGAAAGACTACAAAGCCAGAAATACAATGGTAAAGTCCTGCCTCGCAGCGAACGACTACAAAGCCATAACTACAATGGTAGACTCCTGCCTCCCAACGAACGGTTACAAAGCCAGAACTACAATGGTAACCTCCTGCCTAGCAACGAACGACTACAAAGTCAGAACTACAATGGTAACCTCCTGCCTAGCAACGAACGACTACAAAGTCAGAACTACAATGGTAAGCTCCTGCCTCGCAACGAACGACTACAAAGCCAGAACTACAATGGTAAACTCTTGTCTAGCAACGAACGACTACAAAGCCAGAACTACAATGGTAAACTCCTGCCTCGCAGCGAACGACTACAAAGCCAGAACGACAATGGTAAACTCCTGTCTCGCAACGAACGACTACAAAGTCAGAACTACAATGGTAACCTCCTGCCTAGCAACGAACGACTACAAAGTCAGAACTACAATGGTAAGCTCCTGCCTCGCAACGAACGACTACAAAGCCAGAACTACAATGGTAAACTCCTGTCTAGCAACGAACGACTACAAAGCCAGAACTACAATGGTAAACTCCTGCCTCGCAGCGAACGACTACAAAGCCAGAACGACAATGGTAAACTCCTGTCTCGCAACGAACGACTACAAAGCCAGAACTACAATGGTAACCTCTTGCTTAGCAACGAACGACTACAAAGCCAAATCTACAATGGTAACCTCCTGCCTAGCAACGAACGACTACAAAGCCAGAACTACAATGGTAAAGTCCTGCCTCGCAGCGAACGACTACAAAGCCAGATCTACAATGGTAATATCCTACCTAGCAACGAACGGCTACAAAGCCAGAACTACAATGGTAAACTCCTGCCTAGCAACGAACGGCTACAAAGCCAGAACTACAATGGTAAACTCCTACCTAGCAACGAACGACTACAAAGTCAGAACTACAATGGTAAACTCCTGCCTCGCAGCGAACGACTACAAAACCAGAACTGCAATGGTAAACTCCTGCCTCGCAGCAAACGACTACAAAGCCAAATCTACAATGGTAAACTCCTGCCTAGCAACGAACGACTACAAAACCAGAACTACAATGGTAAACTCCTGCCTCGCAGCGAACGACTACAAAGCCAAATCTACAATGGTAAACTCCTGCCTAGCAACGAACGACTACAAAGCCAGAACTACAATGGTAAACTCCTGCCTCGCAGCGAACGACTACAAAACCAGAACTACAATGGTAAACTCCTGCCTCGCAGCGAACGACTACAAAGCCAGAACTACAATGGTAAACTCCTACCTAGCAACGAACGACTACAAAGCCAGAACTACAATGGTAAACTCCTGCCTAGCAACGAACGACTACAAAGCCAGAACTACAATGGTAAACTCCTGCCTAGCAACGAATGGCTACAAAGTCAGACCTACAATGGTAAACTCCTGCCTAGCAACGAATGGCTACAAAGCCAGAACTACAATGGTAAACTCCTGCCTCGCAGCGAACGACTACAAAGCCAGAACTACAATGGTAAACTCCTGCCTCGCAGCGAACGACTACAAAACCAGAACTACAATGGTAAACTCCTACCTAGCAACGAACGACTACAAAGCCAGAACTACAATGGTAAACTCCTGCCTAGCAACGAACGACTACAAAGCCAGAACTACAATGGTAAACTCCTGCCTAGCAACGAATGGCTACAAAGTCAGACCTACAATGGTAAACTCCTGCCTAGCAACGAATGGCTACAAAGCCAGAACTACAATGGTAAACTCCTGCCTCGCAGCGAACGACTACAAAGCCAGAACTACAATGGTAAACTCCTGTCTCGCAGCGAACGACTACAAAACCAGAACTACAATGGTAAAGAGCCTTGTATACATGATGTAATAACTAAAAGGTGAAACTCACATTCTAAACATTCCATCAAACAAAACACATCAATTCTCAAATTCATTCTTTGTAAAAACCCTAATTGACTGGAACCATCTAGAAGACTCAGTTGTGTGCGCAACTAGTGTTGAGAGCTTCAAATCTGCTCTCACAAATCGTCAATAAATCGACGGTGCCCTCTCTTCCGTTGGATATAAGCCAGAATTGGTTACTTCAACGTTCTCATACAGATACAGACACAAACGAAATATATACATTTTGTACATCAAATGAGTAATGTAGTACATTTTGTATTTCTTTTAATCAATGTTTATCAACACCAAAATACGTATAAATCAGCAGCGGTCTTGTATAAAATACCTTTAAACCGCGTTTGTCTACTTTGTGTCATGCTAATTCAATGTCTTTTTCAAAAATCATTTTTTTTTTTTTTTTTTAGTTGATAGTTTTGTCCACTGTATTTTCGATAATAAGAATAACCGGTCTAAAGAAGTCAGCATTCGTACTTTTTCGCAGTACTATAACGTCTATTGTGTTGTCTGTCCTCCGATTTACGGATTCTGATTACTCCTTTGGTATCTTCAAACTCTTCTTGTTCTCAACATAAACACAATGAATATTTATCAAGCCACTTTTACTCTTTCAGGCATTAAATTGATATTCTTGACATACAAGCATCGAACTTAATCATTGAATATAATTGTTCCGTTTCCTTTATTGTTTGATATATATCAACTGCCTTGTAATAATATTGTGTAAATTGAACATAATTATGAAATCTTCTCTCAAAGGATTATATAACTAGATAATGGTGCATTAGATCCATAAATAGAATGTGATAATGTGTAAATATTTACATGACATTTGAAAACATATGTCATAATTTATTTGAATAATTTATTTTTCATTTTACAGATTACTGGGTCACCAAATACACCACTCACATTGATTGGGTTATAAATAAATGATAGATAAATTCTTAACATTATATTTTCTAAGAAAATGCATTACGGGGAACCATCATAGACTATTAAAACCTGAACTCTAAAAGTACGAATCTATAACATACTTAAGAAATAAATCATGCAAGCCAGAATGTGTTTTGAGTTTTAACATGGATTGGCGGATATAAGTAAATTTTATCTCTCATACTAATATCCGCCAACCCATGTCAGAACTCAAAACACATTCTGGCTTCCATGATTTATTTCGATTCTGATATGTCTAAGAGTACAAATACGGTAGTATACTTTGATTGGAAGAAGGTCATTTATATTTACGCTTGCGGACAATGTCGCACACAATTTATGCTGCCAAATTCGAGCAGACGAAAATTCATCAACATGTACATTTACGACGGGAAAATCAGTCACATGTACCGGCGCATGTGCTAATGAGATTATACCCAATCGATAAATCGCTCGTTTGCTTACACAGCGAAAGAAGGACGTGATGTTAGAATTATTAATACAAATGATACACGACGTGTTCCTGGATTAACCTTTATCATGTACGCTCGTAATCAAAAGATGGAAAAGACAAATCATTAAAATTCTTTGGGAGCAAATAAACCAAAGAGTCCCAGAAAGAAAAGATAGCCAAAATCAGCTACGGTCACATATGCTTGAGGAGATTTGATAAGAGTCTAATGAATTAGATGATTTATGAACTCTAAGTTTCAAGCATAATTATATCTAATAAACCAATGCCGATGCATTGACTAATGGATGGATGATACCAGAATAACATAGCAAATTGTTGACGACTGTAAAATGTGTGGTCTACTAAGTTGAAGCGAATACCGGTATTTGAAGTTTTTATTATTTGTTTATTTCTTGATCTCCGAGGGTCAGATATATATAAACAAGCAAAAGTGAACTAATTGCCACACAAGTCTGCTTGCCATGGGCACCATAATTATAATATACAATATTGTAAACTGACTTTACAATTGGAAATAATCTGGAAGTCTAATAATCAAGATGAGGTTGTGCGAGGGTGGGTGGAGGGGATAGCAAATTCCATTAACAGGTCTAACTATGCCATGCTTATGCATGTTCCTAGGTTTTTTCAGATTATCTTGTTGCGTTCTCGTTGTGTTTCTTAGATTGTGATGAGCATGAGGAGTAGATCTTGAGTTTTCTGTGAAATGTTTTGTAAATCATTGTTTGTCCTTTTGTCCTTTTTCTATTTGCCATTGCATTGTCTGTCCTTCTACAATATACGGTTTTTGATTGCCTCTCCAAACTTTTCTTCATGTTGCTGTGGTTGATAAACTGTAGACCATCACTGTCTTTTGCTTGAGCGAGTTAATTTTTTGCTCAGTTCATAAAGGGAAATCATACGGATCAACCAAGGTAAGTGATCACTTAAGCTTATTTTTTCGCAATTTTTATTGTGATCCCACACACTGGTATTCCCTATTTAATATTCAGTGTACGAGTTTGGATCCAAACACGCTGTATCTAGGGGAACCATGAACGTAACACTTTGCGATAGCAAAATTCAATATTGGGAATTAAAAGTCATCATATATACACTACATATTCATTATATACGAGGTATGTCTATAGCTGTCTTCACTTCGTTTTATAAACTGTTACTTGTACTTGGAAACAAGGATGTCAAGCATCAGTTTGCATATTATATTCTGAAATTAAAGGTTTGCTCTATTTTTGTAAGCCTTTTCCTAACAGCAGTTCTGTACCACACCTGCATCATAATAGTACAAACACATATCGGAATCTGCAGCCATGCGCAGTAGTCATTCCAATTGACCATCGATTTGTAGTTCCTCTGATATCTGATAAATGTGCAAGGATAAGAACTTTATACGATGGTTGTTGAACAATTAGATAAATCTCCTGTATAAGGTTCTGCATACTGACAAATTATGGTGCACATTGTTATTCAGTACAATGAAGACACAGAAATACGAGAACAGAAATGTAATAGTTTATACTCTGTGTCACGCTTTCAAACGTCTCCTATGATGCGTGAGAAATAGCTTACTACGATTGTTCTCTTGGATTTTGAAACTCTTCCGATAGTAAGGTGTTTTTTGTTTTTCATATTATCAGCACGTGTGCCTAGATTTCTAGTTATCAGAACGACGAAGAATTGACCAAGCCAGACAGTAAGCAAGGAAGTTTTCGTAACGAAATGGAAATTGTCCTTTGCTTGGCGCATTCCCGATGTCAACAATGGCCGAGAGTTCACATGTCAAATATCAGTAAACGTTTATGTGAAGCTAGGGCAGCTATAATGAAAACTCTCATCTCATTTTTGAAATCAGTATGACTTACTGAGTCTACAGAACGCACATTTTAAGTCGGTTTTATATCAGCAGATTGCATGTCAATTAGTTATTGCTCAGAATAAGGTGAGTGAGTGAGTGAATGAGTGTTGCTTACCGCCAACTCAGCAATTTTTCAACTATATCATGACAAGAACAAGTTAACTTTCAATGAGATGATGACGAGTTGGATTTTTATAGTGCTAGCTCATTGAAACAACAGTCCGCGGGTTGACATGTCGCTCTCCTCGGACACATTATTCTGATTCCGAACCAACCAGTCTTTGGTCTTACTCCTTAATGCTGAGTGCTTAGCGGAGAAGCAACAAATACCAATCTTATAGTCTTTGGTTTGACCATACCGGGGGTCGAACCCACGATCTACCGCACTCGAGGCGAGCACGCTAACCATTACACCACCGATGCTGTCCTCATAATAAGGTCTTACCACCATGACTCTCAGGATGTCTTAGAGAATAAGAATATGGTCCGTACGCTTTACCTTGTATTTGTGGCCGGTGTGGTTTCTGAAGAATTCCTTAGTTTCACTCCATTAGATTTTGTGTTAATTCATACTGTTGGACTTTTGAAATGTCCCATGTGCTATTTTTTATTTTCCATTTAATCCTATTATGGTTCCGCGCAAATGACGGTCCTCGTGATCTTTTGTGTAGTTTGCAATCTTGCTTTATGCATGTATAAAATATTCTTCATGTAACGTCAACAACAATTAATCAATACACATACAGTAAATATTTTAGAAATAAAAGATGCAATTTTGCTTTGCAGATTTAGAACAACAAATAATAAACTCCCCATCGAAACAGGGCGATGGCAGAACATTCCAAGAGAAAATCGTAAATGTATATTATGTAATAGATCCCAAATTGGAGGTGAATACCATTATAATTTTGAATGTATTTATTTTAACCAAAAACGTAAGCAGTCACTGTTAAATTATTTCATATATAGACATAATATTATCAAATTTTCTGAACTTATGTCAAGTAAAAGAAAACCATGAAGAAACTCTGTCATTTTATAAGTGTTATTAATACTGATGTTTATCCTCCAGGCTCTTAGTCCTTTGTAACACTTCTCCTAATTTATATATATGTTGTAAATAGTTGTTGGTATTTTGATTTTATTGTTATATCTCTGTACCATTGTTATACATTGGCTTTATGAGAATAAAGATATATAGTATAGTATCGAATATCAAGATTACCAACGATCAATCTGTATATAAAATGTTCAGTTGCTTTATTTGAATGTAAATGCTTAACTATCTTACATCGTTTAATGCAATGTAGTCATAACAAAAGCTGTACGTTTAAGCATTTATAAGAAACGATTAATCCGTATATGAATTTCAACTCATTATAACCATTTCAAGTTCCCGAATATGTATTATTAGAGAAAACGAACCAATGACAGAAAATCTACCCTCCTTAGAGCAAGACAATAGTGTATGAAAACGTTGTCTTCGGTACAAGTCATATCTTTTTGTTGAATCGTTAATGATGTAAATTGATAGGAACCTTGTTTTTTTGCAGCTCACATTCTAATAAGAAATTGATAATATATACTAGTCCCCCAAGAGGACCTATTGAAACTGATACCTTAGCCGACAGATTAGATATCTACCTATCTATACCTATCTTGTAATTAATTCTAGCGAGGCGTTCTACATTAGGTGTGACGCTTGCAATCTTTCATTACGTCCAAAGATCAAAATGATCATTATCTTAAAAGACCTTCTAATTGTCTGACAAGTTAACATATAAAGATGATACATGTTGTCGTCGAGTTTAAATATGACCCGAACGTCTTAATTACACGTCACTGCACCCCGTCTACTTTGTGAAGGAGTAGTTTAATAGGTATATCATTCAACGGGTTAAAGGGTATATCACGAACAAAAATTACAGTTAAAAAACAAAGCAATCTATCCATAAAAAATTAGAAAATGCCCCTGTCTCAATTATCTCACAGGCATTGTAATATTTGATATACATATGTATGACTCTTGGTTAACCTTAAGACTTGACGCAACAACTAACAGGCAAGTACAAAATCACACCTTTATTTTGAAATCTAATAGAAGTGTGGAATATATTATTTGCCGGCAATTATTACCAGCGAACATTTACACCTTTTATGGACTTTGTGGACCAAATACTGTATAACATTCCATATTTAAGTACAGTGCATGGCTGATTGAATAAGGAGAGTGATGGTCCATACTAAAAACATAAAGAAGGTTGGGATAAAAACTGTCTTAAATCTACGTCTTGATTCTGAACAGAAACAAACGTGTAGCAAGTCTTTATTTGGGTAATGAGATCAAACAATTACATCTATGATATTTATATTGTCAGAAGCCAGAGTCATAAACAGACTAGAACACATTTACTCTATGTAATAGGTCAACCAATCTAATTATTTACATTTGTCAGAACGAAAAATAATCTCTAAGAATTGTGGTGTATTTGTGTTTAAGCGTGACAAGGCTGTACTGTGTACAGATGGATACAGGCGAGACTCATTAATACAGTAGGTATTGGGTACATAGGTAGAGGTAAAACATATTGCCATAAGATTAACTGTCCTAGAACAACTATATATTCATACTTTAGTACACATCGGTCAAATCTATTGCCATTTCTGCATGTCCTATTTTCATTGATTAAATTTAAATGTATGTGTATGTCCTGTTCTGCTAACATTACAACGTTTATTTCTAAATTTCGCTATGCCATGTTTAGCTCCACTGGCCAGAGGTTTTTCTGTGAGCTTCTGTCATTACTTGACGTTCGAGCGTCTGGTGTAAACTAGTTACAAAATCTCCTCTGGAACAACTGAGCCAATTGCAATTCAAACCGACCTGATTCAGAATCATCCCTTACGGTGTTTGCTTTTACAATTGTGTCCCAAGACACAATCGACCACCTAATATGGCCGCTATTACCATAAAAAGAGGAAAAACCAATAGCACCAGCCATATCTTCCAACCAAATGAACTTAACTTTTAATTGTAGTTATATTTGATTATATAGAATGAGACAATGTACGGATTTTTGTCGTAACATTTTCCATTCTTTCAAATATATTCGTAAAAACATCAATTGTTTTTCTCTACTAAAACCATTAGGTAGGCAACGTTTCTCTACTATAACCATTAGGTAGGCAACGATAAAAATTGTCTTCGTTATTAATAATACATGTAGATATTTCTTTAAAATGAGAAACAGTTTTATTTGAACCATGAATCTGTTGAAACTTGATTTGTAGTGACATAATAATGAGATATTCAACATAAATTCTAGTCTTAGCTCATCTGGTTAGTGTTTGAAGAACTTGAAATATACTTCCAATTACGTACATGTCACTTTGATTTGAGTTCGTTTTTAGTTAGCGCGGAACATTATGTCTTCAATTGTTGATGCCAATCCTTAATTCAACCAGATCACTTCCTACTCCATGTTCGAACTTGGAAGCCAACAGACTGATTATACATTTCTGTGAGCGCCTTGTTTTAGATTGCTTAAAAATTAGATTTCTGTAACAATTATCCTTTGTTGAGGTTTTTGTATTTGAATTCTGTGCATCCATATATTGTCTTCGTTGATTCTTTTTATATTGCTAAAATGTACTTTAAAACTTTTTTTGTACTTTTTTTAGTTCAATGACTTGAGGTGAGAGGTGATTGTTGGTGTCGCTACGTTGATATTGGTGGAATTGTTGACAATCACTGTTTCAGCTTTCTTGTCATATTAGAGCTTGTGGTGTTGTACAGATTTGGTATGCATAGAATTGCTTTAAGCATATATATTTTTCAAGCTCAGTAGTACTTCATTGAAATAACAGTATATAAAGCTGTCCTAGTACAAGAAAACTTAAAAATATCCCATGCATTATATACGATCCAGTTGAAAATGTCTAACAATAGTTGTGAAACAGGGGTCCTTTCGAAATTATAGATGCAAGTAACTATTTGAATTATTATCCCACATATACGAACAATAAATTTAAACTTGACGTAAGGAAACACCAAACAGACCAAAGATACCAAATAAACCATTTAACTTTCCTTATGAATTGGCACATCTTTTAACGACATTGTCTACCATGCGCCTATGCAGACATTGCAAAATTCAAAATATGTCATTAAATATATATATACAGTCAAGCCTGTATTAAGAGGTCACCGTTGGGACAAAGAAAATGTGGCCATATAAGACAGGTGACCTCACAAAAGAGGTTCGATTCATATGAAACTTTCTATGACAGGGCAAGAAAAAGGTGACCTTTTAAAACAGGTGGCTCCTTAATAGATGTAACCACATGGGCAGGTTTTGCTGTAGTGTGTTAATTTTGTGTACTACGTATCGATTAAGTCGTTATGGAGTGTTCTTGTTTTAAAACGTCATACATTTTATATGTATATGTGTATTTTAATTGGAAATCATAAATATACGAAAAACAGTCATGTTAAAAAGGTCGGTCACAGTGTGGCAGTGTTAAATCACTGAGTTTGTATATTTGAAGAATAACTGTATTGTGTTTGACGAGTTATTGGCGTCATCTATCAGGAAAAAACAATGAACGTACTTCATTGGGGATTTAGTTGTCGGAAATGTAGTTTTGTAGATCGTTGTTCGTCCATTTGTCTATTTTCGTTTGGCCATTGTCTGCCCTTCATCGATTAACTGATTCTGATTACCCCTTTGTTATCTTCAAACCTCTCTTGTATCCAAATGCATTCTGGTTAAGCATAGCTAATGTCAAATATAACCTTTGTATATTTATAGAAGGCGATTGTTCATCAATTCAATTTCTCTCATTGCTTTTTTTTCTTTTCTTTTTTGTCTGTGTAAATAGCGTCGATTAATTCCATGTTATTTTTAAAATGTTAACAATGTTTAATTTGTATGTGTATAAAGATATGTGACGCTACTGTGTTCTACAATGGCATTCAATAGTCTGGTGTACATAAAGAACACCAATAAACACGACATGTATCTATTATAACATATTAAATGATATTTAATGCAATTATGATGAACCAAAAATGACAAAAACATCAATGAGTCACAACTTTAACAACGATTTTAACAATTAATAACACATTTACATCATATCAATAAATAGTAAATAAATCTAGGAAAATGTTTAATGGTTTGCTTAGATTCCACGAAATCACTTGTATGAGGGTGCATTTAGCAAGATGTGGGAATGGCTTTCAAATCTCATAAATATTGTGTCTTTGAATTTCAAGATTTTACAAGACTTGATAATAATAGATTTTCCACTAATAATTATTGGGCTTAGTGTGCAAAATTTCAGAAAGCACTTCAATAGACACACGGAGGTTGTCGTTAGTCGTCTGAAATTCCTACAAAGACCTTATCAAACAGTCCCTGGCGTTTTGAAAACAAAATTATTCTTGTGTACTCATTAAAATAATTAAGGGGCTTATGATCCTTTAGAGATCAGATTGTTTATGCTTTTTGTTTGTGATATTAATTTTATGCATTAACAATCAAATCATTTCACGACATATTGGACCAACATTTGATAATTTCTCTAGTTTGTCATTATCATTTCGCAATGTGTATTTCTATATAGAAACTCTTCATTTTAAGCGGCATCTATATAATAAAATAAAGAATAAGTACGTGCACATGTATGTGTGGGTACACAAAACCAAAGATTTAACAATTTCCCGATTTAAAACATCCTTGTCTTCTTGGAAAAGAACCTGTCATGTGATCTATAGATGCTACAATATTGATGCAGCATCTAAGCACAAATCATTGTTTATCATCTGTACATTCAATTTTCCTATTACTATGCTTAATAAAAACAAAATTATTATCAGACCACCCAGATTGCATTGGTTGGTGAAATTTAGACGAAACACGTTTCGAAGACCGAATGCACATATATCGGATAAATATCTATAGAACTTAAAAACATCAATGCGTAAGAACTACCTTAAACAAACATGTTGTTTCTTCACGGAAACTGAAGCAGATGGTTTAAAATACCCAATGTTTGTATAAGACAATCAACTTTTTATTTCAAGTAATATTTTTCACAGACATATTAAGATGCATTAGAATGATATGAATGACTAAAACAGGATGAATGTAATATGATAAAGACGGGTGTTCTGTGGATCATGTAAATAAATAACAACATTCTGGCTGTCAGTCAGAGGTAGTGTTACCCCTGTTGACAGTCTAAATGTCTTATATTGATTCTGTTTTATTTATATTCTAAATGACTTGTCCCCATGCTTGATGGATGATATTACTACCTGAGAATATGGAATTCAATTAAGAAGCATCCTGAAATTCAACAGTCAGGGTATACACTCTTATCTTAAGCTCTGACAAAGAGTCTACTTGTGAACATTTTAACGCACGTTTTTCATTAATTCTGCATACTTGCCAATCGAATCAATTTCATTGCAATCAGTTTCTGTTTAAAGAGTTTTTAACTTGATTGCAAATAACACTATCAAACACATATCTTCATGACCATCTCAATGTTTACCCCTTCCAGTTTAATAACATTACACAATTTATACTGTCATGCAGTGGAAATTCAACGCAGTTTGAGTAATGCTATCATGAGGTAGATTATAATACTCGGAGATTGAGGTGTACATACAGCGTCACTTATTACGTCATTGAATACAACCTCTTTCCCTTCACGTGACGTCATTTCGTGTAAATATTTAATATTCTGTAAGCTCTCATGAGCAATGAGTTACTGGCCGAAACGGATTGGCAGTGACAAAATAACACTTCCAGTTTTCTCCTTTGAATCACTGTTCTTCAAGTGTTTTATTACACTGACATAAACGTAGGGATTAACACGACATTTACAATTCATTTGTCAATTCCTACCGACATGCGCAAGAATTCACTGTCATACTTGGGTAATTTTTCAATACAACATTTCTATTTTCATCAAAGTACAATAATGTTACAGACGACATTGAATCCGGAACGCAACATGGCGCCGGGACATCTTTGTATATTCCTATAGCGTGAACCATGCTCTGTATTGTTGCGTGATTTGAAGGTCTAAGTCTCTGCAAATATAAATAAACAAATTAAATGAAAATTGTCAATCAAAATAATTTTATTCACAAAAAGGTCGCACTTCCTGCTGATGAAAAAACAAATAGCTAAAAAGGAAATGCACATACTAGTAAGAAAAGATTGAAGATACCAGAGGGGTAATCATAAGTCGTAAATACGAAAAGTACAGTAACTATTATTTTCTGCAATAAACTGCAAATCTAAAACAAAATTGTCTGATAACACGACTCAAAAATACACAATGATTTACTTTAAATGATCATGGGAGTTGTGGTTTGAAAAATAGCTATTATTATATGTTTCGAACGGAAAAGACTAATTTTCACTGTTTTAGAAATTAGTACAATTGCCAGCATAGTTGACCACTGATCAAGAATAAACACACGTAGATAAGAAAACCGCAGCGATTTTGGAAACAAAAGATGTATGAATCCACGATAACGGGTCACAAAGGCTAGTTCATTTCCGTAAGTCATGCATGCCTTGGTCAAGACTGGTTGGCTCCATAAAATAGTGATTTTGTTGGTAAGATTTCATTCAAATATGTCTGTTTGTATCTTATAGTATTAATCGACACGATATTGAGGTTCAAGGAGGGTTCCCGTTGAGGTCACGGTTTGAGGTTTTTTCCCAAAGAAATCAATGATAAGTTGCAATGTAAGGTGGGAACACATAAGTTGTAATTGTAGGTGGGGACACATGTCACTTTTTGTACGCTTAATTTCATATATTTCGGGAAAAAGTAGCACTGCAAAACGCTCCAATCGCAGGTCAAAGGAGGTCAATCTGGGTCTCAATATCAACTCATATAATACACGATCAAAGAAACAAGTCAAAGGTCATATTTATAGATAACAGAACGGAATGTGTACATTTAATTTTGCAGTGTAACATCATTATTTTTTTTTTAAAGAATTTGATATTTTATTTTTTCACCATTCTGAACATGATCATAAAATATTAAATGCCGCCCCCAAGAAATACCTGACTGTTAAATAGTAATGTGACAAACCTAAATAATATTCAGTGATCAGTTCATGCTGTCTTGCACCATCTAACATATTTTATGGATACTGTCAACGGGAGATTTTTCATTTTTTGTCACAATTGTGATCATGAACTAAATACCTTGATAATTAACCTAAGAAAAGACCTCGATTTTGTATTGTCCGAGGAACTGACAGATGTACAGATAAAATCTTACTAACCATGTGGGTCCTGTGACAGAGGACCACAGAAGGGTTCTTATACGAAAATAACAATGGAGGTATATCTACGCGTCATGTTAAAATCCTTGGTAATTGAGCTCTTAGTTTTCTGGCGAAAATGTATATTTGGATTTTTAGTTTAAACATATTTTATTTGCTCAGATTTGTAAAATGGATCACACATAAGTTAAACAAACGTATGAAGTCTTCTCCTGTGTACGATGTATTCGAACTGTTATTGTTTCAGACACGATACCTCATTTATTAGTTCCTTAACTTTTGATATTTTACCTTGGAACCTTCATACCCACTTCAATCAAATATTTTCTGGTTTAAGAAATGTGAACAAATAAAAATGATTTTCATGGTGTATCCAAATACCATATGAAATAATATGTGAGCGATAATATGCTCTTTAGTGTATCAAGTGTCAGAACGGAAAAATAAAAATCTGAAAAGTTTCGTGCAACCGGACACGGAAAACATTTGTCACCATCTTGTCGGATTGTGCGCACTAAAGACAACTAACAATTAAACGGATATCTATGGGATTATTGGTTATATTATTTTCATTAGAATTTATATCATAGTTAAAAAATTACTTGCAAAATGATCTACTAGTATTTTATGACGGTCATTTCCGATTTCCTCACGAAAAAAGATGAACTTTTGTGGACCTAACCTTTGACATTTCTACGGTTCATCTGTTCTGTCAACAGAAAAGGTAATCTGCCCTTCTATAAACATAAACAGACTTTGAAAATTTATTTTGCTTAGTATAATTTTCGTGTAAATACTACAACAATGAACCTGATATCTCAGAAAGTGAACCCACTCCTTCCTTATCAAATAATGACATTGTCGTAATTTTTGTTACATTGTTCTTAGTATGTGTTGACAATTTACATGTATCAACATGTACTATCCTTGTATGGAGAACAAGTTCAAAATATACAACTTAGCTCTGCATGTAACCGGGTAAAAGTCGGGTTTGCCTAGAGTGTATACTTTGCTATATTCCAAAACTGTTTCTATTTGATACAATTAATAATATATTAATCTGTTCAATGCTATAATCTTTCACATATCTGTGTCAGTACTCTAGTAATTAATTTCAAAGTCGTATACCGTCAAGAATTTTAAACGAATCCTTATATGAAATCAAAATTATATCCCAAAGGTATACCCAAATCCAAAATTCACAGTTGGAAATTTGGTATTTAAAAACTGAATCTTTTTATACACAGAAATCACGGCATGATTGTCGCTTTTACAAATATACATACATAGATTTTCCTGGTTTAAATTGTATTTTGTAGTTTGTTTAGTCCTTATAGAACATTGATTTTTATTTTGTACATTAGTAATCTATTAAGATCATACTGTTTTAAGATAAAAAGAATCGGCGACAGAATCGGTTTATTACAAAAATTTGTTTTATTTATGAAATGAAATTATTTCCACAAAAACTATATTAAATTCTGTAGAGTGTTTGCAAGACGTGAGAAATTAACATGAATAGAAATAAAATCATGTCTCCCTTGCTAACTGCAAGATATTATTACCAATATAATTTTTCATAAACATTTGATAAATCAATGACTACAAACATGTTCCTTCACGTCAATTCACAAATATGTTGGTTTTTTTTTAAGATCTAGGATAGACGCGAAAAGAAATTCGAGCAGACGTGATCAGAAGCCGTAAATTGCAAGCAACACAATAACCACGAGAAAAGGGACAAACCATTATTCTTTACTGGAAATTGACTAGCATAAAAATAGTGTTTGCATTCAGTTCAGTGCTGATAGGTCAAAGTACTTTTACGTCAGTTGATGAACTCAACGACGAACAAAATGTTTTAGCATAAAAAAACTTAATAGAAGTGTAATCAATACGCATAACCGTGCATACTAGACTAAAGTACATAATTATGCGTAATGTATTATTAATTCATACTAATTTGTTTGTTATACGTCAGAAGTATGAGTTAGGGTTATTGTGTTTAAGGTATAGTGTATGGTGTTTGTTATACGTCAGAAGTATGAGTTAGAGTTATTGTGTTTAAGGTATAGTGTATGGTGTTTGTTATACGTCAGAAGTATGAGTTAGGGTTATTGTGTTTAAGGTATAGTGTATGGTGTTTGTTATACGTCAGAAGTATGAGTTAGAGTTATTGTGTTTAAGGTATAGTGTATGGTGTTTGTTATACGTCAGAAGTATGAGTTAGGGTTATTGTGTTTAAGGTATAGTGTATGGTGTTTGTTATACGTCAGAAGTATGAGTTAGGGTTATTGTGTTTAAGGTATAGTGTATGGTGTTTGTTATACGTCAGAAGTATGAGTTAGAGTTATTGTGTTTAAGGTATAGTGTATGGTGTTTGTTATACGTCAGAAGTATGAGTTAGGGTTATTGTGTTTAAGGTATAGTGTATGGTGTTTGTTATACGTCAGAAGTATGAGTTAGGGTTATTATGTTTAAGGTATAGTGTATGGTGTTTGTTATACGTCAGAAGTATGAGTTAGGGTTATTGTGTTTAAGGTATAGTGTATGGTGTTTGTTATACGTCAAAAGTATGAGTTAGGGTTATTGTGTTTAAGGTATAGTGTATGGTGTTTGTTATACGTCAGAAGTATGAGTTAGGGTTATTGTGTTTAAGGTATAGTGTATGGTGTTTGTTATACGTCAGAAGTATGAGTTAGGGTTATTGTGTTTAAGGTATAGTGTATGGTGTTTGTTATACGTCAGAAGTATGAGTTAGGGTTATTGTGTTTAAGGTATAGTGTATGGTGTTTGTTATACGTCAGAAGTATGAGTTAGGGTTATTGTGTTTAAGGTATAGTGTATGGTGTTTGTTATACGTCAGAAGTATGAGTTAGGGTTATTGTGTTTAAGGTATAGTGTATGGTGTTTGTTATACGTCAGAAGTATGAGTTAGGGTTATTGTGTTTAAGGTATAGTGTATGGTGTTTGTTATACGTCAGAAGTATGAGTTAGGGTTATTGTGTTTAAGGTATAGTGTATGGTGTTTGTTATACGTCAGAAGTATGAGTTAGAGTTATTGTGTTTAAGGTATAGTGTATGGTGTTTGTTATACGTCAAAAGTATGAGTTAGGGTTATTGTGTTTAAGGTATAGTGTATGGTGTTTGTTATACGTCAGAAGTATGAGTTAGGGTTATTGTGTTTAAGGTATAGTGTATGGTGTTTGTTATACGTCAAAAGTATGAGTTAGGGTTATTGTGTTTAAGGTATAGTGTATGGTGTTTGTTATACGTCAGAAGTATGAGTTAGAGTTATTGTGTTTAAGGTATAGTGTATGGTGTTTGTTATACGTCAGAAGTATGAGTTAGGGTTATTGTGTTTAAGGTATAGTGTATGGTGTTTGTTATACGTCAGAAGTATGAGTTAGGGTTATTGTGTTTAAGGTATAGTGTATGGTGTTTGTTATACGTCAGAAGTATGAGTTAGGGTTATTGTGTTTAAGGTATAGTGTATGGTGTTTGTTATACGTCAGAAGTATGAGTTAGGGTTATTGTGTTTAAGGTATAGTGTATGGTGTTTGTTATACGTCAGAAGTATGAGTTAGGGTTATTGTGTTTAAGGTATAGTGTATGGTGTTTGTTATACGTCAGAAGTATGAGTTAGGGTTATTGTGTTTAAGGTATAGTGTATGGTGTTTGTTATACGTCAGAAGTATGAGTTAGGGTTATTGTGTTTAAGGTATAGTGTATGGTGTTTGTTATACGTCAGAAGTATGAGTTAGGGTTATTGTGTTTAAGGTATAGTGTATGGTGTTTGTTATACGTCAGAAGTATGAGTTAGGGTTATTGTGTTTAAGGTATAGTGTATGGTGTTTGTTATACGTCAGAAGTATGAGTTAGGGTTATTGTGTTTAAGGTATAGTGTATGGTGTTTGTTATACGTCAGAAGTATGAGTTAGAGTTATTGTGTTTAAGGTATAGTGTATGGTGTTTGTTATACGTCAGAAGTATGAGTTAGGGTTATTGTGTTTAAGGTATAGTGTATGGTGTTTGTTATACGTCAGAAGTATGAGTTAGGGTTATTGTGTTTAAGGTATAGTGTATGGTGTTTGTTATACGTCAGAAGTATGAGTTAGAGTTATTGTGTTTAAGGTATAGTGTATGGTGTTTGTTATACGTCAGAAGTATGAGTTAGGGTTATTGTGTTTAAGGTATAGTGTATGGTGTTTGCTTTAGTTTCAAAGTTTATTAGAGAAAAATGGGAAGAAAACAATACTGAAAATACAACCAGTATCACAATCTAATTAAAATTAGATCTCCGAACTTGCTCCCTATTTTCTATCGGTTTGTTTTCAGTCGCTGCGATAGAAAATAGGGAGCAAGTGCAGAGATCTAATTTTAATTAGATTGAGTTAAATCATAGCTTGGGTGATGTAATACGACGTCGACTTCCTTAAAGTTATCTGTTTCAGGGTTTTCTTTTATTCGAGCCACCATTCGCGACCCTGTGAACTTATTGTAATTAGGGTCTGAATATATCTTTCATGTATATCATTAAAAACGCGAAAAAGTGTGCTTTATTTTCTCATTCAATATACAAAATTGTTAAGTGCCATTATATTTTAAGCTAAAGACGTCTGTGTGTTGTCACCATAAGAACTTGTAAGATGAACAATCCGACACTTTCCCCTCTACACCCTTGTCCTGAACAATCCAGCATTGTCTCCTCTACACCCTTGGCCTGAACAATCCAACATTTCCTCTCTACACTCTTGGCCTGAACAATCCAACATTCCCCCCTCTACACCCTTGTCGTGAACAATCCAGCATTGTCTCCTCTACACCCTTGGCCTGACCAATCCGACACTGTCCCCTCTACCCCCTTGGCCTGAACAATCCAACATTGTCCTCTCTACACCCTTGGCCTGAACAATCCAACATTGTCCCCTCTACACCCTTGGCCTGAACAATCCAACACTGTCCCCTCTACACCCTTGGCCTGCACAATCCGACACTGCCCCCTCTACACCCTTGACCTGAACATTCCAACACTGTCCCCTCTACACCCTTGGCCTGAACAATCCAACACTGTTCCCTCTACTTCCATGGCCTGAACAATCCAACACTGTCCCCTCTACACCTTTGGCCTGAACAATCCAACACTGTCCCCTCTACTTCCATGGCCTGACCAATCCAACACTGTCCCCTCTACACCCTTGGCCTGCACAATCCGACACTGCCCCCTCTACACCCTTGACCTGAACATTCCAACACTGTCTCCTCTACCCCCTTGGCCTGAACAATCCAACACTGTTCCCTCTACTTCCATGGCCTGACCAATCCAACACTGTCCCCTCTACACCCTTGGCCTAAACAATCCAACACTGTCCCCTCTACACCCTTGGCCTGAACAATCTAACACTGTCCCCTCTACACCCTTGGCCTGAACAATCCAACACTGTCCCCTCTACACCCTTGGCCTGAACAATCCAACACTGTTCCCTCTCCTTTCATGGCCTGAACAATCCAACACTGTTCCCTCTACACCCTTGGCCTGAACAATCCAACAGTGTCCCCTCTACACCCTTGGCCTGAACATTCCAACACTGTCCCCTCTACCCCCTTGGCCTGAACAATCCAACACTGTTCCCTCTACTTCCATGGCCTGACCAATCCAACACTGTCCCCTCTACACCCTTGGCCTAAACAATCCAACACTGTCCCCTCTACACCCTTGGCCTGAACAATCTAACACTGTCCCCTCTACACCCTTGGCCTGAACAATCCAACACTGTCCCCTCTACACCCTTGGCCTGAACAATCCAACACTGTTCCCTCTACTTCCATGGCCTGAACAATCCAACACTGTTCCCTCTACACCCTTGGCCTGAACAATCCAACACTGTTCCCTCTACACCCTTGGCCTGAACAATCCAACACTGTTCCCTCTACACCCTTGACCTGAACATTCCAACACTGTCCCCTCTACCCCCTTGGCCTGAACAATCCAACACTGTTCCCTCTACTTCCATGGCCTGACCAATCCAACACTGTCCCCTCTACACCCTTGGCCTAAACAATCCAACACTGTCCCCTCTACACCCTTGGCCTGAACAATCTAACACTGTCCCCTCTACACCCTTGGCCTGAACAATCCAACACTGTCCCCTCTACACCCTTGGCCTGAACAATCTAACACTGTTCCCTCTACTTCCATGGCCTGAACAATCCAACACTCTTCCCTCTACACCCTTGGCCTGAACAATCCAACACTGTCCCCTCTACACCCTTGGCCTGAACAATCCAACACTGTCCCCTCTACACCCTTGGCCTGAACAATCCAACACTGTTCCCTCTACTTCCATGGCCTGACCAATCCAACACTGTCCCCTCTACACCCTTGGCCTAAACAATCTAACACTGTCCCCTCTACACCCTTGGCCTGAACAATCTAACACTGTCCCATCTACACCCTTGGCCTGACCAATCCAACACTGTCCCCTCTACACCCTTGGCCTAAACAATCCAACACTGTCCCCTCTACACCCTTGGCCTGAACAATCTAACACTTTCCCCTCTACACCCTTGGCCTGAACAATCCAACACTGTCCCCTCTACACCCTTGGCCTGAACAATCCAACACTGTTCCCTCTACTTCCATGACCTGAACAATCCAACACTGTTCCCTCTACACCCTTGGCCTGAACAATCCAACACTGTCCCCTCTACACCCTTGGCCTGAACAATCTAACACTGTCCCCTCTACACCCTTGGCCTGAACAATCCAACACTGTCCCCTCTACACCCTTGGCCTGAACAATCCAACACTGTTCCCTCTACTTCCATGGCCTGAACAATCCAACACTGTTCCCTCTACACCCTTGGCCTTAACAATCCAACACTGTCCCCTCTACACCCTTGACCTGAACAATCTAACACTGTCCCCTCTACACCCTTGGCCTGAACAATCCAACACTGTTCCCTCTACTTCCATGGCCTGAACAATCCAACACTGTTCCCTCTACACCCTTGGCCTGAACAATCCAACACTGTCCCCTCTACACCCTTGGCCTGAACAATCTCACACTGTCCCCTCTACACCCTTGGCCTGAACAATCCAACACTGTCCCCTCTACACCCTTGGCCTGAACAATCCAACACTGTCCCCTCTACACCCTTGGCCTGAACAATCCAACACTGTCCCCTCTACACCCTTGGCCTGAACAATCCAACACTGTCCCCTCTACACCCTTGACCTGAACAATCCAACACTGTCCCCTCTACACCCTTGGCCTGAACAATCCAACACTGTCCCCTCTACACCCTTGGCCTGAACAATCTAACACTGTCCCCTCTACACCCTTGGCCTGAACAATCCAACACTGTTCCCTCTACTTCCATGGCCTGACCAATCCAACACTGTTCCCTCTACACCCTTGGCCTGAACAATCCAACACTGTCCCCTCTACACCCTTGGCCTGAACAATCCAACACTGTCCCCTCTACACCCTTGGCCTGAACAATCCAACACTGTCCCCTCTACACCCTTGGCCTGAACAATCCAACACTGTCCCCTCTACACCCTTGGCCTGAACAATCCAACACTGTCCCCTCTACACCCTTGGCCTGAACAATCCAACACTGTCCCCTCTACACCCTTGACCTGAACAATCTAACACTGTCCCCTCTACACCCTTGGCCTGAACAATCCAACACTGTTCCCTCTACTTCCATGGCCTGAACAATCCAACACTGTTCCCTCTACTTCCATGGCCTGAACAATCCAACACTGTCCCCTCTACACCCTTGGCCTGACCAATCTCACACTGTCCCCTCTACACCCTTGGCCTGAACAATCCAACACTGTCCCCTCTACACCCTTGGCCTGAACAATCCAACACTGTCCCCTCTACACCCTTGGCCTGAACAATCCAACACTGTCCCCTCTACACCCTTGACCTGAACAATCCAACACTGTCCCCTCTACACCCTTGGCCTGCACAATCCAACACTGTTCCCTCTACACCCTTGGCCTGAACAATCCAACACTGTCCCCTCTACACCCTTGGCCTGAACAATCCAACACTGTCCCCTCTACACCCTTGATCTGAACAATCTAACACTGTCCCCTCTACACCCTTGGCCTGCACAATCTAACACTGTCCCCTCTACACCCTTGATCTGAACAATCTAACACTGTCCCCTCTACACCCTTGATCTGAACAATCTAACACTGTCCCCTCTACACCCTTGATCTGAACAATCTAACACTGTCCCCTCTACACCCTTGACCTGAACAATCTAACACTGTTCCCGCTACACCCTTGGCCTGACCAATCCAACACTGTCCCCTCTACACCCTTGGCCTGAACAATCCAACACTGTCCCCTCTACACCCTTGACCTGAACAATCTAACACTGTCCCCTCTACACCCTTGGCCTGAACAATCCAACACTGTCCCCTCTACACCCTTGGCCTCAATAATCCAACACTGTTCCCTCTACACCCTTGGCCTTATTTATGGATGCCTATTTGTTCTTTAAGTTTTTACTCAAATGACGGGAAATAATAATAGAGAAATAGAATACCTTGTTAACAGGATGGTAATTTATTTCATAGAACTTCTCAGATTACCTTTTGCCAAGGACTTGTAAAAAAAGATACATTAAAAGTTGTGTGGATAGTATAACCTCGATGGCTTGTATTCAAATTGTTCATGTAGAAGAAAAAAAAACGAAGAACAAATAAAATGTGACAACCGCACTTGAATGGCCAGAATAGTTTACTGAAAAAAAATTCATTATTGAAGGGTAGATTTATATCTTTAATTTTCTTATCAATGGAGATTTAGATCAATGAAAAGATATAATATGTCAACAGAACTATTGAAATTAAATACACAGCAGCGATATTTACCACCAAAATATAATAAGAACCATTTTATGTTCAATAATTTATTTACAAAATTGACCAATTTGGTGTCTAAGTCCCATGCTGTGTTAGTCGACAAATATTTACGAATGACGGTTTCTTCCAAAGATTATAATATAACAATAGTATTCTAATTTATCTTTGTAAGTCTTATGCAAATTACAAACTTGTATGAACAATAGGCCAAAAGAAGAAATTATCGGTGGTTTTCAACTTATTAAACAATATTAAATCAACAATTACAGGAATTATGAAATCCGACGGTGTTTCATGCTGAAGCTAGTTTAAACTTATTTTATTGTCTTATAAATGTACAATTGGATTGGGGAAAATTATATCAACTTAGTACATCCTCTCCATACAACGATGTTATACGATAAAACATAAATATGAAAACATTATTGTATGGAGAGGATGTAGTAAATTTCACGTTGAAACAATATTCCTACTCTTAATTTAATAACTTCCTAATATATATATATATAATAAATATATTATATAAGCACAAAACAATTGTTTTAATATGAAGGAACATTAAGAAGAGTTTGAAGATACCAAAGGGGAAATCAAAATCCGTAAATCGAAGAAGAACAGACAACACAATGGCCAAACGATACCAAAGGGGTAATCAGAATCCGTAAATCGAAGAAGAACAGACAACACAATGACCAAAAGATACCAAAGGAGTAATCAGAATCCGTATATCGAAGAAGAACAGACAATTCAATGGCCAAAAGATACCAAAGGGGAAATCAGAATCCGTATATCGAAGAAGAACAGACAACACAATGGCCAAAGAAAAAGTACAAAAGGACAAACAAGGATCCACAAAACATACACATAAAACTAAAGATCGAGTAATTAATTAGTTAACGCGTCTATGTTCTATTCAGAGTCGCCGAGATAATGCATGTTTGTTATATTTGCTTTGTACGGATTGTGACGTCAGACAAAAAACGTAGCGCACATTAGGAATGAAATACCTTAAATACTGATCAGAAAAATGTTTATAACCTCAGAGGATTACAAGTGTCATGAACTGGATCTTAAAGTCAAGTTTGAGTGAATATATACATTACAGAAAACTATTTATTTGTTTACTATTAAGATGTTACCAGCAATTGTTTAAAACATAATCTTCAAGTAAATACTAATAAAGTGTTTCCCTCTCAAGAACAAATTCCTATCTGACATTTAATATAAATTACCTTACAATAGCACACGTTTTATAATATGATAAATAAGGATTCACAAATTGTGGCACTTATTGTCTGTTGCATAACAAAGGATTTAAAAACACTGGTAATGTCGTTCATACCAAAACTATACATCTGAACTATTCCTGGCTCGAACTTCAGAGAAGTCAGAAATAATGTGATTTTGAAATATCAAGATGAAAATTTAATCACATTGAACAAAGTTTAACGTTGTTACTTTTTTTTATTTCATGTTTCCTCTGTTTTTGCCTGGTCTAACATATCAGAATTCTGTTGTAAGCTATATAGTATTAGAATTCTACTGTATTGGCCATGTTTAATTTTATGTGTATGCTTTTGTAGATCGTTGTTTGTCCTTTTGTACTTTTTCTTTTTGGTCATTGTGTTGTCTGTTCTTCTTCGATATTTGGATTCTGATTACACCTTTGGTATCTTCAAACTCTTCTTAATCTTGGTAGTGCATGTTTTACAAACAAAGCCATACCAGACTTACCTTCATTAACGGGAACGGGCAGGTGCCTGCACACAAATGGGCTTCAAATGACTTCGGTGATATTATCCAATCACCCCAGCCAATATCGGCAAAGTTTACAACAAGTTTTCTACGACCACACACATCACTGTGTTTTGCTTTTGCCGAATTCGGATGATAATTGTCCCATTCTTTTGGGAAAAATAACTTATTTTTCCTTCTGTTTTTGCGTTTTTTGTTCTTTCGTCTCTTTTGTTTCCGTCTTTTATTTTTGCGCAGCTCTTCTTTATTGGGATATGGAATCAACATAGAATCTTTAATTTTTATTCTACTTTCACTTCTGGCTTTTAATATGTTAGGATGAGTCTGAGGTAGATTGTAGCGTCTATTCATTTTATCATAATCTGCCGGATCTTCGGGGATTTCGTTTGTAAATATTGAGCGCTTTGATCGGTTCGAGTCCAAATGGGGTTCTGTTTTGTTTTGTTTCTCATTGCTAGTGTCTGACGTGATATTCGCAATTGACTTTTCCGGAACAGGAACCATATTGCCGGTTTTAATGACTTCGTCATTAGTTATCTTTTCTGCCATATTATCTAATTGATCGAGGGATATGCTTTGCGTATCATTGGAATAAATGATCAGAAACGGCATGGAATGTTGTCTAATAAATTTTCTCAAATTCAAATGTTTTGTTTTTCCGTGTCGTTTTTCTATGACAAAATTCAATGCAAACATGTGTGGAATATCCCGCCTGGCAGCAAGGCAGCTGAGTATAGAGTTTGTGACGTCATACCACTGCCATCCGAAACTCTCTACCCTCATCGTTATCTTTCCATTTTCTGCCATATAATGTGGTGCTATTTCGTACATTTTCACTTCGATGTCTCGTCTCTTCGGCCAGATAATCTTTTTCTGTTTTCGTTTGTATAAATGAATTTCTGCACTTAATAACCTCTCTGTTTGAACAACAGACGACAAATTGAACAGGAACATGGGTTCGCCATTTAATTCAACTGAAAAATACAATACATATCAATCAAAAACGATAATTAAAAAAATAACAAAATGATTGACACATATAAAATCAATCATCCATGAAAAGAAATTAGTTTACGAAACATTGAACAAAGATAATAATATTCATAAATTTTAACAAATAAGTGCATTAATGAAAAACTTCAACTGAAAATAACACTTGAACTGACGAATATATGAAGTGTATTACATAAATAGTGATATTTTGATAGATGACAGTATACATGAATGTCAAATATTTGAAGCAATGGAGTGTTCCATTGTGCACAAAAATAATAACAGTACTTTTCTTGTATTCGGCATTATATAATTTTGATTGTATCTTTATTATGGATATATCACCAACCAAGGCACATTACGTCTATATGTTTAAAGTAAATAACAGCATTGAAGGACATCGATCCAAGCGGGACAAGTACGTCTTACCCAAGTTCAAGTTAACCATTTTGCACAGTATTTTGATTTGACGTCCTTCATTGGCAATATGAATAATGCCGTGATAAAACTCCAAATATAATTTAATCCGTTCTTGCGCATTGCAGGACAAATTATACAGGGCCGATGTGGATACAAAATTTAAAATATTCGTTTCGTTTTGTTTCTTTACATATTCATTTTTTCTGGAAAAATACTAAGATATCACTCTATTTATTTTGACTTTTGTAAAATGTCGTCTTCCAGTGAAAATGTCAATCTTCATTGGCATAGTAACTGAGTAAGCAGTGTTGTCATGAAGAACGCCAAGTCCTATAATCTTGAACATTATACACAATATGTTTAATCTTGAACATTATACACAATATGTTTAATGATTTGATTTGATTTGATTTTTGGTGTTTAACGCCACTTTCAGCAATATTTCAGCTATATCATGGCGACCAGCTTTAGTGGTGGAAGAGGCCGGAGTATCCGGAGAGAACCACTGACCATGGGCAAGCAACTGGTAAACTTTATCACTTGCAGCTGCGAGTCGAGTGCACCCTATTTGTAATTTACAAAGCAGGGTGCGAACCCACGCAGTATTGGTGATAGGCTTGTATGAGTTGTTAGGTAATCCAACTACCTAACTCATTGAGCCACTCGGGCCCTCACAATAAGTTTAATCTTGAACATTATACACAATATATTTAATCTTTGTGACACAGAAGTTGTCATATGTATAATATTAGTTCTAATAGTGCGAGTTGATGATTTTAACCATCATTAAAATGTTAGATAGTACAGAAGGTCATAATAAGACATACTAGAGAAACAATAGTCAACTTTAAACCACAATCTAATACCATTTTTTCTCATCTGTGCACAAGTCAAAGAATACTTTTCAACAAGGATGAACTATTATAATAACATGGAGCTTACTATTTCTCTCGTAGTTTACTTCGATTTTAAAGCTTTAAAAAAAACCCCAATAACTACATGTTATATCTAAAATAATATTGTCATAATGATATGATCCAGTAAGAAAGAACATGTCAGAATAATAATCATGGTTTGGTTTAGTACAAGATTCCTCTGACGTCTGGCGGTTTTTTGTTCGACTTGATGGAGCCGTGGGACGCCAGAGCGCTCTCCACAAGGAAAACATCGGATTTGCCGTTCCAACTCCGGGTCGGCATATTTCCACGTTTCGTGGCTATCGGATTTTATTTTCTATCCGAAACCACAGGCATTAGACGTTCAATGAATGAAATGTAGGGTCAATATGGAAAAAATAGTGTCACTGTTATTTGGGAAAATGGTGTCACTGTTATATAATAAAGAGAAGGCTTCCAATGCATTTTTCAGCACAAATGTAAACAAATCGGTTTATTTTTTCGTGTACGGTTTTCGCTTGACCTTTGCGGTATTTATGGGTGGAGACCTACCTAATAGTTTCTCCGCCGCATAATTTATTGGAGAGCAGATGATCGTACTTCACTAAACCATACTTTTGTGACGTCCCCAGAAATATTCAACTTCCATTAAAGAACGACCATGGCATTGCAGGACCGCACAGAATAATATATAATATTTAATAAAAGAAAACTAGATGTAAAAAAATTACGACCGATTACTGGACAATTGAACTAAAAGTTATACATTTTATTTAGTTGGTAAGCTTCTACATTTTTTTGTGAGGTCGTATTTTTTTTTATATCTAGTTTTCTTTTATTGAATAT
Organism: Bathymodiolus septemdierum; assembly: GCA_963383655.1. Taxonomy (NCBI): domain Eukaryota; kingdom Metazoa; phylum Mollusca; class Bivalvia; order Mytilida; family Modiolidae; genus Bathymodiolus; species Bathymodiolus septemdierum. The sequence continues at coordinate 84,066,112 of OY726522.1, forward strand.
TAATGGAATATTGAATATGGCAAATCCGCTGTTTTCCTTATGGAGAGCGCTCTGACGTCCCACGGCTCCAGCAAGTCGAACAAAAAGCCGCCGGACGGCAGAGGAATCTCGGACTAGGTTTGATTGAGTCATAGTTAATTGTACATCTATTTTGACTCTTCGGTTCTTTGGATGTTCTGTAGAATTTGTTGAATAACACATTTAATAGGCGGAAGTGATAGTATAATTCGGTTTGACTCTAGGGCTTTTGTGCGTTTTATTTCTGCGTTCTTACAAAATGACGTCATTTCATCAACTTTAATTTTTTATATGTAATACGTGTTGTCGTTAATCGATTGAACGGGACATTAAATAAATATTTAAGAAACATAATTAGCACTTTCTCTTGATTGATTTGTTGCTTAACAAGAGAATATTTTTTATTCCATTTGATTGATGGATGAGGGCTATAAACTATCAATTCCTGGTTCTTATAAATTAAACTTTTAAGTTTAAAGGTAAATCTTTTATAGGCGTACCAGGAAGTACGAGGTGCTAAAAAACGGTCATGTACATAAACAACCATATGACTTTCATGAAAACAAATTATGCATTGTAAAAATAAATGGTATGTTAAGAAAAGAACGTTTCAACATCGATCGTCAACAATTCCAACAATATCAACAAAACGAACAATCACATACTACGTTTACTCACTAAACACAAAAAAGACCACGCCATATGACGTTGGGACAGGCACAACAATGTGGCAGGGTTAAAGCGGCTAATGGGATCCCAACACTTCCCTCTTGTTCTACGACAATTATAAATATGATATTAAGGGATCTATTCCCGTGCAGATCGAGACGTACTCCGTTCACAAAACGGCCATGAAAAAAAAAACTGATTTTTTGTTGACGGACCTTTTATTAATTTGCAATATTTTAGTAAACAATCTTTATATAAATTGGAAGATATGGATCCTTTCATATACATTGTAATCTAACAAGCATTCGGTTTCTATACATTGTGTTCGTGCCTTTTTTCTACCTCACACCCAACCAATGTGCATTTTAAGATTCAATCTTTACCTTTATTATTTACATTTAACCATAATATCACATTGCCTAGTTTCTAACTCCTCGTAGATTGATATTTACAATACTTTATTTTATGACTTACGTAATTTATCATATCATAACATAACATCAGTAAATATCAAGCGATTCTTTATCGTCATAGTGTTAATCAAAGGTGTAAGGGATCTGTGGCCCATGGGCAGCCGGACTCGGCTACCTTTCTCGGGTGGCGCCAGTATATAACCTACGATAATCTTTAAATTCTCTCTAGTAATATACTTTGTACAGTGAGGTTTAGATTAAATTACAAACATGAATTTTTTTTAGTAGTTTGTCAGCCCTACAAATTAATGAATAATGTTTCAGATTTAATAGTTCACATTTCATCTCCGGCATTAAAAATGACATTTTGTTTCTGGTAGTAAAGCAATTCAGAGCAATTTTAACCTCATGCACTTATATATACAGTATATAGTTATTTTTGTGCACAGTTGTGAGATGTGTTTGTGTAAAGATAGTTGGACAAAACACTGACTTTGGATATTTTATAACTAAATAACATACAGTAAAACTATAGTAAAACTACAGAATTATTTCTGTGTATTTTTTAGCAATCCAACCAAAGCTAAATTTTGTCACAGTATTATCAGAGTATGGCTCACACTTATTTTGATTTTCAACACTCTATTATAACAAATATTACGTCAAACCACTGTGCTCACGACGAACACAAAGTATCTAAACCAACAGGGATAGAGGAATGTCACTTATAATGAAAACACTGGGCATACGAAGGAATTGTGGAGAACTCAGACACTGCTTTACGGTTGTAAAACTTGTTTAAGCAAGAGTTTTCACATAGATTCCACAGGATTACCCAAATCAGAACACTTTGTAGTAATAAATTAATTGCTTGATAAATCATTGCTTAACGTTCAACCAGCGGCATTTCAGCTATATTTAGGACGAGAACACGTTCGTTAAAAAAACTATATAGAAATGATGGTAGGAATGGGATAACCGGCTCAACGTCTTTTGACTGCCACTGAAACAGTATGGACAGTTGTAGAGGCTCTGTTTCGAAATCTGCAAAGAGGTCTCTACTCTCCAAACACGTTATTCACCACGGTTCACTGGCTATTCTTGTAGAACAGTGTTCTTTAGAACGAGACCCCTATGTCGTTGTAAACACTTGTTTATTTTATACTGTCCGAGACCTCCATGTAGTTATTAAACACTTGTTTATTTCAACAACAAATATGGCAAAGAACATTTAGTTTCATGTTTTCAGAAAACTTTAATTTATTGATACTTGTAAAAGAAGAGATTGCCGCGTCATGTCGCGAATTAGATTAATATCTTCTCGGTTTTAACCATAAATATCGATAGTGGATTGGATTCGCTTCACGATTTACATACATTAAGTCAAAGTCTTTAACAATATCATTTGAAAATCAATTTTCAACCCTGTTTATATAGTGAAACGAACATAAATCCACAGTTAGCTGCAAAATATAGTTCATATACCAGAATAGTTGTATTGTAGAGTTACTGACCCTTGAACGGACAACATTGCAAGCATACCTACAACATCTGCTAGTTTAAAATGTTTTAACTAATTCATTTCTACAATTAAAAATATTTTCACGTGAGAAATAAAATGTTATGACGTTAGGTCAGAAGTAAGGTCAACGACATCTGTAAATTAGTTACGTTGAGAGCGGAAGTACATTTCTAGTATATTCCATTAGAAATCTGCAATTCCAGTACATACGTAGTTTTGTACTTTAATTGAAATATTCTCAAATAGAAACAAATAGTATCAGAAAGTCCGTTTCTCTAAGTGAATTACCTTTGTTTTTGGTATTTAATACGCCCTTTATTCACAATTGTATAAAATAGGTTGATATAGGTCTTGATAAACAACCAGGTCTAGATGTAATAATGTTTGTTTGGCAAATATTATTTATTACTCCTGAAATTAATTCGTCACCCCCGCAATTTCCCATATATTGTTTCTTCTTTTTGAAGTTAATTTATCAACCTTATCAAATTTCCCATAGTCGACCAAAAAAGTTTGTTTTTAATTAATGTCACATATTCGATATTACATGAGCCGTTTTGCTACTTTATATATTGTATTTGTTACAATGTCTTTATTGTTGGGTTTCTTGTGTAATAGTTTTAAATCAAACAAGATATTATCTGAATAATACTTTCTTATTCACCAACAACACTCTAAACCCTTTTTTTTTTGTATGCCTCGATTCTATCCATACTCCACACTCAAATGTATGCTCTCAATCGATCAATTCTTACTTGAAATGAATCAAAATGATGAAGGCCCAAAGTTGCGAAACGAATGGTATCACGGAATCCATTTCTTGATTAATTGATTGTTATTTTACATCAAGCGAGTTATATTCAGCCATACTCGTGACAAGAACAAGTTAACAAATCATGTGAAAGGTTGTCATGGTGATGAGTAAGTGGAGTCAATTGATGAGGTTGAAAAATTTTCTTCAAATGGTCCACTAACTATCACTTAAAAAAAACTGTTACTCGTGAGGAGCTGTGGCCATAAAAGGGGTGTGGCAACTCATTTATTCCCACTCATTCGTCAACAACAATCATTAGATGTCTATTAAGGAGTAATAATACACCACAGTGGAGATCATATTTATATGTGTATGTGTTCCATCAGAGGTTCCGTATTTCATCGAGGATAATCTTTTCATCAATATCAACTAAGATATAAAATTATGTTTTTCGTAGTCGGCTTACAACACAATCAGGTTCTTGTTTACATGGTAAAGTTAAAATATAGACTGTGGCGCCAAATGAAACTGAAGAGATATTAGAAATAACGAATATACAACAAACATATGTTTATATTGTTATTTTATAGCTAATAAATAGGAGTGAAATAAAAACGTCGACATGGAATACAGTACACACAATTCGTGGCTGGAAAAATCATCCTCACGTGCCCTCGTAACCAAAAGATTGGAAAGTCAAATAACATTGAAGTCTTCGGGAGCAAGTAAACTAACGAACCATAAACAGTATAGACAAAATCGGCTGAGACCACCCATGCCTGATCGAAGAGAACCTTAGTTTTAATAATAATTACATTATTTAAGGAACTGTAAATTTCAATCATAAACATATCTGATAAATGTGAATACAGATAATCGGATATCATTTTTTATTTTATTTTTATTTTTTACAAGTAAGGAAATTCCGTTACTTATAGGTTTTGTTAAGTGTGAAGGTAAAATAAACAGATTAGATAGTAATATTATAAATAGAAACGGCATTATTTCTTTACAAACTATATTGAGTATATATCTAAATTGACTTTCCCGCCTAGAACCTGTCGGAGAGTTGATCTTCAAATTATATATAAAACTGAATTTAAACACAAATGAAATTTATTAAGCTTACGGTACGAAATCCATATTTGCAGTAAGCTTAAAATTGTGAATACCTCATTTAGCGGTCTGGTTTGACTAATTTGTATTAAAATACAATCTGTAGACGGGCATCGTTCTTAATCAAGCTTTAATCGCTTCTTGATAATGGCCATAGTATAAATGTTCTAAAACCATAGAATTAAAGTCATGTTAAGTTGTTTACCATACTAGATATCACATCTTAGTAATTAAATGATTATTTACATTTGGAAGTGGATTGTTGTAAACGAGGAACCGTTGATAAAGTAAAATATCAATGGAGTCTAAGAAATATACCATTTCGGAAAGTTTTATAAAGTTCACGTATTGTTCGATAGATAACTATATTTACACTAACATCAAAACCAATTTTACGGTGTACATACAAACATTAGGATGACAACAAAACATGTAAACAAGTTAAACTTCACATGTTGACGTGTAAAACTTGGTAAGATGTTAGATGACTGAAATTAGTAAGCATGTATGAAAAACAAAGAGTTCGTTACATGATCTAAGTATCATATGTAATATTTTTATGGTAGATAGCAGGCATGCGTGCATACATTTATATGTATCAGCAAAAAGGGCATTAATATAGAATTTTCTATTTCAGGGCGTCTTGGCGGTTAACTGGCTAAATTCCTTGATCTCGCGCCCCGATACCCCACCTCCAGTATTAAACCGGTCTGTTTGATCTGTCCACGCGTATCTCGCCCATCAAATGTGTTGGTCACGATATGCTGCAAGTGACGATAAAGACCAATGCACTCGAACCTTTCTCTTTTTCTGTTACAAAAAAAAAACGCGACAGTATCGAGTACCCCATTTTATACCCTTTTAATTAGAACATCTTTCTATGAATATATATGGGTATTTTTGACATGAAAAATACTCCTTGTCAAATCTTAAATCTAGTTTTCTCTAAAATTAATTACCAACGAAAGCGGACTAATCTGAGGACCCTAACAACCTGTCTTAGAACCGTTGTTAAGTTTGATAAATCAGTCATTATACATGTATATGTAAACTCTATGTTATAAATCATCTAACGGGCAAACAAATCAGACAAGATTGACAAATGTGTAAGAACCCATTGCTAACTTCGTTCTATTGAAACATTTTAATACTATATTAAATCATGTCAATAAGATGGCTTTATGGTTTATGGTGTCTAACGCCACTTTCAACAATATTTCAGTTATCGTGGCGGTCAGTTTTATCGGTGGAGTACCCGGCGAAAACCACCGACCTGTCGCAAGTCACTGACAAACTTTATCACATAATGTTGTATCGAGTACACCTCGCCTGAAAGGGATTAGAAATCGCAACGTTAGTGGTCATATACACTGATTGCATAGGTGGTTATAAATCCAACTACCATACGATCATGAACACGACGTTCTTCTGTAATGTTAAAGGGGCCTGTGTGGTCTAGTGGTTTAGATCGATGACTTCTTTAACCGTGATCCGCTAACATCACTGACGTGTGGTTCGAGTTCCAATTATCCTCCTAAAGTGTTAAGTATTCAAGACACACACCCATAGTTTGTTAAGAATGTCAGTGCTCCCCCCTCCCCCATAACTCTAGTAGTCAGGATAAAGCTGACAAATGTTTATAAAAGTTATACGACAAGCAACATTAACTGTACTTTTAATGTTAAAAATGCAACCTCAATAAATATCTATTCATTTTCTATCAAACTTTTCATGAATCAAATATTTCAGTTTATTTCAAATATAAATCAAACGAAATTGGTTGATATTTTTCACAAAGTAAGTCATTTAAAAATATTTTAAAGGCATAATATAAAATAATTTACACCCTTTCAGTTCATTTGATCGTATCAAATGCAACGATTTAAATTCTTGCAACAAAAGTTAATCTACATGTACCATTTTCGTTTACCCTGCGGTGTCAACAAATACTAGTTAAATTAATAATCACGTTTTAACTTTTCAAAATCAGATTTAAAAATTTATAAAATATTTTGTTTGATCTTTGACGTTTGACTTTATCTTTGTATTAAAGTCAGATTTTAATTTTGAAGCGTTTATTTATATATTTTTTTAATTTCGTAAATGTTTAAACTTTGACTATTCCAATTTACGGTAGTGTTTGATATACTTGTGGTTCCGTTTCATTCAAGAATATATATTGTATCTTTCTTGTTTATTTAGAACGCCACACTATAGCTGTAATATTGCTAAGGTTGGCGTCAAACGCCAATCAATAATGTTTATCTAGAACTACATGTTTGTGAGTGTATATTTCCTTATGTAAAACTGTCGATGTACAATAGCTTTTCTATTCAGTCTATGAAAAAGCCTACAAACTCAAATGAAAATTTAGTTATTGTTTTTTTTAATTATCATTTATTTGCTTTTGAGACATTTCGTTCTATTTTCTGTATTTGTATACTTTTTTATTTGATTTAATTCTTTATTTATTTAACGAGGATTACTAACAGCCAATGGCTACAAGTCGCTCTTTTCTTTTCTATTTTGTTTTATATTGTATTTATTTATTTATCTATTGTTTTGCGAGGGCGGATACTCTGCGTATGGTTTGTTTACACGTCAGAAAAAAACATATGTCTAATTGAAAGCTACATCTGTATATCAATTTCATATTTTATAACAATTCAATCACAATGACCGATAAATAGCCACCGGTTTGTTTTTGTTGACGTTTACATAAGGGTAGAGTGATTTACTAATTATCGTGTTGCCCTTTGGGTCGTTTACATCAGCTGTAATTACTGGTTAACCTATGACAAGTCTACAGACATCAATTAGTTTAGAAGGCAAACAAAAATGATTCTACATATTATCGTCAATTTCATAATTACACGATAATAGAATGAAGTGATATTGAACAGATAAAGGGGTTGCTTTTATCTTGTATAATTCCGCAGGTGAAAGTAGATTCTCGCTGGATCACGTTCGAGATTACGTTTATTGACAAACCTGTCTGTATTCTGTTTACAATGTAATTTATAATTGTTTTACTAGGAGGAATACTTAATGAAATTTTGGAGCTCTTTTGTTTGTTAGGGGTCATAAAATGATAAAACGTCTCTAACCTATTTACTTTGTATTGAATGGAGTTTATTGTGAGGAGATATCATATAATTGAATTGTATCTAGATAGCCATTGTCATATTTAAAGTCTATCCCAAAATAAATGTTTTGTATAACCTCTCGACAACTAAAAAATATACAAAGTGACGAACTATGTAAAGTTAAGAAATGTGTGTAACATTCTATAAATGACGGGTTTAACCTTTCACACATGTTAAGAACACGGAAAGGTCTTGTCAATACATAGTATACAATTTAAAAAAAAAAATAAGAGTTCTCTGTTTCAGCTTTAATTAAGTCTTTGATAATAGATATAGCTATGCAATAAGTAACGTCGCGCCAATGTTAAGCACTTCGTTTGCAAAACAGGGATTTTTCTATGTCCCCAGGCTCGTCAGCAATTACATCGAATCAAGCTTACTACGTAACTGTAAACGTAAAGCGCCTTTGTGAAATTGACCGTATTATTTTGATGAGATAAAGATTGTATTTGTAGTAAATTAATCCAGATTTCATTCATGGTTTTAACTATTTTCTCTTCTATTGTTGTAAATCAAACGTAACTTAAGTTTTAGCCAGAAATGAAATAAAAATATATATAGAAAAGCTAAATCTGTAAACTTCAGTCCTTTTTAAAATTTAATACTATATACCCTTCACGATTTCAGAATCTATAGTAAACATTTTAAATTGAATTTCCATAAATTAAATCCGGGGTAATCCTATTAATCGAAAGTTCCAATGGGGCAATGTTTTTTTTAAGTGACAACAGTGGATGCATATGTATTGAAGAAATACTACTTGTAATTCGCATAGCTTTGAAATCTGAGTAAGCTACTCATTGCATTATACCTGGGATATCACAGATAATTTCTTGATTCTAAGGAGTCCTCTTATTTATTCATAATGCTAATAACATGCATTGTAGTATTATAATTTTAAGAGCGTTTTTAACGTCGTTTTCAGTTAAGAAAGACAGATCACTAGATGCCTGTGTCATTAGTAGAGGATAAGTACATTTCGTTTATTACAACAGGTTGTATCGAGTACACCTCTCTAAGGACAAGAGTCGAGCTGACCTTTAGATGTAAATCCAACGAAGGAAACATATGTTTGTTCTATTTTGTATTTGGTATTTCATTTATGCGTACTTACAACGATTTAAGAGAACAAAAGCAATACATTTTTTACAAAGCAGAGAGGGAAATATAAATAGAAAACTTCACGTGGAATAAGCTCAAAGTGGTCCCTGTTGACACAGAAAATAATTCCTTTGCTCATTTCAAAACATTTGTTACAAAATTCATTGGTTTCTATAAAACATACTCAAAGGATCTCATCTGTGAAATTACAATATTTAGTTCCAATAGATTTTGGGTTGAACCGGTTCAACTAATTTTTAAAACTCATGCAAACTTAAACGTTTGGCGTTTTCAATATGGATTTGCATCGAGTAACCTTAAGATGTTAATTTAAAGTTTTATTCACGGCTCATCAATATAAAATCAAACCCTTATTGAATTAGAAAATACCTCTATAAACTACAGTAAACAAATGATAAGTTGGGAAGATATAACACTTTATTTTTGATTAGTTATATTTTACGAGAAATGAACAATGAAATGAACAATATAGGATGAATATTTCGGTGCATTTTATGTTCATGTCAACAGCGCCTTCTAATAGCGTGGTACAATAGTGTAGTTTTCCCCTGTAATTTACTAGTCTAGTTAATTAAGGAGATATTGCTTTACGGCCCATTGTAATAAACAGAAACGAGAAATTGGAACGTTATAAACTTGTAGTAAAAGAAATAGCTTATTGATTCCAGATATGAAGTGGAGACATAGTTTTATGATTTCAAGTCTGATAGGTCTAGATATGAAATAGAGAAAGAGTCTGTTGATTTCTTGTAACAGATACATGTACCATACATCCAGGTATAAGATTGATAACTCAGTTTTGTTTATATGCAAATTCAACATGTTAAAAAAGAAACAAAATTAAATAGTTTTTCAATATAATACTTGTAGCTTCAATGTTGGACAAAATTTCTTAAGATGTTTAAATATTACAATCAGATATCTGTGTTTTCCTTTCTTTAAACATATTTATTCATAAATAAACGAATGACATTGAGCAACAGGCAGTTCCTATACAAGGTCTCTCATTTTTACATGTACAAGGCATAAATCGAATCTTATATTTTTTTCTTTATATTTATATTTAATATATTTATATTATATTTAATTACAGTATCTAATATTTTTGCTACTCGAATATTTGCACTTTAAAACCCTTTCCTGTGGATCTCCAAATCATTGTTTTACTACATAATACATTATAGTACTGGCATCATTCATTGTGCACCTTTGAATTGTACATTTCTTTATATCAAAGAAATTTTAATATTCTTATGCATAAATTTGCATGTAGTCACGTGTGTTTACAAACATTGTATATAATTAGGAAAACATGCCAACAGAGGCAGGTATTACGTGGTAATTTTCTTTGAAAACTATCAGATTTAAAATGTCTAACTAGGCATTGACAACAATGTTATTGGGGAGGCTGGTCGTTACGTTCAACGTTGTGTCGTATTTTACCATCTTTTGTCTCATTTCTTTACCACTTAATTAAAAAAATCACGTTGCGTCGAATTAAATGAAAGCCTGATCGATCTAACATTCATATCTGTTCTTTTATTTTTTTTATTTTATCAAAGTTATAAAATTTATAATATACTTCAGGATTATATATGTCATGTATTTAGGATTATGATTGAATATTAACCAGCTTAATGAGGTTAAAAGTCTAGAATGTTTAAGACAACAATGTGTTTAAAATGTCAATTCTGAAACTTCTCAAGACGTTAATGGAGAATGTCAAATCTTCACTGCACAAAGATGTGTACTTTAAAATGCATTGTCACCTTTATCGAAATTCATATCAACAATTTAAAACAGTTTAAACATTTAAAAGTTCACGTGCAGAAGATAGTATCACTAAAAACCAAAGATATATTATTTCATGATGAAACCCATTACGTTGTAAACATATTATGAAAAAAAAATCAAAATGGTTAGGTTAATCTGATAAAGGTGGATAATGAAAAATAGATAAGAATATTTGTTGGTACAAATTAATGTAGAGTCAAATTAGAAGCATCGTATACACGTTTTGGTGATATTAGATAGGACTGTCGCAAGCGAGTGTAATTTGAAATCTTTTGTCATTATCTTTGAAAGTTGTGTCTATACACCCATCTTAAACAAATAAGTCCAACGTGATGTCGTGATAGTCGACTTTGGCCCGTTTTTTTGTCGCCCGTCTTCATTCCAATAACTTTGCCATCCGTAAACACGACGTTCGTTTTTGCTATTCAATGGTAAATTACTTAAAACGAAATATGAAGACATGGAATCGTAGAGTTAATAAGAGTGAAAATTTATGCAAATGAAAAAAGATATATATATGTTTTTTTTTTTAGAATCCAGTCCTCTTAGTTTCTGCTTGATACAATTCTAACATTTTTATTAAATAAGTTAAAATTAACACATGGATAGAACAACTACTATTCACATTATTTCTGTGTCACTTTTTTTCTTTAAAGATCAAATTAGCCATTACTGATTGAACCGTAGACCATGTTCATAACTCGACGTCATATTTGCCTACTGCAGGAGACAGAAGTCTTCCAGCCGTTAGCTATTTACAAAAACTTAACAAATCAAGTTATGTTTCTTCTTGATTTGATAATAAATATAAGCTAGTTTACATCAAAACTATTTGATTTGTTTACAATACTGACGGAGAAATGTACATATGCCTGAATTAGCCAAGGAAACATACATTGTAGTTAGCTAAATGAATTAGACATTAGTTTTAGAAATTGATTGTTGAATATAAAAACAACGAGTTGTTATTTAAAGGACGAATCCCATTCTTATCATATATATATATATATGTATATATACGTCTGAAAATTAAACCAAACAGTGTTAGAATTAGATTTTAGAGCTGTCAAATTTTTGTTCTTCCCTCGACGGGATTTGAACCCACACCATTGATACACTGCAGCACCATTCGCTTAGCCTTACGTCCATCGCCCTATATATATCAGGGGCGGATCCAGGGGGGGAGCACCGCACCCCGTGTGCGCCCCCCCCCCCTAAAATTGGAAAAAATATGATTTTTTGGCGTAAAATCGTGATTTTTCACACGAAATACCCCAACAATTTTCGTGCCTCCCTCCTCTCGGCGCAATTTTTTTAAGTGTGTCCCCCTAACTTGAAATCCTGGATCCGCCCCTGTATATGAGCATGCCTTGGACAAGTAATAGTGAAAAAAATGAGATTAGTTATCAATTTAAGTCTTTCAGCCAACTCTACATTTTTTTGTGTGATCAAAGTCATTACATTTTCTAGTTTGACTCCATTTTTTGAAATCGATCATATACTGTTGTAGTTAAAATTCCCAAACATGCTCTCAGTTTTATATAAGTACTAACCTATATCAGCTTGAATACTCCGCACAGTGTTTCCCATTAGACTACCTTTTGCTATTTGGTTGTTTTTGAACCGTTCGTACAAATCTAACATGTATTTTGGGGCTTCGTCTTCAATTTTGTCAGGGTGCGGCAATATCTTACTCCTATACTTTGGTGAGTCCTTAAATCCCAGTAACGTGCGTACAGTTTCATGCATTACCACGTTCTTATTTCCTTTCACAACGATTGGTTTCTCTCGAGAACAATAATTTAATTTAATAAATAAAATTAAAATTATTGATGAGAAAGTTAAAATCTTCATCTTGTGGTTGATGTTCTGCTGTAGTACGTTTGTTTATAATGTATTTATAAATCCCAAAAAAATAATTTGGCGTTTATATATAAATATAGATATATATATGAACTATGTCATCTTTATGTGATAAATACACTGCAAATTTATTACACTATTTGTTTCATAAAAATGCCATAATTTCCACAATGATATTCCTTAGGTTAAATACATGTATTGTACACATTAATTATCACAATATAATTATCAATTATAAAATCATACACGTACATTTCCAAATATGAGTGTTACAACTTGAGAACAATTTTCACATATACAAATACTTATATGTGCAGAAAATATAATATTTTGCAAACGTGAACTGTAATAAATAAACTCGTTGGGCATTATAGATTGGGCGTACAAAAATCACCACGTGAAATATGAATTGTCAATAATTGTAAAACGTAGCCACGCCTACCAATCGAGTTTGCGCACAGGTATTACACGCCTGTCAGATGTTCATTCATACAATCAAAAAAAGGTAAACATGTAATTTGTTTTTCTTATCGCTGCTCTCGTTCGTTGATGGATTTTGAAGTTATGTTAAAGATTTAACACATTTAAATTTTGATAAAAGTTGAAATCTAGACCAGATTGAAAGTCGTTTAAATCTCTCAGATACAACAAGAATTTCTAATTTGTTAATTGTTAAGAGATGCGAATTCTCAATATTTAAGTTCGGGAGATTAAGGAGCGTGTAACTTCTTTTCAGGTAGTAGTTTGTATGGCAAAGCTATTATTATACGTGTCTAATTTTCGTTATATATGACCGTTAGAATAACCGTTCTATTCAAAAAAATCTTTTAAAAATCCTTTAAGTCGAGACATTTGATGCCAACGGGAGAATTCTTTGTGGAATATATTTAATTTGTTTACAAACCATGCACTTTTTTAAATTTCAGTTGTTAATAATAATATAAGTGTGTATAGTATCAAAACACAAAATAAAAACAACTGCTCTAATTTATTTTCAAATAAATTCATAAATTATAAAATAGTCAGACACAAGTTTTAAATGCGTTGTCACATTGTTGTGTAACTCACCAGTAACATCTGAACATTAAAAGTATGGAAAAATAAAACAAGAATACCATTACATAATAATAATAAAAATTAGATTTCCACCTTGCGATTTTCGTCCCCTCGGACGCCTTTTTAAATATTGAGTGCGGAACAAGTCGTCAATAGCCAATTAAAAGTCCCCTTTCATTGTACTTTGAAAGGCGATGGCTCCTGTCGTCTGCGGAACGGTAGGTTTACAGATTTGTAAACTGTTTACCCATTTATACGTAAGAAACCTAATCTTAAGTTTATAGTATCTTATTGTCGAAGTGGGGAAAGGAAATACCGCTAATCGACCATACGGACGCCATTATAATGTACAATTCACACCCCATGTAACTAGCTTTATATTAATATTACAGTAAAAGGGGGCGTTAAATATATCTTATCCTTATATCTGCTCTTTGGTTAATTGCGATTTAAAGGTTACGAAAATGTATTGCAACTTAAACAGTCTTAAATTAATCTTCAAACAGTTGTATTTGTTTTAAAAGACCTCAATTCGGAAAACATCAAAAACGTATGTTTTGTTAAGTGGTTTTCTCAAATTTCTTGTAATTTGTTTTTTTGATTACAGGTACATCTTGTTTTTCTTTGTATTAACGCATATTTTGTTGCAAGCATTCATTTTTGGGGGTTCATTTTAAGTCATAAATATGGAATATTTTATTTTAATACGTGAAAACCTAAATGAATAGTTTTAGGAATTTAAACAATATTTCAGATTCATTGTCGGTTTCAAACATTAATCGGATTATTTGATTGTATTTGATATTTATTTATTTTTACACAAGGGTTTGTTATAATTATAGTCCAATATATTACGGTAAAGTACGGTACCTTAATTTTTAAATACAAACAAAACTATTATGGTCTGCGCTGAATGGTCTATAATTCACATAAAAAACTTGTGCTTCCAAAGATTTTTGTTCGGCATAGAATAGCGAAATATTTCATATTCTTTAAAAGTATTTTGTTCCCTATCAATAAAAAACAGAACAAAATCCGGCAGACATGAAACCTTTAACGAAATTAGTGTTTAACGCCAACTGATCACTAATGTTTCAGTTTCATATCATTGCGAGAACCATTCTAATGAAAGGATGGTGTCTGTTTTGTACCACAGACTTAGTTTTTATAGTTGCTAGTTCGCAGAAAAACAGTACACAGGTGAACATGTAGCTCCGCTAGGCTGATACATTATCCCGACTCGGAGACAATCAGTCTTGGTTGTTATTCATTAGTGCTGTGTTCTAAGCAAAGAAGCAATAAATACCAATTTCATAGAATTGATTTGAACCGACCAGGATCGAATCCACGAGACGAACACGCTAGTCATTACGCTATCGAGCCGGGTAGTCACTAAGCAACGTTAAACAAAAACAACCAATCAACGATTTGAAATATTCCATTAGCGTTTAAAACATATTTTATTGAGATAAAAGTGAAATGGATTGGGAAGAAGCTATCAAAAAAGGAAAGCTTGAAGATACCAAGTGGGTAATCAGCAGCAGTAAATCGCAGGATTGACAATACAATGACAAAAAGGACAAACAATGATCTACAAAACACTACACAGAAAACAACTTTTGAAGCCCAGTTTACAATGAATAAATAACAATTAAGCATGCAAATCATTACATTGTACATGTGTTCATACAATTGTAGTGAGAGAGCGAGAGCGAGAGCGAGAGAGAGAGAGAGAGAGAGAGAGAGAGAGGGAGGAGGGGGTGGGAGAGAAAGGCCATGTCCTATTAAATAAATTAAATATGATATTGCATATAGTTTTGCATTTTGTATATGCCACGTTAGACAATTATAAGCTTGATCTTGATCCATATTTACTAGATATTAATAAAACTTAAGTAGAATTGTTTTAATTCTTTAAAGAAGAAAAAGAAAACATGTATATTTAAAATTTAAATATTCTAACGGAAAATTAATAATCAGCATGTTTCCTTTTGGGAAAATTAAATGACACAACAAGTACCTTTTCTTGAGGAAATTTGCGAGAAATTTTGTCTGTTGGCCTAGGTGGTTTAGCAATTTTTTTTCCGGAAAATATCTAATAAAAAAGATATGACCGGAACAACTTTGAGAGGCGAATATAAGAAATTATGTAACCATAGGAACAGGTCTGGCTTTAGGAAATGCCGGGCCCCATAAAAAATATAATCATTGCTGTTCTCTGTAAAACCTGCAGTATGTTGTTGTGTGTACTTGAAACGATTTAGAAGATTATTTTGAAGAACTAAACGCCTTACCTCTTGGTACTATCACAGAAAAGATACAAAACATACTTCATACCTTTATTCAAATTTTTGTTTTACTATATGCTGATGATACCGTTATTTTTTCTGAATCTTTAGAGGGTATGCAAAAAGCCTTAGATATTTTTCAAGAATATTGTACTTTATGGAAATTATCAGTAAACTCATCAAAAACTAAAGTAATTGTTTTTAATAAAAGAAAAGATAGGCAAAATTATATTGTCAAACTAAATGGCGCAGAGTTAGAAATTGTTGATTCTCTCGCATGCCTTGGTATAGTTTTTTTTTAAATATAACGGAAATTTTTTTGATGCTAGAAAGAAATTAGTAGAACAGTCACAAAAGTCATTGTTCGCTATTTACAAGAAAATACGAAACTGAAATATACCGATCGATGTTCAGCTGAAATTGTTCGACTCTTTAGTTGATCCTATACTACTTTATGGATCTGAGGTTTGGGGTTATGAGAATCTTAAGATTTTAGAACGAGTACACCTGCAATTCTGCAAACGGATTCTGAATCTAAGATTGTCTACTCCAAACTTTATGGTCTATGGAGAGTTAGGCCGCCACCCTTTGAATATAAGAGTGCAGCTGATAATGATTTCCTTCTGGTGTAAGCTTATACAGAATGAGAACAAGCTTAGTGGTATTCTTTATAAATTAATATTTAATCTACAAACGAACGATGGTTATGATTTCAGATGGATTTCTCATATAAGATCTGTATTTGACAGAACAGGTCTCGGATATATATTTACAAACCAAATTCATGTTAAATTTTGTAACCTGAAGCCCTTATTATTTGAGTGTCTTCGATATCAATTTATTCAGGTATGATTTTCCGATATTGAAAACTCGTCTTGAGGTCAATTCTATGCGACATTCAAAACAGAATTTTGCTATGAAAACTATTTGTCTAGATTATTTGAGTTTGGAAGAAAGCAGATATCAAAATTAAGGACATCTAATTGTAAGATGCCAATAGAAACGGGAAGGTGGCAGAACACTTCTAGAGAGGACAGAATTTGTCATTTGTGTAGAGAAGGAGTTGGTGATGAATATCACTACCTCTTCCTCTGTAAAAATGAAGCTGTTTTTGAATTAAGACAACAAATATATACCAAGGTATTATCATCTAACTCCTAATAGTAATATAAACAAAATGGGTGGCATGTTGTCACTGTGTAATGTAAAACTGTTAAGTAATATAGCTGTTTTTGTGAACAAACTGAATAAGTTATTCTAATTTCAATGTTCGTATTATGCTCTTTTGCCTGTCTACTTACTCATTCTGTTATTTGTATTTGTAAATATGTTGATGTATGACCTCATGTAGCACATGTTTGTGTCTAGCTAGTGTACCAATAAAATCTTGAACAGCCAAGTGTAGATAACTCCAGCGCGGGGCCACTTAAGGGGGTACCACACACTACAGGGAGATAACTCTTTAAAATCAGTTGAACGTTTTGATCATATGATGTTTGTATGCAGACTTCAAGCATCTCGGTGATCAAGACCATAGAGAGAAAAGCTGCTATGTGGCTAGTGAATTTATAGCTCTGAGTCTGTTGTTTGGAATTTGTTAAAATTTTGATATTTATTACTGTGGATATATTCAAACACACTGCCAAAAAAATTAAACGAGCAGATCAAATTTTACCTGAAGTGTATGGTACCACCTTAAGTGCGAGGTCCAACTGGGAGCAATTGGTCGAATTAGCTTAAGAGTGGCCCTGTACAGGAGGTACAAAATTATCCGGACACTGTTCAATGTTAACATAAAACAATGTAAGATTATATATATACGATAGTATTCTTTACATAGCTTATAGCACAATTAAATATTTCCTCATTACTTGGTTGTGTTAACATATAGTGACCGTTCAAAGAAATTTCTACATCAATTATTGAAATAAAGGGAGTTAAACAAACAATGTTTTCTTTCTAATATTCCTACAAGTATAACCTTCCTGATTCACTAGACAATAAACTGTATAGTATTTAACAAGGAAGGGGTTTATATTCGTCATCTGTGATTGTGGTCTTTTTCTTTCTAATATTCCTACAAGTATAACCTTCCTGATTCACTAGACAATAAACTGTATAGTATTTAACAAGGAAGGGGTTTATATTCGTCATCTGTGATTGTGGTCTTTTTCTTTCTAATATTCCTACAAGTATAACCTTCCTGATTCACTAGACAATAAACTGTATAGTATTTAACAAGGAGGGGGTTTATATTCGTCATCTGTGATTGTGGTCTTTTTCTTTCCCGTGACATTCTTACTTACCTTGTTGAATGATAATTTCCAATAATTCTTCATGATTTTATTTTTTCTGAGACCAGTGATCTTCAATTTTTTTTCTATCTATGAAAGATGACTGTGGACCCCCTTCTCCTCTTCAGCAAAATAAAACAAGAGAACAGTCAATCATTCATGAAACAGCTTGCAAGCAAAATGTCTTAAAAGATAGACTTAGTAGCGACTTTTATTTAATCAGTCATAATGCTTATGTTACTTGAAAATATGCATCCTTCTTTGCAATTACAAATTTTATCTTTAGGGGGGGTTCAAAATAATAAATGAGAATGATAAAAAAAAGTAACATTCTTCCTGTAAGTGTGATTATCAGATGTCCCGAATAAGACAAATTTTAACATCAGATTAAATAAAATCAAAAGGATATGTTCCTCTCAACATTTGTCGATGTTTGATCAGTACATGTTCGGTTTTATATCCTCCTTGTCGACATAGAATCGCCATGTGGAGACGTTTGGACAATAAAAACTAGCTTAGACCCGCCACTTTTTATTGAAATGCCTATTCCAAACCAGGAAAGTGAGCGGTCATGTATGCGTGTGTTAAGGGTATCATTTGTCCTCTTTCTACGATTTTTCTATTAGATTTTGGAATTGTTGTGCCAGTATGATATTTTAGTTACCTATATCATTGTATAGCCCAGAGTCTGATGTCGTTGATCAGTGATTATGGTATTTTTCTGTATATTAACCACTGAATCACCAATCTCGAAGGTACAGTCACAGCAACAAGCCTTACACGAACGTGCTGATTGTAGTTTTGCATTTCGTCAACATATAGTAACGTGCTGATTGTAAAATCTTTCCAATTGAAATGCCACTATTAAGAGAGTAATGTCTATTACTAAGTCGGACACAGTTTTTCAAATTAGAATACAATGAACATGCTGTTTATAGTTCTTATAATATTCCTATTTATTACAGCTGCTACTATCTGTTTTCCATAAGAAAGAATGGTTTAGCGAATAAAATACCTATACCAAGCCAGGAAAGTGAGCGTTCTTGTATTTGTGTGCTTAAGGTATCGAGTTTGCCTCTCTGTTTTTGCAATTAGATTTGGGAATTGTTCCGACAGTGTGGTATTTTATTATTTTTCAGTTTATTGCAGAAATCAAACGTACATTGAACAGTTGTGAAAGATACGATGTGACTAGTAGTGACAGATATTGCAATCAAGTATTACAACAGTAAGACAAGCTTAAGATACCTAAGGGATAACCAGAAACCGTAAATCAAAGAAAGACAGACAAAGCAATGGCCAAGAGAAAAAGGACAAACAATGATCTACAAAACACTACACAGAAAACTAAAGATTGAGCAACACGAATCCCACTAAAACCAGTGGTGAACTCAGGCGCTCATTCATGTAAACATGTTTTTTTCTATATAGACAAGTACACTGATATTTTGATATTTGCATTAAAAACAAGTAAAATGCTAAAACAAATCGTAAAATAAAATCAGTAACTAGGTGTCAATGTAACCAGGGTTCATCAACTTCACCAGAAGTCAACAATCAACTAAAGTAAAATTCGATCCTAATTATCTTTAGTATTTTGTCACAGGAATTAAAGTGATTATCAAAAAAAACAACACGAACATTTTAGGGGGATTTTTGATGGATATAGATGTACGAAGATTCTGTATAAATAGATAAAATCATAATCTATCTGAAATTTTATCACGGCATTATCAATAGAGCCAATGAAGAACGTCATATTAGAATACTGTTGTTTTTGTCTTTGCTTTGTTTTGTTTTTTCTTGGGATGGAATTGGTGGTGGCTGGAAAGAGTGTAGTCAGATCTAATTAAAAGTTAAATTGTTTAGCATTACGCTGATGAATATACAAACTAGCAATGAAATTTCAAATAATAGAAGTAACGCTAATCTCCATGTCAAATTACATACATTAACCGTTTGTCTACATTAACCGTTTTTCTAACTAGAATGCTGGCTATATTGGAAATTGGCCTCGTTCTTTCGTTTGCTAGTTAAACGCCATGTTCGTGCCACCTGCCTAAACTATTCGATTATCAACTGTGAAACATAACGTCTTTAAATATACATCTATTACTATAAATAAAATGTATCATTGTATTAAATTTCTAATATTTACCTGTATACAAGTGTTAATATATTAATTTAAACGTAATGGTATGTTTTGTAAAACTGGACTAGAGTTTGAATCATTCACACTGCTTCTCTTTTTTTATACAAAAAGAATCATTACATGGCATTAAATAAAATGTTACGTACAAATTAAATCCTGGTAAAATCATGATAGGGTAAATAACGTCAATAAAAGGGACACTGTATACAGTTATGTCTCATTATTAGAATACCATTACTCCTTAAGTATCAAATACTTTAAATGGTACGCTAATAGAAGGTAAAAGAACGGAAAATGTATCGAAACCACCGACTGATTCTTACATAAACACCTGGTTTGTTCAGAAGAACTTTTACCCTAGATATCAAAATAAACGCAACACAAAAAGTACAACTCATGGTCTTAGTCTATTATTTTATCAAGTAATAAAACAGATATATAGTATGACAATTTATCTTAATCATCATCTACCTCCCAAAGCCTTTAACAAGATTTACAAAGTGACACCCATTTGTATGGAGATTACATAGATTGTTGTTACACAAAGCCCTGCGTAATACATAGAACAAACTCTCTCCACTCTTGAAATCCTTGCCACCTATAAAACTGTTCTATTGATAATAGGAATACTACATCACCAATCTCAAAGTAATCCACATCGTTGGTGTAATGGTCAGCGTGCTCGCTTCGAGTGCGGTAGATCCTTGGTTCGAGCCCCGATCGAGTCAAACCAAAGATTATAAAATTGGTATTTGTTGCTTCTCCGCTAAGCACACAACGTTAAGAAGAAAGAACAAAGCTGGTTGACTCGAAATCAGGATAATGTGTCCGAGTGAGGCGACATGTCTATCCGCGGACTATTGTTTCAGTGAGCTAGCACTATTAAAACCCTACTAAGCATGTTGGTCTAGTATACAGCGGACCTAATCATCATCTCATTGGAAATTAACTTGTTCTCGCCATGATATAGCTGAAAAATTGCTGAGTTGGCGTTAAGCAACAATCACTCACTCATTCATGGTTTGTTCAGAAGAACCTTTACCCTAGATATGAAAATAAACCGGGCGCAGCACTAAAAGTACAACTCATCGTCTTAGTCTATTATTTTATCAAGTAATAAAACATATATAGTATGACAATTTATCTTAATCATCATCTACCTCCCAAAACCTTTAGCAAGATTTACAAAGTGACACCCATTTGTAAGCAGATTATATTTATTGTTGTTACACAAAGCCCTGCGTAATACATACAACATATACACAAACTCTCCCCACTCTGGAAATCCTTGCTACCTATATGGTACACCCTTTGTGGAGTTAGTTCTGTACTAGCACGTCTATTATTTAATCAAGATAAGCAATGTCCAACACATATTGTGTTTTGTTATTTTATCTTAAGTTTAACCTTTTCAAGACCTTATATTTTCTGAAACGTACATGATTCCTCTATGTTCTGTGAAAATATCAGGGGATGTTTAAAGTCTTGCAGTGAAATGCCAGGCTATGGAAAACAGCTACTCTAAAAATAGCTCCGTCATCCCCGGGAAATTCAATATTTATAGGTCATGCATCAAATCCTCCATAGAGGTATTAAAATACAACTAAATTCATCACATTGGGGCTCAAAATAATCCTTATATATTTAACTTCAATTATCAATTTTAATTATTCCATTCCATTCAGTATTTTTGACAATACAACAAAGCGAAAGGAACTATTTTCTTTAAAAGGGACTACTTTTGTATATGTTCAAAGCTCTGATTGGTGAGTTAGTGGTTTGACACCTTTTGGTTTGTTTGTCTTCGTCTTGTGTCTTGTGTATGGTGGTGTTCAACACATATTGTGTTGTGTTTTTGGTTTGTTTTTCTTCGTCTTTTGTAGGTGTTGCCAGTTTCGCTGGATTGTCCTTTTTTGATTGCCCCTTCGGTATTCTCTAACGTTTATTTATTATACAGTATGACAATTTATCTAAATCATCATCTACCTCCCAAAACCTTTAATAAGATTTACAAAGTGACACCCATTTGTAAGCAGATTATATTTATTTTTGCTACATAAATCTCTGCGTAATACATACAACATATACTCAAAGTCTCTCCACTCTGGAAATCCTTGCCACCTATAAAACTGTTCTATTGATAATAAAGATACTATGTTATTACATTTCTTAAATTTATGCATGTAAAGCAACCCTCAATGTCAATGGTTTTTTTTGCTAGAACGACACAGACATGCAATTTCATGATTGGTATTCAATGTCTAAGGCATACAACATTTAGAGGCTGGTAACATAATATTAAAAAACCTTCTATCATAAGAATTAGTAGGTTTTTTTTCAGTTGCACATTTACTTCTTTACGTCTAGTGAACTATGTCCAAAATTTCTCATTTTTTATCAAGTGTGTTGTTTCATTTGTTGAAGTCGGTCAGTATATGGTAGAAGTAGAATTGTATGATCGAACAATACTTCTAAAATACCTTCTGTATCACTGCTTGATCACCGAGTTTTTAGAACAAAACACATTCATTATCACACATTGACCGATGAGTAAAGTAAAATACCTTCTTTTATCACACATTGACTACTGAGTAGAACAAAATACATTCTTTATCGCACCTTGACCACTGAGTAGAACAAAATACCTTCTTTATCACACCTTGACCACCGAGTAGAACAAAATACATATTCGTTTATCACACAGTGAGCGCTGAGTAAAACAAAATTCCTTCATTATCACACCTTGACCACTGAGTAGAACAAAATACCTTCTTTATCACACCTTGACCACTGAGTAGAACAACATACCTTCTTTATCACACCTTGACCACCGAGTAGAACAAAATACATACCCGTGTATCACACAGTGAGCGCTGAGTAAAACAAAATACCTTTTTATCACACCTTGACCACTGAAAAGAACAAAATACCTTCTTTATCACACCTTAATTTAAACAATATTTATTTAGAAAATAATCAGAATGTACAGTACATCAAACATAGTAAATACAGACAGGATTCAGAAACAAGCAATTATTGCTTTTATAAATCTGTCTCCTAAAATAAACATACATAGCATAATCATGACTATTATATCATGCTCTTTATAGAATATATCTATAACTATTAATATATTTATATAATAATATTGCTGGTACATTGTAATTTATAACAAGACATCCTTCCGAGTCACTGAGTCCACACAACGCGACATGAACGTATTGCGCTATATGGACAGAGGAACCCTGGCCAGGGAAGATAATAATTTGATAGAGTAGAATAAAATTATGTGATATACTAATAATGTATACTAATGAGGGAAAAGTGATAACTTATAATAAATTTTGAGGCGAGATATACGTCACTAAAGTATGGTAAGCCATATGATCATGGTGTAAACCTTTTACTTTTGATAATGTATTTCTGTATCGAAACGAAAATTAACGTATTCTGTTCGTCCGTCAATTCATTTGTTCCAAAAAGGAGTAAGTTTATGGTAATATTTACAGGGATGTTTGAGATAGATAATATCAATTCCTGCCTAATGTCAGCAAATCTAGAACAGTGTAGAATATAATGAGAAGTTGTTTCCACACACACACACATACCTCCCACACCCCCCATAGACAATTAGGAGAGTCAACTAAATTTCGTAAAAAAGGTGTTCGCTTAGGGAGCTGCTGTTTATTCGGAGACGCGCATGTAATATTTGTCCAATTCGTGAGCCTATGTAGTAGTAAGTAGGAACTTTGACATTTTGATTTATCACACCTTTACCACCGAGTAGAACAAAATACATACCCGTTTATCACACAGTGAGCGCTGAGTAGAACAAAATACCTTCTTTATCACACATATACCGCTGAGTAGAACAAAATACCTTCTTTATCACACATAATATACCACTGAGTAGAACAAAATACCTTCTTTATCACACCTTGACCACCGAGTAGAACAAAATACATACTCGTTTATCACACAGTGAGCGCTGAGTAGAACAAAATACCTTCTTTATCACACATATACCACTGAGTAAAACAAAATACCTTCTTTATCACACATATACCGCTGAGTAGAACAAAATACCTTCTTTATCACACCTTGACCACCGAGTAGAACAAAATACATACTCGTTTATCTCACAGTGAGCGCTGAGTAGAACAAAATACCTTCTTTATCAAACCTTGACCACCGAGTAGAACAAAATACCTTCTTTATCACACCTTGACCACCGAGTAGAACAAAATACATACTCGTTTATCTCACAGTGAGCGCTGAGTAGAACAAAGTACCTTCTCTATCACACATATACCACTGAGTAAAACAAAATACCTTCTTTATCACAACTTGGCCACCGAGTAGAACAAAATACCTTCTGTATCACACCTTGACCACCGAGTAGAACAAAATACATACTCGTTTATCTCACAGTGAGCGCTGAGTAGAGCAAATTACCTTCTCTATCACACATATACCACTGAGTAAAACAAAATACCTTCTTTTTCACACCTTGGCCACCAAGTAGAACAAAATACCTTCTTTAACACACATATACCGCTGAGTAGAACAAAATACCTTCTTTATCACACCTTGACCACTGAGTAGAACAAAATACCTTCTTTATCACACCTTGACCACCGAATAGAACAAAATGCATACTCGTTTATCTCACAGTAAGCGCTGAGTAGAACAAAATACCTTCTTTATCACACATATACCACACAGTAAAACAAAATACCTTCTTTATCACACCTTGACCACCAAATAGAACAAAATACCTTCTTAACACACATATACCACTGAGTAGAACAAAATACCTTATTTATCACACCTTGACCACTGAGTAGAACAACATACTTTCTTTATCACACCTTGACCACTGAATAGAACAAAATACATTCTTTATCACACATATATCACTGAGTAGAACAAAATACCTTCTTTATCACACCTTCACCACTGAGTAGAACAACATACCTTCTTTATCACACCTTCACCACTGAGTAGAACAAAATACATTCTTTATCACACCTTGACCACTGAATAGAACAAAATACATTCTTTATCACACATATATCACTGAGTAGAACAAAATACCTTCTTTATCACACCTTCACCACTGAGTAGAACAACATACCTTCTTTATCACACCTTGACCACTGAGTAGAACAAAATACCTTCATTATCACACCTTGACCGCCGAGTAGAACAAAATACCTTCTTTATCACACCTTGACCACTGAGTAGAACAAAATATTTTCTTTATCACACCTTGACCACTGGGTAGAACAAAATACCTTCTTTATCATACATTAACCACTGAGTAGAACACTTGTGTTCCCCATTTTTTTTTATATCAAACTATCAATCTCTTGAAAATAATTTTCTTCTAGATATTTTAAGAGGCTTAAAGATGAAACTTTTTTCATATTCCCCTGTTTTCTTTACAAAATCAAACCAAACCAAAAAACAGAAAAAGCCCACCCTTCAACTTTTAAGGTCGTTATTTTTCAATTTTGTTCAATGCCTTTAATCAGTTAACTGTCAACTTTACTTAGAACTAAGGGTAAGGAGAACAAATTAAAGTTAAATGTGTTTGTTTTTCCTTTTAAATCATTCTAGATCATATTTGTTTAACAATAAATAACTGACGTTTTGTTGACAAAGTTTGAATACACAAAGAAGAATCATTTTGACTTTCTATTATAATTAGGTTAGGAGATTGTATTCTGTCAATAATTAAATTTATATGAACCTGCCTTTAAGGGTCCTTTCAAAACTATTGAGGACACAATATGCATATTTTGTTACACAAGATATAGCCTGGCTCCACCCAGAAATCGTGGAGTATTTATACAAGGCCCAAAGTACCATATCTCGTTAGCATTATGACACTGTGTAATCATTTGAGAAGATCAACACATTTGCTATGTTATTAGATCTTTCCCCGTATTATTGTAAAATTAGCTTTAAACATTTAAGTCCATAGCATTGATATTAATCTATTGTATTAACGTCTTGTACGGCTTTGAGATAACTGGGACTCTAGGAGTAAAGGGAGGAGCTATCATGCATAGGTTGGCTACAATGTTATTCTGTATTATTTTTTTCTTCTTCAAAATATAATTGAGGAATGAATTGTTAGTTCATAAACATTTTTCTAAAGATTACACTAGACTCACAATACCGCCGCCGCAATCGTAATGTACTTGCTAGTCATAGATACCTATGTTATCACCACTTAAGACATCAGTTCGATTCCGGTAGATGGCGAGAAGATATCGAAACAAACATGTGATCAAGTCAGTGACTTGCGACAGGTGGCAGTTCTCACCGGATAATTCAATACGGTATACTAGTACTCCACCGATATTGACTTCCACGATATCACTGAATATGTAATCCGACAAGGAAAATGTTTTCGCAAATGACGTCAACATTATTCTTAAATACATCATTACAAAATACTTCTAAGCACAATGTTCTGACCACACGATAGGAAGATGCTCCTTAATCTACACAAATGTAGTATATAATGGCACACCAATGTACTGCTACATACTGACACATGACGCTACTTAATACTGGCACATAAATCTCCTGCGTACTGACACAAATGCACTACATACTGACACACCAATGTACTACATACTGACACACCAATGTACTACATACTGGTACACCAATGCACTACATACTGATACACCAATGTACTATATAATGGTACACCAATGTACTACATACATGTACTTAAACACCAATTACTACATACTGGTACAACCATGTATTACACACTGGCACACCAATGTACTACATACTGACACACCAATGTACTACATACTGACACATCAATGTACTACATACTGACACACCATTGTACTACATACTGATACACCAATGTACTGTATACTGACACACCAATGTACTACATACGGACACATCAATGTACTACATACTGACACACCAATGTACTACATACCGGTACAACCATGTACTACACACTGGAACACCAATGTACTACATACTGACACACCAATTACTATATACTGACATACCAATGCACTACATACTGACACACCAATGTACTACATACTGGTACAACCATGTACTACACACTGGCACACAAAGGTACAGCATATTGACACACTCATGTACTACATATTGACACACCAATGTACTAAATACTGGCACACCAATGTACTGCTACATACTGACAGACGACGGTACTTAATACAGGGACAGCAATTTCCTGCGTACCGACAAAAATGCACTACATACTGACACACCAATGTACTATATACTGATACACCAATGTACTACATACGGAAACACCAATTACTACAAACTGATACACCAACGTACTACATACGGACACACCAATTACTACATACTGGTACAACCATGTACAACACACTGGCACACCCATGTACTACATTCTGGTACACAAATTACTACATATTGTCACAACTATGTACTACATACTGGCACACAAAAGTACTGCATACTGACACACTCATGTACTACATACTGACACACCAATGTACTACATACTGACACACCAATGTACTACATACTGACACACCAATGTACTACATACTGACACACCAATGTACTGCATACTGACACACCAATGTACTAGATACTGGCACACCAATGTACTACATACTGATACACCAATGTACTACATACTGATACACCAGTGTACTACATACTGGCACACCAATGTACTACATATTGATACACTAATGTACTACATACTGACACACTAATGTACTGCATACTGACACACCAATGTACTACATACTGTTAGATCAGTGTACTACATACTGACACACCAATGTACTACATACTGATACACCAGTGTTCTACATACTGACACACCAATGTACTAGATACTGACACACCAATGTACTACATACTGGTACACCAATGCACTACATACTGATACACCAATGTACTATATACTGGTACACCAATGTACTACATACATGTATGTACACACCAATTACTACATACTGGTACAACCATGTACTACACACTGGCACACCAATGTACTACATACTGGCACACCAATGTACTACATACTGATACACAAATGTACTGCATATTGGCACACCAATGTACTACATACTCACACACCAAAGTACTACATACTGACACATCAATGTACTATATACTGACACACCAATGTACTGCATACCGGTACAACCATGTACTACACACTGGCACACCAATGTACTACATACTGACACCAATTACTACATACTGACATACCAATGCACTACATACTGACACACCAATGTACTGTATACTGGCACACAAATTACTACATATTGTCACAAATATGTACTACATACTGGCACACAAAAGTACTGCATACTGACACACTCATGTACTACATACTGACACACCAATGTATTAGATACTGACACACCAATGTACTACATACTGACACACCAATGTACTACATACTGACACACCAATGTACTACATACTGACACACCAATGTACTACATACTGACACACCAATGTACTACATACTGACACACCAATGTACTACATACTGACACACCAATGTTAAAGCATGAAAAAAGATACCAAAGACGTGGCATATCGATGGAGGATACTACTAAATGCATAGCGGACACATCATTATATTAATAAAAATGCAGATATCCAATTTAGTGCGCACGACGAGTTAGTACATTCATTTCCGGAGCACCTCCGATTTTTTGTGGGGTCAGTGTTGCTCAATCTTTAGTTTTCTGTGTAGTGTTTTGTAGATGACACTTTGTCTTCTTGTCCTTTTCTTTCTGTCATTGCATTGTCTGACCTTCTTCGATACACAGCTTCGATTACCACATTTGTATTTCAAACTTTTCTTTTATTGCTGGGTATCGATTTTGTTGCTGTTTTTACTAATTTGCGATTAAATTTGGAATTGTTCCGAGGGTGTGGTATTTTTTGTTCCGAAGGTGTGGTATTTTTTTCTTTTTCATTTTTGCTACTGCACATTGACAAACCTAGATTAAACAAATGCCACGTATAATTCAACGTAGTGTCAAGCCAATAAAACATACATACCACATCGATAAAAATACTCTTACTACTGGTAAATTGTTTATTCTAATATTATGTCCTTCATTGGCTGCATAAGCACTGCGGTGTATAAAATTGCCGATATTTTATACTTCGCACATGCGTATTGCCGTACACATATTCTGGACACATTTTCTTGCATTTATATAGGAATCTTATTTCTGCATATATGCATTAAGGAGTTTGCTTTGTTTCTTTACATTTATTTGGGGGAAAAACTACTAAAGATAACTAACCACCTATAAAATTTGACTTTTGTAAATTATCGTCTTCCTGTGACGTTTTTACCAAGGAACGATGATGACATCGACTCCTAGTTACTGATTTATTTTACGATTCTTAAGCATTTTACTTGTTACGTTGCTAAAATTAAAATACCATTAACTTGAAAAATGTCAGAAACTTAATTGAAACTCTTGGTATTTGTCTATATAGAAAAAACTGCTAACGTGAAGATTAGTGGACTTTGTTATATGCATTTCCTACTCTGCCTTCAGATTAAAATATGTATGAGAATATTTCCTATAAGAATGAAAATTATTCTTGAAATCAATAGTTTGCATGCCATTTTAACATTGGCAACACAAACGTAGATATCAAATTTAGTGCACACGACACGTTGCAGCAATAACCTTCATCAGGTACGCTCAATATCGAAATATTGGAAACCAAATGATTTGAAAGCGTTTGAGAGCAATAACAACAAAGGGCCCAAACAGGATAGCCAAAATCGGCTAAGATCACATATGCCTGGAGGGGGAGGGGGGGGGGGGGGGGGTGGAGAACCTTAGTTTTGATAATAATTACATGTCTTAGGAACTAAATTTCAATAATAAATATATCTAATAAACCATGTCAGTACCAAAGCACTGACTACTGGGCGGATGATACCCTCGGGGACTAATAGTTCACCAGCAGTTGTATCGACCTAGTGGTAGTAATAAAAACGTAGATATCAAATTTAGTGTGCACGACGCGTTTCTGGAATAACCTTTATCAGGTACACTCAAAATCGAAACATTGGAAAGACAAATAACTTAAAAGTGTTTTGGAGCCATAATACTAAAGGGTCAAACAGGATATCACTATATAAACATAAAGTATCCAAGTCAATACTAAAGGGTCAAACAGGATATCACTATATAAACATAAAGTATCCAAGTCAAAGGGGGTTTCGAGGAAAGATGTGGATAAAAAAAACAGACATTAAGTAAAACAAATGACAAAAATCACAGACAACTTGATTTGGTGTTCCTTGGGGGGTTGATATTTCCTGTTCCATGTATAACAGCCACCGATCAGTAAAGATAACCCCGCAAATCAAATATGTACATACATGTATTTTGAATTAGTCTAAACACGACAATTACGTATTGGTCAAGTAATCATTGATGAAGACATGTCAAATATCTAAAGCCTATTTGTGGTTTCTTGTAACGTATGGTTCATCAAGTTCCCAAATAAAAGATACACATCTAATCTTTCTGAAAAGAAACCAGGAATGTCGTTACACAAGGAAAATATACCATTAAGGAATCAAATTTGTCATGCAATATGCTGTTCGAAAAACACAAATAAAAGTTCACTCGGAATTGTCTTAAATTCGAGATCATAGACAGATAGTTGTTTTAACGCAATGTTCATATTACAATAACAATCCGTTCATATATCATTTTAATTTACCTTCAAGATATTTTTTTACGTATATCAGTAAACATATTTTGTACGATAACTTAAAAAACGTTAATCATTCTGAAGTATTTTGCTGAACAAGGACAGAGTGTACTGACCAAACATACTGGTAATTACTGTCTGTTTTATAAAAAAGAATATAAAAATAGCTATAGATGACAATAAACACCAAACCAATTAAACTGATTCTCTGACATGTTGATTCAAAGATATGATTGTTTGTCCTTTTGTGCTTTTTCTTTTTGGCTATTGTGTTGTCTGTCCTTCTTCCATTTACGGATTCTGATTAGCACTTTGATATCTTCAAACTCTTCTAAATATTGGAGAACATTTTCCATTCCAATGGCGGTCCTCAATTCTAAATAATAATATCTTCCTTTCCAAAATGTTAATTTTATATGCATCTTGAAAATATTGTTTTGAAGAATAAATGCATCAACACATGTGTTTTACAATACAACCATCCATATATCGCGCGTACCTTGCAGCTTTATGGGATATAACTCCATAGCCGATGATGCCTTGTAACACATTTATTATCACAACTATTTAGTATAAGAACTATATTGACGGAAGGGTGTGTTTGATTATTATAATCCAAACTAGCACAATTGTATCCCATTACAAAAGTCAATCTAATGTAAAACACACCCAAATCTGAGTTACTCTAAACAAGTAGACAGTATAATATTATAGGTAAAACATCAAAAAACACATACTATCAATCTTAGTCAGAATGTATAGATGGGTTAATACCGGTATATCGACGGTATCCCTGTGATTTTTTAATCACACATTTTTTAACTGGTTATTAAGACTATTTCTGGTCTTCTGTTGGTAAAGCAAAGACAAAGGAGATTAAATTAAAGAAATATGACCTGCATAACTTATTAATGTTTTGTAGATCGTTGTTTGTCCTTTTGACCTTTTTCGTTTTGGCCATTGTATTGTCTGTCCTTCTTCGATTACCTGTTTCCGTTTACCCCTTTGGTATCTTCAAACTTTTCTTATTAAAACTCATTGTCCAAATTAATGTAATCTAATTTTAAATTATTGCGAACCGAAAAATATTGTGTATTAATGATCTATTTCGTATTTATTTATTAGAATGGTAACATAGACTAATTGATAACTAACAGTAATTTTCGTATCAAGCCTACAAGTTCAGTTCGTCTATCCCAGTTGTTTGTAGAAGGGTTAATGTCTTATTTATGTCATTTGTGTTTGCTTCCGTATAGTGGTGTCCAATATTTAGTCCTATTATACATTTGTACCTCGTTACGTTCTTAGTTTCGTGTTAATATGTCCGCTATGATTTCCGCATAAAAACGATGTCCGGTCCGTATTTACCCCCACTTGTTTGTAGGAGGATTCATGTCTTATTTATTTTATTTGTGTTTGCTGGCGTATAGTGTTGGTCAACACATCTTGACTATTATGAGCAAAATGACTGGTGTCTTATAAGAGGCAGAATCTGCTTGCGTTCCGCGAGGAACACGTTTGCGAGAAAGGGAGCATAGTTAGTACCCATATGATTGTCGGCTGTGTTGACCAACATGCCCACCAAGCATAACAAATATGTTGTCAATCAAATACTGAAGCATTTTGATATCATTTTCCGATAACTTTTCTGCAGAATCAAGAGGTTTTCTTTTTTCACAAAATAATTTTATCTATTCCTAAGACAAGGTATTTGTATCTACTTTGGCCCCAACTGTCTGTCATTTAGTTTTGAGTGCTGTATAGCTGCGTAGAGGGTAGAGAAGTCAAATGTTTTAATGTTATCGCATGATTCCATGAACTCAACAGATCTTTAGAATGTTTCAGAATCCACATCTGATTCACACCACTCTTGAGTAGCTAGTGTCACAGTAACTCTGAAGCCCAGTTTTGACCGCTGATAGAATGGATGTTAATAATTTGAAAAGAGGTTTCGTGGAGCATTTGACAGATTCAGCAATGTAACGCGGTTTGTAAGGACACTTGTGTAATTTAGGAACCCAGTAGATTGACAAAGATCTGTGACCACAATTGAGACCATCACGGAACATGCACTGCTCTTCTATCACTATTCACCCGCCTTGCAAGACTCAACGAATACAAGTTGAAGAATAGGTTTTTAGTCGTGCGATATTCGACTGGACCCGGTTGTCACAGCCCATAGTTTTGAGTGGCTCGGATGAAACATGCAAAGCTACTATCTTCTCTATCAAATACTACTTTACGAAAACTGTAAATTCATGATCAATTGTTATGAACAACCTCTGCCATAATCTTCAACTTGTTGAATGCGGTCAGTAGTTGGTAGAAGTAGAAGTATAACACGCTTTCCATATCAGAAGATGCTCATGTCGTTGAACAGCAAAACGACGGGTTTCACTGATGTAGCAGGAATTGCTAACCCTTCCAGTGAACCCGAGTTAATCCCCGCCTTTTTGTGAGGTACGTGCTGCTCAATTTTTTGTTTTCTATGTAGTGTTTATATACAATATACGTACATTGTCGGTAAATATAAAATTTATTTGTACGAGCTTTAGAAACAGGCAGAATAGCGAGCCTTCGGCGAGCTTTTCAGGCCTGTTTCGCAGCGAGTACAAAGGAATTTTATATTTAACGACAATGTACGTATATTGTGTTTATCCTGCAATGTCAAAAAGTCGGAAAACTTGTCAGATTTAAACAAAAAGGACAGAAACAAGCGTCTTTCCTCGCCTTTCATAACTGTTGTCAAGGGTGTCTTCTTCGTGGTCCGCGTTACATTAGTACCAGTTTCATACTTGTCTGTGCCCTCCACTGTACATAGCTACAGGGCACCAGGAAAGTTTATTCGTAGGCTGATATACAATATACGTACATTGTCGGTAAATATAAAATTTATTTGTACGAGCTTTAGAAACAGGCAGAATAGCGAGCCTTGGGCGAGCTTTTCAGGCCTGTTTCGCAGCGAGTACAAATGAATTTTATATTTAACGACAATGTACGTATATTGTGTTTATCCTGCAATGTCAAAAAAGTCGGAAAACTTGTCAGATTTAAACAAAAAGGACAGAAACAAGCGTCATTCCTCGCCTTTCGTAAATGTTGTCAAGGGTGTCTTCTTCGTGGTCCACGTTACATTAGTACCAGTTTCATACTTGTCTGCGCCCTCCGCTGTACATAGCTACGGGGTACCAGGAAAGTTTATTCGTAGGCTGAAAATTTTATTCGTAGGCTGAAAAGTTTATTCGTCTAGTACGAATAAAGCAAAAATTTATTCGTATAGCATATTTGTTCAGCAAATGTACTGATTGCAGGATAAAAAAGTTTATTCGTAGGCTGAAAAGTTTATTCGTCTAGTACGAATAAACCAAAAATTTATTCGTATAGCATATTTGTACAGCAAATGTACTGATTGCAGGATAAAGTAGATTATTAGATGTCTTTTTGTCTTTTTCGTTTAGTCATTGTAATGTCTGTCCCTCTGTTGCTTTTTTGTGTAACAATTTCGACTTT
Source organism: Bathymodiolus septemdierum (assembly GCA_963383655.1). NCBI lineage: Eukaryota > Metazoa > Mollusca > Bivalvia > Mytilida > Modiolidae > Bathymodiolus > Bathymodiolus septemdierum. The sequence continues at coordinate 84,100,602 of OY726522.1, forward strand.
TCGTCAATACTTCCAATATTTCACTTTTTAGCCCTAATTACTATCCAAGACGAAAAATCGAAAACACGTAAAATCGAAATGGTAGCTTCCGGAATCCATGTTTAATCACCGAAATAAAATTGTATTCTCATTAAACAGTTCAGTAAACTAAGAGTACACACAGTACATACAGAGTATATAATTGCTATTATGTGATAAATAATGACCAATTTCTAACACAACTCAATACCAGTAGTTCATTAGAGTCTCTCTGTTCGTATAGCCGAATGAGTCAGTAATATGTACGAGAATGATCCATAATATAAAAAAAAACATATTTAACACATTCTTTTAACAATACAAGCAAAACATAAATAACATCAGCAAAATTATATTCCATTGTGGTGAGGGGATTTCCGGTTTCTAAATTCAATAAAAATAAATTGATATCAAACAAAGTTGAAAGTGATTTTGTCTTGTTAATGGTGACATCTAATATAAAACATCCTTTGATATTCTTAGCTTTATGTCTTTATCAATAAGATTATTCAGTTTTATACAGTCTTAAAACGTTGTATTTCTGAATTTATTGTCCTAAATCAAGGGAAATCGACTTATTAAAATATTATTCCTATAGATTTGTTCTATTCGTGTGTGGGGAGTTTTACAAGGAACAATACATGTTTCATACAAATCTGTAAGTGTTGGAGGTGGCCGTATTTGATACAATATAAATGAGAAGACTAGATATTAAAACTGGACACAATCATTCATAGCAAAGATATGACAATTGTTGGGAAAAACATATTGGATAAATTTTATTACTAAAACTTGTTAACCTCATGAATCTACACCCGTGTTCGTGAGTGAGTGATTGTTGTTAAACAACAAATGAGCAATTCTTTTTAGCTATATCTTGGCGAGAACAAGTTACATTTTGATGAGATGATGATGATGATGATGTGGGCTGTGTACTAGACAAACACGCTTAGTGGAATCTTTATAGTGCTCACTGAAACAACAGTCCACAGATCTAGATAGACATGTCGCTCCACTCGGACAAATGCGGATTCCAAGCCAACCGGTCTTTGTTCTTCTCTCTTAATGCTGCGTGCTTGGCCGAGAAGCAGCAAATACCAATTTAATAGTCTTTGGTTTGACCCTACAGGGGCTCGTACTCATGATCTACGGTACGCTTACTCGAGGAGAACACGGCTAACAATTACATCACCGATGTGGTTCGTAAGTTAAGAAAAGCAGTCTCAGATACACAGATACAGGGAAGAATTGATAATGTACTTTTATTGTATGTATTATTACTATATGAAGTACACAAATTTGCAGCGTAGTATTAAGTATTACGTACGTATTCTGCATACAAGTTTCTCAAAGCATCGTGATATCCTGTCTTGGCATACTGAGCATAGTCTCAATATCTGATATAATAAAAATGGAATGTTAACACCATATTGCGACGTCTTACATTGATAAATGCGAATTGTAATTTTGAAATGATACATACAATGTAGATTGTACGTGATATATCGATCAATGAACTGTAGTGTTGAATGAAAAACACCGTATGTGATCCAAGAAACATAACTCGTACACTTTTTTTGTGTATTCAGAAACGTAGTATTTTCCAATATGAACAATCTACGAACGATCGAAAAACTCAATGAAGAACAGTTATCAAATTTTCATGTGCAATAACTAAAGATATCTCATTAGAACTTCTATATGTCGGTGGTTCGAACTCGAAGGGACTGTCAAATTGTGTTCGAGGTAGCGGTAGTCCGATTAAAGTTGTATTTAGCATAAAATTAATTGACACTAAGGGTAATAACAAAATTACCGAACTCCGAACAATCTTACAAAGGGAAAGTCAAAACTCATAAGTATATAAAATCAGTCAACAACCGGAAAACCCGTGTGAAAACCGTAATGACTCTGACTTGGTACAGGCATTTCTAAAGAAATGGTGGGTTGAATCAGATTTTAAAGCGCCAAACCCAGTCCTGGTATGCATCTGTATAATTCGAGTTAGGATGAATAAGCAATCGAAAAAAAACGTATTTGAACGAGTCGCCAAATTGAATTCTTAAATTAACATATTGATAAATACAATACAACAGAATATAAACACATTAGTTACCTATTTACTCACGTTTGAAGCGTAAAGTTAGTTCAAAATGGTCAAAGGTTGGAGTGAGGTTATGGTGTTTAACCTACCCAAATCTCAATATATTTTCAGTGGCAGTTTAAAGTAGAAGTTGCTGACACATATACCTTCCCTCATTTCTATATAGTTTTTTTTCAATCAATCAATCAATCAATTAAGTATGTACTACGACTGAGATTATGTGGTCACGAATCGCTAGTGTGTTCATCAACTCAGTTTATATTTCAACATTAATATATTCAGTTGTTTTCATAATTTGTACAATCGTTGTGGGTAAATTTTAGTTATTTGGATAATTATCCATTTTTAGCAACAACGACAGTTCAATTACATTCGCAACCATCCCAACAAAGCCTACATTTTCTTACTCCGAGACCAATCAGTAAGTGCAAATCTTACAACTATTCTAAAAGAGAATAAACTAGGATATGCTATGAACTACTGGATTTACTGTGCAATGTGAGTGATACAATACAACAGATTTGCTACAGTCCAATATAGATATAAAAGTCAAAGAATTCAAAATCAGCCATTTGAATATACAAAATGTACCTTATATTCGGATATTAGCTAAAAAAAAGGTTTGAAGATACCAAAGGGAGGTAATCAGAATCCGTAAATCAAAGGACAGATAAAACAATGGCCAAAAGAGCAAACAACGATTACAACGACAAACACGAACCCCACTAAACACCGGGGTGAACTCAGGTGCTCCAGAAGGGGAAATCAAAGGACAGACAGTATAATATTATAAAATAAAATGAAACAAAATATGGAAAACTAAAGAACTACATGAACCACGCTAAATACCGGGGAACCAGGTGTTCCGGTAGAGTTGACAGTTCCTGTTCTATTAGTGATACCGTTGTGTTACTGTAATTACATATGTGTATATTAAAAGGTAAATTAATCTGTAAAAAATATATAAATCTCTACAACAATTACCATAACCTAAAGAGGATTTTTCCCATTAACCGTTTTATATACATCAAACACTAAATTAATCTGTATATTACATAACATTTCCAAGTAAAATAAAAACACATGTTTCACCATGACATCACAGCACAAATTTTGTCACAAACAATAATATTATAGAGTATCCACCAATGAAAAAACAAGTTTCCTTTTTAAATGTATAACTCCCACAAACAAAATTGTAAAATGGATGTACTAAAAAACAGTATAACTACTTCTGCATTCCAAATGTAAAAAAATCAATCATTCGTAGCCAAACAACGATGACACCAATTCACACATTCATGAATTACTGTGTTGTTCGGTTACTCATGATTTATTTTCGATATTCGGAATGCACGTTAGTTATAAATACTTGTATAATATAATCTACAAACTTCTCTATAACAATTACATGTACCTTAGCGTAATTAGGATTGAGCTTACAATTTACTGTTTTTAATTTATTATCAATCATCATTTCTCAGCTGTGTTCAACATTAATTTCTTATGCAGTAGTCACCCTATTATAAAATCATTCTTTCTGCAATGAAAAAATTTCCTTATAGAAGGGGTGGCCTCTCTAGAGAGGGATAATTTAGTCGTATTTTACTATTTCAGCGCATCTGAAATCTGGCCTTAAAAGAGGGGTAGACTCTCTTTAGGGGGGATCAACTTTTTTGTATTTTACTATCTTGGTGCATCTGAAATCTGGCCTGATAAGATGGGCTGACTGTTGGGAGGGTCAATGTAGTAGTATATTACTATCTCAGTGCATCTGAAATCTGGTCTTAAAAGAGGGGTAGACTCTCTTTAGAAATGTTCAATTTAGTCGTATTTTACTATCTCAGTGCATTAAAAATCTAGCCTTTGGTGGGAGTGGCCTTTTAAGAGGGGGACTAATGTAAAATAAACCTATCTTCTACAATTAGTGAGACTATTTGCTTTATAATTGGGAACCTATTGATCCTCTCTGTAAACAACCTAAATTCTTATAAATCTACACTTAAAAAAGTCTAATAATCACAAAACTACAAAACTACTTTTTTTTAACAAAATGAGTGTATGCACAATAATCGTCTTGAAATAATTTTACACTTAAACTAGAGGCTCAGTGGTCTGAGCCTGTGTCGCTCACCTTTCATTCTGCTTTGAGGAAACTTAACACAGAACCTTCCATAGGTGCTTCCCACCAAATTTCGGTTCATTTGGCTAAGCAGTTTCAGAGAAGAAGATTTTTAGAAATCAACCAACCAGAAACAAGAATTGCCTATGGAAGCCATGTTTGTTAACGGATCGGGACAAAATTAGCAATCTTTATAGAAGACCTTCCATATACGTTTCCTACAAAAATTCGGTTCATTTGGCAAAGTGGGTTCAGAGGAGAAGATTTTTAGAAATCGACCAATCAGAAACAAGAACTGCCTGTGGCGGCCATGTTTGTTAATGGATCGGGACGAAATGAGCAATCTTTATAGAGGACCTTGCATTGATGCTTCCTACCAAGTTTCGGTTCATTTAACAAAGCGGCTTCAGAGGAGAAGATTTTTAGAAATCAACCAATCAGAAACAAGAATGGTCTGTGGCGGCTATGTTTGTTAACGGATCGGAACACAATAAGTAATCTTTACAGAGGACCTTCCAAAGATGCTTCCTACCAAGTTTCGGTTCAGTTGGCAATACGGTTTCAGAGGAGAAGAATTTAAAAAATCAGCCAATCAGAAACAAGAATCGTCTGTGATGGCCATGTTTGTTAATGGATCGGGACGAAGTGAGCAATCTTTACAGAAGACCTTCCATAGATGCTTCCTGCCAAGTTTTGGTTCATTTGGCCAAGCGGTTTCAGAGGAGAAGATTTTTAAAAATCGGCCAATCAGAAACAAGAATTGCCTGTGGCGGCCATGTTTGTTAATGGATCGGGGCAAAATGAGCAAACTTTATAGAGGACCATCCATAGATGCTTCCTACCAAGTTTCAGTTCACTTGGATAAGGGGTTTCAGAGGAGAAGATTAAAATGTGAAAAGTTAACGGACGACAGACGACGGACGACGGACGACGGACGACGGATGCCAAGTGATGGCGAAAGCTCACACTGTCTTTGGCAAGGTGAGATGAAAAGGTATATAATTACAAAACTACAAAACAAACTAGAGGCTCAGGTGAGCCTGTATCGCTCACCTGACATACACAAGTCCTCTTAAGAATGTCTGCATGCCGAATACATCTAGGTTTATACTATTGAAATCCCGTAGGGTTCTATGTTAAAACTATGTCTGCTCATGGCAGCCATCTTGGATGGAGGTCGTGGTCACCGGACACAATTTTGAAAGTATACTACCGACCACTTAGGGACCATCAATGCCATGTTTGCTTTAAATTGGCTTACTGGTTTCAGAAGAGAAGATTTTTAAACATATTTCCCATAGGGTCCTATGTTAAAACTATGTCCGCTGATGGAGCCCATCTTGGATGGAGGTCTGGGTCACTGGATATAATTTTGAAAGTTGACCATTTAAGGACCATTCATGCCATGTTTGCTTTAAATTGGCTGACTGGTTTCAGAGGAGAAGACTTTTAAACAATTTTCCTATAGGATCCTATGTTAAAACTATGTCCGCTGACGGCAGACGTTTTGAACCAAGATCGGAGTCACTGAACATAATTTTGGACCATCGATGACATGTTTGCTATATTGGCTTACTGGTTTCAGAGGAGAAGATTTTAAAACATTTTTTCCCATAGGGTCCTATGTTAAAACTACCGGTATGTCCGCTGAAGGCGGCCATCTTTGATGGAGGTCAGGGTCATCGGACACAATTTTGAAAATTGACCACCTAAGGACCATTCATGCCATGCTTGCTTTAAATTGACTAACTGATTTCAGAGGAGAAGACTTTTAAACATTTTTTCCATAGGGTCCTATGTTGAAACTAAGTAGAGTCATGGCGGCAATCTTGAATTTCCGATCAGCAAACGATTCACAAGTTTAGTACAGGACCACCCAATGATCATTCCTGCAAAGTCACAATTCAATTGGCTTAGTGGTTTCCAACAAGAAGATTTTTTTAAATTTCGACCAATCAGAACATATTATGGGCCCTGGCACCATGTTGATCAATGCCAAAAACACAAATCTGGTGGAGGACCATCCAATGAACATTTGTGGCAAGTTTGGTTCAATTCTGTTCTGCGTTTTCAGAGAAGAAGATTAAAATGTGAAAAGCTAACGGACGGACGACGGACGCTTAGCCATGACAAAAGCTATGGCCAGGTGAGCTAAAAAAGTGTATGCACAATAATCTCTATTTGTGACTAAATCATCATGTATACAAATGAAGACTAAACGTCCAACATACAATATGTTTTTACAGAGATTCAGAGTTTTCCAAAAAACAAAAAGAGTGATTATTTAACCAAAAGGTCTATATAATTTAAAATAAAGCATAAATAAGTTCTGAAAGATTTATTTACAATTTTTAAATCGATTATTCATAAAGACAAAGAAATTTGTTCTTTGCTTCAGTCTTTGTTCATAAATATAAACTTGATTTAACTCATAATTTAAAACATCTAAACTAGTACTCTAATATTCATTATATGGATGACCCTTTAAAAGGTTTTTTTTGTAGATTGGAAAATCCAAGATGGGCACCATGACAAAGTTTTAACATGTGGCCAAATAAAATTAATATTTTGTTCTCAGAAAACAACATTTATCTGATCCCAAACAGTATATGAATAGTCAGTGGATGGTACTTTATACAAAATTTAGATTTTAACCAACAAATTCTACCTTCTTCGCGAGTGGTCTGTGGACTATGATCATTCACTAACCCTGCTATTGTACTGTCCATTGTTATGTTGGCATTCATTTTGTGGTTGTATGTCAGTGGCGGATTCAATGGGGGGTTTTGGGGGGGGGCTTCAGCCCCCCCGTCGAATAAGTCAAGCACATATATTAACATACGCTTTTCAAGGCTCGTTAACGTCCCGATATGGCTTTTAATCGAATGGTTTCGATCTGTGTGATAAACAAACAACAAACAAATATTTTATTATCCCCAGACACTATACAGTGTACAAGGGGTCAAAACATCAAACAAATACATAGAAATCGACGACAGTAGTTAGACATTTACAACATAAATACATATAAACTCAATACATTGAAATTGACAATAGCAATTAGAAATTTACAACAATATACAAACAGGGTATACGTAGCTTGACTCAAACAACGTCACGTGCAGTTCGTGGCAAGAATGTAAACATTTATACTACACGTGGCAGTATATACAGTTATGTTGTTAAGTTTCTATTTATTTGTTTGTTTGATGAAAGTAAAAGAAAATACAAATTAATTTCTTTGTATTGAATTAATCTTCAAAGAGGTAATTATACGTAATTATGCTAAATCAAATTTTCAAGTTTTTATGAATGTATTGTCAAAATACCAATTAGTCAGGTATTGTCTTAAACCGTTATATAAACATGTCTAGTGTCACAATTTCATATAGGTATAACCACCAACACCTGTAAATTGAGGCTCTTTCAAGGAAATTCTTTTTTAAATATCATTTGTTTTTACAAAAATATTAAAGGCAAATGTTGCTGTATTACAAAGAAAAAAGAAAAAAAAAATACACGAGTTTCCGTTTTGAAAATATATGAATACAGCATATTTTAAACTCTAAATGAAATTATAAATACATATAAAATAATTAAAATTAATTAGAAATAAAATAGACTTAAATCAGATTTTTCCCCTGCTATTACTCAAACCCTTGATCACTTTACAAAACTGCCAAAACACACCAGACCAGAAGAAGCTGATGTAACTTCTTTGTTGAATTCCATTTGCAACTTTGATTTTGTCGTAACAATTGCTATTGTTCAAATGTGCCTGGCTTTTAAGAAAGGGCTCAGCAGATCACTAGATTTAGATTAAACTTATTTTATTGTTAACTATATAACATATGGATCGGCCACAAGTTATTCCAACTTACAAAGGTCCTCAACAAGATCACTACAAGTGAGATCGCTTGACATAGGCAGAGCCTTAAAAAGCGTAAATTCAATTCAGAGCTCACTAGACTGCAGAGCAAATGTTGAACAATTCAACCATCAGTGTTTTGAGAGGAGTGCTAAAATATGTGAACCGCTAGACATAGAGGTTAAAAAACCTAGAATATGCGGGAGACACAAAATGAGAGATAATGTTGAAGCAGAGAATCCGGAAGAATACTTTAGGAAGTCAATAACTGTACATTTTCTCTACTGTACGCTAAATGAAATTAAAAAAAGGTTTACCGACCTACACGCCAGAACCGCTTTGAGACTACAGTTGGTTCCATCAATTATTGAAAATATTGCTCCATAGCTGAGCCCCCCACCATAAAATTTCTACAAATATACAAAATCTCCTACTTTCTTGTTGTTATTTTAAAAATTATATGATTATATTTATTTTATAGTGCAATATTTTGATGTGGAATACACAAGTAAGAATTTTGTTTATATTTAAATATGCTGGTTTTATTAAAAATAAATGTAAAAATAAATATGTAAAACGTCATCTATATCTTTTTGTCACATGTTTATGCAGTGTGTCTTAATACTGATTATTTTTCCAAAAGATCAAAGCTGAGGCAAGGTGAGTGATTACATGGTCCATGGAGCCTCTGGTTTCATATCATTTTTAGCTCACCTTGCCAAAGGCAATGTCAGCAGGGGCCCGAGTGGCTCAATGAGTTAGGCTTGACATATCACCAATGCGGCGTGGGTTCGCTCCCAGCTTAGTAAATTACAAAAAAGGGTGCACTCGACTCGCAGCCGCAAGTGATAAAGTTTACCAGTTGCTTGCCCAGGGTCGATGGTTCTCTCCAGGTACTCCGGCTTCCTCCACCACTAAAACTGATCGCCATGATATAGCTGAAATATTGCTGAAAGTGGCATTAAACACCAAAAATTCAAATTCAAATTGCAATGTGAGCTGTTGCCATCACTTGGCATCCGTCATCTGTCGTCTCTTAACTGTTGACATTTTAATCTTTTCCTCTGAAACCGCTTGGTCAAATGAACCGAAACTTTGTAGGACGCTTCTATGGAAGGTTCTCTATAAAGAAATGCTCATTTCGGCCCGATTCATTAACAAACATGGCCGCCACAGGCAATTCTTGTTTCTGATTGGTTCATTTCTAACAAATCTGTTCCTCTGAAACCGCTTTACCAAATGAACTGAAACTTGGTAGGAAGCATCTATGGAAAGTCCCCTATAAATAATGCTCATTTCGTCCCGATTCATTAACAAGCAGGCCGCCACAGGCAATTCTTGTTTCTGATTGGTCGATTTCTAAAAAATCTTTTCCTCTGAAACCGCTAGGCCAAATGAACCGAAACATGGTATGACAAATCTATGCAAAGTCCTCAAAGTGCTCATTTCGTTCCGATCCGTTAACACACATTGCCGCCACAGGCAATTCTTGTTTCTGATTGGTTGATTTCTAAAAAATCTTTTCCTCTGAAACCGCTTGGCCAAATGAACCAAAATTTGGTAGGAAGCATCTATGGAAGGTTCTGTATAAAGTTTGCTCAAAACAGAATGAAATATGAGTGACACAAACTCAGCCCACAGAGCCTCTAGTTTAACTTTTAGTGATTAGATCGATTCAGTTTTAGCTTTACTTATCTAGTCAAATATCAGGTGGCATCCATTGTTAACATTGTTTGCCATCACTTTGGCATCCATTGTTAGCATTGTTGACCATCACTTTGGCATTCATTGTTAACATTGTTTGCCATCACTTTGGCATCCATTGTTAGCATTGTTTGCCATCACTTTGGCATCCATTGTTAGCATTGTTTGCCATCACTTTGGCATTCATTGTTAACATTGTTTGCCATCACTTTGGCATCCATTGTTAGCATTGTTGGCCATCACTTTGGCATCCATTGTTAGCATTGTTGACCATCACTTTGGCATTCATTGTTAACATTGTTGACCATCACTTTGGCATCCATTGTTAGCATTGTTGGCCATCACTTTGGCATCCATTGTTAGCATTGTTTGCCATCACTTTGGCATTCATTGTTAACATTGTTGGCCATCACTTTGGCATCCATTGTTAGCATTGTTGGCCATCACTTTGGCATCCATTGTTAGCATTGTTTGCCATCACTTTGGCATTCATTGTTAACATTGTTTGCCATCACTTTGGCATTCATTGTTAACATTGTTGGCCATCACTTTGGCATCCATTGTTAGCATTGTTGGCCATCACTTTGGCATCCATTGTTAGCATTGTTGGCCATCACTTTGGCATCCATTGTTAGCATTGTTTGCCATCACTTTGGCATTCATTGTTAACATTGTTTGCCATCACTTTGGCATCCATTGTTAGCATTGTTGGCCATCACTTTGGCATCCATTGTTAGCATTGTTGACCATCACTTTGGCATTCATTGTTAGCATTGTTTGCCATCACTTTGGCATCCATTGTTAGCATTGTTGACCATCACTTTGGCATTCATTGTTAGCATTGTTTGCCATCACTTTGGCATCCATTGTTAGCATTGTTTGCCATCACTTTGGCATCCATTGTTAGCATTGTTTGCCATCACTTTGGCATCCATTGTTAGCATTGTTTGCCATCACTTTGGCATTCATTGTTAACATTGTTTGCCATCACTTTGGCATCCATTGTTAGCATTGTTTGCCATCACTTTGGCATCTATCATGGTCTTCATTCATAAACTTTAACATTTTAATTTTCTTCTCTGAACCACTGGGCCAATTAAAACCAAACTGGGCAAGAATGTTTATTGGATAGTCCTCTAAAGCGGTGATGTTTTTTGTTGATCGGAAGTACACAAAAGAAACGAAGCCAAAATGTTTCAAAAAGAGTGTTGTTTGTTTGTAATCTTCTTCTCCAAACCGCTGATCCAATTGAAACCAAACTTGGTAGGAATGTTCATTGGATGATAATTAGAAACAAGCTTATACGGTGGTATTATGTTATGGCGGTTTGGTCATCATCTTCCGTCTATAGACAGAATGGTTTTCATGTGATAACTTATAGTTGAGGGATCTTCTGAATTTTGAACACAACGATCATTGGCACTCAGTAAAGATTGGTATTAATTTGAGATATTGCAACCCTACCCGTTTCCAAACAAGAATCCCTAAGGTGCAAAAATGGATGTTTATAGGTTATTTTTCATCTGAATTTGATGGTTTTTCTTTAATGAATTCCTTAGGAAATCCCTTTCAGAAAAAGGAATAGCGTTATTATGTAACTATTACCTGTTTTGACATCATAGGAATCCAAAAGTGGGAAATTTCAAATTTTTAACTTTTATTATTCATCCAATTTTAATGCAGTTTTTTTTTGGCAAAATGATTATCATAATAGGTAATTGATGGGCCATAAACTATTTTGCTGTTTTATTTCCTATTTTAATAGGTTTTTTTACTTTTAATTTATTGAACAGAGAGCTTCTGATATCCTCTATCTTTTGCGGTTTCGGAAATAAACTCGGCTGAAAGGAGCCAACAAAATATGAACTTTTTTAATTTTCATCCAATTTTAATGCAGCTTTTTGCAAAAATATCATCTATATGAGTTATTGATGGACCATAAAAAAGTTTTCTTACTCATCGTTTTACTTTTTTGTGTTGTTCTATTATGTGTCTTTACGTTCTGATTTCCATGTTTTGATGTCTGCTATGGTTTCCCCCATAAAAACGATGTTCTGTTCGTCATTAACTCCAGTTGTTTGTAGGAGGGTTCATGATCATGTTTAAATAATACTGCGCCCTCTATCGGCACTATCGCTGGATGAGCTACCAGCGGGAGCGTAATATAACGACTGGATTATTCGGGTTAGATCATGTCTTAATTACGTTATTCGTGTTTGCGCATATTGGTGTCAAACACATATTGTGTTGTTTTTTTGCTTTGTTTGCCTTCATATTGTGTCTTGTGTAACCGATGTTGCCAGTTTCTCTGGATTGTCCATTTTAATTGCCCCTTCGGTATTCTCTAGCATTTATTTATTACGAAAAGGGGTCTAAAATGGGCCCAAATTCCAACATTTCACATATTTGTAAGGCATATTTAACACATATTTTTCTTTGAATTAATTGTTTAATTATTTTCAATTACATGTATATTCCTTTTACACTCCTAGATTATGTTTTTCAATCAGATTTGACCAATGTAGTGCTTATGGGTTCAAAGATTAATGGGATTAAAGGAGGTTAAAGGGAGTCAACGCTTCAAATAGTAAAATGAGACATGTCGACAGATTTTCTCTATCTCTTATGGTTTCAGAAATAAACTCCCCCGAACGAATAAGTCCATGAGATTTCACTGGCATGAGTACTTCTCAGAGTACAACTCACACTTCCCAACACTAAATATTTTCAAAAAAGATCTCTGCTAAGGCATTTTGGTCAATTTTTCAGTTATGTTATAAGTTTTTATGAAAATTTATTAACTGTTAACTATTTTTGGCAAATTAAAGTTGTGTTAACCTATGGGCACCCCTCTTGTCTTCCCCTATTCTTACACCAGGTAAAAATGTTGTTTCAGTACATTCCAAATGAAGTGTCCTATGTCTATAAGAGTTCGTTGTAAAGATGGTGAAACTCTGGAAATAACGAATATCGTCCATGAACGGCATAACCATGAGGTTTCAAAGGCAGCTTTCAACCACCTGTTTCACCAAAGACGTCTCGACAGCGGACAAAAAAATGAAATTGAAAGCGTTTTGAAATTTAAGCCCAACAAAAGGATACTGCAAGACCACATACACAAGACTACAGGGAAGGTTGTGATACTAAAAGACATCCATAACATGGCATCCTCGAGCAAGGGAGCTGATGAGGCTAACCTGTAAGCTTTACTGAAGGAAATGAAAAAAGTTCAAGGTGTGATTTTTTTGTAATGTATAACTTCAGCGAGTCTTACCATAAACGTACTAGCTGGGAACCGTAGCCCTTATGGTCCTTGGCCAGTTTTCTGATATTTGCGGACCCGATAGGGCTACGGATTTCACCCTATCAAAAACTTTCGAAACTGGGTTGCAAGAAAGCGGCGTAACATATCAACTTAACAGTTTCGAAAGTTGTTGATAGGGTGAAATCCGTAGTCCTATCGGGTCCGCAAATATCATAAAAATTGGACAAGGACCATAAGGGCAACAGTTCCGCAGCTAGGTTTATACATATATGGTCTAACAATATTTAAAAAAAAATTGAATTGTATATGATAATTCTTAAATTAAAAAATATCTATGTATATTTTTTTCCTTTAAACTTCATAGTATCACAGTAATAAATGTCTAAAAACAATATACATTGTATTTAAGAAAACAAAAATCCGTCGTATTCGCAGCCTCTAGATGCTAGCAATACGTTTTTAATTTCCGTAAAATAGGTGTCCATGTCCGGAAACCGGTTGATCATTTAGTCACAACTTCCGCCCGTCGTACTTGTAGAACCCAGGCTACGAATACGTTTCCGTCGTATTCGTAGCCTGTGCCTTTAATATACATGTATACATGTTCAACTTTCACTGTGTGACATGCTGCGGTTGTGTATGCTTCTCTCTGTCCTTTATTAATCTTCTTCTCTGAAACCACTGGGAACCTAACTCAGTTTTGATGGACCTCTAAAAAGTTTGTTTTTGTTTTTTATTGATCGGAAGTACATAAAGGAGAGACCCAAAGGTGTCAAAAAGGGGGTTGGGTGTTTTAAATCTTCTTCTCTGCAACCACTGGGCTAATTGTAACCAAACTTGATATGAATGTTTATTGGATAGTTCTCTATGAATTTTTTTTTTAGTTGTTCCATATCGGAAGCACACAAAAGAAACAAGATACCCAAAGGCTCAGTTGGCCTTTTCAGATCGTAAATTCGGGCATCTGTACATCCGTATGCTGCAAGCTTTTCATATTTTCTTCAGACCCACTGCATGACCATGCCAACCACCACTCTGCTTCTGTACTGCAGTGTGGGTCAACTGATTACCAATTTAGGACCAAAAACGAGACGCATCTGGGCACCACCAGATTGCTCTTGCTTTTGACAATGTGAAGCAAATTAATGAACAGTTGGAATAGGTCTGACTTTTCATGGGTCCTGCTGTTTTTGACTAGACTGTCATATTATTGGCTTCGCGGTTTATTAAGCTTAAACGGCCCCAAACCAGGTTACATGCCCGTATAACCTGTTCAAAAATTGAGCATATTACTGAAAAACATAGACACAAATTAAGACTAGAGGCTCAATGGGCTGAGCCTGTGTCGCTCACCTTTCATTCTGCTTTGAGGAAACTTAATACAGAATCTTCCATAGGTGCTTCCCACCAAGTTTCGGTTCATTTGGCTAACCAGTTGCAGAGAAGAATTTTAGAAATCGACCAATCAGAAACAAGAATGGCCTATGGTGGCCATGTTTATTAACGGATGGGAACTAAATGCGCAATATTTATAGATGACCTTCCAAGAATGCTTCCTACCAAGTTTTGATTCATTTGGCAAAGCGGTTTCAAAGAAGATTTTTTAGAAATCAACCAATCAGAAACAAGAATTGCCTGTGGCGGCCATGTTTGTTAACGGATCTGAAATAAATTAGCAATATTTATAGAGGACCTTCCAAGGATGCTTCCTACCAAGTTTCGATTCATTTGGCCAAGCAGGTTCAGAGGAAAAGATTTTTTTTAGAAATTAACCAATCAGAAACAAGAATTGCCTGTGGCGGCCATGTTTGTTAACGAATCGGGACGAAATTAGCAATCTTTATAGAGGACCTGCCATAGATGCTTCCTACCAAGTTTCGGTTCATTTGGCCAAGCGGTTTCAGAGGAGAAGATATTTTTTTAGAAATTAACCAATCGGAGAAAAGAATTGTCTGTGGCGGCCATGTTTGTTAACGAATTGGGCCGAAATGAGCAATCTTTATAGAGAACCTGCCATAGCTGCTTCCTACCAAGTTTCACTTCATTTGGCTTTCAGAGGAGAAGATTAAAATGTGAAAAGTTAACGGACGACAGACGACGGACGCCAAGTGATGGCAAAAGCTCACGTTGCCTTTGGCAAGGTGAGCTAATGAATCTGTTCTAAATCCACCTGCATCCTGGTTTGGGATAGATACATACATGTACATATGGTGGGGTGAAAGAATTATTTAGACCCGATTTTCACCTCTTCTTCAAATCTTGTTTTGGCCATTGTCCAAGGTTTTATTGTTATCTTTTGACATACGATATTTCATAAGGTAACCGTTAATTGTATCGTCTTGTGTACATGGTATTTTACAGATACAGCATTACATTTATACACCCGAAATAGTTTACAGTTCATATAAAAAAAAGGAAATGACGGAAAAACTGAAAAAAGGTTATTGCGTTGTGTCCCTTCGTTAATTCCCAAGCCAGCATCTAGATGTACAACAGCCAGCTATTTATATCTTCTGTCGTCTTTTCTGTATTCTTGTTATGAAAAGGTTGTTCCTGCCTTTGTATCAAGTGAAATTTGTTGGCCATTATTGTTTAACCTTTTCATTTCAATACTATTTTAGTATCTGTCATCGAACAACGCGAAAGTATATTCTTGTAATTTACATACATGTATGCCGAAGGTTTCTAACACGAGGATACGATTGAATATGTTTTCGTGAGCGAGTATTCATGGGCAAAAGATTAAAATATAATGAGGGTTCGAGTCATTTGTCAAATAAAAATGGAGGATTCCTGGTCATATATTGAGTGAGTGAGCAATATTTCATCAATATGATGGCCATGTATTTATGTGGATAACAAATGAGTTATAATTATGTATGTTTTGTACTAGACTCACACGCTGGAGTTTTATAGTACGAGCACACTAAAACAAAATTCCGAACCAGTCATTTTTTTTATATCTTACTCCTTACTGCCGTGTGCTTAGAGGAGAAACTGCAAAAAACAATCTCATAGTCTTTGATTTGACCAGACTGGGGACCGAACCCACGCTCTATACAACTCACAGAGAACAATAATTCTTACCATTACACCACCGAGAGAGACTGAATATAATTATTGATAAACAAATGTTCTTCTTGCAATTATTAGTGTATTATATATCCACGTTATTCTCCATACATTTTTAATATAAATATGATAACGTTATTATTTTCCAACTCCAAAATTATGATCTATTTGAAACGGTCCATCGACGCAAGTATTTGTAGCATCATCAAAGAAGTAAGATCCATGTGGACAATCTTTCAAGTACATACGTCCAGTTAAATCACACTGAATATACTGGTGACGATTCCCACTTACCGGAAACCACAAATCTCCATTGATAAGGTGATCTGATGTGCATGGTGCATGGTACGACTGGCAGTTGGAGCAAAATGTATATGTAGGAAAATTAGAACCAGTTACAGCGCCATTTCCAGGAATGAAACTAGGAGTCGTTTGAGATAGATGTGAATGGGTTACAGAAAAACTTGGGCAATCGACATTTGGGTTATGCGTTGGTGGAGTATACACATTTCGTGGAACGCAGTTTCCTGCATTTGGACTGAAGACAAAGTTTAATTGACAAGTCCTAAGGAAGGATTCATGCCAAAGATCGCACTGTATGTACTTGTGTGGGTCACATGGATACGCATAATAAAGTGGGTCTGTATCACTCCGACCTCGACACGGGTTGTTATAAGCTGATGGAACAATGCAGGTAAGTTCATTTTGATCCCATTCTTCTTCCATTTGGCAGGTCATAACCCAAGGTTTACCCCATACATCACAATGAATAAATTTGGTAACATCTGGTGGATACGTAAAGAAAAAATTGCCCTTTAGTAGGTTTTCAAGGGTGCATGGGTTTACTATTTGGGAGTGTTCTTTACCGCCATCGGGACAGCTGGATCCTTCCCCAACACACTGTTCACATGATTGGTAATAAGACTGGTTTTGAGGACAGTGTACAACATATAATTGGCCAATTTTGTCACACATCAAGTATTTCAACTTTGAGAAAGGATGTTCGAAATTCATTTTGCCATGTTCCAAATTGTACTTTGTACAGACATCGGGGAAAAGGTTCCACTTTTCTGAAAGTAGAACACATATGTATTGCATTAATTTAAAAAAAGTTTTTATTCAAAAAATGAAAGTGAAATTAATGATCACAAACATATGATCCTTTTGTAATAGTTGTACCTCGGATAACTCGAATAAACCGTTGATCCATTCGATATTTACACAACCAGATTCGACAGAATCTTGCACGCAAAACACTGTCTCATTCGCACATTACTTTGCCATGGAAAATAATTCAATATCATGTGAATCAAATTTACATGTTAAAGTACGCGTATGATACCGCTCAGAAGAGCACCATTATCATACGAATCAAAATTATATGTAAAAATGCATGATTGGCGTTCCTTGAAAGCTCATGATTCTCATGAGGAAAAACATAAACACACGAAACTCATCACTACTATGATCCTTTTATTATATCTATCTGTACATACATGTGTACTTACTAGTAATAGACGAAAACACGTGGACAAGAATCGGGCGCGCTAGATTGTAGAATTTGGACGTGCAGAAATAATATAAAACATCGTTTAAAATATTCAAATACATAAACGTTAACAGAGAAAACAACAAACAAAAGTGTAAAAAAAAATCATCTTCACATACAATATTTTTATGACAATTATTTTGATAATGACGCTCCTCTATTATATTGCTGCGAAACCGTAGCTAAAATGTCTTTGTTTTCTTTTTTAATGGTCACAAAAACATAAGACTTACGGTTCCGTAGATACCTTATTATAACAATTAACCACCTATAAAAATGTCAGTATGAGTTTTAAGAAGAATCGTAGCTAGAGGGGGCGGTGCGCCCCATGCCACACTTCTATGCGTCGCCACTTTTGTGTCTGCTGTATAAGTCTGTATTTAAGCTGTATTGAAATAAAACTAATTTTAATGTCACGTCATTACTCACAGTAATTGAAGGACCTTTTCGATTTCGAGTAACTATGACATATGTTCCATGCAACTTTTGTCTTGGCCGAGCAATATGCATTATTCAGTGAAGTATTCAGGGTTGACAATGTGAAACATGTGCATGGACCGAGTGTGTGTTCTTTAAATACCGCACCATCGCTGTGTGTGGGAGATGCCATCTTGGTTGTTATCATATAAAGTTCAGTTATTTTCCTTGACAGAACTTCCGATTGAGGGTATGTGTTGCCCTATTTTTCATCTATTGGGCCTGGTCCTTCTGGCCAGCCGCAATTTGTGCTTGGTAAGATTACTTTTTGTTGATTTGGCCTATTTTTTTGTCGCGCACTTGGTCACCTCTTATCGACCAACCGTCTGTCACCTCTGGTTTTCAGTTGAAATATTTTTTCCCAAATTACTTTATGGCATTCCAGTTTATTAATTTTCCTTGCTATTAAATTACCATCAGTATATTATTTGCTTTGTGATCAAGTCGCCTACGTACGTTCCATTCTACATACTTGACGATATTCTAAGGTAGGTTTTAGTAAATAATGTGTATCATACGGAATTTCGATGGCTCAAACTTCCGATAACGCGAACACATTTTCACAGTCCTTTCGAATTCAAACCACCATCGAAGTTCTACCGTATTTAGATGGGTACATTTAGCAAAAAACATATGAAAATGCTTTATTTCTTTGGATGATTAGTGTTGACTAATTTGAACAGTATATGCTTTTTAAAATCTTGGCAACGGTGACAATACCTGGCAACAGGGCGTTTATATCAGTTTGAAACGATTTCCCGTGGGGACTATATACCTGTGGAATATATTTTCTGGCGTTATTTATACATGTTTAGCACAGGCACTTGTTTCATTCAAAATATATATGCCCCCTCCTCTTCCTTACTTCAAGGTAAACATCTACCCTTTTCCCCTTCCCCACTTCGCCTCAATATTTTTCGCTTATTTGTGATCCTTTCGCTGACCCAATTATATCGTTACACTCCCGAGATATTTCTCTTTTCGACTGCCACATTTAAATATACCTACCGGGCCCCCCTCAGACGAATTGGACAAGAATAGTCAGCGAACTTGGCTTAGTGAAAATTTCAGTCATTGAAACGGATACAGCCACTTCCGGTCCGGTTTCAATCGATTTAGAAAACTTAAAAAAAAAAGGTGCTTTAAAAATCAAAATATCAGTAATTTGGAGTTGAACATATTTTTATAATCTGCATTGGAACAATTATCTGTATTTACAAGGCTTACTTTACATTTGAGAGGAGATGATCATGTGGCATTGTTACACA
Organism: Bathymodiolus septemdierum; assembly: GCA_963383655.1. Lineage (NCBI taxonomy): Eukaryota > Metazoa > Mollusca > Bivalvia > Mytilida > Modiolidae > Bathymodiolus > Bathymodiolus septemdierum. The sequence continues at coordinate 84,120,049 of OY726522.1, forward strand.
TGGTCGTCTAGAGAATTTCAAATGCATATGAAAAATCCAGCGCAAACCGGAAGTGGCTGTATCCGTTTCAATGACTGAAAATATCTCGGCAGTGTAACGATATAATTGGGTCAGCGAAAGGATCACAAATAAGCGAAAAATATTGAGGCGAAGTGGGGAAGGGGAAAAGGGTAGATGTTTACCTTGAAGCAAGGAAGAGGAGGGGGCATATATTTTTTGAATGAAACAAGTGCCTGTGATGTTTAAGTAAGATTTACTCTATGCAAAATCGAAATAAACTTGAAATAAAATTCTAATTAAAAAAATCTCTTTCTGCGAGATTCTCGGCAGAAGAGCGGCGTAGGTAAAATGAATGGAACAGCCATAAGTCAAAGAGAGATAACTCCAGCAAAATAATAAAAAAAAACTTTAAAAAGTACTTGAAAAAAAATAATACATTCCCTTCTCACGCCTCCCTCTTAAAATTACAGGACTTCGTCCTTCAAACAGGTTGTGCTTGTCTCATATTATTATTATAATGTTGAATTTGAGTGTGTGTTTTCCTTTTATGTCTACAATGGAATGTTATAACGGTATGCTAAACATATTATTGTCTGCTCCTTCGGGAACGGTTTTGCTATAGTGTTGTCCCATGGAAAACAGTTCTCTTAAGAGAAGATAATAATAGGACAATAGTGTTTCACCAACAATATTTGCATATTTTTCATATCACGCAATATGTAGAATGGAATATTTCAAGACACTTCTCTTCTCTGACATTTTTGTCGCAAATGCATAACAAAGATGTCCTTAATTTTATTAATAATATTTAACACGATATTTGGAATACAGTATACTATCTGTATAGATGCATGTGCTTTTAAAAGTTTGGTTTCTATGTGTCTCATTTTATCCATGCTTTTTGTTTATTCACATCAATATATAATGTGCTTTTAAATTATGTTTCTGCTACTGCTGTGTTTTAAATTGCTTTCATATTTTAATTTGGTATAAAATTTCATAGAAAATTTTAATATGACAATGTTTTTTTTTTTGCTTTTTTGTTTTTTTAAATATTGTGTGCATGTTTTTGTTTTATTGTTTATATTTGCATATTCCTATGTCAGATTTAAAAGCTCATTAGGGCTTGTGTTGCAATGTTTGATGTTTTCCGACTTTAAATAAAGCTTATTGTATTGGGACATCATGACTGTTGACTTGATGGCGACTTTTGAACCTAGTAACTAGAACTAGTTCACACACACATATACATATATATATATATCACTTTGAGAGCGAGTCCCTGTGTAATATGTTGTATTGTATGTCGGAGGAGGGGGGAGGGGGGGGGGGGGGCGTTGGTCGGTACCTCAATGGCTTGCCCCGGGCGGCACCAACTCTAGCTACGCCACTGTCATTAAGCAGGTATGAATATTGATTACGGTAATTAAAAAAAAAATATGTACGGTATTATAGTGCGTATAATATCCTTATCTATAATATCCTTATCTGTAATATCCTTATCTATAATATCCTTATCGGTAATCGCTTTGCACTATATAGCATCCAAACTTTAGATATCTAAACGTCATCAGCTTCATGCATGGCAGGCAATGGCTATATGTTGGTTTTGGCATTTGAATTTCACTTGCTAGGTAGAAATATAATATAATTTTGAAAGTTGCAATATTTTCGTACCTTCACAGGTATCTGGACATACGACTTCTACCCCATTCTGATAGCATTTAATTTCTGGAAAAAAAAAAATTTAATAAGATTAATTAGTGTGCTTGAACATTTATATTTAGAAACGTAGAATAGTTTATTCTAATAATTGACACGAAATTGATAAATTAATTGATAAAGAAATATGAAGACTTTACCATTTCATCAGTTCCGCATCACAACTCGTCGCTATCACGACGACTAGTAATAATACTGGTTCACACAACAGGCTCGACCTGATACAAAATCTTATACAAAACACACTATGTATGTATCCTGATAATGTTATCCCATTTGAATATTGTTTTAAGGTCTTATTAACACAGACAAATATGTGGCGGAATTAAATCTCCAGCGACCAAACAAAGGTGAAAACAATTTTAAAGAAAACCTTCTAAACATTAAATGGCATTTGAAAAAAACTTTTAATGTGCTCAAGATGATGTATGTAAAATTTCACTATATGCTTGTAAAATACTAAAACAATATATAAAAAATAACATTAAAAAGAATCTCATTAAAATATAGCGACATTCAAGATAATAATGATTCTGTCCACATAAAAACAACAAAAACCAACTAACTTACCATGATCTCTGTGGTCGCCATCTTTTGTGTTTATACAAATCTGGCAGTCACCACTGCCGCCATTACTCTTCAAAGCGTCAACCAAGTTAATAAAGAGAGTTCTATCATAAGAGCTATTAACGAACATTACACCAGGGTTACCAGACGATACTGTTGTTGATTCTTCATAGAATGACTGACTGGGATAAGGATTACTAAACGCTGTGTATATGTTTGCTGCACCACACGTCATGTTAGACTACAAATACAAGTTCGTTAGTAAGAAAGGATGTGGATGTAAATGAACATGAGAGACTTTCCAACATTACACATAGACACAAAGCAAAGGAATCGTTATGGTATTGGATATTGAATGCATGCATATAATATATTATGTTTGTTCCACAAGTCCCTTATTTTGCATTTAGCAGGAAATGACTGTCAAGTCTTGTTACAAATACAACTCGGAATACAAAAAAAAACCCCAACACAAATCATCCGTAAGTCATAAAACAATTATACCATGGAATTATTGACCCCTGTAGGTCATGTTACAAAATGGCTGGCAAGGATAAGGATTGTAACACACAGTATATATGCTTGCTGCTTCACAAGTCATGCTAGACTACAAATACAAAGCAGTATGAATGGAATATTAGGATACCGGGTATATGACAATGAAAGCCCAAAACGACCAACAATATGTTTAATAAACCAACTGTATCTCATCCCAGGCTATTATATTAACTGTGTTCGTATTTCTCAATCATTAGTTTTGTGTGTTGTGTTTTGTCGACCAGGTACCGGGTCGTTTCGCCCCGAATCCCGTTTGCCCCCTTAGTCGTTTCGCCCCCTTAGTCGTTTCGCCCCTATTCCCGTTCGCCCCTATTCCCGTTCGCCCCGGGTCGTTTCACCCTCATTTATTAATAGTGCTTTAAAAAATGAAATATGGAAAATACCATTGCAAATATTCGTATTTTGGACGTTGTAAGGCTTGTTCATGGGTACTTTATTTTTGTCTTCCTCATAATTAACATGCTTTCTTGACCTGTTTAATATTATGCTTCACTCTTTGTTTGACCAGGGTTTGACATCTGATTAAATTTATACTATTTTAGCATTTGATGCGTAATTCATTAAAAAAAGAGGTTATTTGCGCACTTGTACAGCATCTTAGTAATTTCATGCACTTTTGCGTTGGTGCAAAAAAAAAAACAACCTTTTTACTGTTCTTGTGTGGTTTTTTGTAATTTGCAAGAAAAGTTTCGCCTGAGATCTTTGGTAAAAGTAGACCAAAATGAATGAATTATTATTTTTTTTGTATACAACTAATAAATAAATAATTAAAGTAGACCAAAATGAATGAATTATTATTTTTTTTGTATACAACTAATAAATAAATAATTAAAGTAGACCATAATGAATCAATTATTATTTTTTTTTGCATACAACTAATAAATAAATAATTACCAAAAAATTCGAAAAAGATTTCATCTATTATAATATAATGGCGATTAAGTGGGGCGAATCGACTCACTTTCCGAATCGACCCTGGGCGAACAGGTAATCGGGCGAAACGACCCGGATTCGTCGACCATTGCTTGTCGTTCGGTTCTTATTTTTGGTCACTCTGTCTTTCGATTTATGGGTTCTGATTACGCTTTTGGTACATTATGAACAACTCCCAATATTTATAATGACGACACACGTATAATGCTTGTTTTTTCCTCAATACTAAACTTTTGACCGTACGATGAATGGCAATAAAGAATCGTGTTGTGCGGACTAAGTCAGATATCTACGTCTTTATTAACACAAGGCAGACTAAGTCAGATATCTACGTCTTTATTAACACAAGGCAGACTAAGTCAGATATCTACGTCTTTATTAACACAAGGTGGACTAAGTCAGATATCTACGTCTTTATTAACACAAGGCAGACTAAGTCAGATATCTACGTCTTTATTAACACAAGGCAGACTAAGTCAGATATCTACGTCTTTATTAACACAAGGCAGACTAAGTCAGATATCTACGTCTCTATTAACACAAGGCAGACTAAGTCAGATATCTACGTCTTTATTAGCACAAGGCGGACTAAGTCAGATATCTACGTCTCTATTAACACAAGGCAGACTAAGTCAGATATCTACGTCTCTATTAACACAAGGCAGACTAAGTCAGATATCTACGTCTCTATTAACACATGGCAGACTAAGTCAGATATCTACGTCTCTATTAACACAAGGCAGACTAAGTCAGATATCTACGTCTCTATTAACACAAGGCAGACTAAGTCAGATATCTACGTCTTTATTAACACAAGGCGGACTAAGTCAGATATCTACGTCTTTATTAACACAAGGCGGACTAAGTCACATATCTACCCCTTTATTAGCACAAGGCGGACTAAGTCAGATATCTACGTCTCTATTAACATAAGGCGGACTAAGTCAGATATCTACGTCTTTATTAACACAAGGCGGACTAAGTCACATATCTACGTCTTTATTAACACAAGGTGGACTAAGTCAGATATCTACGTCTTTATTAACACAAGGCAGACTAAGTCAGATATCTACGTCTTTATTAACACAAGGCAGACTAAGTCAGATATCTACGTCTTTATTATCACAAGGCGGACTAAGTCAGATATCTACGTCTTTATTAACACAAGGCGGACTAAGTCACATATCTACGTCTTTATTAACACAAGGCGGACTAAGTCAGATATCTACGTCTCTATTAACACATGGCAGACTAAGTCAGATATCTACGTCTCTATTAACACAAGGCAGACTAAGTCAGATATCTATGTCTTTATTAACACATGGCAGACTAAGTCAGATATCTATGTCTTTATTAACACATGGCAGACTAAGTCAGATATCTACGTCTTTATTAACACATGGCAGACTAAGTCAGATATCTACGTCTCTATTAACACATGGCAGACTAAGTCAGATATCTACGTCTCTATTAACACAAGGCGGACTAAGTCACATATCTACGTCTTTATTAACACAAGGCGGACTAAGTCAGATATCTACGTCTTTATTAACACAAGGCGGACTAAGTCAGATATCTACGTCTTTATTAACACAAGGCAGACTAAGTCAGATATCTACGTCTTTATTATCACAAGGCGGACTAAGTCAGATATCTACGTCTTTATTAACACAAGGCGGACTAAGTCACATATCTACGTCTTTATTAACACAAGGCGGACTAAGTCAGATATCTACGTCTCTATTAACACATGGCAGACTAAGTCAGATATCTACGTCTCTATTAACACAAGGCAGACTAAGTCAGATATCTATGTCTTTATTAACACATGGCAGACTAAGTCAGATATCTATGTCTTTATTAACACATGGCAGACTAAGTCAGATATCTACGTCTTTATTAACACATGGCAGACTAAGTCAGATATCTACGTCTCTATTAACACATGGCAGACTAAGTCAGATATCTACGTCTCTATTAACACAAGGCGGACTAAGTCACATATCTACGTCTTTATTAACACATGGCAGACTAAGTCAGATATCTACGTCTCTATTAACACATGGCAGACTAAGTCAGATATCTACGTCTTTATTAACACATGGCAGATTAAGTCAGATATCTACGTCTCTATTAACACAAGGCGGACTAAGTCAGATTTCTACGTCTTTATTAACACATGGCAGACTAAGTCAGATATCTACGTCTCTATTAACACATGGCAGACTAAGTCAGATATCAACGTCTTTATTAACACAAGGCAGACTAAGTCAGATATCTACGTCTTTATTAGCACAAGGCGGACTAAGTCAGATATCTACGTCTTTATTAACACATGGCAGACTAAGTCAGATATCTACGTCTCTATTAACACATGGCAGACTAAGTCACATATCTACGTCTTTATTAACACATGGCAGACTAAGTCAGATATCTACGTCTTTATTAACACATGGCAGACTAAGTCAGATATCTACGTCTCTATTAACACATGGCAGACTAAGTCAGATATCTACGTCTCTATTAACACAAGGCGGATTAAGTCAGATATCTACGTCTTTATTAACACATGGCAGACTAAGTCAGATATCTACGTCTCTATTAACACATGGCAGACTAAGTCAGATATCTACGTCTTTATTAACACATGGCAGATTAAGTCAGATATCTACGTCTCTATTAACACAAGGCAGACTAAGTCAGATATCTACGTCTTTATTAGCACAAGGCGGACTAAGTCAGATATCTACGTCTCTATTAACACAAGGCAGACTAAGTCAGATATCTACGTCTCTATTAACACAAGGCAGACTAAGTCAGATATCTACGTCTCTATTAACACATGGCAGACTAAGTCAGATATCTACGTCTCTATTAACACAAGGCAGACTAAGTCAGATATCTACGTCTCTATTAACACAAGGCAGACTAAGTCAGATATCTACGTCTTTATTAACACAAGGCGGACTAAGTCAGATATCTACGTCTTTATTAACACAAGGCGGACTAAGTCACATATCTACCCCTTTATTAGCACAAGGCGGACTAAGTCAGATATCTACGTCTCTATTAACACAAGGCGGACTAAGTCAGATATCTACGTCTTTATTAACACAAGGCGGACTAAGTCACATATCTACGTCTTTATTAACACAAGGCGGACTAAGTCAGATATCTACGTCTTTATTAACACAAGGCAGACTAAGTCAGATATCTACGTCTTTATTAACACAAGGCAGACTAAGTCAGATATCTACGTCTTTATTATCACAAGGCGGACTAAGTCAGATATCTACGTCTTTATTAACACAAGGCGGACTAAGTCACATATCTACGTCTTTATTAACACAAGGCGGACTAAGTCAGATATCTACGTCTCTATTAACACATGGCAGACTAAGTCAGATATCTACGTCTCTATTAACACAAGGCAGACTAAGTCAGATATCTATGTCTTTATTAACACATGGCAGACTAAGTCAGATATCTATGTCTTTATTAACACATGGCAGACTAAGTCAGATATCTACGTCTTTATTAACACATGGCAGACTAAGTCAGATATCTACGTCTCTATTAACACATGGCAGACTAAGTCAGATATCTACGTCTCTATTAACACAAGGCGGACTAAGTCACATATCTACGTCTTTATTAACACAAGGCGGACTAAGTCAGATATCTACGTCTTTATTAACACAAGGCAGACTAAGTCAGATATCTACGTCTTTATTAACACAAGGCAGACTAAGTCAGATATCTACGTCTTTATTATCACAAGGCGGACTAAGTCAGATATCTACGTCTTTATTAACACAAGGCGGACTAAGTCACATATCTACGTCTTTATTAACACAAGGCGGACTAAGTCAGATATCTACGTCTCTATTAACACAAGGCAGACTAAGTCAGATATCTATGTCTTTATTAACACATGGCAGACTAAGTCAGATATCTATGTCTTTATTAACACATGGCAGACTAAGTCAGATATCTACGTCTTTATTAACACATGGCAGACTAAGTCAGATATCTACGTCTCTATTAACACATGGCAGACTAAGTCAGATATCTACGTCTCTATTAACACAAGGCGGACTAAGTCACATATCTACGTCTTTATTAACACAAGGCAGACTAAGTCAGATATCTACGTCTCTATTAACACATGGCAGACTAAGTCAGATATCTACGTCTTTATTAACACATGGCAGATTAAGTCAGATATCTACGTCTCTATTAACGCAAGGCGGACTAAGTCAGATTTCTACGTCTTTATTAACACATGGCAGACTAAGTCAGATATCTACGTCTCTATTAACACATGGCAGACTAAGTCAGATATCAACGTCTTTATTAACACAAGGCAGACTAAGTCAGATATCTACGTCTTTATTAGCACAAGGCGGACTAAGTCAGATATCTACGTCTTTATTAACACATGGCAGACTAAGTCAGATATCTACGTCTCTATTAACACATGGCAGACTAAGTCACATATCTACGTCTTTATTAACACATGGCAGACTAAGTCAGATATCTACGTCTTTATTAACACATGGCAGACTAAGTCAGATATCTACGTCTCTATTAACACATGGCAGACTAAGTCAGATATCTACGTCTCTATTAACACAAGGCGGATTAAGTCAGATATCTACGTCTTTATTAACACATGGCAGACTAAGTCAGATATCTACGTCTCTATTAACACATGGCAGACTAAGTCAGATATCTACGTCTTTATTAACACATGGCAGATTAAGTCAGATATCTACGTCTCTATTAACACAAGGCGTACTAAGTCAGATATCTACGTCTTTATTAACACATGGCAGACTAAGTCAGATATCTACGTCTCTATTAACACAAGGCAGACTAAGTCAGATATCTACGTCTTTATTAACACAAGGCGGACTAAGTCAGATATCTACGTCTTTATTAACACAAGGCGGACTAAGTCACATATCTACCCCTTTATTAGCACAAGGCGGACTACGTCAGATATCTACGTCTCTATTAACACAAGGCGGACTAAGTCAGATATCTACGTCTTTATTAACACAAGGCGGACTAAGTCACATATCTACGTCTTTATTAACACAAGGCGGACTAAGTCAGATATCTACGTCTTTATTAACACAAGGCAGACTAAGTCAGATATCTACGTCTTTATTAACACAAGGCAGACTAAGTCAGATATCTACGTCTTTATTATCACAAGGCGGACTAAGTCAGATATCTACGTCTTTATTAACACAAGGCGGACTAAGTCACATATCTACGTCTTTATTAACACAAGGCGGACTAAGTCAGATATCTACGTCTCTATTAACACAAGGCGGACTAAGTCAGATATCTACGTCTTTATTAACACAAGGCGGACTAAGTCACATATCTACGTCTTTATTAACACAAGGCAGACTAAGTCAGATATCTACGTCTTTATTAACACAAGGTGGACTAAGTCAGATATCTACGTCTCTATTAACACAAGGTGGACTAAGTCAGATATCTAAGTCTTTATTAACACAAGGTGGACTAAGTCAGATATCTACGTCTTTATTAACACAAGGCAGACTAAGTCAGATATCTACGTCTTTATTAACACAAGGTGGACTAAGTCAGATATCTACGTCTCTATTAACACAAGGCGGACTAAGTCAGATATCTAAGTCTTTATTAACACAAGGTGGACTAAGTCAGATATCTACGTCTTTATTAACACAAGGCAGACTAAGTCAGATATCTACGTCTTTATTAACACAAGGTGGACTAAGTCAGATATCTACGTCTTTATTAACACAAGGCGGACTAAGTCAGATATCTACGTCTTTATTAACACAAGGCAGACTAAGTCAGATATCTACGTCTTTATTAACACAAGGCAGACTAAGTCAGATATCTATGTCTTTATTAACACATGGCAGACTAAGTCAGATATCTATGTCTTTATTAACACATGGCAGACTAAGTCAGATATCTACGTCTTTATTAACACAAGGCGGACTAAGTCAGATATCTACGTCTTTATTAACACAAGGTGGACTAAGTCAGATATCTACGTCTTTATTAACACAAGGTGGACTAAGTCAGATATCTACGTCTCTATTAACACAAGGCAGACTAAGTCAGATATCTATGTCTTTATTAACACATGGCAGACTAAGTCACATATATATGTCTTTATTAACACAAGGTGAACTAAGTCAGATATCTACGTCTTTATTAACACAAGGCGGACTAAGTCAGATATCTACGTCTTTATTAACACAAGGTGGACTAAGTCAGATATCTACGTCTTTATTAACACAAGGTGGACTAAGTCAGATATCTACGTCTCTATTAACACAAGGCAGACTAAGTCAGATATCTATGTCTTTATTAACACATGGCAGACTAAGTCACATATCTATGTCTTTATTAACACAAGGTGGACTAAGTCAGATATCTACGTCTTTATTAACACAAGGCGGACTAAGTCAGATATCTACGTCTTTATTAACACAAGGTGGACTAAGTCAGATATCTACGTCTTTATTAACACAAGGTGGACTAAGTCAGATATCTACGTCTCTATTAATACAAGGCAGACTAAGTCAGATATCTACGTCTCTATTAACACAAGGCAGACTAAGTCAGATATCTATGTCTTTATTAACACATGGCAGACTAAGTCAGATATCTACGTCTTTATTAACACAAGGTGGACTAAGTCAGATATCTACGTCTTTATTAACACAAGGCGGACTAAGTCAGATATCTACGTCTTTATTAACACAAGGTTACTAGTTATTCGAACAACACAAAATATAATATTTTGCTTGTTATGATATACCAAATTCCAAAACATAAGTTAGCCGATTCGACTATGACGTTTAGGCCCTTTAGTTTTCTAAAGTTGCCAAAGTTTTAAAATTATTTGTCTTGCCAGTCTTTTGACTTGAAGCGTACCTGATGAATGTTATTCCGGGAGCGTGTCTGTGCGCTAAATTAGATATATATGTTTTTATTATTGCTTATATTACCTCAAGTGTAACTCCACCTTTCTTTGTATTATGAGCAAAAGCAGGACAGTCTCCTATTTTGCAACAAAATGCATGATCTATATATACTGGTGCTGTAATTATATGTAAATAAGTATTATATAATGAATTAATCTTTCTCTCGACAAACTATATATAATTTTTCCGGGGCCGTCGTGGTCGTGATCGTATGGTTGTTGGATTTACAACTACATATGCAATCAGTGCCTATCACCACTAAAGTTGTGAGTTCGAATTCCGCTCCTGGCAATGTGTACTCGATACAACATTATGTGATAAAGTTTATCAATGATTTACGACAGGTCGGTTGTTTTCTCCGGGTACTCCAATAACACCATAACCCTAACCACTTAACCCTATTCCATTTTCCGGGCGGTTCGTCTGTCTGTGCGGCTTTCCTCAGTGGAAATATATATCCGACAGTGTTAGAATTATATATTTGAGCTAACATTTTTTATTTTCCTTGACGGGAATCGAACACACAGCCTGATACACTACATTTTCAATCACATAACCTGAAGCTACATTGTCTCGTAAGGCGAATATAGGGATAGAAGTAATGCGTGTGTTTAAAGATGTACATAGATGGTACAGGTAAAGGAGGGGATTCTGATAGTTGGAATAATATCTGCCTGATCAATCAGTTCAGATTATCACCTATTGTTGGAGTAATATCTGCCTGATCAATCAGTTCAGATTATCACCGATAGTTGTGATAATATCTGCATAATCAATCAGTTCAGATTATCACCTATTGTTGGAATAATATCTGCCTGATCAATCAGTTCAGATTATCACCTATTGTTGGAATAATATCTGCCTGATCAATCAGTTCAGATTATCACCGATAGTTGTGATAATATCTGCATAATCAATCAGTTCAGATTATCACCTATTGTTGGAATAATATCTGCCTGATCAATCAGTTCAGATTATCACCGATAGTTGTGATAATATCTGCCTGATCAAACTTTTATTTTTTAATTATTCTTTTCCATTTGATATAAGGCTTGATTTGCCGTAGGCCGCATAAATATATGATAAGGCCGGAACATCCATTTGATATAAGGCCGGATTTGCGTAAGGCCGCATCAACTAAGGCCGCATCTGTTATAAGGCCGAATCAACTTGTAAGGGACAGTACAAACAAATAAAGTTCAGGATAGTATTTCCCATTTAACCTTCATGGTGCCTCAATCATTCCATAAAAATAAGGATGTCATGTTCATCAGAGAGGACAGTACAAACAAATCACAATATGACATCGGTGTAACAGACATCGGGTCAAAATATAAGATAAGATAAGATTTTATTGGTCCAAATTAAAGGGCCCACGAAGGGGCATATAAACATAATAAAACATAAGGTGATTGCATAAAATATCATATAAATATATATAAACGATATCCCATTTAAAAGCGGAAGTAAAATCAGGCCTTGTGGTTAAAGAAACGCTTCGAATTGGAGTTGTGTACTCGTACACGATGAACTGTATCTACATTATAGTGGTCTGATTGAATGTGTTGTTTCATGCATGACATGTTTTGAAGTTTTTTACGAAATACATACAGTGGAAATGACAATTAAAGAAAGCTGTCTAGTATCAAAAAAACGAACCTTGGTTTTTAACTTTTGATCTTCTAATTGTGCAATTTGTGGCTTTATCTAATAAGGGTAACATACCAGTACAATTAAAACACGAAACCAGAGGTTCATCGTATTTCTTTATCATTCACGTAATTACAAATTGTCTACTTACTGGAGTATCCGAGTATTTTGGAAGCGAAAGTTCTGATTATCCATTTGGTATTTTCAAACTTTTCTTTAAAAAGCAATGATGACAACACAATTTTGAAAGAAACCCTAAACTTCCATCAGAGATCTGAAAACATGTTTCGTGATAGTAGCTATCCCAAAACAACATCATGAATTATGAAGAAAAAAAACAACTCATGAACCAAAACGAAGATTCCAAAGGGAGGTAATCAGAATCCGTAAATCGAAGAACAGACAACACAATGCCCAAAAGAAAAAGGACAAAAAGAGAAACAACGATCTATAAAACTACAATTTGGTTTTAATCTGTTTTTTAGGAAAACCTTTGGGCTTTTTGTATGTTCTTATTGTCTTCTTGTCAGTAGTAGTAATGGTGTATTTGTATCTGGGCCGACCCTTTATTGGAAAGTATTTGTGTACATGTAGCACATTCCGTATTCCCCTCTTTACATTTTCCCATCAGGGGAGTTAATAAGATAGTACTGACAATAATAGTAGTATTAATTAGTTGCTCACCTTGACAAGAGCTTTTCTGAATTTCTTCTTTGATGGCTTTTATTTCTGCATAGTTAGCTACACTGAAGACATGGGTACAGTCCGGATTTGATGCTATTGTATTTAGTGTTTGCAGTTGTATTTTGTTACCGACACCAATGGAGAAAACTGTTATTCCTGCTCGGTGAGCTTTATCAGCTGCATGACTGCATATATTAAGAACAAAAGAATCGATATAACAAAAACTTCAGCATACAATAGGAAACATTAGTTACCAACAACGAAAACTTCAGCATACAATAGGAAACATTAGTTACCAACAACGAAAACTTCAGCATACAATAGGAAACATTAGTTACCAACAACGAAAACTTCAGCATACAATAGGAAACATTAGTTACCAACAACGAAAACTTCAGCATACAATAGGAAACATTAGTTACCAACAACGAAAACTTCAGCATACAATAGGAAACATTAGTTACCAACAACGAAAACTTCAGCATACAATAGGAAACATTAGTTACCAACAACGAAAACTTCAGCATACAATAGGAAACATTAGTTACCAACAACGAAAACTTCAGCATACAATAGGAAACATTAGTTACCAACAACGAAAACTTCAGCATACAATAGGAAACATTAGTTACCAACAACAAAAACTTCAGCATACAATAGGAAACATTAGTTACCAACAACAAAAACTTCAGCATACAATAGGAAACATTAGTTACCAACAACGAAAACTTCAGCATACAATAGGAAACATTAGTTACCAACAACGAAAACTTCAGCATACAATAGGAAACATTAGTTACCAACAACGAAAACTTCAGCATACAATAGGAAACATTAGTTATCAACAACGAAAACTTCAGCATACAATAGGAAACATTAGTTATCAACAACGAAAGATTTCACTTTTTTTTCTGGTTAACGTAAAAGGGTAAACACATTTAAACTGCTTAATTGATTGTTGTATAAAGTCACGTTATGAGTATTCAGCCTAATCCAATACGAGACAACAAGGCAGCATGGCAGATGAAACGGTGATATTGAAATAGATTATTAAATGTTTTGCTTGATTTTATTTTTTAATGCGGACGACACGTTTATGGAATAACCTTCACGCTCAAAATCGAAAGATTGCAAAGTCAAATGATTTAAAAGTATTTGGAGCAATAAAAGTAAAGGATCTAAAGACAGGATAGCCAAATTCGTGGTCACTAAGACAGAATAGCCAAACTCGTGGTCACTAAGACAGAATAGCCAAATTCGTGGTCACTAAGAGAGAATAGCCAAATTCGTGGTCACTAAGACAGAATAGCCAAACTCGTGGTCACTAAGACAGAATAGCCAAATTCGTGGTCACTAAGACAGGATAGCCAAATTCGTGGTCACTAAGACAGAATAGCCAAACTCGTGGTCACTAAGACAGAATAGCCAAACTCGTGGTCACTAAAACAGGATAACCAAACTCGTGGTCACTAAGGTCTGTTAATTAATCAATAAATCAACAGGTCTAAACAGGAGATAGCCAAACTCGTGGTCACTAAGGTCTGTTAATTAATCAATAAATCAACAGTTCTAAACAGGAGATAGCCAAACTCGTGGTCACTAAGGTCTGTTAATTAATCAATAAATCAACAGGTTTATACAGGAGATAGCCAAACTCGTGGTCACTAAGGTCTGTTAATTAATCAATAAATCAACAGGTCTATACAGGAGATAGCCAAACTCGTGGTCACTAAGGTCTGTTAATTAATCAATAAATCACCAGGTCTAAACAAGAGATAGCCAAACTCGTGGTCACTAAGGTCTGTTAATTAATCAATAAATCAACAGGTCTAAACAGGAGATAGCCAAACTCGTGGTCACTAAGGTCTGTTAATTAATCAATAAATCAACAGGTCTAAACAGGAGATAGCCAAACTCGAGGTCACTAAGGTCTGTTAATTAATCAATAAATCACCAGGTCTAAACAGGAGATAGCCAAACTCGTGGTCACTAAGGTCTGTTAATTAATCAATAAATCAACAGGTTTAAACAGGAGATAGCCAAACTCGTGGTCACTAAGGTCTGTTAATTAATCAATAAATCACCAGGTCTAAACAGGAGAGAGCCAAACTCGTGGTCACTAAGGTCTGTTAATTAATCAATAAATCACCAGGTCTAAACAGGAGATAGCCAAACTCGTGGTCACTAAGGTCTGTTAATTAATCAATAAATCACCAGGTCTAAACAGGAGATAGCCAAACTCGAGGTCACTAAGGTCTGTTAATTAATCAATAAATCAACAGGTTTAAACAGGAGATAGCCAAACTCGTGGTCACTAAGGTCTGTTAATTAATCAATAAATCAACAGGTTTAAACAGGATAGCCAAACTCGTGGTCACTAAGGTCTGTTAATTAATCAATAAATCAACAGGTCTAAACATGATAGCCAAACTCGTGGTCACTAAGGTCTGTTAATTAATCAATAAATCAACAGGTCTAAACAGGAGATAGCCAAACTCGTGGTCACTAAGGTCTGTTAATTAATCAATAAATCACCAGGTCTAAACAGGAGATAGCCAAACTCGTGGTCACTAAGGTCTGTTAATTAATCAATAAATCAACAGGTCTAAACAGGAGATAGCCAAACTCGTGGTCACTAAGGTCTGTTAATTAATCAATAAATCAACAGGTCTAAACAGGAGATAGCCAAACTCGTGGTCACTAAGGTCTGTTAATTAATCAATAAATCACCAGGTCTAAACAGGAGATAGCCAAACTCGTGGTCACTAAGGTCTGTTAATTAATCAATAAATCAACAGGTCTAAACAGGAGATAGCCAAACTCGTGGTCACTAAGGTCTGTTAATTAATCAATAAATCACCAGGTCTAAACAGGAGATAGCCAAACTCGTGGTCACTAAGGTCTGTTAATTAATCAATAAATCACCAGGTCTAAACAGGAGATAGCCAAACTCGTGGTCACTAAGGTCTGTTAATTAATCAATAAATCACCAGGTCTAAACATGATAGCCAAACTCGTGGTCACTAAGGTCTGTTAATTAATCAATAAATCACCAGGTCTAAACAGGAGATAACCAAACTCGTGGTCACTAAGGTCTGTTAATTAATCAATAAATCAACAGGTCTAAACAGGATAGCCAAACTCGTGGTCACTAAGGTCTGTTAATTAATCAATAAATCACCAGGTCTAAACAGGAGATAGCCAAACTCGTGGTCACTAAGGTCTGTTAATTAATCAATAAATCACCAGGTTTAAACAGGAGATAGCCAAACTCGTGGTCACTAAGGTCTGTTAATTAATCAATAAATCAACAGGTTTAAACAGGATAGCCAAACTCGTGGTCACTAAGGTCTGTTAATTAATCAATAAATCAACAGGTCTAAACATGATAGCCAAACTCGTGGTCACTAAGGTCTGTTAATTAATCAATAAATCAACAGGTCTAAACAGGAGATAGCCAAACTCGTGGTCACTAAGGTCTGTTAATTAATCAATAAATCACCAGGTCTAAACAGGAGATAGCCAAACTCGTGGTCACTAAGGTCTGTTAATTAATCAATAAATCAACAGGTCTAAACAGGAGATAGCCAAACTCGTGGTCACTAAGGTCTGTTAATTAATCAATAAATCAACAGGTCTAAACAGGAGATAGCCAAACTCGTGGTCACTAAGGTCTGTTAATTAATCAATAAATCACCAGGTCTAAACAGGAGATAGCCAAACTCGTGGTCACTAAGGTCTGTTAATTAATCAATAAATCAACAGGTCTAAACAGGAGATAGCCAAACTCGTGGTCACTAAGGTCTGTTAATTAATCAATAAATCACCAGGTCTAAACAGGAGATAGCCAAACTCGTGGTCACTAAGGTCTGTTAATTAATCAATAAATCACCAGGTCTAAACAGGAGATAGCCAAACTCGTGGTCACTAAGGTCTGTTAATTAATCAATAAATCACCAGGTCTAAACATGATAGCCAAACTCGTGGTCACTAAGGTCTGTTAATTAATCAATAAATCACCAGGTCTAAACAGGAGATAACCAAACTCGTGGTCACTAAGGTCTGTTAATTAATCAATAAATCAACAGGTCTAAACAGGATAGCCAAACTCGTGGTCACTAAGGTCTGTTAATTAATCAATAAATCACCAGGTCTAAACAGGAGATAGCCAAACTCGTGGTCACTAAGGTCTGTTAATTAATCAATAAATCACCAGGTCTAAACAGGAGAGAGCCAAACTCGTGGTCACTAAGGTCTGTTAATTAATCAATAAATCACCAGGTCTAAACAGGAGATAGCCAAACTCGTGGTCACTAAGGTCTGTTAATTAATCAATAAATCACCAGGTCTAAACAGGAGATAGCCAAACTCGAGGTCACTAAGGTCTGTTAATTAATCAATAAATCAACAGGTTTAAACAGGAGATAGCCAAACTCGTGGTCACTAAGGTCTGTTAATTAATCAATAAATCAACAGGTTTAAACAGGATAGCCAAACTCGTGGTCACTAAGGTCTGTTAATTAATCAATAAATCAACAGGTCTAAACATGATAGCCAAACTCGTGGTCACTAAGGTCTGTTAATTAATCAATAAATCAACAGGTCTAAACAGGAGATAGCCAAACTCGTGGTCACTAAGGTCTGTTAATTAATCAATAAATCACCAGGTCTAAACAGGAGATAGCCAAACTCGTGGTCACTAAGGTCTGTTAATTAATCAATAAATCAACAGGTCTAAACAGGAGATAGCCAAACTCGTGGTCACTAAGGTCTGTTAATTAATCAATAAATCAACAGGTCTAAACAGGAGATAGCCAAACTCGTGGTCACTAAGGTCTGTTAATTAATCAATAAATCACCAGGTCTAAACAGGAGATAGCCAAACTCGTGGTCACTAAGGTCTGTTAATTAATCAATAAATCAACAGGTCTAAACAGGAGATAGCCAAACTCGTGGTCACTAAGGTCTGTTAATTAATCAATAAATCACCAGGTCTAAACAGGAGATAGCCAAACTCGTGGTCACTAAGGTCTGTTAATTAATCAATAAATCACCAGGTCTAAACAGGAGATAGCCAAACTCGTGGTCACTAAGGTCTGTTAATTAATCAATAAATCACCAGGTCTAAACATGATAGCCAAACTCGTGGTCACTAAGGTCTGTTAATTAATCAATAAATCACCAGGTCTAAACAGGAGATAACCAAACTCGTGGTCACTAAGGTCTGTTAATTAATCAATAAATCAACAGGTCTAAACAGGATAGCCAAACTCGTGGTCACTAAGGTCTGTTAATTAATCAATAAATCACCAGGTCTAAACAGGAGATAGCCAAACTCGTGGTCACTAAGGTCTGTTAATTAATCAATAAATCACCAGGTTTAAACAGGAGATAGCCAAACTCGTGGTCACTAAGGTCTGTTAATTAATCAATAAATCAACAGGTTTAAACAGGATAGCCAAACTCGTGGTCACTAAGGTCTGTTAATTAATCAATAAATCAACAGGTCTAAACATGATAGCCAAACTCGTGGTCACTAAGGTCTGTTAATTAATCAATAAATCAACAGGTCTAAACAGGAGATAGCCAAACTCGTGGTCACTAAGGTCTGTTAATTAATCAATAAATCACCAGGTCTAAACAGGAGATAGCCAAACTCGTGGTCACTAAGGTCTGTTAATTAATCAATAAATCAACAGGTCTAAACAGGAGATAGCCAAACTCGTGGTCACTAAGGTCTGTTAATTAATCAATAAATCACCAGGTCTAAACAGGAGATAGCCAAACTCGTGGTCACTAAGGTCTGTTAATTAATCAATAAATCAACAGGTCTAAACAGGAGATAGCCAAACTCGTGGTCACTAAGGTCTGTTAATTAATCAATAAATCACCAGGTCTAAACAGGAGATAGCCAAACTCGTGGTCACTAAGGTCTGTTAATTAATCAATAAATCACCAGGTCTAAACAGGAGATAGCCAAACTCGTGGTCACTAAGGTCTGTTAATTAATCAATAAATCACCAGGTCTAAACATGATAGCCAAACTCGTGGTCACTAAGGTCTGTTAATTAATCAATAAATCACCAGGTCTAAACAGGAGATAACCAAACTCGTGGTCACTAAGGTCTGTTAATTAATCAATAAATCAACAGGTCTAAACAGGATAGCCAAACTCGTGGTCACTAAGGTCTGTTAATTAATCAATAAATCACCAGGTCTAAACAGGAGATAGCCAAACTCGTGGTCACTAAGGTCTGTTAATTAATCAATAAATCACCAGGTCTAAACAGGAGATAGCCAAACTCGTGGTCACTAAGGTCTGTTAATTAATCAATAAATCACCAGGTCTAAACAGGAGATAACCAAACTCGTGGTCACTAAGGTCTGTTAATTAATCAATAAATCAACAGGTCTAAATAGGAGATAGCCAAACTCGTGGTCACTAAGGTCTGTTAATTAATCAATAAATCAACAGGTCTAAACAGGAGATAGCCAAACTCGTGGTCACTAAGGTCTGTTAATTAATCAATAAATCACCAGGTCTAAACAGGAGATAACCAAACTCGTGGTCACTAAGGTCTGTTAATTAATCAATAAATCAACAGGTCTAAACAGGAGATAGCCAAACTCGTGGTCACTAAGGTCTGTTAATTAATCAATAAATCAACAGGTCTAAACAGGAGATAGCCAAACTCGTGGTCACTAAGGTCTGTTAATTAATCAATAAATCACCAGGTCTAAACAGGAGATAGGCAAACTCGTGGTCACTAAGGTCTGTTAATTAATCAATAAATCAACAGGTCTAAAAAGGAGATAGCCAAACTCGTGGTCACTAAGGTCTGTTAATTATTCAATAAATCACCAGGTCTAAACAGGAGATAGCCAAACTCGTGGTCACTAAGGTCTGTTAATTAATCAATAAATCAACAGGTCTAAACAGGAGATAGCCAAACTCGTGGTCACTAAGGTCTGTTAATTAATCAATAAATCAACAGGTCTAAACAGGAGATAGCCAAACTCGAGGTCACTAAGGTCTGTTAATTAATCAATAAATCACCAGGTCTAAACATGACAGCCAAACTCGTGGTAACTAAGGTCTGTTAATTAATCAATAAATCACCAGGTCTAAACAGGAGATAACCAAACTCGTGGTCACTAAGGTCTGTTAATTAATCAATAAATCAACAGGTCTAAACAGGAGATAGCCAAACTCGTGGTCACTAAGGTCTGTTAATTAATCAATAAATCAACAGGTCTAAACAGGAGATAGCCAAACTCGTGGTCACTAAGGTCTGTTAATTAATCAATAAATCACCAGGTCTAAACAGGAGATAGGCAAACTCGTGGTCACTAAGGTCTGTTAATTAATCAATAAATCACCAGGTCTAAAAAGGAGATAGCCAAACTCGTGGTCACTAAGGTCTGTTAATTATTCAATAAATCACCAGGTCTAAACAGGAGATAGCCAAACTCGTGGTCACTAAGGTCTGTTAATTAATCAATAAATCAACAGGTCTAAACAGGAGATAGCCAAACTCGTGGTCACTAAGGTCTGTTAATTAATCAATAAATCAACAGGTCTAAACAGGAGATAGCCAAACTCGAGGTCACTAAGGTCTGTTAATTAATCAATAAATCACCAGGTCTAAGCATGACAGCCAAACTCGTGGTCACTAAGGTCTGTTAATTAATCAATAAATCACCAGGTCTAAACAGGAGATAGCCAAACTCGTGGTCACTAAGGTCTGTTAATTAATCAATAAATCACCAGGTCTAAACAGGAGATAGCCAAACTCGTGGTCACTAAGGTCTGTTAATTAATCAATAAATCACCAGGTTTAAACAGGAGATAGCCAAACTCGTGGTCACTAAGGTCTGTTAATTAATCAATAAATCAACAGGTCTAAACAGGAGATAGCCAAACTCGTGGTCACTAAGGTCTGTTAATTAATCAATAAATCACCAGGTCTAAACATGATAGCCAAACTCGTGGTCACTAAGGTCTGTTAATTAATCAATAAATCACCAGGTCTAAACAGGAGATAACCAAACTCGTGGTCACTAAGGTCTGTTAATTAATCAATAAATCAACAGGTCTAAACAGGAGATAGCCAAACTCGTGGTCACTAAGGTCTGTTGATTAATCAATAAATCAACAGGTTTAAACAGGATAGCCAAACTCGTGGTCACTAAGGTCTGTTAATTAATCAATAAATCAACAGGTCTAAACAGGAGATAGCCAAACTCGTGGTCACTAAGGTCTGTTAATTAATCAATAAATCACCAGGTCTAAACATGATAGCCAAACTCGTGGTCACTAAGGTCTGTTAATTAATCAATAAATCACCAGGTCTAAACAGGAGATAACCAAACTCGTGGTCACTAAGGTCTGTTAATTAATCAATAAATCAACAGGTCTAAACAGGAGATAGCCAAACTCATGGTCACTAAGGTCTGTTAATTAATCAATAAATCAACAGGTTTAAACAGGATAGCCAAACTCGTGGTCACTAAGGTCTGTTAATTAATCAATAAATCAACAGGTCTAAAAAGGAGATAGCCAAACTCGTGGTCACTAAGGTCTGTTAATTAATCAATAAATCACAGGTCTAAACAGGAGATAGCCAAACTCGTGGTCACTAAGGTCTGTTAATTAATCAATAAATCAACAGGTCTAAACAGGAGATAGCCAAACTCGTGGTCACTAAGGTCTGTTAATTAATCAATAAATCAACAGGTCTAAACAGGAGATAGCCAAACTCGAGGTCACTAAGGTCTGTTAATTAATCAATAAATCAACAGGTCTAAACATGACAGCCAAACTCGTGGTCACTAAGGTCTGTTAATTAATCAATAAATCAACAGTTCTAAACAGGAGATAGCCAAACTCGTGGTCACTAAGGTCTGTTAATTAATCAATAAATCAACAGGTCTAAACAGGAGATAGCCAAACTCGTGGTCACTAAGGTCTGTTAATTAATCAATAAATCAACAGGTCTAAACAGGAGATAGCCAAACTCGTGGTCACTAAGGTCTGTTAATTAATCAATAAATCACCAGGTCTAAACAGGAGATAGCCAAACTCGTGGTCACTAAGGTCTGTTAATTAATCAATAAATCAACAGGTCTAAACAGGAGATAGCCAAACTCGTGGCCACTAAGGTCTGTTAATTAATCAATAAATCAACAGGTCTAAACATGATAGCCAAACTCGTGGTCACTAAGGTCTGTTAATTAATCAATAAATCACCAGGTCTAAACAGGAGATAACCAAACTCGTGGTCACTAAGGTCTGTTAATTAATCAATAAATCAACAGGTCTAAACAGGAGATAGCCAAACTCGTGGTCACTAAGGTCTATTAATTAATCAATAAATCACCAGGTCTAAACAGGAGATAGCCAAACTCGTGGTCACTAAGATCTGTTAATTAATCAATAAATCAACAGGTCTAAACATGATAGCCAAACTCGTGGTCACTAAGGTCTGTTAATTAATCAATAAATCAACAGGTTTAAACAGGATAGCCAAACTCGTGGTCACTAAGGTCTGTTAATTAATCAATAAATCAACAGGTCTAAACAGGAGATAGCCAAACTCGTGGTCACTAAGGTCTGTTAATTAATCAATAAATCAACAGGTCTAAACAGGAGATAGCCAAACTCGAGGTCACTAAGGTCTGTTAATTAATCAATAAATCACCAGGTCTAAACATGACAGCCAAACTCGTGGTCACTAAGGTCTGTTAATTAATCAATAAATCACCAGGTCTAAACAGGATAGCCAAACTCGTGGTCACTAAGGTCTGTTAATTAATCAATAAATCAACAGGTCTAAACAGGAGATAGCCAAACTCGTGGTCACTAAGGTCTGTTAATTAATCAATAAATCACCAGGTCTAAACAGGAGATAGCCAAACTCGTGGTCACTAAGGTCTGTTAATTAATCAATAAATCACCAGGTCTAAACATGATAGCCAAACTCGTGGTCACTAAGGTCTGTTAATTAATCAATAAATCACCAGGTCTAAACAGGAGATAGCCAAACTCGTGGTCACTAAGGTCTGTTAATTAATCAATAAATCAACAGGTCTAAACAGGAGATAGCCAAACTCGTGGTCACTAAGGTCTGTTAATTAATCAATAAATCAACAGGTTTAAACAGGAGATAGCCAAACTCATGGTCACTAAGGTCTGTTAATTAATCAATAAATCACCAGGTCTAAACATGATAGCCAAACTCGTGGTCACTAAGGTCTGTTAATTAATCAATAAATCACCAGGTCTAAACATGATAGCCAAACTCGTGGTCACTAAGGTCTGTTAATTAATCAATAAATCACCATGTCTAAACAGGAGATAGCCAAACTCGTGGTCACTAAGGTCTGTTAATTAATCAATAAATCAACAGGTCTAAACAGGAGATAGCCAAACTCGTGGTCACTAAGATCTGTTAATTAATCAATAAATCAACAGGTCTAAACATGATAGCCAAACTCGTGGTCACTAAGGTCTGTTAATTAATCAATAAATCAACAGGTTTAAACAGGATAGCCAAACTCGTGGTCACTAAGGTCTGTTAATTAATTAATAAATCAACAGGTCTAAACAGGAGATAGCCAAACTCGTGGTCACTAAGGTCTGTTAATTAATCAATAAATCAACAGGTCTAAACAGGAGATAGCCAAACTCGAGGTCACTAAGGTCTGTTAATTAATCAATAAATCACCAGGTCTAAACATGACAGCCAAACTCGTGGTCACTAAGGTCTGTTAATTAATCAATAAATCACCAGGTCTAAACAGGATAGCCAAACTCGTGGTCACTAAGGTCTGTTAATTAATCAATAAATCAACAGGTCTAAACAGGAGATAGCCAAACTCGTGGTCACTAAGGTCTGTTAATTAATCAATAAATCACCAGGTCTAAACAGGAGATAGCCAAACTCGTGGTCACTAAGGTCTGTTAATTAATCAATAAATCACCAGGTCTAAACATGATAGCCAAACTCGTGGTCACTAAGGTCTGTTAATTAATCAATAAATCACCAGGTCTAAACAGGAGATAGCCAAACTCGTGGTCACTAAGGTCTGTTAATTAATCAATAAATCAACAGGTCTAAACAGGAGATAGCCAAACTCGTGGTCACTAAGGTCTGTTAATTAATCAATAAATCAACAGGTTTAAACAGGAGATAGCCAAACTCATGGTCACTAAGGTCTGTTAATTAATCAATAAATCACCAGGTCTAAACATGATAGCCAAACTCGTGGTCACTAAGGTCTGTTAATTAATCAATAAATCACCAGGTCTAAACATGATAGCCAAACTCGTGGTCACTAAGGTCTGTTAATTAATCAATAAATCACCATGTCTAAACAGGAGATAGCCAAACTCGTGGTCACTAAGGTCTGTTAATTAATCAATAAATCAACAGGTCTAAACAGGAGATAGCCAAACTCGTGGTCACTAAGGTCTGTTAATTAATCAATAAATCACCAGGTCTAAACAGGAGATAGCCAAACTCGTGGTCACTAAGGTCTGTTAATTAATCAATAAATCACCAGGTCTAAACATGATAGCCAAACTCGTGGTCACTAAGGTCTGTTAATTAATCAATAAATCACCAGGTCTAAACATGAGATAGCCAAACTCATGGTCACTAAGGTCTGTTAATTAATCAATAAATCAACAGGTCTAAGCATGATAGCCAAACTCGTGGTCACTAAGGTCTGTTAATTAATCAATAAATCAACAGGTCTAAACAGGAGATAGCCAAACTCGTGGTCACTAAGGTCTGTTAATTAATCAATAAATCACCATGTCTAAACAGGAGATAGCCAAACTCGTGGTCACTAAGGTCTGTTAATTAATCAATAAATCAACAGGTCTAAACAGGAGATAGCCAAACTCGTGGTCACTAAGGTCTGTTAATTAATCAATAAATCACCAGGTCTAAACAGGAGATAGCCAAACTCGTGGTCACTAAGGTCTGTTAATTAATCAATAAATCACCAGGTCTAAACATGATAGCCAAACTCGTGGTCACTAAGGTCTGTTAATTAATCAATAAATCACCAGGTCTAAACATGAGATAGCCAAACTCATGGTCACTAAGGTCTGTTAATTAATCAATAAATCAACAGGTCTAAGCATGATAGCCAAACTCGTGGTCACTAAGGTCTGTTAATTAATCAATAAATCAACAGGTCTAAACAGGAGATAGCCAAACTCGTGGTCACTAAGGTCTGTTAATTAATCAATAAATCAACAGGTCTAAACAGGAGATAGCCAAACTCGAGGTCACTAAGATCTGTTAATTAATCAATAAATCACCAGGTCTAAACATGACAGCCAAACTCGTGGTCACTAAGGTCTGTTAATTAATCAATAAATCACCAGGTCTAAACAGGATAGCCAAACTCGTGGTCACTAAGGTCTGTTAATTAATCAATAAATCAACAGGTCTAAACAGGAGATAGCCAAACTCGTGGTCACTAAGGTCTGTTAATTAATCAATAAATCAACAGGTCTAAACAGGAGATAGCCAAACTCGTGGTCACTAAGGTCTGTTAATTAATCAATAAATCAACAGGTCTAAACAGGAGATAGCCAAACTCGTGGTCACTAAGGTCTGTTAATTAATCAATAAATCACCAGGTCTAAACAGGAGATAGCCAAACTCGTGGTCACTAAGGTCTGTTAATTAATCAATAAATCAACAGGTCTAAACAGGAGATAGCCAAACTCGTGGCCACTAAGGTCTGTTAATTAATCAATAAATCAACAGGTCTAAACATGATAGCCAAACTCGTGGTCACTAAGGTCTGTTAATTAATCAATAAATCACCAGGTCTAAACAGGAGATAACCAAACTCGTGGTCACTAAGGTCTGTTAATTAATCAATAAATCAACAGGTCTAAACAGGAGATAGCCAAACTCGTGGTCACTAAGGTCTGTTAATTAATCAATAAATCAACAGGTCTAAACAGGAGATAGCCAAACTCGTGGTCACTAAGGTCTGTTAATTAATCAATAAATCAACAGGTCTAAACATGATAGCCAAACTCGTGGTCACTAAGGTCTGTTAATTAATCAATAAATCAACAGGTTTAAACAGGATAGCCAAACTCGTGGTCACTAAGGTCTGTTAATTAATCAATAAATCAACAGGTCTAAACAGGAGATAGCCAAACTCGTGGTCACTAAGGTCTGTTAATTAATCAATAAATCAACAGGTCTAAACAGGAGATAGCCAAACTCGTGGTCACTAAGGTCTGTTAATTAATCAATAAATCACCAGGTCTAAACAGGAGATAGCCAAACTCGTGGTCACTAAGGTCTGTTAATTAATCAATAAATCAACAGGTCTAAACAGGAGATAGCCAAACTCGTGGCCACTAAGGTCTGTTAATTAATCAATAAATCAACAGGTCTAAACATGATAGCCAAACTCGTGGTCACTAAGGTCTGTTAATTAATCAATAAATCACCAGGTCTAAACAGGAGATAACCAAACTCGTGGTCACTAAGGTCTGTTAATTAATCAATAAATCAACAGGTCTAAACAGGAGATAGCCAAACTCGTGGTCACTAAGGTCTATTAATTAATCAATAAATCACCAGGTCTAAACAGGAGATAGCCAAACTCGTGGTCACTAAGATCTGTTAATTAATCAATAAATCAACAGGTCTAAACATGATAGCCAAACTCGTGGTCACTAAGGTCTGTTAATTAATCAATAAATCAACAGGTTTAAACAGGATAGCCAAACTCGTGGTCACTAAGGTCTGTTAATTAATCAATAAATCAACAGGTCTAAACAGGAGATAGCCAAACTCGTGGTCACTAAGGTCTGTTAATTAATCAATAAATCAACAGGTCTAAACAGGAGATAGCCAAACTCGAGGTCACTAAGGTCTGTTAATTAATCAATAAATCACCAGGTCTAAACATGACAGCCAAACTCGTGGTCACTAAGGTCTGTTAATTAATCAATAAATCACCAGGTCTAAACAGGATAGCCAAACTCGTGGTCACTAAGGTCTGTTAATTAATCAATAAATCAACAGGTCTAAACAGGAGATAGCCAAACTCGTGGTCACTAAGGTCTGTTAATTAATCAATAAATCACCAGGTCTAAACAGGAGATAGCCAAACTCGTGGTCACTAAGGTCTGTTAATTAATCAATAAATCACCAGGTCTAAACATGATAGCCAAACTCGTGGTCACTAAGGTCTGTTAATTAATCAATAAATCACCAGGTCTAAACAGGAGATAGCCAAACTCGTGGTCACTAAGGTCTGTTAATTAATCAATAAATCAACAGGTCTAAACAGGAGATAGCCAAACTCGTGGTCACTAAGGTCTGTTAATTAATCAATAAATCAACAGGTTTAAACAGGAGATAGCCAAACTCATGGTCACTAAGGTCTGTTAATTAATCAATAAATCACCAGGTCTAAACATGATAGCCAAACTCGTGGTCACTAAGGTCTGTTAATTAATCAATAAATCACCAGGTCTAAACATGATAGCCAAACTCGTGGTCACTAAGGTCTGTTAATTAATCAATAAATCACCATGTCTAAACAGGAGATAGCCAAACTCGTGGTCACTAAGGTCTGTTAATTAATCAATAAATCAACAGGTCTAAACAGGAGATAGCCAAACTCGTGGTCACTAAGATCTGTTAATTAATCAATAAATCAACAGGTCTAAACATGATAGCCAAACTCGTGGTCACTAAGGTCTGTTAATTAATCAATAAATCAACAGGTTTAAACAGGATAGCCAAACTCGTGGTCACTAAGGTCTGTTAATTAATTAATAAATCAACAGGTCTAAACAGGAGATAGCCAAACTCGTGGTCACTAAGGTCTGTTAATTAATCAATAAATCAACAGGTCTAAACAGGAGATAGCCAAACTCGAGGTCACTAAGGTCTGTTAATTAATCAATAAATCACCAGGTCTAAACATGACAGCCAAACTCGTGGTCACTAAGGTCTGTTAATTAATCAATAAATCACCAGGTCTAAACAGGATAGCCAAACTCGTGGTCACTAAGGTCTGTTAATTAATCAATAAATCAACAGGTCTAAACAGGAGATAGCCAAACTCGTGGTCACTAAGGTCTGTTAATTAATCAATAAATCACCAGGTCTAAACAGGAGATAGCCAAACTCGTGGTCACTAAGGTCTGTTAATTAATCAATAAATCACCAGGTCTAAACATGATAGCCAAACTCGTGGTCACTAAGGTCTGTTAATTAATCAATAAATCACCAGGTCTAAACAGGAGATAGCCAAACTCGTGGTCACTAAGGTCTGTTAATTAATCAATAAATCAACAGGTCTAAACAGGAGATAGCCAAACTCGTGGTCACTAAGGTCTGTTAATTAATCAATAAATCAACAGGTTTAAACAGGAGATAGCCAAACTCATGGTCACTAAGGTCTGTTAATTAATCAATAAATCACCAGGTCTAAACATGATAGCCAAACTCGTGGTCACTAAGGTCTGTTAATTAATCAATAAATCACCAGGTCTAAACATGATAGCCAAACTCGTGGTCACTAAGGTCTGTTAATTAATCAATAAATCACCATGTCTAAACAGGAGATAGCCAAACTCGTGGTCACTAAGGTCTGTTAATTAATCAATAAATCAACAGGTCTAAACAGGAGATAGCCAAACTCGTGGTCACTAAGGTCTGTTAATTAATCAATAAATCACCAGGTCTAAACAGGAGATAGCCAAACTCGTGGTCACTAAGGTCTGTTAATTAATCAATAAATCACCAGGTCTAAACATGATAGCCAAACTCGTGGTCACTAAGGTCTGTTAATTAATCAATAAATCACCAGGTCTAAACATGAGATAGCCAAACTCATGGTCACTAAGGTCTGTTAATTAATCAATAAATCAACAGGTCTAAGCATGATAGCCAAACTCGTGGTCACTAAGGTCTGTTAATTAATCAATAAATCAACAGGTCTAAACAGGAGATAGCCAAACTCGTGGTCACTAAGGTCTGTTAATTAATCAATAAATCACCATGTCTAAACAGGAGATAGCCAAACTCGTGGTCACTAAGGTCTGTTAATTAATCAATAAATCAACAGGTCTAAACAGGAGATAGCCAAACTCGTGGTCACTAAGGTCTGTTAATTAATCAATAAATCACCAGGTCTAAACAGGAGATAGCCAAACTCGTGGTCACTAAGGTCTGTTAATTAATCAATAAATCACCAGGTCTAAACATGATAGCCAAACTCGTGGTCACTAAGGTCTGTTAATTAATCAATAAATCACCAGGTCTAAACATGAGATAGCCAAACTCATGGTCACTAAGGTCTGTTAATTAATCAATAAATCAACAGGTCTAAGCATGATAGCCAAACTCGTGGTCACTAAGGTCTGTTAATTAATCAATAAATCAACAGGTCTAAACAGGAGATAGCCAAACTCGTGGTCA
Source organism: Bathymodiolus septemdierum (assembly GCA_963383655.1). Lineage (NCBI taxonomy): Eukaryota > Metazoa > Mollusca > Bivalvia > Mytilida > Modiolidae > Bathymodiolus > Bathymodiolus septemdierum. The sequence continues at coordinate 84,149,648 of OY726522.1, forward strand.
CTAAGGTCTGTTAATTAATCAATAAATCAACAGGTCTAAACAGGAGATAGCCAAACTCGAGGTCACTAAGATCTGTTAATTAATCAATAAATCACCAGGTCTAAACATGACAGCCAAACTCGTGGTCACTAAGGTCTGTTAATTAATCAATAAATCACCAGGTCTAAACAGGATAGCCAAACTCGTGGTCACTAAGGTCTGTTAATTAATCAATAAATCAACAGGTCTAAACAGGAGATAGCCAAACTCGTGGTCACTAAGGTCTGTTAATTAATCAATAAATCAACAGGTCTAAACAGGAGATAGCCAAACTCGTGGTCACTAAGGTCTGTTAATTAATCAATAAATCAACAGGTCTAAACAGGAGATAGCCAAACTCGTGGTCACTAAGGTCTGTTAATTAATCAATAAATCACCAGGTCTAAACAGGAGATAGCCAAACTCGTGGTCACTAAGGTCTGTTAATTAATCAATAAATCAACAGGTCTAAACAGGAGATAGCCAAACTCGTGGCCACTAAGGTCTGTTAATTAATCAATAAATCAACAGGTCTAAACATGATAGCCAAACTCGTGGTCACTAAGGTCTGTTAATTAATCAATAAATCACCAGGTCTAAACAGGAGATAACCAAACTCGTGGTCACTAAGGTCTGTTAATTAATCAATAAATCAACAGGTCTAAACAGGAGATAGCCAAACTCGTGGTCACTAAGGTCTGTTAATTAATCAATAAATCAACAGGTCTAAACAGGAGATAGCCAAACTCGTGGTCACTAAGGTCTGTTAATTAATCAATAAATCAACAGGTCTAAACATGATAGCCAAACTCGTGGTCACTAAGGTCTGTTAATTAATCAATAAATCAACAGGTTTAAACAGGATAGCCAAACTCGTGGTCACTAAGGTCTGTTAATTAATCAATAAATCAACAGGTCTAAACAGGAGATAGCCAAACTCGTGGTCACTAAGGTCTGTTAATTAATCAATAAATCAACAGGTCTAAACAGGAGATAGCCAAACTCGAGGTCACTAAGGTCTGTTAATTAATCAATAAATCACCAGGTCTAAACATGACAGCCAAACTCGTGGTCACTAAGGTCTGTTAATTAATCAATAAATCACCAGGTCTAAACAGGATAGCCAAACTCGTGGTCACTAAGGTCTGTTAATTAATCAATAAATCAACAGGTCTAAACAGGAGATAGCCAAACTCGTGGTCACTAAGGTCTGTTAATTAATCAATAAATCAACAGGTCTAAACAGGAGATAGCCAAACTCGAGGTCACTAAGGTCTGTTAATTAATCAATAAATCACCAGGTCTAAACATGACAGCCAAACTCGTGGTCACTAAGGTCTGTTAATTAATCAATAAATCACCAGGTCTAAACAGGATAGCCAAACTCGTGGTCACTAAGGTCTGTTAATTAATCAATAAATCAACAGGTCTAAACAGGAGATAGCCAAACTCGTGGTCACTAAGGTCTGTTAATTAATCAATAAATCACCAGGTCTAAACAGGAGATAGCCAAACTCGTGGTCACTAAGGTCTGTTAATTAATCAATAAATCACCAGGTCTAAACATGATAGCCAAACTCGTGGTCACTAAGGTCTGTTAATTAATCAATAAATCAGCAGGTCTAAACAGGAGATAGCCAAACTCGTGGTCACTAAGGTCTGTTAATTAATCAATAAATCAACAGGTCTAAACAGGAGATAGCCAAACTCGTGGTCACTAAGGTCTGTTAATTAATCAATAAATCAACAGGTTTAAACAGGAGATAGCCAAACTCATGGTCACTAAGGTCTGTTAATTAATCAATAAATCACCAGGTCTAAACATGATAGCCAAACTCGTGGTCACTAAGGTCTGTTAATTAATCAATAAATCACCAGGTCTAAACATGATAGCCAAACTCGTGGTCACTAAGGTCTGTTAATTAATCAATAAATCACCATGTCTAAACAGGAGATAGCCAAACTCGTGGTCACTAAGGTCTGTTAATTAATCAATAAATCAACAGGTCTAAACAGGAGATAGCCAAACTCGTGGTCACTAAGGTCTGTTAATTAATCAATAAATCAACAGGTTTAAACAGGAAATAGCCAAACTCGTGGTCACTAAGGTCTGTTAATTAATCAATAAATCACCAGGTCTAAACAGGAGATAGCCAAACTCGTGGTCACTAAGGTCTGTTAATTAATCAATAAATCACCAGGTCTAAACATGATAGCCAAACTCGTGGTCACTAAGGTCTGTTAATTAATCAATAAATCACCAGGTCTAAACATGAGATAGCCAAACTCATGGTCACTAAGGTCTGTTAATTAATCAATAAATCACCAGGTCTAAACAGGAGATAGCCAAACTCGTGGTCACTAAGGTCTGTTAATTAATCAATAAATCAACAGGTCTAAGCATGATAGCCAAACTCGTGGTCACTAAGGTCTGTTAATTAATCAATAAATCAACAGGTCTAAACAGGAGATAGCCAAACTCGTGGTCACTAAGGTCTGTTAATTAATCAATAAATCAACAGGTCTAAACAGGAGATAGCCAAACTCGAGGTCACTAAGATCTGTTAATTAATCAATAAATCACCAGGTCTAAACATGACAGCCAAACTCGTGGTCACTAAGGTCTGTTAATTAATCAATAAATCACCAGGTCTAAACAGGATAGCCAAACTCGTGGTCACTAAGGTCTGTTAATTAATCAATAAATCAACAGGTCTAAACAGGAGATAGCCAAACTCATGGTCACTAAGGTCTGTTAATTAATCAATAAATCAACAGGTCTAAACAGGAGATAGCCAAACTCGTGGTCACTAAGGTCTGTTAATTAATCAATAAATCAACAGGTCTAAACAGGAGATAGCCAAACTCGTGGTCACTAAGGTCTGTTAATTAATCAATAAATCACCAGGTCTAAACAGGAGATAGCCAAACTCGTGGTCACTAAGGTCTGTTAATTAATCAATAAATCAACAGGTCTAAACATGATAGCCAAACTCGTGGTCACTAAGGTCTGTTAATTAATCAATAAATCACCAGGTCTAAACAGGAGATAACCAAACTCGTGGTCACTAAGGTCTGTTAATTAATCAATAAATCAACAGGTCTAAACAGGAGATAGCCAAACTCGTGGTCACTAAGGTCTGTTAATTAATCAATAAATCAACAGGTCTAAACAGGAGATAGCCAAACTCGTGGTCACTAAGGTCTGTTAATTAATCAATAAATCAACAGGTCTAAACATGATAGCCAAACTCGTGGTCACTAAGGTCTATTAATTAATCAATAAATCAACAGGTTTAAACAGGATAGCCAAACTCGTGGTCACTAAGGTCTGTTAATTAATCAATAAATCAACAGGTCTAAACAGGAGATAGCCAAACTCGTGGTCACTAAGGTCTGTTAATTAATCAATAAATCAACAGGTCTAAACAGGAGATAGCCAAACTCGAGGTCACTAAGGTCTGTTAATTAATCAATAAATCACCAGGTCTAAACATGACAGCCAAACTCGTGGTCACTAAGGTCTGTTAATTAATCAATAAATCACCAGGTCTAAACAGGATAGCCAAACTCGTGGTCACTAAGGTCTGTTAATTAATCAATAAATCAACAGGTCTAAACAGGAGATAGCCAAACTCGTGGTCACTAAGGTCTGTTAATTAATCAATAAATCACCAGGTCTAAACAGGAGATAGCCAAACTCGTGGTCACTAAGGTCTGTTAATTAATCAATAAATCACCAGGTCTAAACATGATAGCCAAACTCGTGGTCACTAAGGTCTGTTAATTAATCAATAAATCACCAGGTCTAAACAGGAGATAGCCAAACTCGTGGTCACTAAGGTCTGTTAATTAATCAATAAATCAACAGGTCTAAACAGGAGATAGCCAAACTCGTGGTCACTAAGGTCTGTTAATTAATCAATAAATCAACAGGTTTAAACAGGAGATAGCCAAACTCATGGTCACTAAGGTCTGTTAATTAATCAATAAATCACCAGGTCTAAACATGATAGCCAAACTCGTGGTCACTAAGGTCTGTTAATTAATCAATAAATCACCAGGTCTAAACATGATAGCCAAACTCGTGGTCACTAAGATCTGTTAATTAATCAATAAATCACCATGTCTAAACAGGAGATAGCCAAACTCGTGGTCACTAAGGTCTGTTAATTAATCAATAAATCAACAGGTCTAAACAGGAGATAGCCAAACTCGTGGTCACTAAGGTCTGTTAATTAATCAATAAATCAACAGGTCTAAACAGGAAATAGCCAAACTCGAGGTCACTAAGATCTGTTAATTAATCAATAAATCACCAGGTCTAAACATGACAGCCAAACTCGTGGTCACTAAGGTCTGTTAATTAATCAATAAATCACCAGGTCTAAACAGGATAGCCAAACTCGTGGTCACTAAGGTCTGTTAATTAATCAATAAATCAACAGGTCTAAACAGGAGATAGCCAAACTCGTGGTCACTAAGGTCTGTTAATTAATCAATAAATCAACAGGTCTAAACAGGAGATAGCCAAACTCGTGGTCACTAAGGTCTGTTAATTAATCAATAAATCAACAGGTCTAAACAGGAGATAGCCAAACTCGTGGTCACTAAGGTCTGTTAATTAATCAATAAATCACCAGGTCTAAACAGGAGATAGCCAAACTCGTGGTCACTAAGGTCTGTTAATTAATCAATAAATCAACAGGTCTAAACAGGAGATAGCCAAACTCGTGGCCACTAAGGTCTGTTAATTAATCAATAAATCAACAGGTCTAAACATGATAGCCAAACTCGTGGTCACTAAGGTCTGTTAATTAATCAATAAATCACCAGGTCTAAACAGGAGATAACCAAACTCGTGGTCACTAAGGTCTGTTAATTAATCAATAAATCAACAGGTCTAAACAGGAGATAGCCAAACTCGTGGTCACTAAGGTCTGTTAATTAATCAATAAATCAACAGGTCTAAACAGGAGATAGCCAAACTCGTGGTCACTAAGGTCTGTTAATTAATCAATAAATCAACAGGTCTAAACATGATAGCCAAACTCGTGGTCACTAAGGTCTGTTAATTAATCAATAAATCAACAGGTTTAAACAGGATAGCCAAACTCGTGGTCACTAAGGTCTGTTAATTAATCAATAAATCAACAGGTCTAAACAGGAGATAGCCAAACTCGTGGTCACTAAGGTCTGTTAATTAATCAATAAATCAACAGGTCTAAACAGGAGATAGCCAAACTCGAGGTCACTAAGGTCTGTTAATTAATCAATAAATCACCAGGTCTAAACATGACAGCCAAACTCGTGGTCACTAAGGTCTGTTAATTAATCAATAAATCACCAGGTCTAAACAGGATAGCCAAACTCGTGGTCACTAAGGTCTGTTAATTAATCAATAAATCAACAGGTCTAAACAGGAGATAGCCAAACTCGTGGTCACTAAGGTCTGTTAATTAATCAATAAATCAACAGGTCTAAACAGGAGATAGCCAAACTCGAGGTCACTAAGGTCTGTTAATTAATCAATAAATCACCAGGTCTAAACATGACAGCCAAACTCGTGGTCACTAAGGTCTGTTAATTAATCAATAAATCACCAGGTCTAAACAGGATAGCCAAACTCGTGGTCACTAAGGTCTGTTAATTAATCAATAAATCAACAGGTCTAAACAGGAGATAGCCAAACTCGTGGTCACTAAGGTCTGTTAATTAATCAATAAATCACCAGGTCTAAACAGGAGATAGCCAAACTCGTGGTCACTAAGGTCTGTTAATTAATCAATAAATCACCAGGTCTAAACATGATAGCCAAACTCGTGGTCACTAAGGTCTGTTAATTAATCAATAAATCAGCAGGTCTAAACAGGAGATAGCCAAACTCGTGGTCACTAAGGTCTGTTAATTAATCAATAAATCAACAGGTCTAAACAGGAGATAGCCAAACTCGTGGTCACTAAGGTCTGTTAATTAATCAATAAATCAACAGGTTTAAACAGGAGATAGCCAAACTCATGGTCACTAAGGTCTGTTAATTAATCAATAAATCACCAGGTCTAAACATGATAGCCAAACTCGTGGTCACTAAGGTCTGTTAATTAATCAATAAATCACCAGGTCTAAACATGATAGCCAAACTCGTGGTCACTAAGGTCTGTTAATTAATCAATAAATCACCATGTCTAAACAGGAGATAGCCAAACTCGTGGTCACTAAGGTCTGTTAATTAATCAATAAATCAACAGGTCTAAACAGGAGATAGCCAAACTCGTGGTCACTAAGGTCTGTTAATTAATCAATAAATCAACAGGTTTAAACAGGAAATAGCCAAACTCGTGGTCACTAAGGTCTGTTAATTAATCAATAAATCACCAGGTCTAAACAGGAGATAGCCAAACTCGTGGTCACTAAGGTCTGTTAATTAATCAATAAATCACCAGGTCTAAACATGATAGCCAAACTCGTGGTCACTAAGGTCTGTTAATTAATCAATAAATCACCAGGTCTAAACATGAGATAGCCAAACTCATGGTCACTAAGGTCTGTTAATTAATCAATAAATCACCAGGTCTAAACAGGAGATAGCCAAACTCGTGGTCACTAAGGTCTGTTAATTAATCAATAAATCAACAGGTCTAAGCATGATAGCCAAACTCGTGGTCACTAAGGTCTGTTAATTAATCAATAAATCAACAGGTCTAAACAGGAGATAGCCAAACTCGTGGTCACTAAGGTCTGTTAATTAATCAATAAATCAACAGGTCTAAACAGGAGATAGCCAAACTCGAGGTCACTAAGATCTGTTAATTAATCAATAAATCACCAGGTCTAAACATGACAGCCAAACTCGTGGTCACTAAGGTCTGTTAATTAATCAATAAATCACCAGGTCTAAACAGGATAGCCAAACTCGTGGTCACTAAGGTCTGTTAATTAATCAATAAATCAACAGGTCTAAACAGGAGATAGCCAAACTCGTGGTCACTAAGGTCTGTTAATTAATCAATAAATCAACAGGTCTAAACAGGAGATAGCCAAACTCGTGGTCACTAAGGTCTGTTAATTAATCAATAAATCAACAGGTCTAAACAGGAGATAGCCAAACTCGTGGTCACTAAGGTCTGTTAATTAATCAATAAATCACCAGGTCTAAACAGGAGATAGCCAAACTCGTGGTCACTAAGGTCTGTTAATTAATCAATAAATCAACAGGTCTAAACAGGAGATAGCCAAACTCGTGGCCACTAAGGTCTGTTAATTAATCAATAAATCAACAGGTCTAAACATGATAGCCAAACTCGTGGTCACTAAGGTCTGTTAATTAATCAATAAATCACCAGGTCTAAACAGGAGATAACCAAACTCGTGGTCACTAAGGTCTGTTAATTAATCAATAAATCAACAGGTCTAAACAGGAGATAGCCAAACTCGTGGTCACTAAGGTCTGTTAATTAATCAATAAATCAACAGGTCTAAACATGATAGCCAAACTCGTGGTCACTAAGGTCTGTTAATTAATCAATAAATCAACAGGTTTAAACAGGATAGCCAAACTCGTGGTCACTAAGGTCTGTTAATTAATCAATAAATCAACAGGTCTAAACAGGAGATAGCCAAACTCGTGGTCACTAAGGTCTGTTAATTAATCAATAAATCAACAGGTCTAAACAGGAGATAGCCAAACTCGAGGTCACTAAGGTCTGTTAATTAATCAATAAATCACCAGGTCTAAACATGACAGCCAAACTCGTGGTCACTAAGGTCTGTTAATTAATCAATAAATCACCAGGTCTAAACAGGATAGCCAAACTCGTGGTCACTAAGGTCTGTTAATTAATCAATAAATCAACAGGTCTAAACAGGAGATAGCCAAACTCGTGGTCACTAAGGTCTGTTAATTAATCAATAAATCACCAGGTCTAAACAGGAGATAGCCAAACTCGTGGTCACTAAGGTCTGTTAATTAATCAATAAATCACCAGGTCTAAACATGATAGCCAAACTCGTGGTCACTAAGGTCTGTTAATTAATCAATAAATCACCAGGTCTAAACAGGAGATAGCCAAACTCGTGGTCACTAAGGTCTGTTAATTAATCAATAAATCAACAGGTCTAAACAGGAGATAGCCAAACTCGTGGTCACTAAGGTCTGTTAATTAATCAATAAATCAACAGGTTTAAACAGGAGATAGCCAAACTCATGGTCACTAAGGTCTGTTAATTAATCAATAAATCACCAGGTCTAAACATGATAGCCAAACTCGTGGTCACTAAGGTCTGTTAATTAATCAATAAATCACCAGGTCTAAACATGATAGCCAAACTCGTGGTCACTAAGGTCTGTTAATTAATCAATAAATCACCATGTCTAAACAGGAGATAGCCAAACTCGTGGTCACTAAGGTCTGTTAATTAATCAATAAATCAACAGGTCTAAACAGGAGATAGCCAAACTCGTGGTCACTAAGGTCTGTTAATTAATCAATAAATCAACAGGTTTAAACAGGAGATAGCCAAACTCGTGGTCACTAAGGTCTGTTAATTAATCAATAAATCACCAGGTCTAAACAGGATAGCCAAACTCGTGGTCACTAAGGTCTGTTAATTAATCAATAAATCAACAGGTCTAAACAGGAGATAGCCAAACTCGTGGTCACTAAGGTCTGTTAATTAATCAATAAATCAACAGGTCTAAACAGGAGATAGCCAAACTCGAGGTCACTAAGGTCTGTTAATTAATCAATAAATCACCAGGTCTAAACATGACAGCCAAACTCGTGGTCACTAAGGTCTGTTAATTAATCAATAAATCACCAGGTCTAAACAGGATAGCCAAACTCGTGGTCACTAAGGTCTGTTAATTAATCAATAAATCAACAGGTCTAAACAGGAGATAGCCAAACTCGTGGTCACTAAGGTCTGTTAATTAATCAATAAATCACCAGGTCTAAACAGGAGATAGCCAAACTCGTGGTCACTAAGGTCTGTTAATTAATCAATAAATCACCAGGTCTAAACATGATAGCCAAACTCGTGGTCACTAAGGTCTGTTAATTAATCAATAAATCAGCAGGTCTAAACAGGAGATAGCCAAACTCGTGGTCACTAAGGTCTGTTAATTAATCAATAAATCAACAGGTCTAAACAGGAGATAGCCAAACTCGTGGTCACTAAGGTCTGTTAATTAATCAATAAATCAACAGGTTTAAACAGGAGATAGCCAAACTCATGGTCACTAAGGTCTGTTAATTAATCAATAAATCACCAGGTCTAAACATGATAGCCAAACTCGT